>JAJJWW010019147.1:0-1200000 GCA_023531295.1 Papaver armeniacum
TTCGAGACCTCTCTGTCTAAGATCGAGAATTGGTGTCTATCTTCATTACAGTTTCACTGAAATTCACGAAAGAGAACAAATGAAGCTGCTGATGATGAATCAGATCCATACGAACAAGGGAGAAGTTTCTGCTGATGTGAATCGAGAATACTGTAAGATAACCTGGGTTCGATTGCTCGAATGAGATATGATTTGGTGGACGTTGAAGAGCAGATTCAGGGAGAAAGGTTTTAGAGTGAGTTATTCAGAGACGGGTTTGAATCGAGAAGATGAAGATGATGCGGCTAACTCGAGAAGATGATGAAACCCATGAAATTAAGTTAGGGTTTGTGGTGGAACTTGACTCTGAAGCAGCTAGGAGGTGCAATCGGTGGTTGAAGACAAGAAATTGGAGTTTGAAGTTAAAAGGGATCTGCAAGGATTTCTGAATTCGACCCTCAGATGGGGTTTGATGCTGAGATGGATGGAGAAGCTCCAGAAATCGATTAGAGATGGTGAAATTAACCGAAAATATTGAAGGGGTTTTGATGAATTTTGAAGATGATGGTGTCTGGATCTATTGACTGATGGAGATGCCATTGAATCGGAGATGGGACTCACTGTTGAGCTCGATCTGGAGTTATTAGTGATGCTGCAGTTCTAGATATGAAGAATGGCAGTGAGATGGAGGAACTGAGATGCTAGACTAATTGAAGCTGCAATGGGCTAGCTGATGTTGTTAATGAATGAAATTGGCATTGAAGATCCAGAAGAGCGGTACAAGGAGCTGGTGATGGTTCTGAGCTTGAGGTTTTGGCTTGAGTTGAGGCTGGTGATGGAGTTGAATAACAACAGACGGAGTCTGAGATGGTGCTGGTTGTGCAGTTCAAGCTGCAGGTTCAGCTGTTGCTGTTGCAGTTCATGGTACAGGTTGATGTTGTTGCAGTGGTGATGAAATTTCTGGTGATTTCCGTGGCTTCTGGTGGCCTGTGCAGTTCAAGGTGTTGATTGTGTATAAGATACTTGAGTTTGTATGCAAGTGACACAAATGGGTTTGAGGTTTTGAGGTTTTGTTGGTGGAGTGTTTCAAGGAACTGAAATGAGCACTAGTTGATTGCGGCTGTAGGTTGCTGAAATGGATTTTGCAGCTGCAGATGACATGAAGCCTAGGCTGGTAATGAATGTAGGCAAGTGTTGATAGAGCTCTAGAAAGTGGCAGTGGAGTAAGTGGTACAAGTAGATGTAGGTGTAGTTCATATGGTGATGCTGTTGTTGTTGGTGAGTTAAGGAGCTGATGATTTTGCACAACATGATGGTTGAATTGCAGGTGGGATGGTCGGTTTATAGCTCAGTAGAGATGGAGCCACAGGTGCAGTGAAGTCATGACTTGTATCAGGTGTAAATAGAGTTCAGGGAAGGAATGTATGAGAGGCAGTTGTGTGATGGTAGCTGGCAGTTTCAGATGGAATTGGTGCTAAGACTGAAATGGGACTGCAATTGGGAGTTAAAAGTGCGGTACTATGGAATGGATGTGCTTGGGATGATTGTAGTTGAACTGTAGAGAAGAGGACAGTGAATTGGCTTGATATTGCTGAAAGAAATTGTAGTTGGCACTGATGCTGGGAGTTGGTATGCAGCTACAGAGTGGAGACAACTGATGTTGCTGACTTGAGAAATTATGGAGACTGGTGGTGATATGAATGCAACTTAGATGAATGTTGATTTTACAGGGTTGTTGTTACTCAGCCGTGGTGAATAAGCTTAGGGATTAGCCTTTGAATCGAGTAGAGTTTTGAGAGTCGACCGAGCCGACACTCCGACTCATTTGTTTAGCCGATCGACTTAAACCCCGACTCGTTGACTACTCATTTGATTCATAGACTTTGAGTTAACTCGGCCGACTAGACCTTGACTCGGTTGACTCCGACCGAGTCGACTCGTTGACCGGTGACCTGGGCGGACTTTGCCCGAGGTCATTTTCCGAGCTATTTTCCGGTGACTCTTAGGCCAATTTCGGGCATAATACCAGAATTCCGGCGATCACTTTTGGGGTATATTTTCTATATGGGTATTTGCACACACATGGGCTTGGTGGACCACATGGGCTTTGGACTATGAAGACCTAATTTTAGAAGTTGGAGAAAAGCTACAAAAGGAGAAAGTTTCTACAACTTTATATCATATAGGATTTTTCTTGGAACTTGGAGAGAGCCGCTTTTGTTTACGCTTCTAGGGTTTGCTTTTGTTCATCTTCTTCTTTTCAATTAATATTTTTTTATGATGAACTCCATAGCTATGAGTAGCTAAACAATTATTATTGGTTATGGGATAAAGTTGATTTCTCAACATGTTATTTGAATCTATGAATTAGTTTTGTCTCAATAATTTATTGTTTGTGGTTCACAATTAATCGTGTTACATGATTTGAATACTTGTTAGGTTGAGTCCGGAATCAATCCGATTTGCATTCATCTCTAAAGCTATATTAGGGTTTTCAATACGAAAAAGTTGTTTATCTCTGATTCTAAGTAGCATAATTGTGGGTAGTGCTTGTAGTGATATATCCTACTAGTCACAAGTGAATCATAACTTTTGTTAAAACGGATTAGTGCTTTTACACATTCGTTTGCATTGATTAGTCTTATTCCATAGAACTTATTGCTTTTAGGGAGTTAAATCTATTTGTGCTTTTACACTTTAGGTTGCTTTCTAGGAAGAATTCACATATACATCTTTTAATGTGGTTGTGATAAAATAAGGGAATTAGCGGGATATCCTTGCGATCAAGGTATCCTAGGACTTTTAATAAATGAGAGGTTAAAATACCAATTCTAATCATTGATGAAAATACATGTTTGTGAATGATACTATTCCGTGACCAATATCTTCTCTCTATTTATTATTCCAATTATTTGCTTTGCTTTATTTTATTTTTACTTTAGTATTTCGCTAAAACAACAAACATTCCCCTTGGTTACCTTAGAAACTGAAAATCGCATAACAACAATTGCCTCTCTGTGGAAACGAACTCTTTCTTACCTTGTACTTCATTTATATTTAGTGAGTAAGAAAGTGAAATTATTTTTGACGCTTACGACAGCGATCAATGACCACTTTCAAAAAATCTTTTAACAACTTTAATAATATCCTTACCAACAAGAGACCACTGAGTTTGATAAAAACCTGCTTGAAAACCATCAGGACCAGGTGAACTCCAAGCAGGCATATTCCTAAAAACATTCCCAATTTCAATATCATCAGGCACAACATGGAGTAAAACATTATCAACATCACTAAGAACACAAGGAATAACATCAATATTTTCCTCAGACAAAATTGGATTAGAGGTACTAGCAACAGTTCTAAAATGATTAGTAAGAAGATTACCAATATCCTCCCTGTCCCTAAGCCAATTACCATCATTATCACAAAGAACATATATATTATTAGTATGCCTTCTCTTATTCACCATAGTATGAAAATATTTGGTATTGCTATCCATGTCAAGTCCAGTTTTATCTCTAGATTTTTCTTTGTAGAATTCTGATTGTATTTTATACCAGTTTTCAAGATCACTAGTAATAGACTTAACTCTAGCATGCTGACTCTCAAAATAGTTCTCATTTTGAGCTGATTCTAAGGCATTTTGCAAGTTATTTATATTCTTTTGTATGTCCCCAAATTCCATTCTATTCCATTGTGATAAGGATAGTCTAGCAATGTGCTGCTTTTGTTTCAACTTATAGGCATGGCTACCTAGAACATCTAAATTCCAAGACTGTTCAAGCTTATCCTTAAAGCTATTATGTCCTATCCAAGTCCTAAAAAACTTAAAAAGCCTCCATAAATGTTTAGGAATAGGACCAATAATAAGCAAAACAGGACAATGATCAGAAGCTATGAAATTCAAATGTAAAAGCTTAGCAGAGGAAAATTGTAAAGACCAATCAATTAAACCTGCATCAGAAACTTTATTTTACACCCATTTATCAGAAGTATTGCTATTGTTATCTAAATGAAAATTAAGATCACCTAGTACTAACCAAGGTTGTTGAACATCCTTACTGAATTCAGCTAGGAAATTCTATTGAGTTTTCTTAGGATCAGAGTAAGTAGACCCATATATGAAAGATATGAGATCTTTAGGTTTACTTGGATCTAACTGAATGACTACATGAATGATGTTATTCTCATGACCAATAACTTCAACATCTATGCCATATTTCCACATAAGAATAAGTCCACCAGCCTTACCAATTCTATCTATGCAAACATAATTGAGATAATGCACTGATTGGGCTACTGAGATCATTCTCCCTTCATCAATTTTAGTTTCACAAAGAAAAATGAAATCAGGGTTTTGAGTTTTGACTAAATTTTGAAATTGATGTTTTGTAAAACTATTAGCAATCCCTTGCACATTCCAGGAAATAATTTTCATTTTGGAAATAGTAAAATTAAGACAAAAATGTAAATTGCAGAGGATTGTGGTTACCTTAGCTTCCTTAGTGCTGCTACATGGTTTATCCCTTGTTGTGACTATTTTGGTTGTCTGTGTGTTCACAAGAATGCCAAAGTTTGAATCATCAAGTTCAAAAATAGGATTTTCTGGAGAATTGTTCCTCTGCCTCTTACCAAGTCTTTCACCTTCAGCATCATCTACTTCATTAACAGAACTTTGACCAATTACATATCCATCTTTTGGAGGTACAAAAACAGTACTTTTCATAGTAGTCCTCTGACTAAACTTAGGCACCTGATCTCCTCCTTTAGTAACAGTGATTTGTTTCCTTTCTCCTTTCTTAAGCTCACCAAAGTAATGAGGCTTAGCATGTGCTTTAGCAAGATAATCAGTAGCAGCCTTACAGGCACCTATGGTATGATTAAGAATGTAACAGTTAGGACAAATCTTATGAGGTTGTTTCTCATAAAAAAACTTAATCCATCTTGTGGAGCCTGCATTGGTAATTGCCATAACCCCTCTTCTCATTGGAAAGTTAACATCAACTTGAACACAAACTTTGACATAATCTCCTGGGATTGGAATTGCATCTTCTGGGTCTACTGCAATGACCTCACCCACAGTTTTTCCTATCTTTGTAACAGCTTGGACATTCATATGTTCAGGAAGGATTCTATTGAGTTGAATCCAGAAACATTGAACACTCTAGTTCAAATCTTGATAAATAATCTGAGAGTTATAAAAATGGAGAATAACAAGGTAACCATTGATACTCCAAGGGCGAGTATCAAACACTTTTGTTTGCTTTTCTTTATCTTTAAAACGGAATTCCATAATATTGTTATCCAATTCAAAGACTTTGAGATCACCTTCAGGTAAAAAATCCCAAGTGAGAAAAATGTTTTTCTCCACAGTCTTAATCCCCGTCTTACCTTCTTTCCTATCAGACTAATTTCTTCATTGATTTCCTCATTGTCCTCTTCATTATCAGCTTGATGATTCACAACCTCTTCAATATCTCCAAGATCAAGTGCAGCTTGCATAAATTTTGCAGCCAAGTCTGTAACAGATATATCATTTTCTTCCGCCATTAGTTGATTAAAAGACTTACTGAGATGAACTTGAGAACTGTTTCCAATATGTGTATTTTCACATAACATATGGTTTTTATAAAGATTAAACCCTAGAAAAATCTGGATTTGACTTGAATTGAAGAAGATATTCATCCGAGTATAATGAGATGAATATATTGGCTGAGTATAATTTCTCCGGAGAAAATCTAGATTAGAAAAGGTAAGTCTGCAGCTGTAAATAATTCCGATAATTACGAGAGTAATCAATGCAGTTTGTTTGTAACGAACTTTTTGAAATTTGAATTTCTTTCTGGCGCTTTTCCAAACCCAGTGAGTCATCACAGTAAATCGGTGGAAGAACTTCTCCAGAAAATCAAACTTGACAATCAGTGAACACACAATAGCTTCAAAAAGCTCTAGAACAACATTAACAAACGCTTGAATCACAACTGCAAACAAGGTAAACACCATTAGGGATAAAACCAATTGCAAACACATTAGGAAAAAGGAGATTAGCAATCCATATTTCAGAAAACTTAAAAGAAATAAATCAATGGAAATAGAGATCCAAAAATCATGATATCACAGAACTATATCATTACAACATCAACAAATATGCAAAGAAAGTTAATATAACATCAAAAACAGATTAAAACCATAGAAATTGATGAAGAAGGAAAACTAAGTTGACTCAGCACAATCGCCCGATCCTCAGAGCCCCTCAACCTTTTCAAAGACGCAGCTTGTTTTAGAATTTTTTTTGTTAATGACCATATTTTATTATGTAGCTATAGGCCCCACTTAAGTGACATAAGCCCCAATTTAGCCGGGTTCAAAAGTACCTTTCACTAATTAACCTAAATAAATCCAAATAAAAAATAAAAAATAAAAAAATTAAATATTAGACGTTGCCGAAAACAACCTCCGGACTCTTATTCACAAAAAGGAGAGAGAAAAAAGCCGTAGAAAAAAAAAAAGGGAAACTCTAGCCATGAAAAACTCATACAGTTCGAAAACTCAACAATCTCAGTCATACTTGTCCATTTATTTCAACTTCACAATCATCTGGTCCAAGCTTGATGGTCACCTGTGATCAACCAGCGGCATTGATTGAATCAAATCGTCTGGAAAAACCAAACCCTAAGTTTCTCAAATATAGTTTACCCCATCCTGTTGTAATTGATCCCTCAATAATCCTTTCTTTTCCTGAAACTCGAGTTACTACCCTTCCGAATGGTTTAAGAGTTGCTACTGAATCTAATTTAGCTGCTAAAACATCAACCATAAGTGTTTGGATTGATGCAGGGAGTAGACATGATACCCATGAGACTAGTGGCGCTGCTCATTATGTAGAGCATATAAGAGCATCTCCAACAAAAGGTGCAAAAAGTCCTATGTGTATTTTTTATTTAGTCCTTTTATTTATGGGGTCTACACATATAGTAAATGTAGGACCTCATATCTAAAAAACCATCTCCAACAGTAGAGAATTTTAGCCTTAGATTAAAAGAAAATTAGTGAAAAAGATGACATGGAGGTGCAAACGGAGGTGTAAATAACACTTTCTTGAACACCTTCATATTTAGTAATTGGTCCCTCCTATCTTGTAGGACCCTACTATTGGAGATGAATTTATGCCAAACGGAGGTCTAAAATCCTATGTGTCACTAAATAATAAAAAATCCACCATCTCTTGGAGTTGCTCTAAAGTTAAATTCAGCATGTAGGATGTCAAAGGAAGAAAGGCAAGAAAAGATTCACGATATGGGAGGGTGTTTGAGTGCTAAAACTGCTAGGGAATATACTGCTTATAACCTGATAAGTATGTTCCTAATGCACTTTATATTATAGCTGACATTTTGCAGAAGAATTCGTATTATAGTTATCAAGATGTTGACTTTTTAAGAAATATTATTCTCCAAGAGAAACAAGCGGTGAGAAAATTTCTAAACTTGCGGTTATATTCTCTAGATACAAATGTGTTCTCTTATCTATTTGCTAATTGAGAATCATTTTTGGATTTAATTTTATGTAAAACAAGCTGATGCTGTGTATGTTTTTTTTTTTAACCACCCCAGGTTGAGAGATCCTGAGAAACTTATTTTTGATCATCTGCATACTGCAGCATTCCAGTCCTCTCCTCTAGGTAGAACTGTATTGGGGCCTGATCATGTTATCAAGACAATCCACAGAAATAAAATTGTCAATTTCATTTCAACTCATTACACACCTCCTAGAATGGTAAGTACACATTGGAAAAGCTAATTACTTACCTTTTTTTCTATTTCTTTTTTTAAGAGACCTCTTTATAATCACCAATCTATCCCGGTGTAAGTGGGTACAATAACTAAGTGCCTGACCAACTCAACTGATGGACACTTACAGTTTGGACTCTATTAGCAAACCACGGTTTATTTACATTTTACCGTTCATCGGCAACTTAAGAAACCTTATCAATGTATCAGGTCATTGCTGCTTCTGGGGCTGTAAAGCACGAGGATATCGTTGACAAAGTAAAGAAGTTAATTACGGACCTGCCAACTGATCCTACTACTGCTTCTCACCTGGCAGCTAAAGAACCAACAATTTTCACCGCTTCTGAGGTGCATCTACGTTTTTTTTTTTTTTGGATCTTTGAAATATCTGTTTTTTGTTTTAGGAGTACTATTGTTTCTTTCGTTTATTAACGCTGTACTATACCCAAATTTTTTCTCATTTATGCCAACTCCAGGTTAGAATAATTGACGATGGTGTTCCCCTTGCACATTTTGCTGTTGCATTCAAAGGAGCATCTTTGACAGACCCGGATTCAATTGCTTTAATTGTTATGCAGTTCATGCTAGGTTCTTGGAGTAAGAGCACAGTGTTTGGAAAATTCATAGGGTGAGTGTGTTTTTTCAAAGACAATGCTTCATTTGGGAGATTTTATGCTGTAACCTGTTTCCTTACCTGGTGGTGGTTTGGCTGTTAACATTCGTTTCATTTTGGACCTTCGGGAATTTGTGAACAGTTCAGAGCTTGCTCAGAGGGTTGCCATTGATAATATTGCTGAGAGCTTGATGCCTTTCAATAAAAACTATAGGGATGCTGGTCTGTTTGGTGTGTACGCCTGTGCCAAGGTAAGATCACACTTGGTTTTATCCTTTGCTCAGAATATTTTTCTAGTTTAAATATCTGACAGTTCTTCTTTTAGTTTTTCTATTTATAATTTAATTGCTACTCTTCTTTTCATTTTTTTTTTTTTTGCTTTATAAGACGGCTTCTAAAATTTTTTGACCATTCATCATCACCATTCTGCATTTTCCATGCTAATTTCATAAGTAGAGCTTTATTAATGACCTCTAACTTTCTTAATCCAAGACCCACCCACTGCAACTGGAGAACAAACTTCATCCCATTTTAGGTCACTTATAGACATACATATTATAAATTGGATTGCTGCATAACTCAAATTTAACCAAAATCAACCTTTCCTGAAAAGATAGAAGCTTCCGTTTCCAATCAGCCAGTTTATTCTGCAACATATCCACACAATTCCAAGCATGACTTGATTTAATACATCCAGGAACTAATGTTGCACAGGTCAGCAATTCGTAATCTCCTTGCATTACTAGTATCTCCAACAACACATTTTCTCTTCTCCATACTTATCATGTGACGAGAAGATTTCTGATATTCTCTTAAAGTCTTCATTAGTTTACTCACATTCCTCTTATCACGACCGCAAAACAAAAAATTTCATCGGCAAAAAAATACATGCGGAGGTTGAACTCCATTTTCATTCAGCATAGGAATCAATTTCTTTTCTACCACCATTGCATGTAGAATCTTGCTCAAAACAGCTTCTGCTATAACAAAAAAAAAAAGGCTGATAATGGGTCACCTTGCTTCAAGCCTCTTTACCCAGTGAGAAGTGGCCCACTGGACCTCCATTTACCATCACAGACACTATAGTAGATTGAAATATCACTTGTAACTGTTGAATAAGTTTTTCAGAATAATTATGATGTCTCATTGCTTGAAACAGAAAATTCCAACTAAGAGAGTCACAAGCTCAAGTAATATCCAGTTTCAACCCAACATTGCCCCCCTCCTCTTGTAGTTTCCAAATTCATTTATCAATTCAGAAGCTAAAGCTATCTGGTTCTGAATATTTCTTCCATTTATGAAAGCTCCCTGTTGCAGGGAAACTACTACATCTATAACAAGACTTCTTGTAGTCAGGATCTTAGTTATAACTTTGAAACAAAAATTACTTAATCCAATTGGTCTAAACTGACTGGCTTTTTTTGCACTGCACCTTTGGAAGTAAGAATAAAAAAATTGCATTCATACCTTTGAGGAATAAAACCCCTGCTCCAAGAAAACTGATGTATCAAATCACCACCAATAATCTCCCAAGCATATGTGTAACCAACCAGCAAATCCATCTGGACCAGGAGCACTATCTAGATCCATATCATAAACTGCACACTTTATTCCACTCTTCTAGTTCCACATCATTAACTTCTACTGTTGCATCAGGAGTTCTACTTGTACCAGAATCTTACTTTTGGTTTTCTTACTATTTGCTTGCGTGCCTTGTTATTTTTGTGTCTTAATTTGGTATAATGCAAGGAAATTACCTGTGTACCTTAAAATGAACCGTTTGCAGTAGGAGTGGTTGAAAATGTTTTCATGTCAACCGTTTCCTTTGCCAGCTGCTCTCTTTTGTATCCTTCACAGTCGCATTTATCTAGTTCATCTACCTAGTGTTTCCCGTTTGGGACTTCTATAATTCTTACTACATAACCAATTTTTTTCTGTGCTTAATGTTGCATTTTTCAATTCAAAGCTTTGTCCTTTTGTGCTTCCTTGATTTAAAAGCAGTCGTAGTTAGTGTTTACGCTTTGATGATTCTAAATTTCTAATTATTTAGTTTTCCTGTCCATTGATCTCAGGCGGATTGCTTGGATGAATTGGCCCATGCAATTATGTATGAGATAAACAAGTTAAAATACCGAGTTTCGGAAGCTGATGTCATCCGCAGTTGTAATCAGGTATCTCTTCGTGCTGCTCACTTGCTTACATATTTCGTGGACAATTTCAAACCTTGCCTTTTGCTGGCCTTATGTAATCTTGACTGGATAAGGTCAGGTATTTTTATCCTTTTGTAAGCACACTTATTCCTCTATTGTGGAAGAAGGGGGACTATCCCATCCATCCATGAAAATTTTAGTAAAGGAGTAAATTTAAAGAAAAACACAAGAAAAAGGATGTGCATGTGTGTGGGTACTGGTGGGCAGGGATGTAGTGGCATAACTGGCTAACCCCAGCTCATTCATGGAAATCGGATAATAGTAAGACCAAATTCTCCTAGGATTAAGAATAGTCCAAGGAACAACAACTGGGCAGGGGGTCTTGCTCATTCATGGAAATCGGATAATAGTAAGACCAAATTCTCCTAGGATTAAGAATAGTCCAAGGAACAACAACTGGGTCTTGCAACACATGAATCCCGATGTATCTCCATCGCATTAGTTGACACCATTATTTAGAATAAACTGCGTTTGCACACTGTAAGATTTGTTTTCTTTTCTTCAATTTTTCGTTTTTGTTAAAATGATAAAACAACAGTTCATGGACGGGACTATAAATCCCTCGTAAGGACACCTGCGTATGTGGTTCGACAAGAATCATATGGGGTAGGTTTTCAAGACTAAACTGCTTATGGGTTAAAAAAATTATGAAATAGGAATTTCAACAATTATTGTGGAACAAACATCCTACGCAGGGTGCTGGTATATCTCTCGTTCAGACATGTAAAGTATTTTAGATCCTTCAACTTCCTGAACAACTGACATAAGATAAGACTGAAAGAGCACAAAAGAATGGATTAGAGAGACAAGTGGTGGTTACTCAGGGTTTTCAATACCCTAGCCAATAACCTTCACCTCTTTTGTTATAATTGTATTTCATACCTGGAAAAGGAGGTAAAGGGCCGTGAATGTTCCCAGTTCTAATAGCGCCCGTAACAGTCACGGCAACTTATATCTCCATATTGTTAGCTGTTTAACTCATGATTTCTATTTGCTTGGCATGATTTGAGAAATACTTCATTTTGATATCTAAACTGTTATAAAAAGTGGCTAAATATATGAAGAGTTTGGCTCACCTGAGCCCTAACCTGGTGCAGCCACTAATAATGTGGGTAGCTATCAACATGCTAAAGTTGAATGCATTCAGTCTAAATTTCTCCTTCATCTATAAATTTGGATTTTTCCTGGATAGCTCTTTTGATTTGGATAAACCACTGAAGGATAATATTTTTACTCGTTTCGTTTATGTTTTAGTTTTTTTTTTCTTATCTCAAAAGTACCCTTTAACTTTGTGATTAAAACATTTATGCTACAAATTGAAGTTGAATATCGTCCTGATCTTAGCTCATTTGGTGATTGATTTTGTGTTAGGGTACCATGTTTTGGTGCTGTCAATGTTTCCAAGTAAATAACTAGATCTTCAGCATGCCCGTATGGTCCCGCATGTCTATTTACTGGGCATAATTTCATGTGCAAATTAGGTGCGAAATGCACTAGTAACTCACAAGTTTTATTATTAGTTGGACACAAACAAGTAGTATAATAACATATATACCTTAGTTGATATACATGTGTAGGGAACCAATAGAAATATCTTGTTAACTAGGTTTTCAGATTAGAACTTTTTCATTTTGAGGGAAGAAAATTATATGTTATAAAGGAGACTAGAAGAGAGTCTTTCTCAACTGTCATGCTTTAAAATATATATGGGTCTTACTCATCTATCAGTAGGTGTACACTTTTTAGTTGATCTTATTTACTTGGATGCCTCTAACTTGAGTACATGATCTGAAATTTAACCACACTCCGAGCAGGATAGCACTGATCCAGTTTTGTTAAAACTAAAGTCTAAACGTGATTCGTTGTTAATCCATAAAAAAGCCAACAATTTATACTTATGGATACTAGGAAGTTTGTATCGTCTTTTTGTTATAAGCAGCTATCACTAACATGAAGTTGTTTCGCAGTTGAAGTCTTCTATTCTGCTCGAACTTGATGGGACCACCTCAGTTGCTGTATCTATTGGCAGTCAGGTAACTTCAAAGCTGTTGGAACCTTAGTCCCACATTGCGGTTTTAGAGTTGAGTTTTACCCATGAGTGTATGACAAGTTAGGGTTGGCACCCTAACATTTGGTATCAGAGTCAACCACCATGAACCAAGCCCCTTCCAAGGAAGGGGTGACCTATAGGCTGGACTAAAGCGTGGGAGCACCTATATATGGGCGTAATTGTCACCGCATCGAATACTGGTAGTCAAGAAGCGGGGTGGGATGTTGGGACCTTAGTCCCACGATGCTTAGATGGTGTAGAATTGGGTAGTTTATAAATCTGTGGGGTCCATCAACTTGTTGACCGGTTTTAGAGTTGAGTTCTACCCATGGGTTTATGACGAGTTAGCATTGGTACCCTAACAAAAGCTCTCTGAATCTCCAAATAACTTGATCTTATGAGAATAAGAAAGGGAAACATATTTTTAAGTGTTCATATATGGGGTCTCCGTTGTTTCTCTGTACAATTGATTTGGTTCAACATCCAGTGGTGGAGAATACAATCAAAAATTTCTTCATATTAGCTTTTATATCTTGATTTACTTGTTTGCTCGCAGCTACTTGCTTTTGGCAGAAGAATTTCATTTGCTGAACTGTTTGCGAGGATTGAAGCAGTGGATGCAAGTACCATCAAGCGTGTCGCCAACCGTTTTATATCGGATCGGGTATGGAACAGTATGAATTTATCACGTCTCCCTTATAAAGGCAGAAACCCATGAGCATTACATGTGTTGCAGTTTCTATTGTTTCATGTATCACCATTTGTTTTCTTCTGGTGCAGGATATAGCGATTGCGGCCATGGGACCCATCCGGAGGCTTCCTGAATACAATTGGTTTAGGCGAAGTGCCTCCTTGAATCGCCAATGGGTGGGTGGCAAATGACTAAAGCATCACTACTTGTATGTACCGATAGGTTTTAACAGGTGTTGACGGCACATCATTTTCTGAAGGGATGTAACACTAACAGGGGTGTACTGGATCATGATTTATGTGGATAAAAATAGATACTAGTTTACCTGAATCAAAGTGGATTTATAATGTTTCTTAAAAGAATCTTTATGATTCTGGATTATAATAGATTGAATTAGGATTAATGTAGATATATAAAAGTTGGGGTAGATTAGGGCATGTTTTCATCTTGATTTTAATGTTAGAACCTCTTTTAAATATCTGGTATGCATTTTGAGTTGTTAGTTGTTTTTTACCTGCCGAATAACTGTGTCCAAATGAAGATTTCATCCTCAGTCCAACCCTAAGCTCCTCTGATCAATCTAAGCCCCCAGGTAAGTTCACTTAAACTTCTAGTTTTCACTTACAGAGATATTTGTTTTATCACTCGTCTAATTCCCCTACTATTTTTTAGTTTAAAGTTTTGCTTGCAATCCTTTCACAATTGCTTTTTCAAGTGTGTAATAGGTCTTTCATTCTGTAATAGTCTGGTATTTTTCAAGTTTGAAGGCTTTAGGAGGTGCTTGACGACTTCCTTTTCTCGAACAGCCATTATAAGTTTAGTATTAAAGCATTTAGGCAGTAGCTTTGAAGTACTTAATTTAGCGTTTCTCCACCTTCTGTCTCTTGTACTACTCCTTGTAAGTGCTGCGTCATAAAGCACACCTTATAGTTGTATATCAATTTGTATGTGCTGTTTTATAAATCACGCCTAGGTTATAATTTTACGGCACTCCTTATAGGTTATAATTGTATTTCAAAAGATATTTTTGTAAGTGCTGTAATCCGGAGCACACCTACTAGGTTATAATTTACTTTGTCATATTTGTGAGTAGGCCTGTCAACGGCACTAAACGTAACAAATAATGGCTCTGCCGCTATCGTTGCCATTAGATTTAGCGGTTAACCGATATCCGTTAAGTGCCGACGGAATTGTGAAATCCAAAACCATTACCGTTACGTCGGACTTCTCGGCTAACGGTTAATTTTCCGGTATAAAAAGAGGGAGGGGAGAGTCCTGGAACATGGCACTTGTACCATATGATTCAAAAGAGAAATCTGATACTGATAATTCATCATCAAACCTCCCTTGGTAAGATATGTTTAGATCTGCTTCTGTTAGAAAACCTGATGATTTAGTCCAACAAAGTAATCCAACTTCACCACAGAACAACAAACCACCGAGAAGCAAAAAATCAATGAAGAAAAGAGAAGAAGATAACGAGGAAGAAGAGGAAGAATCCGCCTTGAGTGGTTTAGATCCTCAGGTACGTTTAGCACTATACATAGCTATGGCTCATGATGGTTTGGCTTTTGCAATTTTCTTACTGTTTGGTGTTTATAAATTGTTAGAGGAAAATTTAAGACCAATACAATGGGCTGTTTTATGTTCAATTCCGTTAAGAGGTATTCAGGAAGCACTTGTTGGATTTTGGTCTGAACCTTTGAAATTAGGTCTTCTTCGAGACAATTTTAGCAATTCTTGTTCTTTGTTTTTAGGGTTTGTTTTGGTACTCTAATTGATATCAGGAATGCGTTTATCCGGACGATACTGCGTCAAAAGAAATCGGAAGTATCAGGGAAGAAAAGAAATGGGTTTTCTAAAGTGGTTAGATGGTGATTCATTCGAGTATAGTAATACTAACCTAGGTATAGAGGAATGTACACGTGCTAGGCACACGTTAGCGGTTAACGGAACTTAGGCTAACGGAAATAGGCCAACCGTTGCCGTTACGGTAGGATGAAATTATCCGCTACGTTATCGGTTATGGTTAACCGGTTACCGGTATAACGGAACTAAACCTAACGGCAACCGGGTAATCGGATTCGGCTAACGGTTAACGGTTTTCCATTGACAGGCCTATTTGTGAGTACTTCAAATTACTCCGGTGGGAGTCATCAGTCAACCTCTTCAGATCGATAATGATCATCCTAGTTTGGAATTGTCAAGGAATCAACCAACCAACATCCATACATTTACGGGGATTGGTTTCCCATCATAGACCCAACAACCTATTCTCTCGGAAACCTTGGCAAATGATCATCATATGGGAAGCTTGGCACAATCCTTTCAGTTCCATAACCATTTTTCTGTCCCAAAAATTGGAAGGCGAGGTGGTCTTTGTCTAATGTGGGTGGATAACCTAAATATTCAAATATTTCTTCATTCACGCATTGGTTACGCCACCTCTCCCTGAGCAACCCTGGATATGCACGGGTATATATGCTCCACCACACCCGGACATAAGGAGAAACTTTTGGCAAAACTTTCCGTCAATCTTCATTATCATCAACCCGGCTATACCATGGCTTTTGCTAGGAGATTTCAACGACGTTCTGGATCAATTAGAATAAAAAGGAGGAAGACAAGTAACGTATGTACAATCTCAACCTCTTCTCACAATGATGGATCAGATGGGATTTATAGATTTAAGATTCCGAGGCGACCCATACACATGGACAAACAACCAGATGGGGCAAGACAACATTCTAGAGAGATCAGATAGAACAATGGCAACCCATCATTGGCGTACTGCAAATCCACATGCAGCAGTTAGTCATCTTCCAAGAATCGCATCTGATCATGCCCCAATCCTATTACAAGGAAAAGCAATAGCTTGGCAAGGAACAAAAAATTACAAATTTGAACAGTTATGGCTATCACACCCGCAACTCAAACAGGTGGTTGATTCGACTTGGGTACAACAGCAGGATTCGGAACCTACCTTGGACCTTCAACTAAAGCTCATAACAATCGGACAAACCCTCATGGATTGGAACAAGGAAACTTTTGGCCATCTTCCAAATATGATCAAAAAATCGTCGGCAAAGATAAAAGAGGCTCAACATCAATGTGATATCCAATCGGGTAACTGCCTAGAATTCTGGCTAGGTCAGGAAAAACAACTAAGAAGAGATCACACAGAACTGCTACAATGTCACGCAACATACTGGCAACAAAGATCCAAAATTCAATGGCTACAATCAGGCGATCTCAACACAACCTTCTTCCACACTAAAGCAACCATCCACCGAGCATGCAACAATATACAACAACTTCAAGACCCACTGAACAATTGGGTTAACAAGAAGGAAGATGTGGTTCAACTCATTCTTGACCATTTCACCCAACAATACACGGCTCAACCTACAATCATATATGAAGATCTTTTGACAGATATCAATCCCAGATTAACTCCCAGACAAATGGACCTTCTTACTAAGGAGGTAACTACAGCAGAAATCAAACAAGCTCTATTCTCCATAAACTCCAAAAGTGCTCCTGGTCCAGTTGGTTATACGAGTAAGTTTTTCAATTTTTTTTTGGGAAACAACTCATCCTCAATTGATTGCTATGGTTCGCAGTTTTTTCAATGATCTTAATATACATCCAATCATGAATCACAGAAACCTAACACTAATACCCAAAGTGGACCACCCATCAAAGCCTTCTCAATTCAGATCCATAGGAATTTGTAACGTCACTTATAAAATCATTGCAAAAATCCTAGTTAATCGAATTAGACCCCTACTCCCTTTTCTAATAAGCCCTTTTCAAAGTGCCTTCGTACCTCAAAGATCAATTCATGATAACATAGCAATTGCTGGAGAGCTATTCCACCATATAAAAACTTCAATCCTCACCAAAGACCCAAAAATAGCTTTAAAACTGGATATCCAGAAAGCCTACAACAATCTTTGTAGATTACATTATGTTATGCGTCACAACAGTTACATACTCGAAGCTGCCTTCACTAAACTGCCTTCACCAAACTTGGATTTCCAAAAATCTTTGTAGATTACATTATGTTATGCGTCACAACAGTTACATACTCGATCAACATAAATGGTACACCTCATGGATATATCAGCCCAACTAGAGGTATTAGACAAGGAGACCCACTATCTTCCTATATATTCATAATATGTGCGGAAATCCTGTCTACAAATATGCGAAACCTTCAAAACCAAAAGTTGGTTCGATGACTTAACATTTCAAGAAAAGCACCACCCATAACCAAAAGTTGGGACATGATTCGTCAGTTAGAAAGCTTCATCATATTGGTTGGGATAAAGTAACAAAACCAATATCTGAAGGAGGGCTAGGCATAAGAAAAAGCAGTGATCATAACAAGGCACTTCTCATGAAAAGAATCTGGAATTTACTTGAACAACCTAACTCCATGTGTGGAAGTCTCTACAGTGAAAAATATCTCAATCATCAACCAATTCTACAGGTGTTGATGGTGGTTTTTAGCTTAGGGTCAAAATCGCACCTGACATGACGTCACTATGCCCATTAGCGCATTTATTAAATTAATCAGCATGCTTACGTAAGAATTACTGGGGTACCTTTTATCACGGGTCAGGTTCCACGACAGAACCCTTAACACTAACTGACATCACCTATACCAAACCCTAAATTCTCATGCTACCTCGCCAAGGCATGCCAACCATGCCAGCCGCACCACTGCGCCAATGGCATGCCATGCCAGCCGTACCACCGTGCCAATGGCAAACCATGCCAGCCACGTCTCCGCGCCAAGGCATGCCAACCATGCCAGCCGCACCACCGTGCCTATGGCAAACCATGCCAGCCACGTCTCCGCTCCAAGGCATTCCAACCATGCCAGCCGCACCACTTTGCTAATGGCAAACCGTGCCAGCCACATCTACCGTGCCAAGGCATGCCAACCATGCCAGCCGCACCACTGTGCCAATGGAAAACCATGCCAGCAAATCCTAGCCGCCTAAGGTTACCAGACAACGCATGGTAACCATTGGCCCGAAACCCTAGTTTGGCCACGCCAAAGCGCGCCAAGGCATGCCATGCCAATGGCATGCCAACCTAGTCGCGCCACCATGTTGGGCTTCCCTATGCGGCTACCAAAACGAAGGCGTGCGACGATCAACGGTCGCCCTTCAATCCCAGGAGCGAATCCTAGCCGTCCAAGGTTACCAGAAAACGCATGGTAACCTTTGGCCCGAAACCCTAGTTTGGCCACGCCAAACCGCGCCAAGGCATGCCATGCTAATGGCATGCCAACCTAGCCGCGCCACCATGCTGGCCTTCCCTATGCGGCTACCAAAACGAAGGCGTGCGACAATCAACGGCCGCCCTTCAATCCCAGGAGCGAATCCTAGCCGTCCAAGGTTACCAGACAACGCATGGTAACCTTTGACCCGAAACCCTAGTTTGGCCACGGCATGCCAACCTAGCCGCGCCACCATGCTGGGCTTCCCTATGCGGCTACCAAAACGAAGGCGTGCTACGATCAACGGTCGCCCTTCAATCTCAGGAGCAAATCCTAGCCGTCCAAGGTTACCAGACAACGCATGATAACCTTTGACATGAAATCTAGTGTGGCCACGCCAAACTGCGCCAAGGCATGCCAACCTTGCCACGCCACCATGCTAGCCTTCCATATGCAACTACCAAAGAACGAAAGCGTGCAATGATCAACGACTACCTTTCCTCTTAAGATGCAAAATCTCGACCGTCGAAGGTCACCAAGCCAGCAAGTCTCCCAAGCTCGACTTGCTAGGCAACAACAACATGCTACATGTTTTCCACGAAAACATTCGAGACATCAACACATATCACAAACTGGGGGGATCTTATTTGGGTATTGGTTTGGCGGTTTACAGCGTGCGGCGTACACTACGCCCGTTATAAGAAAGTGTAATAAGAATAAGGCGGTTAGTAAACATGGGAAGTAATGGTGAAACGCTTTCTTTTATGGAACATCAATTCCAAGCGTGACCGGTCATCACCTCCTCCAATTTACTCACCCATTTACTATTTTTTTCACTTCGACTTGTATAAATAGGTCTCACCTATTTCCACCGAATGACAAGTTCAGTCAGGAGCAATACAACACTCAGAAACATTTTGCTAGATTTCCATATGTTAGCTTCCCATATGTTAGCTTCCCATTTTCTGATACAATTTGTGAAATAACTACTCTTCCAGAATCAACCTGGTCTCAACACTTTATTCGCTTCCCTCCCCAAAACCAACCCTTTCTCCTCCTCTTTGTGACCGAAGCAAGTCTGGAACGGCCATTTCTTGGTTTAGGCCGGATTTGTACATATTGGTCCATCGAATATAAAGTACTCCCTTGCAGTACATTGTTTAGGGTTTAAATTTATTTCTCACCCACACACCCTAAATTACCAAAATCAGCAGAAACCATTTTCACCCTCAAACAATTGGCGAGCACAGTGGGAGATTGATCTTTTGGTTACAATGTCAATTTTCAATCCTCGGTCTCATACTTCAACCCAGACGTCAGGACGATAGAATCAAACGATTCACTAAGGGATCGACGAATCAGCTACCAGGCGGCCCGATTACCAGTCGTGACACGGCAAGGGACGACTGGGAACTTTCGAAGGTGATAGAAGCAAACGATCCGCTCAGGGATCCGCAACTCGATTACTGGGCGACTCAGTTACGAGACACGACAAGAGGTGACTGGGGACTTCCAAGATGATAGAAGCAAACGACCCGACCAGGGATCGACGACTCGGTTATCAGATGACTCAGAGACGACTGGGGACTTTCTACAATCACGACGGTGCTTCCCACAAAACTCGGACTTATACCCGGAATATTCATTTTTTGTCAAGAAATCCGAAAAACCGAATGATTTGCTACTTACACTTCCGATTCATACTTTAGCATACCAAAAGATCATTGTTCCAAAATAATCCAAAACTCTTATAAAAAGCAATCGCCTATCAATCCAAAAACCAGAAAAACCGAACCATAAACCAGGCGCTTTGTTTGCCTTTCAAAAAAAAAAAAACGATCACCTACCCGTACGTGCCTACTTTGCACAATAATGATTACCCATCACTATTATGAGGTAGCCGACGTTACTACGATGGTATTCGAAGAGGAATTGTTTATGATGAAGTATTTCCGCAAGTTTATGAAAGGCATACCCATGGCTAGGGTTTATACCAGTTCAGAAGAAAAATATTTCTACAGATTTATGGAAGGCATACCTATGGCTAGGGTTTGCACCAACAAGAAAGCAAGAGAACAAATTGAAAGAGAAACGCTGGGGGTACATAGCTGGAATATGCTTGCCTACTTTATTGCTACCACGCTACCTCTAACACCAGCATTCTGTAATCCATCCTGCAAGCCTTCCAAGTGCCGTCTCCACCGTCCCACGGACTGAAGCCACCAGCGCTATCATCACCGCTTGGTAGCCAAAGTTCCAGCACCAACAGTCCGCGTCCAAGACAATACCAGACGCGCTCACCAGGCGCGCTTACCGGACGTGCATGCCAGACGTACTTAACAGGCATACATGCCGCACGCGCATGCCAAAGAGCATGTGCAAGCCATACTGACCACAATACCACACCCTGGTCAGCACCAACAACTTGTATCCTTCCAGCGCTAGCTTCTCTGCTCGACAGCTGATGCACCAACAACCTACATCCTCCTCAATGCCCAAGCCCTCCTTCCGCGTCCTAGCCGCGTCCAAGTCGCGCCAAGTCAAGCCGCGTACAAGCCAGCGCCCATTCCAAGCCGATCCAGCGCTAACAACTTGCACCTTTACAATAGCTTGCATCTTTACAGCGCTAAAAGCTTGTATTTTTCCAGGCGCTAGCAGCTTGCATCCTTCTAGCATTGCTCTTGAACGCCCAGTAGAAGAGAATCAACAATCCAATTTCATCACACATAAAGATCAGGAACGACTTCTCCAAAATCGAAAGTAAAGGAAATCAGCAACCCTCCTGAGTTCACAGAGACCCTCTTCCCGTCAGGAGCTGCGCGATTTCTGAGGACTTCACCCACAAAGTCGTTCAGTCTATAATGAAACAGTTATGTAAAATTCTATATTTCTCCAAGGCATACCGTCAAGACATATTTGCATCCCTCAAACGCACTGCATCAGGAAAGCAGCTGTTTCCAGTCAGGAAGTCGTTCCCAAACCCCAACTTCTTTTGGAAAGCGATTGATAAATGAATCTGGGGACTCCTAACCACTGTTCGCGTGAAGGGTGTCCAATTTGACAGCATGCTGATTGACGCAGCCGCTCCGCTTCAACGTCCTCCGGATCCGAAACCAAAGCTTCAACGTTTGGCTCTTTTTTCAACGTCCTCTCCAAGAGCCGAAGCCGCTTCAACGCCACCCCTTCCTGCAAAGGGTCGTGCCACTACACTCACCATGTCAAGGATCATGATCGCAACCAGCCAATCTTCGTAGTCATGGCCACCTTTTGATCCATCCCGCCAAAACTCGTGATCATGGACAGTTTGCTCGCTTACGCATCCATCCAATCCTACTTTCATGGATACCTATACAATTCCAGCCAACCTACTTTGTTCCCACGACAAATGTGGTCTCGTCTGATTACGTCTACTACCAAGAGCTGTTACCGCTTATTTTTTAAAACTAGCCAGAGCTTCACCGCAGCACTAATCACTACAAAGGTAACCCGTGCTCTTCCATATTTAGTCTCACGCGGAAGAAGTAACAAAATCACCAGTACGAATGCACGAGATGGTGATATCTTTGTCATGGTCAACCCCCTGACCTTACAAGATGGAAACGTGTAAGCCATACTTGGGGACTGAGGGGTTTACACGGAATCCCTTCGCTATCAAAGACTCATGAGAAAACTTCAGAGACGCGACTGAAACATTTTCCTGAAGAAACAGAGGGAGCCACGCGTCACATCCAGAAGAGTACAATAAGCTCATATCAAATCCCGTAGACATGGATTCAGGGTGATACAATGAAAGTAAGCTATAAATGGGGACTACTAGCATAGGGTGCCTTCACTCTCCTCAACCGGGTTATGTCTGATTTTCAACATCATCGCTGCCGAAGTTTTACGATCCGCAAGAATTTCTCAACATGAAGCCGTACATGTGCATCGAAGACTCCAAAAGCACCCCACAAGGATACATTCACATATTCGGCCATGCCATCGGATCCAACATGAGTATGACTGGGGATTGCTCACCTCATCCCATTCCATACGATAGTCCAAGATTCAGAAGCCGGTTCAAAGGATATCTCTAGGAACAAAGTCCTTGAAGACTTGATAGCGTAACATCGGCAATAGAATGTCTCCCAACTTATCTATTTCATCTTATGGCTTCGGAAGATTTCTACCATACAATCATCCACATCATATCATCATCGCTATCAGAAGGGTCAGAAACTGAACAACTTAAAGTCAAGGATGGACCGACGACGCAACCACAATCTCCAAGATTAACTCTGACATAATCGTTACCGAGCATATATTCCATCCATCCATCCCAAGAATGCAATGAAGTTTGGTAAATTTTGGAATACACTGGATATGCACTGCAAACAAAAGCACGGATCCAGACGAGCAACAGAAAGCAGAAGAGGGTCGATACCTTTTTTCATGCGGGCGGAGTTTTTAAAGTTTGAACAGAATAAAGGTTCCTTCTTGATCCATGAACGGGAATAGAGGACTGGGTGCAACTATGCCGGCTCAGGCCCGCAAAAGCCCTCTTGATTTCTCTCTGAGTTTTACTGTCGGGTTGTTTTCGCCTCCTAGACGAACTTAAAACCTAAATATTCTGAGATACGAAATTCGTTTCCGGTCGAATGGAGGGGCGGACCGTCAAAATCCGAGTTCGTATGAGAATTCTACAACGATTTTAGTAATGAGGCATTAATTAGGGTTTCGGCATGCCAAACCTGTAGTTGCAGGAAATCCTACACTACACCCCTCACAAGAATCTATATAATCAAATCATTTTTAGGATGAGTAATTGTAATTTTTATTGATTAAACTCTTAAAATGCTTACAAGATGAAATAGAAATCAGTTAAAGAATTACAATCACTCTAAACTTTCTCTCTCTTAATGACTTGCCCAATACTCGAAAAAGATCCCCCTTTCAACAGACTTGTTCAACTCTTTATATAGGGTAGTACATAGTGGATGACAGCTAAGCTGTCCTTTATTTTCGGGAATGACTTGCGAAATATCGCAAGTGTACAAATATATAATCTCACAGTTCTTCTAGATCTCTCTAGGTCTTCACATCTTTCTCGTGTTTTGGCTGTCGTCATTCATTGCGTCATTTATATTACTTATCTGCGATACCTTCGCAATGCTGTCGTTTATTGATCTCGCGAGGTATTGTAGTCACGATATTCCGATCCTACATCTTGCCTCTTCTCATGTCTTTTTTGCGAAGAAGAGAATGACATGAGAATTAGTATTTTTGAAATGCCGCAACTGTTCATCTTTATCTGTTTATTGATATGACCTCGTACTTTTATACAGAATTTATTACACGTGTTTCTTCTTCCACTCTTTTCTTGACACGTCTCTTTCAACCGTTTATTCTTGACCATTCACGTCTCTTCTCGCATTAAATGCATTTATCTTCTCGAGAACTCTTCTCTATATATATAGTTTTCTCACCCTCCTCTTCTTCTTTTTTTACTTTCTCTGCAATTTTTCTTCAATTCTCATCCTCCGCAATTTACGTTTACGCTTTGTAAATCTTCTTTTTTATTCTTTCTCTTGATCTTCAATTCTCTATTCATTCCCATATCCCGAGAATGGCTCCACAGTCGTAGATACGAAACCCTTTTGGGTGAGACTCAAAAGAATTTACAAGAGAAGGGTTTCACCTTATCCACCATTCCCAATCAAGAATCTTCATCTATTCATGCATCAAAATTGTTTCATCGATCATCATTGTGATGATCGGAAAATCATAATTTTGCTAGGTCAGCTCCTCGCAGGTCTTCCCATTCCTCTCTACAATCCCGACTTGCCCTTGTTCTATGAAATTCTTTCTCATGAGAAGTTCTCGCGAGCTATCTTTCAATTAAGTGGGGATTGCATCCGTTTAATGCTTGAATTCGCCAATCGCGGCGCTGGTAAGGGATCTTTATATCCTGATGAAGTCAGAGATCCTAAATTCGCAAACTTGGAGATAGTTGCTGAAAAGTATTCAGTAGAAAATTTTTTTGAAAATTATGAAGTGATAAATATGAAGAATGATAGGTCTCGTTGGGGTGCACGGTTGAAAAGAAAAGAGAACATTCCCAGCGACAAGATACTCATGCAAGATATCGATTGGCACTCCGTCAAGAACAATGTTCCTCGCCATTCCAAAGACGACAAATGGTGTGTCTTTCCTTTATTTTTGAACGGACCTTACATTTCAGGTTCCAATGTACTCCCTGCGAACCTCGCAAACTATCATCCCTGGGTATTTAATTGGCCCGGGAAAGCAAAAGAGGTATATTTCCTAACCTTCACTTGCTTTGCAATCTTCACTTCCTCTTATATCTAATCTTGCGAACTTTTTAGATCACCAAACTGAGAAAAAGTTACGAAAGGAATCCAAAGGCGAGTACCCTGGCGATACTCCGTTCAATCACAGATGAAGTAAGAAACATTTTCTTTTGCTATTTTTAACAATATTGTTGCCTCTGTTTCTTATCTTCATTCGTGTGTGAAGATTGGTGTTGAAGTTCCGGAGAAGAAACTTCGAAGCTGCGAAGGCCAAAGGAAAGGGTAAAGGTTCTCTTCGCAAGGGGAAATCCACCGCCCCATCTTCTAAAAAACGGAAGATTCACTCTTCTTCTCGCTCAAGTCCTCTATCCAAATGAGAGTTCGATGAGGATGATGACGAAGTTGATGTTCCTTTTGCGAAGGAGGATCATCTAACCGAATCCCCTATGGCACTACTTGTCTAATATCTTCTCGATTCCATGCAAGGAATTGGAGATGATCGCCTTTCTAGTACATGCGAAGCTCTCGCAAATATCTGTGATGCTTCCTTGCTAGAGGGTAATGATTCTCTCCAGGGGGTTTCCAGATCAGTGACTCCCATCTTCTTAAATGCACTTGGTACCTTGGTACGTCTGTATTTCTTTATTTTCTTCATAATTTTGATTTTAAATCATATCTTGATAATTTCTTTATCTTTCTTTGTAGTCTGGGAGAGCTTCCTTTGTTCTTGCCTCAGATCTTGAGAAAAGACGTAACACTCTTGAAAAGAAATATCTTCAACTTCGCAAGAAGGATGAAGGGTTAGAAAGTGAAGCTGCGGTTCTTCGCGAAAGGGTTCAACAACTGGAAGTTGAATCTTCCACACGGAAGAATAAAATATCTAGCCTTCAAAGTGTTAATCAGCAACTCTATGGTATAAGATTCTTTTTTTAATTCAAAGTGCTAATCAACAACTCTATGTCATTTATTTTTCTTTATCTAACATATCATTTTCGCAGATATTTATAATCTTTCTGATGAAGCCATCCTTCTTCACTCATTTCCCGAGCCTATGGATAGTGATGCTCTTCTTACTCATCTCAACGAATCTTTAAACAGTTATTTGAATAACAATATTAGATCTCTTCCACTAAACGAACTTCAAACCAAATTTCACCTCTTAGAAATTGATCATAGATCTAGTTTAGGTTTAGCCAACCGATTTAAACGTCTATACCTTAGTTCCCACGAGAAAACTAATATTTTAAGGAAGAAAATTAGTAACCTTATAGATGACAAAGATCGCATTATTAATCAAGGTGCCCAAGCATTAGCGAGATTTCAAAAAACTCTTCTTGAAGTCCAAGTTGAACGGGATGAATCTCTTCGCCAAAATGCCATACTTAATGAGAGAGAAAACCAAATTCGTTCTCTTCTTCTCATAAATAGTGACGATGAATTCGCTTGGGCTGCGAAAGTTCTAGATAATGCCAGAAATAACTTAGGTGTTAACGTTAGCCTTCACGCTGAGCATCCGCCTTGATTAAAGATATGATTTCGACGAGAGAAGGTGGTTAACTGTTCTTCTTTACTTTACCGCTTCTTTTTGTGAAATTTCTATTAAGTTACTAATTCATTGTCATATGTTCGCAGAAGCTGAGAAGAGGTTTCAGGCAAGAATTAAAGAACTTGAATCTGAGAAAGCACAACTTGCAAAGGACTTCTCTCTTCGCAATGACAAGTATTCCAAGTTGAAGAAGCAACTACAAATTTCTGTAGCGAATTTCCAGAATGATGTTGTCCGCTTTCACAATCAAACACAGTCTGCGACAACCACAATATTCCTCTTTCATCATATCCTTGTCTTCTTGATGAGATTCCTGAAAAATATGCTGTTAAGTGCATATTTTGCATATATTTAGTGTTGAACCCATGCTAGTAATTTCTTAGTTTCTTGCAAATTATTGTATATTACATTTGTTTTGTTTTATTTATGTTTTGCGAGGTGAATCATCCAAAAGAAGTGAATTTGCACTTTATAGTGCAATAAAAGAAGTTAGTCGCAAGCGGAGAAGGGCCAAACATCAAGTGGAACTCGTTCGAATCCAAAAGTTCTTGATATCATCTCGAAGAGGGTGAAAAGACGAAGCCAACGGCGAAAGAATGGAGTCAATCCGACGTTGTATGAAGAATCTAGAAGCATTTGAAGCAAGCCGAAGATTTCGCAAAGTAGAGAAGCTACAGAATTGTTAAAGACACCTTCCTAATTTACTCAGGGGCAGCCACCGTATAAAAATTGAATCGTCGGTCGTCCAAGGCGACAGTTAAAGAGGCGAATCCTAAAGGAACCCTTGGATTATTTGGGAAGCCAACACTCATGAAAGAAGTGAACGAACACATCATCTTCTTCATCGGACAGAGACATCAGGCAAAGTCTCGTGGCAGTGATGATGATGGTAGGCAGTAGCAATCAACAGAGTTTGAATGGAGCTGTATGGCAGTGACGTTGGGTTGATGTCGACCGTCGAAAATGGAGTTGTAGTCGAAAATGGAGCTCGAGAGATGGAGAAGAATAGGAAGAGGTTGTTGCTGCTCGGGTCTGGCAGAGATGACTATTCGATGGTGCTTGTTGGCTTATGGAAAGCTACAGAGTTTGGTCTCAAACGAGTTGAACATGGAAAGAAGGAATGTGTTAATGCCATTGATGGCAATGATGATCGGGATTTGTTAGATATTCGGGTGGATCCGAATATGGTCGCCCATATTGTATGTGGCAAGCCCGATAGGGTTCCATATTCCTTAGGGTTTGGAACCTATATAAACATCTCTAGCATATGTGTAAAGTGTTACGTGATTCCACCAATATCACACATAAGTTTACCATTAGAAAACGGTTTCAAGTTCTTAGCCTGTGAAACAAGCTTGTGCTCATCATTGGTGATTGTAGTACCTGCAAATCGTCGTGTTGGATCGTTGATTGTTGCTGCTGCTGTTCCTTGTTTACCAAATCGGAGCTCAAGTTCTAGGTATGAACCGATACCCGCTTCCGCTTAATCGTAAAATCTCTGATATTGGTATCATGAGCTATTGGTTTGCTGCGTTTTCATGCTTGATATAACATGCTTTGTATGCTTGAAAGTTGCTGAGAACATGATAGTATCCTGATTAGGGTTCTTGTTTTTTTTTTTTTGGGTTAAAAACCATTAATGGATGTATAAATATTTCGGATCTTGATAAGGGTGTTTTGGTTGGAAATATTTAATTGGGTATGTTCATTATTGATTAAAATGATTTCCTGGAAAGTTTTGTATCGTTTGAACGTGTGGTTTGAAAGATATTGCAAAAACCCTAGTTTGATATCATGTTTGTGAGCAGTGGTTTGATGATTGTTTTGATGTATATATGTCGATCCATGTTAATTAAAATTAATGTAGATAGATAGTGCTCTCTGAGAGCTTTCTTTTGACATATTATTTGCTTGAATCGGAGCTCGTATGAGTGAGATATGGTCTCCCAAAGTTGGTCACGCGCGTCTGTACGCTGCTGAAATTTGGAGGACGATGAACAGTAACCGAGTTAAATCGGCGAGTCAACACAGTAAGAAATCGACGAGTCAGCAGTGTCCAAAATCGGCGAGTCAACTCGGTCCAGGATCGGCGATTCAGCTCGCGGTTCGGACCGGTGGGTCAGCTCGCTGATGAGTGCCAAATAGTGCATATTTATACACCTTTTTATTGGCATTTTACTCATCTTTTGCGCTTAGAAATCGAGATATTATCCCAGTTCGTGTTTTCCTTGCTTTCAAGAATAAATATTTATATTAATTAATTTTGTGTTTTTAGGTAATGAATAAAGCTCGGAGAATCTGAGGAGCCAAAAGAGCGAAGAATTGGAGTCAAGCATCTATGGAGCAGATAGCCAAAGCCCGCGCGCGAATCAGTTGCAACCCAACAAGGAAGACATGGGCTGGAGCTAACCATGACCCGGATCCGAGTCCGCTCACTTCTGAGACGTTGAGATTTCTTTCTCCCTCATCCAACGGTCGCTGCTTCCACGTGCATCGAAGATCGCTGCTCCCGTGCAACACCAGATCACACCAAAACCGTCTACCTCCCTCGGCCGTTCAGATCTTATCAGCTCCATCCTACGCTCGCTAGGCCAGTCCCATCATCCCTTGCTACACCCGCTACACAGCAAATCTACCTAACCCTATACCCCCACTCGACCAAACCCCATTCTTCACTCCACCTTCTCTTTCTTCTTCCCTAGCTCTGCAAAACCCCCTCTCCCCGACCATCTCCTGCCACAGTGATCCCTTCACCACCTTCACCCATACCGTAGTTCGCACCCATCATCACCTTCTTCCATCACCAACAACCCCATCGGTAGTACCGCACCGGTTCTCTAGGTCTAGT
This sequence comes from Papaver armeniacum, assembly GCA_023531295.1. Taxonomy (NCBI): domain Eukaryota; kingdom Viridiplantae; phylum Streptophyta; class Magnoliopsida; order Ranunculales; family Papaveraceae; genus Papaver; species Papaver armeniacum. The sequence goes on from JAJJWW010019147.1 coordinate 29,251, forward strand.
CATCTCAATCATAGCTTCTCTCAAAACCCTGAAGCTAGGTTTGAGATAACTAGAACTAGGGTTTCACCACGATCGAAGCAAGGGAGTTGTTGAAGCCGAATTGTGAGGGGAGAACAACGATTCGAGTATGGGTACACGGTTTTTAATTTGTTTTATCTTTAATTTATGTTTTGAAATTAATTTAGGGTTTGGGTGTTTTTCGGTTCTTGCATGTATAAATAAGAACTTTGTGTGTGTGAGGGTTACGCCTGGATTAGCCAGTGCAGTCAATAGTTATATTTTGTGTTAATTTATGTTCTAGTTTGGTGCTAGGGTTTCAATGAAACCCTAAATCCATGTTGTGATGTTAACTGTTTTTGAACCATTCTTGTATGCTTAAACTTTAAAATAATTTCAATCCTAGCATCTAACATTCTTCTCTCACAATGCATGCCAACGCCATGGATGCATTGTAGTTAGGTTATACTTATGTTTAGTATGCTGCAGCTCAATCCTTAGAGTTATAGGCTAATTCCTTTGATTAGTTATACTTAATTAGATAACTAATGCTCTGGGTTAGCACCTTAGCTGTGTATTGAAGTGTAACATGGAGAAACCCCTTAGATAGGTGGTGGGTTTGACACCCGCCCTTATCGATCCACGGGGCAAGAAAGGCTCAACTCGGTTGAGCACACAATAGGAGTTAGAGGTGAATTTGAAGACCTTAGCAACCCCATTGTCACTATCTGTTTACCTTAGTTTAGGTTTATTTCATTACATCTCACCGTATCGGCAAAACATCTTATAAACACCCTTTGTTACTCTGTCACACTAGAAATTCGGTTAGCAAGCCTTTGATCAATACAAGAGCACCACAAGTCTCTGTGGTTCGACTCGTACGTGCCCAGTTCTACAACCAAGACACCGTGCACTTGCGGTATCACCGTAGGCCATAAAATATACACATCTCAGGGCCTACCACTCGCGGTTCGGACCGGTGGGTCAGCTCGCGGTTCGGACCGGTGGGTCAGCTCGTGGTTCGGACCGTTGGGCCGGCTCGCGGTTCGGTTCAGTGGGCCGGCTCGCGGTCCAGAACAGTGGGTCAACTCGCGGTCCGTCCCCGGCGGTTCGGCCGTGGTTCGGCTCATGGTTATTTGTTTTTCATTTTTCTCTATGTTGTGGTTGTCTGATCAACTCCAATTTTGGTACCCTAAGGTTTTTCGACGCTCCGAATTCAATAAAACTATTTTCAGAACCTAATAAGATTCACATGATAGAGTTTCTTTGAAATTATATGGTTAATTGCTTTATCCATGATAACATGTGAATGGTTTATGTTGTGATTGTCTAATATCTTTAATATACAACATGTATGGTCTTTGGATTGAATTCATATCTTCTTGAATTGTATGTCAAGATAACATGTTGATTGATTAGATAATCATCTTGGTTTGATAACATGTTTGATTGAATTATTATTATTGATTGAATAACATGTTAAAACAATTGAGTGGGAGGTTGTTTGGTTGAGTTTGTTTAATTCCCAAAAACCATTAACTTGCGCATATATTAAATAGATGTAGAAAATATTACTTGTGCGCAAGAGATGATTAGGAGTTTAACGATTTTTCGATCTTGCGACTTGTAATGTTGTTTTGCTATTTATTTAGATTAATGTTGCAAAGTTATTTTTTGAATGTGTATAGTGCCGTATGTTTAATATCCTTTTCTTATTTTTCGCATGCTATGTTAGACTAAATGGCTTCCAAGAACATCATTGCTGATTTGAACAAGGGTGAAAAACTTGATGGCGACAACTATAACATCTGGCGCCGAAAGATCGTTTTTCTCTTGAATGATGATGGGCTGCAGGAAATAGTGAGCATGTGATGCCTCGGCCTGAGGAGGGTACGACGGTTCAACACCGTCGCAACCTCGAGGCTTACCAGGAATGGATTAAGAAGGATCGCAGTGCTCGTCATATGATCCTGAGCTCAATGCACAATGATCTCATTGGAGAGTTTGAGAACCACCAGTTTTCTCATGACATGCTAGAGGCAGTCAGGCAGAAATTTGGAGTTACCTCTGTGGCTAAGTTGCGCGCTTTAACTATGAAGTTTGACACTTGTCAAAAGAAGCCGAATGTTACAATGAAGCAACATTTGAGGACAATGTCGTCAATGATACGCGAACTTGAGGCTGCAGGTCATCACTTGACAGATGAACAACAGTACAAAGTTTGTTATTCGTTCGTTACCTAACTCTTGGGAGCGAGATGAAGCAAAACATGACACATAATGATAATGTCCGCACTTTTGAGGATATTTCTCGTCGTGTGGAACTAGAAGTCGAGCGCTTGAAGCGCCTAAGACCGACGATTCTGTTTTCGATCTTGAATACATTTCGCATAAGACCAATGGGTCTAAGCGCAAGAGGGGTAAGGGTTCTTCGGGTAAGAATCCTCGTGATGGATCCGGGTCGTCCACTACCAACGCTCCTAAGCGGAAAAGAGGCAAGCGTCTTTGGTAAGAAAGACAAAGCGAGAGATGAAATGCTTTAAGCGTGATAAGAAAGGACACTTTGCTCGTGAATGCACTGAGCCAAAGAAGGTAATTTCGATCCTATTCCTCGCTATGAATGTTTTGTTTCTAGTCAAGCATTAGTTACTCATTCTCCTCATTTGTGGGTTGTAGATTCAGGAGCAACCGACCATGTAGTGAGGGACCGAGAAGGGTTCCTAGATTATCGTCGAGTTCTACTTTGGGAGCATGAGAGTTTATATGGGGAACACAACTAGCATAGAAGTACTTGGCATCGGTACCTATATGCTAAATCTGCGACAAGGGCGCACGATAATCCTCCATGATGTACTTTATGCTCCAGATATTCGACGAAATTTAGTTTCAGTTAATAGTATGTTGCGTCTAGGCTTTAGTTTTCTTTTTGAGGGTAATTCTGTTAAGATTTGCTTGGCAACTGAGTTTTATGGTTTTGGTTTTATGTCGGATGGTTTTATGGTTTTGGATATTGACAATTCTAGTTCTTATGATGCTAATAAATCTATTTCATTAGTTGCATCTTCTTCGGATGTTAATAATGATTCTGTGATTTGGCATGCTAGATTAGGTCATATAGGGCAAGAAAGGATGACTAGGCTAGCTAGAGAAGGTCTTTTAGGACCCATCGCTAAAGTCTCCTTGCCTACTGCGAACATTTTCTTGCGGGGAAAGCCATTAGAAAACCGTTTGGGACAGCCAAAAGGGCCTCCGAGCCTTTGCAATTAATTCATTCTGATATATGTGGCCCAATGAACGTTAAGACAAGACATGGAGCCTCTTATTTCATCACTTTCATAGATGACTTTACGTGATATGGTCATATTTACTTGATATCCCACAATTCAGAAGCATTGGACTACTTTAGATGCTATGTATGCGAAGTGGAAAATCAACTAAATAAGAGCATTAAGGCTCTCAGAACTGACCGAGGCCGCGAGTATCTATCTGACCTATTCAAAGGGTATTGTGAGGAAAAAGGGATCTGAGACAATTGACTATTCTGGTACTCCGCAACAAAATGGTGTAGCGAGAGAAAGGAATCGTACTTTGTTAGACATGGTTAGGTCAATGATGGCGCGAGCTCATCTTCCTATTTCTTTTTGGGGAGATGCGTTCGATCGCTGCCTATGTCCTTAATCGTGTGCCTTCGAAGTCGGTACCTTCCACCCCATATGAATTATGGACCGTGAGAAAACCCGAATTGGGTAATTTGCGACCATGGGGTTCATTTGCTTATGTACACAATAGTTCTCATCGGTATGGGAAGCTGGGCCCTCGAGCGAAAAAGTGTATCTTTATCAGATATTCTGATCACTCAAAAGGCCATGTGTTCATTGGTGAGCATCTTGATGGAAGTGTAACTGAGATTGAGTCACGTGATGCAGATTTCCTTGAATAGGACTTTCCTAGAAGGAACGAGGTAGGGAGAGATCTTAGCCTCTTTGAGGTGGAAGAGTCAATGGAAGACACACCAATTCGTCTAGTTGAGAATAGCGAAGAAATTCCTCGTTCTCCAAGGGAAAGTGGGAGTGTTTCACCTGATAATGGATTGGCTCCATCGAATCAGGAACCCCAATCTCGGAGAAGTGAACGTGGAAAAGTCCCTCGTCGTCGTTTTCAGATTGAGGGGGAAAGTTTCATGGTTTGCTCACATGATGACGCAGAGCCTAAGAATTACAAAGAGGCTATGTCATCTCCTAAAAGGGAAAAATGGATTATTGCATCGAAAGAAGAGATATAATCAATGAGGATTAATGGTGTGTGGCAATACGTTGACCTCCCAGAAGGGCGCAAGGCTATTGGAAACAAATGGGTTTTCAAAGTCAAACACAATGCGGAAGGTTTAGATGAAAGATATAGGGCTCGCCTTGTGGCAAAAGGCTACACCCAACAGGAGGGTGTTGACTACGAGGAAACTTTCTCCCCAGTGGTGAGAATTGCCTCGATACGCCTTATGCTAGCTATTGTCGCACATATGGATTTGGAACTTCATCAAATGGATGTTAAGACTGCATTTCTCAATGGAGAACTAGATGAGGAAATTTACATGGAGCAACCAGAGGGATTCGTGATTAAAGGTCAAGAGCGCAAAGTTTGCAAGCTCCAAAAATCTATTTATGGCCTAAAACAATCATCTAGACAATGGTATTTAAAATTTGATCGAGCCATTGTTTCCAATGGGTTTACGATGATAGAGGAAGACCATTGTGTGTACGTTAAACGGTCCGATAAAGGTTTCCTTATCCTGTCCTTATATGTTGATGATATCCTTATAGCTGGAAGTAACATGGAAATTGTTGTCTCCACAAAAGAGTGGTTGTCCTCAACTTTTGAGATGAAGGACATGGGAGAAGCAAGTTATGTGCTCGGGATTAAGATCCTTAGAGATCGTTCAAAGAGACTTTTGGGTATGTCACAAGAGACGTACATTAAAAGGGTTCTTGAGCGATTTCACATGAAAGATTGCAAGCCCATAGACACACCAGTTGCTAAAGGTCAGAACTTAAGCCTTGAGATGTGCCCTAATACCCTTGAAGAGAAAGACAGGATGTCGCGGGTACCCTATTCCAACGCAATTGGGAGCTTGATGTATGCCATGATGTGTACTCGTCCTGACATATGCTATGCTATTGGATTAGTTAGTCGGTACCAGTCGAATCCTGGTTTTGAGCACTGGCAAGCGGTCAAGAGGATACTAAGGTATCTCAAAGGGACGAGCGGCCTCATGCTATGCTACAAGGGTTCAGATCTACGTCTCAGTGGTTATTGTGATGCTAACTGGAATGGGGAAATGGGAGAGCAAAAATGCACATCAGGGTATGCTTTCTTGCTAAATGGCGGGGCCATCACATGGAGTAGTAAGAAACAATAAATTGTCGCTATGTCATCTATGTCATCTGAGTTTGTAGCTTGTCAAGCTGCAGTACAAGAATCTAATTGGTTAAGGAGGTTCTTTGAAAGTTTTGAATTTGTCACTCACGCTTGATGCGGTGAAAATTCACACTGATAGCACATCAATAATTGCTTATGCAAAAGACCCAAAGTACCATGGAAAGACTAAGCACATTGATAGGAGGTGTTGCTTTATTAGAGCTGCTCTTGCGAAGAAAGAAATAGTTTTGGAGTACATGCCTACAGAATTGATGATAGTTGATCCCCTTACTAAACCTATACCAAGAGATGTTTTCATGTCTCATGTTAGGGCGTTAGGTTTACGTAGGTGGTAATGGATGTCTCTTTATTTATTTATTCATTTATTTTTTCTAAGACATGATGATCGTAGATGCATATGTTTTATGGATATTTATTAATAATCAATACAATTTGATAATGGTTCATTGTTATGATTGATTATTTACTTATGGGCATGGATATACACGCTGACATTGGTGCATAGAGAATGCATTATGTCAAGACTTGATTAATATGTCACCTGGTATGGACTGGCTTACTCACATAAGCAGTCACCTTTTGGCGCTAGGGAGAGCGAGCAAAGATGAGATGATACATCGCCTTGGCAATACCAAGATGAGATATATATAGTGAAGATCGATGATGAATGTACCTACTGTTCATCATACCTTAAAGGATAACCAAATAAGAAATCTCTTTCACGGCGCTTGTTGAAAGCGAGCAGTTAGAAATTTCGGATTAGGCGCAAGAGTTGCGACTAAGTCAAGATTTGTAGAGTGTAATAGTTTGTGACATATACTTGTTTAGTCAAGTAAAACTCCACTCTAGCGCATTTCATATTATGCGTGCTTGCGACCACTACGGAGGTGCGAAAATTGTTCCCTGCTTTTCTCACCATGTGAGTCCGTATGATAATTAGATTATACACAGGTAACCTTACGACTTTTGACTTTGTTATTAAGTAAATATTCGATGATTGCTACTTTAGTATGTGTCCTGTGGCCATGGATGATCCGGCTTAAAGGGTACATATCCTGGGAAAGCGATTGATTACGAAACTTCATGGCAATAGGGCAAAGGAAGGTCATCAAACTCATGAATGTTTTATATTCACGGTCGACGACTTGGGTTGCCTTCTTTGGAGTTGCAACACAAGTGTGAATGTATTTACAATAAGCTAGCATGAGGGTTAGACTAGCTCTACGAGGGATCAGAGTAGTCTAGACCAATGAGATTTTGATGGACCTAGGATACTACGAGATACGAATATTTTTTTTAAGGGTTGATGTCTTTATGCTGACTCATATTGAGTTGCTAGTATGGAGCTCCCAAAATGCAGGTACCTCGACGGTCGCACGGGCTATTTACTAATATGAACTTTTTTTTTTTCTTGGTACAATCCACACACACTATGTGCGAGTGGGAGATGTTAGATATTCGGGTTGGATCCGAATATGGTCGCCCATATTGTATGTGGCAAGCCCGGTAGGGTTCCATATTCCTTAGGGTTTGGAACCTATATAAACATCTCTAGCATATGTGTAAAGTGTTACGTGATTCCACCAATATCACACATAAGTTTACCATTAGAAAAAGGTTTCAAGTTCTTAGCCTGTGAAACAAGCTTGTGCTCATCATTGGTGATTGTAGTACCTGCAAATCATCGTGTTGGATCGTTGATTGTTGCTGCCGCTGTTCCTTGTTTACCAAATCGGAGCTCAAGTTCTAGGTATGAACCGATACCCGCTTCCGCTTAATCGTATAATCTCTAATAGGATTAATGTAAGTTGGTGAAGCTCGGCAGTCTGTGGAAGAGTTTAATAGAGCTCGAGTGGGTTAGAACTGCAATGAGAAGATGATGCCTGCGACGACGGTGTTAGCAGTGGTGCTGCTATGATGAGTTCGAGCATAAGAGCAGGTTTGTATATATTTCGAAGCTGAGATGGAACTTTGGATAGAGACGACGAAGATCGGTATTGGTGTTGGTTGCTGCTGTGATATTCGATAGGAAGGTTGCTGCCATGGACGTTAGGACATGGAGTATTGGCTCGCTGCCATTGTTGCTGCCATTGGAAGTAATGATGATGGATTCAAGACAGGAGAGAAAGATGATGATCAGAAGGAGAAGTCTGTAACGGAACTTGGCAGTGGTGATGATTATCGGTAGTGGGGATTCGAGTTGCCATTAATGGCCGGAGGAGATGATAAAGAAGAAGAACAGGGACCGATCAAGACAGTGGAAGTGGTAAAGAATCAAAACCGAGTTTGGCGGTGAAGCAATGGACTGTTTTTGGTTTATCCGAGAAAACATTGGTGAGAATCTCGGAATAGTTAATTAAGAACGGAGATGGTGTTGGCAATTGATTCTCGAGAGAGGAGCTTAAACTGATGTTCCAGAAGATGGCAGCGATGATGCTTTGAGCTCGAGCTGTTGGTTGACTGATATTGTCGAGCAGAGAAGGGAGCAGTCTGAGAAGGAAATGGAGAAGTTAGAAAGATATGAAAAGCTAGCCAGTGAATAGCGGAAACAATGAGTTATGAGAAGGATGGATGATGGTGCTCGATAGTCTATGGTAGTTATATCAAATGAATGGGTTTGTGCATTATTGATCGGAGTTTCTGTTGGTAGTTGAAGAACGAGAAAAGATGGAGCCAGTTGGGATTGGACTGAGTTGAACGAACTCAGATATTTTATAAACTCACAGATAGTCGAGTGTCCGTGCGACGTATGGCCGGAAACACAAAACTCAGGGAAATAAAATACTCACGGTGACTTGAGTATCCGTGATTCTGACGGGAGTAAACTAAAAATCCAGGGAGAAAATATTTTCACGGAAACTATTCTGTCCAAGAGAAATTTGGGAAGCATAAGAAAAATACCTTGTCAGTTCCAAGGGACTGACAGGCAAATGAGTTCAATGGGCTGGACTATCCATCTTTGAACGGGCCCATGCGGCTGTTTACTCATAATTACATGAGACAGACTTCGGCCGTGACCTTCTTACGGGAATTTGGCCAAGTTTTGGCAAGCAATTTAGCACGGGATCGAGTACGGGAACTTCCACAACTTGGAGACTATTTAAGAGACACTTCTTAACCTAAATATAATACATCTTACATCTCATAATACACTTTTTGGTTCTTCATAAAATATTTTAGGGTTTACCCCTTTTTGGGGGAAACCGAGAAACGGTGTAAACATGAGAGGCTAAACTTTTGTTGATTGAGGATGAATTCAATGTTCTAGCGTGAAGCTCTATTATTATACAAGTTTGTTCGGAGTTTTAATCACATCATCGTTTGTTTTCACTATTTGATCTTTATGAGTAATTATTGGATTGATTTGGAGTGCACGCTAGATTGATTTACTAATTGTTCTATTGCTAGTATTGAGTTAGGAGATAAGTAATCGTCGAATAATTCATACACAAGTAGAAATCGCGAGACCTTGCAGAGGGTTACGTGGAGCAATTGCGAGTGAAGATAACACCGACAAGTGAACCTTGAGCTAAGAGTTTAACTACTTGGGATCAACCTAATTCACAAAGCCTAAGCGTTCGATCGGATTACACCTTGAGTGAGCTACTACTTGGTGGTTCGTTTGGATAGAATCTGATATTGGAGAGCTTCCGTATCCGTGGTAAAAGGAGTTTTGAGGATAGCACTGAGCTAGCTGCTTTCCTACGGTTGGTGATGAATGGTTCTAACGAAGATAGATAAGTATACTAATCCAGTTATCGCTTGGTAACGACGAAGGATTCCTTGATCATATCTTTCTTTTATTTGTTATTATTTCTATTTGACTTTAAACCAACCCCCATTTCACTTTGTTTTGCTATCTAAATAACATATCAATTACACAGCTCTCTGTGGGAACGATCCTTACTACCGCTATATTACTAGTTAATTAGTGGGAAATATATTGATTAATTTGTTGTGGTTACGACACGCATCAAATTTTGGCGCCGCTGCCGGGGAGCGGTTGTTAATTGATTTGTTATTTGTTTAGCTTGTTTTTGTTTTTAAATTTTTTTCTTGTGTTCTTGTGAGTCGTCATGTTTCCTTATGGACATAACATGTACGGAGCACAAGACCAATCATCATATTATAGTGGTAATCAATTTGGATTTCAATCTCATTCATATAACAAATACCAACCATACCCTACGGAGCCTTATGGATACTCTCATACATATCAACAACCTTATCACGGGTATGTAAGTGAGCAATCAAAGGGATGGGAGGATAGTTATGCTTCTGATCAGTTGTTTTCTAGTAATGTGCAGATGACAGAGAGTTTGGAAAGACCTACTCCTCTTTATCATGTTCTTTCGTCATTTATGTCAAAAGAAGAGATACAGTCTGAAAATTTCATCGTGAATAATGGAGGAAAACTTATTAATATCAGAAAACTTTCTAAGCAATATGATCGGTTAGAAGAAGAAGTCGGAGCATCGAAAAGACCCTCGAAGAAATCAACAAGGTAATACGAACGGAACTTCAACGTCGTTGGGATATTGAAGATTATGAGGTTGACGAAGACTCTGATGAAGATGAGCAACCTTTGGAAAATCCTTGTAATAATGGTAATGTTATTTCAACTCCGGATCATAATAACGATCACTCGCCTATTCAAAAGGAGGAGAATGAATATGACATAACCGTTGTTATAAATGGTGTAACGTACTCAAACAATGATTTTAAGATTTGCACCAATGAACTAGAATTTCTAGGAGATGATTCCGATTCGATGACGAGGTTGTTGAAGAAATAGAGATTGAGAATGAAACCAAATTGGTTGAAGTTGTGGAAGACCCAATTGAGCTAGCCAAGGATTATAATGATCTTTGAGATTTTTGACTGGCGAAACTGGCGAAGAATGGCTAAATAGTTTGATAGAGGACCACAATACAAATGTGGTAAATAATTCATTGCAATTCTTTAAGAATGATGAGGATCCTGTAATACGAGAGATTGTGGAAGGTTTGTCTAATCCTTTGCATATTTCTAAATCTTTTGATCGACATCACTTAGGATTGGAGTTGTGTGCTTCTACAGTTTTAAAGAATTATTTTGCTTCTAAGTATCTACCACTTGATGTGTTTGATTCTAGCATTGTGCAGGTTCATCGAGAGGAACCCGAAGAAGTTCCCTTATTTTATGTTGTCTATCCACTTCCGAGTGTAGAAAGGACTAAGTGTGGGGGAAACTTTCAAGCTATAACAATTTCATTATTCATATATTATGCTAATCATTGTGTGAAGTTGTTACTAGAATTGCAGATTGTTTTCTGGGCAGACTACCATATTTTCAGATTGTTGGTATATGGACGATAACAAGAGAGTCGGGCTGACGACTTTAAACCAAGCGCTTAATGGGAGGCAACCCATAGGTTTTGTATCTTAAACCCTTTTATTTTTTGTTTTTATTGTTTTCATGTCATGTTTGCATCCCCATGTTTAATTTCATTGAGTCTATAATCTATTTTAGAAGAAAATTAAGACGAATACCTTTTCGTCAGAAAATTTCAGACTGCGCGTAGTTCAGTCCAGAGACCATAACTGTCATACCGTTTATCTAAACACTGTGCCCTTTTGACACTGTGTAGAAAACACGTAGATGAACAACTTTTGTGAAATGGAGTTTTTCCAAATTCCTTACCAATTTGTACAGTTTTTGCATTTTATCTGCTGTTACGTCAGAATTCAGAATTTTCGATTTTACACATTGAGGACAATGTGAAGTTTAAGTGTGGGGGAGTCTTTTGCATATAGAGTTTTTAGCCTTTTTGAGTCAAAATTTTCAATTTTTTTGTATATATTTGAATAAAACCTCCAACTTGTAGAGATTTTAGAGTCACTAGCATACTTCTAGGTATGTTTACATAGAGATTCTGACCGACATAACTGAACTACATTCGGATTTCTTACTTGTTAGAGTGTTAAATAATGGATTTAATCATGCCGGTGATGCAAATTAGGAGCAGGGAGAAATGCATTATTAGAGTTGCTGATCAATCATTAGTGGAGACTACCTATTTTCAAATCAACAGAGGCACCATACCAAATTTCTTTGTAGCTGACTAAAGAGCTTTCTTTTGAGTGTGTGTCACCGTACGTCAATTCCGGGTAGAATGGTGAGCTACCCAACTTCACACCAATAGAAGCACTATTTTTGATCTCTTGAGTGCTAATTTTGTCAATCATGAGGGTGACGTCTATAGATGAAAACCACCTTCTTGTAGTTTGATTTGCAGTTAGCACCATTCTCTCTCGCCAACAACAGGTCCATAGAAACACATCATCATCAACAAGAAGAGCGACATCAAAATCTAAATGGAAAGTTGAAGACGTTTGAGGTTTACAAGCAACAATACAAGGAAGAGAAAATTTCATATCCAAGTAAGCAACATACAATGAGCAGATTTTATATATACATGTTGGAGACTTACACATAAGGAGCGGAATTCTATATCTAAGTATGAAGACTTATTTACAAGAGCGAAGAAAATCAAAAGATGAGAGTTATTGAAGTTTATGATACAAAGACAATACAAGTTGTGAAGATCAAAGTGGTAAAGTACTTCTTTCATGGCCATGTTATTTTAATTTCGTTATTATTTTTGTAGTTGCAATCTTTTTGTTAAGAAAAAAAAAAGAAAAAAAAAAGAAAAAAGAAAAAAAAAAGAGAAAATACAAAAAGATTTGCATTTAGGTTGTTATTTGTTCAATAAGGCCATGGGGAAGAAAAATCTATAAGGAAGTATCAAGCAGTAAGGAAATTGAAGAGAAAGAGTTACAAATTGTCAGAGTTCCACGAAGTTCAAGAGTTTATCATCAGCAGTTGAAGACCGAAGACGAAGACCAAAAAGATGAAGAAGACGAGCCGATCGAAGACGTTTCTATTGGATGCTGTGAGAGTGGTGTTATCATCATTGCAATCGGATGTGAAGGTGGTAAGTACTCTCATCCTCGATAATAGTGGTTGATTTCCTTTCTTAGAGATCATCGAGAAAAAGTCGTTTATTTTCCACGATTTTGTGGAGTCTCCGTAAATTATTTCGGAAGGTTTCCTTCCCACCATTCAACGTGTGTAGGATTTCTCTCTTCATTCCTACCGCACACATGTGAGACCCATAAAAAGCCGTCTTTTTGAGTGCAATTATCATAAAATCCTTTTAAGTGAGGCGGAAGTCGAGGCGAAATGCTTATTGATCGCTCTCAAACACGCGTTCTCTCATTATGGTGTGGTTATTTCTCACTCAACATTTAAGAATGAGAATATGTTCTTTGGTATTTCTAACTTCTTATTACTAGCATGCAGAAACTCTATGTCCTAATAGCTCTTTGGATGCTTGGGAAGCTGGAACGCTTTGAAGTTGGAGCAGAGTTTTGTGGGTATATCTCGATAAACCCTCACGAGACTATAACTCGTCCACTAGGGACACCTAGGGGTTTAAAGGCCTCGTTATTCATGCTAAGAGTAACCGTATCCTCGGCGACATGGAGTTGTTGTATTTTAGATAGTTTGCTCGAGGACTAGCAAAAGCCAAGTGTGGGGGAATTTGTTAAGTGCATATTTTGCATATATTTAGTGTTGAATCCATGCTAGTAATTGCTTAGTTTCTTGCAAATTATTGTATATTACGTTTGTTTTGTTTTATTTATGTTTTGCAAGGTGAATCATCCAAAAGAAGTGAATTTGCACTTTATAGTGCAATAAAAGAAGTTAGTCGCAAGCGGAGAAGGGCCAAACATCAAGTGGAATTCGTTCGAATCCAAAAGTTCTTGATATCATCTCGAAGAGGGTGAAAAGACGAAGCCAACGGCGAAAGAATGGAGTCAATCCGACGTTGTATGAAGAATCTAGAAGCATTTGAAGCAAGCCGAAGATTTCGCAAAGTAGAGAAGCTACAGAATTGTTAAAGACACCTTCCTAATTTACTCAGGGGCAGCCACCGTATATAAAATTGAACTGTCATCGTCCAAGACTGACAGTTAAAGAGGCGAATCCTAAAGGAACCCCTTTGGATTATTTGGGGAAGCCAACACTCATGAAAGAAGTTTGAACGAACACATCATCTTCTTCATCGGACGAGAGACATCGTGCAAAGTCTCGTGGCGGTGATGATGATGGTAGGCAGTAGCAATCAACAGAGTTTGAATGGAGCTGTATGGCAGTGACGTTGGGTTGCTGTCGACCGTCGAAAATGGAGTTGTAGTCGAAAATGGAGCTCGAGAGATGGAGAAGAATAGGAAGAGGTTGTTGCTGCTCGGGTCTGGCAGAGATGACTATTCGATGGTGCTTGTTGGCTGATGGAAAGCTACAGAGTTTGGTCTCAAACGAGTTGAACATGGAAAGAAGGAATGTGTTAATGCCATTGATGGCAATGATGATCGGGATTAATGTAAGTTGGTGAAGCTCGGCAGTCTGTGGCAGAGTTTAATAGAGCTCGAGTGGGTTAGAACTGCAATGAGAAGATGATGCCTGCGACGACGGTGTTAGCAGTGGTGCTGCTATGATGAGTTCGAGCATAAGAGCAGGTTTGTATATATTTCGAAGTTGAGATGGAACTCTGGATAGAGACGACGAAGATCGGTATTGGTGTTGGTTGCTATTGTGATATTCGATAGTAAGGTTGCTGCCATGGACGTGAGGACAGGGAGTATTGGCTCGCTGCCATTGTTGCTGCCATTGGCAGTAATGATGATGGATTCAAGACAGGAGAGAAAGATGATGATCAGAAGGAGAAGTCTGTAACGGAACTTGGCAGTGGTGATGATTATCGGTAGTGGGGATTCGAGTTGCCATTAATGGCCGGAGGAGATGATAAAGAAGAAGAACAGGGACCGATCAAGACAGGGAAGTGGTAAAGAATCTGAAACCGAGTTTGGCAGTGAAGCAATGGACCTGTTTTGGTTTATCCGAGAAAACATTGGCTGAGAATCTCAGAAGAGTTAATTAAGAACGGAGATGGTGTTGGCGATTGATTCTCGAGAGAGGATCTTAAAATGATGTTCCAGAAGATGGCAGCGATGATGCTTTGAGCTCGAGTTGTTGGTTGACTGAGATTGTCGAGCAGAGAAGGGAGCAGTCTGAGAAGGAAATGGAGAAGTTAGAAAGATATGAAAAGCTAGGTAGTGAATAGAGGAAACAGTGAGTTATGAGAAGGATGGATGATGGTGCTCGATAGTCTGTGGTAGTTATATCAAATGAATGGGTTTGTGCATTATTGATCGGAGTTTCTGTTGGTAGTTGAAGAACGAGAAAAGATGGAGCCAGTTGGGATTGGACTAAGTTGAACGAACTCAGATATTTTATAAACTCACAGATAGTCGAGTGTCCGTTCGACGTATGGCCGGAAACACAAAACTCAGGGAAATAAAATACTCACGGTGACTTGAGTATCCGTGATTCTGACGGGAGTAAACTAAAAATCCAGGGAGAAAATATTTTCACGGAAACTATTCTGTCCAAGAGAAATTTGGGAAGCATAAGAAAAATACCTTGTCAGTTCCAAGGGACTGACAGGAAAATGAGTTCAATGGGCTGGACTATCCATCTTTGAACGGGCCCATGCGGCTGTTTACTCATAATTACATGAGACAGACTTCGGCCGTGACCTTCTTACGGGAATTTGGCCAAGTTTTGGCAAGCAATTTAGCACGGGATCGAGTACGGGCACTTCCACAACTTGGAGACTATTTAAGAGACACTTCTTAACCTAAATATAATACATCTTACATCTCATAATACACTTTTTGGTTCTTCATAAAATATTTTAGGGTTTACCCCTTTTTGGGGGAAACCGAGAAACGGTGTAAACATGAGAGGCTAAAATTTTGTTGATTGAGGATGAATTCAATGTTCTAGCGTGAAGCTCTATTATTATACAAGTTTGTTCGGAGTTTTAATCACATCATCGTTTGTTTTCACTATTTGATCTTTATGAGTAATTATTGGATTGATTTGGAGTGCACGCTAGATTGATTTACTAATTGTTCTATTGCTAGTATTGAGTTAGGAGATAAGTAATCGTCGAATAATTCATACACAAGTAGAAATCGCGAGACCTTGCAGAGGGATTCTGTGGAGCAATTGCGAGTGAAGATAACACCAGCAAGTGAACCTTGAGCTAAGAGTTCAACTACTGGGATCAACCTAATTCACAAAGCCTAAGCGTTCGATCGGATTACACCTTGAGTGAGCTACTACTTGGTGGTTCGTTTGGATAGAATACGATATTGGAGAGCTTTCGTATCCGTGGTAAAAGGAGTTTTGAGGATAGCACTGAGCTAGCTGCTTTCCTACGGTTGGTGATGAATGGTTCTAACGAAGATAGATAAGTATACTAATCCAGTTATCACTTGGTAACGGCGAAGGATTCCTTGATCATATCATTCTTTTATTTGTTATTATTTCTATTTGACTTTAAACCAACCCCCATTTCACTTTGTTTTGCTATCTAAATAACATATCAATTACACAGCTCTCTGTGGGAACGATCCTTACTACCGCTATATTACTAGTTAATTAGTGGGAAATATATTGATTAATTTGTTGTGGTTACGACACGCATCATATGCCTTCCTTGGATGTCTCTGATAATGATGCTAGCGAAGAAGAGGAGTTCGATGAAGAGTCTGATGGAAAAGAAGAGTGAACTAAGAAATAGCTCCATGTTCTTCTTTCTTTTCTTGTAATATATGTACATTTATCCTTTTAGTCTTCCATTTTTGTAACTTCTTACTGTAAATCTCTTGGATCTTCAAATACAAGTTCTACTTTGTTTTCTTTTTCCGCACATGTTAAAAGAACAATTCTTTCTTGCAATACAGTTAATCAATATTATGGGTGCATAAATCTATCATATGAAAATAAATAACAAGTTTATATCATATTCATTCCCATATTTGCCTCTGTTATTTGTTTTCAAATGAGAGATTATAGTCGAGAACCTTTAAGTAATAATATGCCTCAGTTTCATAACTGTTGCTGCTTAGTCTTCGCAAGCAAATTTTTCCTGATTGTCTCCATGTGTACACTCGCAAGCTTATTTGTTTTGCATATAATCATTTTCGCAAGCTTATTTGCTTACTCATTTTCTTGTGTGGTCTTATTTTGCCTTCCTAGTTAAAGGTCTTATTGCGCCACCCCTCATCATTGCGACAAAATCGCAGGACGTCTTTACATTTTCATGTAATGACCCATTGATCTTGCCTTATCATGTCTTTAGTATTGTTGCCTCTGCAGGATAATTTTATTGCGACAATATGATAGGCCTAAATTTTCTTGCGAAAATAAAGCCCCATGACATTGCGGTCTTGCAACGAAATCGCAGGACGTCTTTACATTTTCATGTAAAGACCCATTGATCTCGTCTTATCCCCGCGTTAGTATTATTGCCTCTTCAGGATAATTTTATTGCGACAATATGATAGGCCTAAATTTTCTTGCGAAAATAAAGCCCCATGACATTGCCGTCTTGCGACGAAATCGCAGGACGTCTTTACATTTTCATGTAAAGACCCATTGATCTCCTCTTATCCTCGCGTTAGTATTATTGCCTCTTCAGGATCATCGCACAAATATGACAAGCCTCAATTTTCTTGCGAAAATTGAGCCCCATGGCATTTGCGTCTTAAGACACTTATAAGCTCCCTAATGGAGGGTGCCGCCCTTATCATCTCCCTGGTTGCCCCTTCAAGGAGATGTACATCGGCCATACAAGACTAGCTCCTCCCATCCGGTCTTAACAACAACCAGTTTTTTTCGAAGCCTCTTATCCCTTATACCTATAGGGCTTATGGTTACGAGACTGCACCCTAAGTGGAGTTTTCTTCCGGCCGAGTGCAGCATGTGCCAAGACTTGCCAAGAATGGCCGAGACACTTCAAATGCCCCAGGCACTCTTGGCTCAACCGTGTACCTCGGCGCCTTGGTCATACACTGACTCCTTGGAAGAGACCCTCAGTCGTCCAACCAGGGTATAACCTTATATAGTTGGAAGTCCAAGGTATCTCTCCCGGATGGGCTTTATTGACCCCAAATCTCCATGACTTAGGTTCCAGGGGCGGTGTAACCTTTTCCCTGAGCCATGTCAAGAGATACCCCCTTATATGACGCACTTTAGGTTTTACATTAGCCTCTTGCGAAATATCATTCGCGAACTAGGGTGTACGCCATAAAGGTTCGTCCCATTCGTATATATCATTGATTTTTGATTATTTCTTCTCATTATCTTTGTGAAATTATCGCATAGTCTTGCTTTGTTTCTTTGTGATCTCGTTTGTAATAACTAGATTTTCATATATTTTGTCTCGCGAGACTTTCGCGTACTCCTTCTTCGATCGTCATATTCTTTGTACTTTCGACATGTCTTTTTCACTCAAAACAAATTTTTTTTTTTTTTTACACAAATCTAAAATCAATTATTCATTTCTTACACTTCTTACTTCTGTTGCTCTCTGCTTCTTCATTTAAATTTCCTGATATTTCCTTCCCTTTTGCGAAACCATCGCAATTTCCAACTGTCTTCAGGCATTGGTTTTGCAATGTATCTTCATCTCTTACTTCTATTACGTCCACCATCAGTCTTTCCCTTCTTTGTGCTTCTTTGATGTTCTGCTTCCAGTTCTTCTTTTGAGCAGCCCTTTCCTCGCAAGATTCCACATCAACTTCATAGCACTTTTGTCCCTCTGCCCAATCTCCTTTTATAACTCCAACACCACTGGGATGAGGAAATTTGATGCACTGGTGGTAAGTCGATGCTACACCCAAGATCTCATGTAACCAAGGTCGCCCAATTAATGCATTATAGGGGGACTCCACATCAACTACGCAAAACAAAATTTCAGTTGATAATCCTTTCAGTGGTATTCGCATATGAGCTTCTCCTTTAGGTTTATTGGCAGTACCATTAAAACCATAAATCTTATAAGTTGAAGGTATCAGATCTTCGTCTTTCCCTCCCATAGTCTTGTAAGTATGGTAAAAAAGGATGTTTACAGAGCTTCCAGTATCAATTAAGATTCTATTGATTGCCCATGAATTTTATGCCTCATCATCTTCATCATCAACAGGTTTTGGGTTAATCTCCAATCTTACCACTAATGGATTGTCATGCATCTCGCCACCCTCAGGTACCTCTTCTGCGGTGAAAGAAATAATCTGCGTTTGCCATTCTTTTAGTGGCGATGTCTTCGCGATGTTCATTACTTCTCTATTGTCAGCATCTCTTGCAAAAAACCCTACTGAGAACACTATCATGAAAATCTTCAATTGTCCTGTACGAGTGTACGATAGAGTTGAAGAACAAGTTTTTGGCCTTCGCTCCAACTTCTACTACAAATGTTTCTTTCCCTTTTGTTGCGTTTACTCTGTGGATTTTTGGTGGTGGTGGTAATGGTTGAGTCTTTTCTTCACATTTTAAGAAATGATTTAGCTTCCTTGGTCTATCATTCGAGGATGATTCTTTTTATGTTTCTGCAATCATTTGTTAGGTGTCCATGAAAATGGTGATAGGAACAGAATTCATGACTTCTATCACCCGGAGGCGGTTCATTCCCCATGTTCCATGGTGCATGTATATTTTCCATCAGGATTATAGCTTCCCATATCTTTTCCACACTAGCATTCAGTGGGGGCATCTTGATTTCCTCCCATACTACCCTATGACCTCGCTGCCCTCTATGATAATTCTGCCTCTGACCTCCATAAGTTTCTTGCGGCTGATCAAGTATTTGAATTTTGCTATTTCCGCCACGGTTATAGAAGTTTCTCTCTCTTTCAAATTCTTCCTGATCGCGAATTCCCATGGCTACTAATTTTTGCTGACCATCATTCGCTATCATTTCTTGTTGACCCTGCGAGGTGCTCGCCACTGTGTTTATCAATTTAGGTAACAAACTTGCATTCGCAACTCTTGAACTTGCATTCGCAACAGGGTATGATTCCATCTCATTTTGCTTTTCCTCTAGAGCAATGTACTCCTCCTGAAGTTCTCGCAACTCAGTCATTGTGATTGTATTCTTAATTCTAAAAACCTGAATGTATAACAGATTGGTTGCGAACATAGCATTAATGAATGATAAAATGAGATATCTCTCATCCACACGACCAGCCATATCGCTACACATTGTCTTCCACCTCATGGTCAGATGTTTCAAACTTTCGCCAACCCTTTGTTTTAACCCAAATACATCTTCAATACCCGGTCGCGAGGAATTATTACTTATGTACGCCCCTAAAAATATAGCTTTTAAATGGTTGAATGATGTGATTGTGTTTCTTGGTAAACCTTCAAACCACTTCAACGCTTCTCCTGTCAAACTTGATGCAAAATACTTGCACAATATAGCATCATGATTCTCCCATTGTAACATACATCTCACATAAGCTTTGATGTGTTGTATTGCACAAGTTGTTCCATCAAAAATGCTGGTTAACGCAGGTAAATTACACTTTGGGGGTATTCCTCCTAGTTGTACTTCTTGTGTAAATGGAATTTTCGCAGCTTCCTCAATGGCCTCATCCAACTGCCTCTTTCCTCCTCCCTTTTTACTGTTCAGCATTCCTCTCATTTCTGCTAATTCTCTCAAGATTTGTTCATTTACATCAGAATTTGAATCCACTGGTCTTTTTAGTTCCGCCTCTCTTCTCCTGCGTTCATGTCTACTTTGACTTTCTTGTTCATCATTCTCTTCTCGTCTTTCTCTGCGATCTTCTCCTTCATTTCTTTTCACGAATTCGCACACCGTTATATCTATCAATTTCTCTTCTTTGTTGCCTATCGGTTCTCCTTTGTACTCTTTCATATTCTTCATTGATATTACCATTGTTGCGATTTTGTTCTCGCCTTTTTTCTCGATTATCATGATTATTCTGGCGAATTGCTTCTTCCAATTCCTATTCTTCCATTTCTATTCTTAATCTTTCCCTCTCGCAGTGCTGAGAGACGTGCTTGTTCAAGCATAGTGTATTTCAATTTCATCTTCAATCTCTTTTTGCTTCCTCCGTGCTTCTCTCCCCATGCAATATTCTTCTTCCTTCTTCTGATTTTCTTCATCAACTGGATTATTCTACCCTTGATTTGCCTATTTCCTTGATTTCCATCATTTTGAATTGCTTCCCATTCTTCCATTTCTATTCTTAAGAGTCTAGACGGCTTGTTCAAAGATAGTGTATTTCAATTTCGATCTCTTCCATGCAATATTCTTCTTCTTCTTCCCGCAATTCATCGGATTATTCTACCCTTGGATTTTTTTCCATCATTTTGCCCATTTTTCTTGATCTTTTCTTCATCTGGAACATTTTTTCATCAACATTTTCTGTAGGTAAAATTCTCCTTATTTCCTCTCTAACTAATCTTGAGCTTGACCTTGTAGTGCTTCTCGACCTTCTATTTTGTAATCTCATGTTTTCCATCCTCAACTCATGATTTTGTCTTGTCAAATTTGCACGTTCCTCTGCCTCTAATCGTCTTTCTTCATGTATTGTTTGTCTCAACGCCTCTAATGCTGCGATCTCTTCATTTCCATGAATTATTTCTCCAATCCCTTCTCGGTCTCTCTCATCTTGTCCATTGTTTACCAATTGTTGTTCTTCTCCCCTTTCGTCCACATAGTCTGATCTCCAAGTATGCACGCTTACTCTATCATAATCCACAGTTCTATTCGCTACTGGTTGAATTGGTGATTGAATTTGATTTTCTTCATTATTTCTTGTGTTCATTCTTGAGGATTCCCCCATTTAATTTCTCCTTTCTCCAGCAAGTTTCCTACTCCTTCTAACAATTGCTGGTTGTTCTGATGCATATCTTCTTCTAGCCATTTCTCAATTTTAGTAAGTTGTTGAAAATTATATGAAATTCCTTCCCTATTACTCCAAATTCTTTCAAATCACGGTGTCAATCTTCACTCAGTCCCTGTTTCTAGCGCCAATATGTAGTTGCAGGAAATCCTACACTACACCCCTCACAAGAATCTATGTAATCAAATCAATTTTAGGATGAGTAATTGTAATTTTTATTGATTAAACTCTTAAAATGCTTACAAGATGAAATAGAAATCAGTTAAAGAATTACAATCACTCTAAACTTTCTCTCTCTTAATGACTTGCCCAATACTCGAAAAAGATCCCCCTTTCAACAGACTTGTTCAACTCTTTATATAGGTAGTACATAGTGGATGACAGCTAAGTTGTCCTTTATTTTCGGGAATGACTTGCGAAATATCGCAAGTGTACAAATATATAATCTCGCAGTTCTTCTAGATCTCGCTAGGTCTTCACATCTTTCTCGTGTTTTGGCTGTCGTCATTCATTGCGTCATTTATATTACTTATCTGCGATACCTTCGCAATGCTGTCGTTTATTGATCTCGCGAGGTATTGTAGTCGCGATATTCTGATCCTACAAAACCCTAATTTAAGCAAGTTGCCATCATCCCGCAGAACTGAAACTAGTCGTCATCCTTCCACGAAACTGAAGCAAGTTGCCATCATCCCACGAAACCGGCGGTATAACATGAGGAGGAAAGCTAACACCTTTTGTATGAACATGATGCTTTGGGATTTGAATAAGGAAAGGATTTCCTATCTGGGACACGCATGGAAGGAGACAACCAGGCTGCGATAGCAAGCACTTCACAACGCCAAGTAGTCCACGCCATGCAAAGCCAAGCCAGCATCCATCCCAAGCCAATCCAATGATTACGGCTCTATTCCTAGCCGGTACAACGACTGCGGATCCATTCCTAGCCAGTACAACGTCCGCGGCTCCATCCCAAGCCGATCCAACGACTGCGGCTCCCTTCCTAGACAGTACAACATCTGCAGCTCCATCCCAAGCTGATCCAACGACTACGGCTCCCTTCCTAGCCAGTACAACGTCTGCAGCTCCATCCCAAGCCGATCCAACGACTGCGGCTCCCTTCCTAGCCAGTACAACGTCTGCGGCTCCATCCCAAGCCGATCCAACGACTGCGGCTCCCTTCCAAGCCAGTACGACGTCTACGGCTCCATACCAAGCCAAGTCAATACCAACGGCTTACCAAGACAAGCCAGCAACGCCAACGGCTCTCTAAGCCAACAACTCCACGTTTCCTAGTCTAGCCAAGATGGCGCACGACGAAGCCAAGTCAATGCCAACTGTTTGCATCACTGCCAACAAACGCCTCAACCACTCCACGGTCCACCCAACAACGCCGCGAGTAGAATTTACGCAGGGCCACCATGCACGAGGATCATGAACTCTCCTTACCTCTCAAAAAGGTTAGTCGGATCTTCCTGTCCATCTTTTCACGACCTGTCGTTTCGATTTTTGTCCTCGCCTGTCACCATCTTATGCTTACCTCGCAACAATACTCCTGTTCCGAGCTAAGCAGGGGACCTAATGTTGATGGTGGTTTTTAGCTTAGGGTCAAAATCGTAAAACTATGCACCTGACATGACGCCACTATGACCATTATCGCATTTATTAAATTAATCAGCATGCTTACGTAAGAATTACATGGGTACCTTTTTTCACGGGTCAGGTTCCACGGCAGAACCCTTAACACTAACTGACATCACCTATACCAAACCCTAAATTCTCATGCTTCGCGCCAAGGCATGCCAACCATGCCGCCCGCACCATTGCGTCAATGGCATGCCATGCCGCCGCACCACCGTGCCAATGGCAAACCATGCCAGCCACGTCTCAGCGCCAAGGCATGCCAACCATGCCAGCCGCACCACCGTGCCAATGGCAAACCATGCCACCCACGTCTCCGCGCCAAAGCATGCCAACCATGCCATCAGCACCACTGTGCTAATGGCAAACCGGGCCAGCCACATCTACCGCGCCAAGGCATGCCAACCATGCCAGCTGCACCACTGTGCCAATGGCAAATCGTGCCAGCCACATCTCTGCGCCAAGGCATGCCAACCATGCCATCCACACTACTGCGCCAATAGCAAACCATGCCAAGCCAAACCGCACCTTGCCTTGGCCCTAGCCATGCTAGCCGCACCATATGCCAAACGGCATGCCAAGCCCTTGGCCCCACATGCCAAGCCAAACCGCACCTTGCCTTGGCCCTTATCCATGCTAGCCGCACCATGTGCCAACGGCATGCCAAATCCTTGGCCCCACACGCCAAGCCAATCGTACCTTGGCCCCCTAGCCAACCTAGCTGCGCCACCATGCTGGCTTTCCCTATGCGGCTACCAAAACGAAGGCGTGCGACAATCAACAGTCGCCCTTCAATCCCAGGAGCAAATCCTGGTCGCCCAAGGTTACCAGACAACGCATAGTAACCATTGGCCCGAAACCCTAGTTTGGCCATGCCAAACCGCGCCAAGGCATGCCATGCCAATGGCATACCAACCTAGTCGCGCCACCATGTTGGGCTTCCCTATGCGGCTACCAAAACGAAGGCGTGCGATGATCAATGGTTGCCCTTCAATCCCAGGAGCGAATCCTAGCCGTCCAAGGTTACCAGAAAACGCATGGTAACCTTTGGCCCGAAACCCTAGTTTGGCCACGCCAAACTGCGCCAAGGCTTGCCATGCCAATGGCATGCCAACCTAGCCACGCCACCATGCTGGCCTTCCCTATGCGGCTACCAAAACGAAGGCGTGCGACAATCAACGGCCGCCCTTCAATCCCAAGAGAGAATCCTAGCCGTCCAAGGTTACCAAACAACGCATGGTAACCTTTGACCCGAAACCCTAGTTTGGCCACGCCAAACCGCGCCAAGGCATGCCAACCTAGCCGCGCCACCATGCTGGGCTTCCCTATGCGGCTACCAAAACGAAGGCGTGCGACGATCAACGGTCGCCCTTCAATCTCAGGAGCAAATCCTAGCCGTCCAAGGTTACCAGACAACGCATGGTAACCTTTGACCCGAAATCTAGTTTGGCCACGCCAAACCGCGCCAAGGCATGCCATCCCAATGGTATGCCAACCTTGCCGCGCCACCATGCTAGCCTTCCATATGCAACTACCAAAGAACGAAAGCGTGCAATGATCAACAACTACCTTTCCTCTTAAGATGCAAAATCTTGACCGTCGAAGGTCACCAAGCCAGCAAGTCTCCCAAGCTCGACTTTCTAGGCAACAACAACATGGAGACATCAACACATATCACAAACTGGGGGATCCTATTTGGGTATTAGTTTGGCGGTTTACATCGTGCGGCGTACACTACGCCCATTATAAGAAAGTGTAATAAGAATAAGGCGGTTAGTAAACATGGGAAGTAATGGTGAAACGCTTTCTTTTATGGAACATCAATTCCAAGCGTGACCGGTCATCACCTCCTCCCATTTACTCACCCATTTACTATTTTCTTAATGAGGCCAGAGTACGTTTCACTTCGACTTGTATAAATAGGTCTCACCTATTTCCACCGAACGACAAGTTTAGTCAGGAGCAATACAACACTCAGAAACATTTTGCTAGCTTTCCATCTGTTAGCTTCCTATTTTCTGATAAAAGTCGTGAAACAAATACTCTTACAGAATCAACCTGGTCTCAACACTTTCTTCGCTTCCCTCCCCAAAACCAACCCATTCTCCTCCTCTTTGTGACCGAAGCAAGTCTGGAACATCCATTTCTTGGTTTAGGCTGGATTTGTATAGATTGGTCCCTCGAATCTAAAGTACTCCCTTGCAAGTTGAAACCCATAACATTCTCCACTCTTTACATTGTTTAGGGTTTAAATTCATGACAAAAAGACAATTAAATTGATTCGGGCACGCGCCCATACTTGGTCACTACCATGTTTCCATAAGTATGGATCATCCCATATGTATTGGTTCCCAACCTCAGTTTGTCCCTCTCCAGTTCTTTGGGATTTGTTTGAAACTAAGTAATTGACAATTCGGCATACCATGGTTCTCCAAGGGCAATTAAAAGTTGCTTGTGGAAACTTTTCAAACAGGGAAGTCTCCTTGTAGTTAGCTCAAATGATACGAATCAACTTTCTTGTCTTTGATTTCAATATCAAACTCTTGCTAAAATCCACCGTATGAGCCTCGGTTTCGCCTCTTTCTTTGTAAGCAAGTATCGTCTTGCATGATGAAAGGAAAAGACAACAACTTTTGTACCCAAACTTTTTCCAAAGCAAAAACAATAGCTAATAATCCTTTTCAGTGGTGGTGTAGTTTTGTTGAGCCTCATTTCGTTCTAGAAGCATAATAGATGTTCTAGCATCGCACATGAGTTCAAGCGGCTTATCCTGACCAAGAAAAGAAGTACCGTAGTGGGAGGGTTGGAACACGAATAAGGTCTTAGATTTATCGACTTTAAACCTTTGATATTATATGGCCTAAAACTATGCCATGAGTTACCATGAAATGACACTTCTCCCAATTTGCTTGCAAGATTTGTTTCCGTTCCCAAAGGTCAAAAGAATCACCAAAGACACTAAAGTCATCCATGAACATGATTATGTTTTCAACATATTCCGAAAAAAGATGCTTACCAACCATTTTAGGAAAAGGCATCCTTCTATAAGCAAAAGTCCGAAAGGACAAGTGAAAATTGATTATAATTGAATAGCCATCAAGAAAGCAATAGTAAAGTGTCCCCATTTGATCAATAAAAGGTAAAGGAAAGTGATCTTTTCCTACAAAATAGGTTTGCACGAGTTAAGGACAAGTTCATTCTTATCATTCTCCACCACCCGTCCTTTGATTTCTTTGGTACTTACTTGTACCAGGGCTTACCCCACTTGCTATCGGATATGGGATAGATAACACCCACTTCCAAAAGCTTGGTATCTCCTTTTACAACTTCCATCATGGGAGGATTCAAAACGGCGTTGGCGTCCCAGGCTTTGCATCATCCTCCAAAGCAATTTGTGCATAAAGCCTAATACCCTTGTGAATGGCCGTCTTGTACTTCCTTATCACCCTTAGAAGTTTTTGCTCCGTAAATCACTAAGCTTGTTAGAAACAATCCGGTAATCTTCATTTATCTTAAGTACAAGTACTTAAGGTGGTGGAAGAAGTTTCAATTCTAAAATCGTACAAGCTTTTCACTGCATGGTAAAGAAATAAAAGAGATATTATGAGTTTTTAGGGCATTCTTGTAGTGAATTAAAGATCACCAGAGCTTCCTTAACTTCTTCACTCTACACCATTATCTATGGATGTAGTTAACACGGGGATTTCCAACATCATCATAGTTTAATTCAAACATTTGTTGTCCAATGTATCCATCATCAATGGAGAAACGAGAGTGGACATCGCTAGGAATGCGTCTCGAAAATGTTGAAACGTATTATTTCTCCATCAAACTCCATAGTTAGCGTTCCCTTATCCACATCAATTATGGTTTTGGTTTTTTCGCCCAAGAAGCAATGGAAAGCAGATTGCACCTTCATCCATCTCTAACACACAAAAGTCAGCTGGAAATACAAGTTGATTAACACCCGCACAAGAACATCCTCAACAATACCCATTGGGTTGGTAAACTAATTGCAATACCCAAGATCAAGTGAATTATACAATCATTAACGGAAGCACCTAAGTCAACATACTTTGTTAAAAGTTATGTTACCTTGTGGGGAATGTCAAAACTACCGGATCCTTGCACTTAAGTGGGAGTTTGTGTTGGCATTCTTTAAGCACTTCATTACCTTTGAGCCTTTGTTTGTTTAATTACAAGTCCTTCAACACCTTTGCATACTTTGGAACTTGCTTGATAGCATCAATGAGTGGTATGTTGTTCACATGGATCTTTTTAAGAGCGTCTAAAATCTCCTTTTCTAGTTCCTTCTTGAACTTGCAAATCTGCGAGGAAAAAGGTAGAGGAGGAACATAAGTAAACAGGAGTTTTAGAGTTAGGAATAGGTACCTCGAAGTTTGGGGAGAATCCTCGACTTTCTTCACCTTTGGTGTCTCAAACAACCGGGTTGCAGCTTCTCAACGTAATAGCATTGACACCCTCTTTTGGGTTAATAGGTTGAGAAGGGAGTTTCCCACTATTTTAGCTCAATTGGGCCAGAGCCCATTTGTGTTTGCAACTCCTTATTAGCACTTGTTTCTCACCCACACACCCGAAATTACCAAAATCAGCAGAAACCATTTTCACCCTCAAACAACAGGGCATTGATATTATACCGTCTTCCACTAGCGCTCAATGGAGACAATTAGCTTCACTCGTCCCTATCATGCAACAATTAATTTTTCATCATATTGGAAATGGTTTTTCAACACCAATAGAAGCCAATTGGATTCCAAACTCCCCAAACCTAGACCCAGCTAAATGTTACCCTATCCGGAAAGTAGCTGATATCATTGATCCGATCTCTCATTACTGGAACCAGGAAAAATTAAACACCCTACCCAATCTTACAGCTCAAAAAATAATAAACAATCACATACCCCAAGATAGCCCCAAGACAAAATAATCTGGCCCCACTCAAAATCTGGAAAATACACTATTTCATCGGGATACAAATGTCTAACGCAAGGTCAGCCTACTCAAAACCCCCTTCCACCAACAAAATTCTTGTGGACTTTACCGTGTCCACCAAAAATTCATCTTTTCTTGTGGAAAGCAATAAATGAGAGTCTACCAACCTTCTCTCTTCTACATTACATCTATCTGACCAACTCCGATATTTTCCCCAGTGTTTATGGATGAAAACCATTTCTGCCGATTTTGGTAATTTGGGGTGTGTGGATGAGAAATGAGTCTAAATCTTAAACAAATGCACTACACGGGAGTGCTTGTAGATTCGAGAAATCAATCTGTGCAAATCCGTCCTAAACCAAGAAATGGCCGTTCCAGACTTGTTTCGGTCATAAAGTGAAGGAGATGGGGTTGATCTTAGGGAGGGAAGCGAAGAAGGTGTTGAGATTGTGAAGGTGTTGGCTATGTATGACTTGTATCAGAAAGCTGAATTGGCTTGCAGGGTGTAAGCTATCAGTTCCGGTGTTTGAATACGATGGTATCAACACTTGCTTCTGTTGTCTGGACTTGTTCCTGTTGTTGGAAATAGGGAGGAGAACCTATTTATACAAGTCATTTGAGCCTTATTCACGTCTCTCGTGGGAAGTGGAGGAAGTGGAGTGATGGAGTAGTGGAGTTGTGTGTTGATGTTACACGACCAGTCTTGCCCACTTCTCCTGTCATCTCTAACCGTCCATGACTTCGACACGTTCTTGTGATGACGCATTGCACGCTGCATGCTATAAACCGCCAGACCAATACCCCAGTATGTATCCCCCAGTTTGTGACATGATTGATGTCTCGAGTGTGTGGATCGTGGGATCCACAGAAAGTAGCATTTAATGCTAGACTAAATAACTAAATTATTTAGGAAGTCGATACTTGTGAAGTGTTGTGTGTATTCTACGCAGTTACTGCATCGAGTATATTCAACATGTATGAAGCATCGCTGTTTTT
This sequence comes from Papaver armeniacum, assembly GCA_023531295.1. Taxonomy (NCBI): domain Eukaryota; kingdom Viridiplantae; phylum Streptophyta; class Magnoliopsida; order Ranunculales; family Papaveraceae; genus Papaver; species Papaver armeniacum. Next base: position 58,100 of record JAJJWW010019147.1, read on the forward strand.
AAGGCTTACCGGAGTAAGTCACGGATTTAAGCGTCTTAAAATAGCATCATGTCCAGCCATCTTGGAGTGATCGTTTGGAGGCTATACAGGTAAGCCCTGACTTGACCGATCACTCCATTGGAAGAGTGGTGGACGATGATTGTGGTGATGCCTGATTGATAGCCTAACTCATGTCTTAGGCTGTCCATCCAAGCTGGTAAAGTTGGACGGACGAGATGACTTGCAACCCTCATCTGCGACCGTCGGATTGGGGTTTAAGAGGTACGCAAGTTCCTTCTTTCAGCTTGGTCGAATCCAAGCATGGGAAGTGTTTTATAGAGGACCGATCATGCATGTGTGTAGACGACATGCTGGTGTCCATGTTTATACTTCACTATCCCACGAAGATGCAATCTAGTCCACTCAAGTTTACCTAAGAAAGAAGAGCGGTTGAGATCGATTTGCAATGTAAATCCCATCCGCAAAGGATTCCTAAAGGGGCGTGGCATGCCACCTTCAAGGCGCACGAACCAAAAAATCTAGCCAGGGTTTGTCTTTGTAGGTCGGACATGGAGATAGATGGGCCCACATTGATCATGTTGATACTCTCCGGACCTGCTTAATCTATTCCCGGACCCTTCATCCAAGCTGGTGGAAACGGACGCTCGTGATCGATTAGCGACACATGTAATATGCTGCAAACCCTAATTAGGGTTTTGGATTGGTCGTGCGTACACAACTTCAACCTAACGATTTGGTAGGCTAAGCTCCCCCTTTTGGGAGCCCGACCATGTGGGACCCATATTGGGACCGTGGTGATCATGGTGATACCTGACTGACGGCCATGGGCTTGATCTAGGCCATCCGGATACGTTGGCGAAGTTGGATGGTCGTGATCAGTTTAAGACCCTTAGCGACCCTTAAAGCATCACGCCATCTAGGTTATGGGTGAACGTTCACTCCTCCCTGGTTAGGTCATGAGATGGTTGGCTATGCAGGTAGAAAGGGGGCCCGCCGGTGTGCAGGACAAGCTTGTCCGACCGGTCATGGGGTAATCTACGCCGTCCAATTATGCCGGTGAAGTTGGACGGTCGTGGCCGTTTTGAGACTGTCGTTGGCGGTCTTGTGCGCACAAGCTTTTCCAAGCTGCTCCACACCAGTCCAACCATCCTACTTTAGGATGGTGTTCGGTGGTTATTTGGGAGGCATGGTATGTATTCAACCGACCAGGGCATAAACGGACCCGCTGGTGGTCATTAAGGTGGTGAATATTCCAATACCTGCTTGGGGTCATGGATTTAATCTAAGCCATCCAATCATCTTTGGTGAGGTTGGATGGTCGTGATCGTTTCGAGACCGATATGGTCAGTTCAGGTTCAAACATGCTCAATCGGGCTAGTATAACACAACGAGAGTTGTAGCCTGTATGGGTATTTCGTACATGTTTTATTATTAATGCTTGGAGATTCGTGTTGCTCTGTTGAGAACAACACTCAGTCGTCATGCCGCACCGGTAATGAGTACAGGAAATACGAGGCTGGTCATGCATTAATTAATAATGCTTGTAAATTCACATGGTATATGGGATTGTTGCTACATGCTCCAACCTCGGATGAATTTTGTGTATTTAATTCACTGAGAATCCTGGGATTGTTGCCACATGCTCCATTCTAGGTGAATTAGTAAAGTGAAGAAGTATTCATCACTCATTAATGGCTTTATCTTTTGCAAGATGTTAGCGCATAATTTTGGCTTTTACAATTTTAGCCTTAAATGAAAATCCACCATCAACATTAAGTCCCCTGCCTAGCACGTAATGGTTACACCATTGTGGGGTAGGCATGAGATGGTGACAGTTAAAGACAAAGCTTATGAGACAAAGTTAGATGTTACCAGGAGAGACGGGTCATCCTGTCCTTGGAGAATGTCATGTTCAAGAGGCGTCCAGGAGAGTGTTCCCCTAGCATGATGTCGGTCTTGCCTGCTTCGATGGACTGTTACGCCTGTTTCGTTCGTGGGGCTACTGCACCTGCTTGATCGAACGTGGGATTGATGTGCCTGTTTTGGTTAATCGTGGGTCCGCTGTATTTGCTTGATCGAACGTGGGACCCGATGTAATCATGCTTGATTCTAACATGGGCAGATGTGCATGCTTCGATCAAACACGGGACCACCGTGTACATGTTTCAAACGTCGGCCATGTCATGTGCCTACTTTGACCGTGCGGTTGATGTACTTGATCGAGTGTCATCTTGCTACTTCGACCAAACACCGACCCAACTAGCTTGACTAAACACCGGACTTGATTGCTTTGACCAAACACCGGCCTTGCTGTTTGCTTTGCTCGAACGTGGGACCCGATGTGAGCAAGCTTGTTTTTTTTTTTAAAAATTGAACCTTGTGTGCTCAAATGTAAATATGGGTCCTATAGAAAGCGTTGAAGCAGCTTCTGGAGCAGGCCCGGGAGAGCGTTGAAGTGTTAGAGCTGAAATGCCTTCTTCTGAAGAGAGAGCTTTGATTGGGGACGGTTGTGTCTGCTTCGACCAATGGGGCTGGGATCAAGTGGGACCCGCCGCGTGCCTCGATCGAACGTCGACCACGTGTTTATTTGAAACCGGCCCTGCTGCGTGCGCTAGTTTTATTCGAATACCAGACCTTGTGACTTTGATCAATACCAGACTTGAAACTTGAGCAATACTGGGACTTGTGACTTGATCAATCTTAGGACTTATGACTTGATCAACGCCGGACTTGAAACTTGAGCAATACCGGACTTGTGACTTGATTAATACCGGACTTGTGACTTGATCAACACCGGACTTGTGACTTGATCAACACCGTACTTGAGACTTGAGCAATACCGAACTTGTGACTTGATCAACACCGGACTTGTGACTTGATCAACACCGGACTTGAGACTTGAACAATACCGGACTTGTGACTTGATCAATACCGGACTTGAAACTTGATCAATACCGGTGTTTGGACCCACTACCAGCCTTGTGTACTCCAACGTGAATGTGTGTTCTGTCGTGTGTGATTACACATCTCACGCGTTTTTATACAAGTACTGACTCATGTCTTTTATTGTAGAATGAAGAAAAGAACTCCTGTTGAGATGTCTTCTGGGGATAATGCTGGTGCCAAGTCAGGAGGTGTTGACAGCTTTAAAGATATGCCGAACATTAATGATGAGTTGTTCACCGTGCCCTTTCAACTATATGAAAATATCCGTTCCACAAGATAACCCTTCTCCTATCGACTTCAAGGTTTTTCATGCTCCGTTGGGCCCTCATGAAGGATGGATGAGATGTATGTTGAGCAATGAGTACATCAAAGATAACTTGACCAGAGCGCAGATTATTGATGCAGCTTGAGTGTTGAAACGGCTCGAGAGGATGTTAAAGTGGTTTTTGGTGCGAACGTTGAGGTGGATCCTGGAGAGAGTATTGAAGAAGGATTCTGAAGCGAACGTGGGTCCCGGAGAGAGCGTTAAGGCGGCTCTTGAATAGACCATTGAAGCAGCTTCTGCTAGAGGGAGCGTTGAAGTGTTTCCCTCTTCGGTTCGATTTACCCTTGCGAATTCCATGCTTCTTGGCTGACCATCTCTCTCATGTTGAAGAATTCCTTGACTGGCGGTGAAGGAATTTCATGCTGAGCCTCAGTCCCCAAGCGTGGTTTACATGGTTTGTTCGTAGTGGTTGTTGTCGAGCCAGATATGGAATATCTTGGACATTGTTTCATCATTGTGGGAGTCGTGCATGTGGTACCGGTAGTTGGAGTTGATGGACGCGCAGGATGTTGTATCTCGGTGGTTTTTCCTCTTGCTGCTTCAGGGGAACCGCTATAGAAGGTGAAGGTTGTATCGCTTTGTTGGTGATATATATGCCCCTACAAACATTATGAGGCTCTTCATTACGGCAGGCCTGGTTCTTTCTATCGGGGCATATGTTGTTGTAGATGAGCGTTCAACGACTCAGGAGGATGACCAAAAGCGCGGATTCTCCAACATAGCATGATAGACATGTACCACTGTCTGATAAAGTGACTCGCACGGATCTTGTTCGACCACTGTCTGATAGAGTGACTCGCCCGGATCTTGCTCGATATGACGCGTGGACATCGTTATCTTATTGAGGATGCTCCCTTGAGGTATCGGCTCCAATGGAAGATTGCCATCATAGAGCGTTGATACGTTTCACCTGCATTCTTTAAACCAAATGGCAGTATGGTATAATAAAAATTTCCGAGAGGAGTTCGAAAAGCTATCTTACTTGCATCATGCTCGTACATCCTTATCTGGTTGTAGCCGCTACATCCATCCATGGAGGAGAACATGCCGTGTCCGCTGGTTGCATCTACTAACATGTCGATGTTAGGTAGAGGAGGATCATTTTTGGAGCAGCACCTGTTCAAGTCTCTGAAGTCTATGCAGCACCTGATCTATCCATTTTCCTCATGTCTGAACTACAACTGTTTAACCGACTTGGATCCAGGTATGACATGTAGATAATGGGTGACCAATTTTCATCTAAATCCGGCATTTCTTCATATATCCAAGCGAATATGTCCTGGTACTCTTTGAGAAGTTCCACGAGCTTCGTGCGTTTATCCGTACACAAGGTTGAGCTGATGGAGATAGGCCTAGGAGATCCCTCAATGATTTCAATCTCATTAGTTGTGGAGTTGGTGCCATCTTGAAGTTGTTGTGGAGCATCTAGCACTTGTTCTTGTGGTTCGTTGTTGTTGAAGCATTCCATTGGGTGGAGAGACTGGGTAACAGTCTCCCCTGTTAATTGATAATGGCAGTGTCGGTATACCATTTTCCCTTTCTGGTCACGACTCGCCACAAAAGTTCGTTCCCTCTTCGTGTGAACGTGGGTCGTCGCTTCACTGGATGAAGAAGAATGCTTCGTAAGCAAAGATGCATAGTGGGTTTTAGCCCTCAATGATGCAAGCCGGTCTTCTTCCTAAATTGACGTACACGTGGGGAGTGGGACGCAACGAACTTGTATGATTCTTTCCGTGGAGCTTCTCTCGTATGTGCTGGTTTGGTTTCCCTCGAAGTCCGTCATTGTGGTAGGCTTCCGTACGACCTTGCCTAGGAAAACCTTGGATGTCCTGAGAGTCTTGAGAGTAATCACATTCGAAGACACTCCTGTGTAGATAAGGGTCGTCTTGAACTATGAATCCTTGATGCGTGCGGTGACATGTAGGGCACGGTCGTGACCTTCCTCTGGTTGATTGCAGCAAAACGTCTCCGCGCGCTGATTCTTCGAGAGGTGTGAAAGTTCACATAAACTTTCCACTAGAGAAACCGCTTCCGATCCACCGGCCTCACGGTTCATAGTGAAACTATTGACTTGAGGAGGATCGTTGTGAGGATCGGTCCCAGTGTAGGAGTCTCCATGACGGGACCGCTCATATCGATGTCGCTTCTTTGATTAGGTCCATGTAGGTCCGCGCCGCTGAAGTACCTTCTCCGGTGCGTTGAATGCATTCCTTTTTTGCTCCAGGGGCTGTCGCGGCTCTTGTGGCAATCGATCAGTTAATGTCTTAAGAAAAGTGAGTACCTCTTTCTGAGTTGCGGCCATATCCGTTTGAGTCTTAGCAAGAACTTCCTGCTTCTCCATCAAGTCTGCAATGGTAATGGGGGATGGTCCTCCTCTCGTCCCTCTAGCTCCTCGTCCCGATGAAGGAGTGGAGGTTGTTGCTCTGGTGACTACCAGAGGTGTTACACTTGATGAGATGCCGGGATTTGCGGCTGCTCTGGTTCTGGTGATGGGAGGTGTTACACTTGCTGGAACATCTCCTGCTACGCTGGCACTGGTGGTAGAAGTGACGGCTCCATAAGATGTATTGACCACGGTAGCTCCACTGACATGTATATCGACACCGGGAGTGTTATCCACACTAGCTACATCGAATTGATTCTTTGGTCCGGACACTGAGTTCTACCATCTTGAAATGGATTGATGATTGAATTGGTCCTAAGATCTACCCTTTTTGAAATTGATAAAATTGAATCGGATTTTGAAGAAATTGACTTTACAACCGAGAGATTAACCTCCATTTGTGGTCGCCAATTGTTTATGGATGAAAACTATTTTAGGTTTTGGTAATTTGGGGTGTGTGGATGAGAAATGAGTCTAAACCTTAAACAAATGCACTACACGGGAGTGCTTGTAGATTCGAGAAATCAATTTGTGCAAATCCGGCCTAAACCAAGAAATGGCCGTTCCAGACTTGTTTCGGTCACAAAGTGAAGGAGATGGGGTTGATCTTAGGGAGGGAAGCGAAGAAGGTATTGAAATTGTGAAGGTGTTGGATATGTATGACTTGTATCAGAAAGCTGAACTGGCTTGCAGGGTGTAAGCTATCAGTTCCGGTGTTTGAATACGATGGTATCAACACTTGCTTCTGTTGTCTGGACTTGTTCTGTTGTTGGAAATAGGGAGGAGAACCTATTTATACAAGTCATTTGAGCCTTATTCACGTCTCTCGTGGGAAGTGGAGGAAGTGGAGTGATGGAGTAGTGGAGTTGTGTGTTGATGTTACACGACCAGTCTTGCCCACTTCTCCTGTCATCTCTAACCGTCCATGACTTCCTGACACGTTCTTGTGATGGCGCATTGCACGCTGCACGCTGTAAACCGCCATACCAATACCCCAGTATGTATCCCCCAGTTTGTGACATGATTGATGTCTCGAGTGTGTGGATCGTGGGACCCACGAAAGTAGCATGTAATGCTAGACTAAATAACTAAATTATTTAGGAAGTCGATACTTGTGAAGTATCGTGTGTATTCTACGCAGGTACTGCATCGAGTATATTCAGCATGTATGAAGCATCGCTGTTTTTAAGGCTTACCTGAGTAAGTCACGATTTAAGCGTCTTAAAATAGCATCATGTCCAACCATCTTCGAGTGATCGTTTGGAGGCTATACAGGTAAGCCCTGACTTGACCGATCACTCCATGTGGAAGAGTGGTGGACGGTGATTGTGGTGACGCCTCATTGATAGCCTAACTCATGTCTTAGGATGTCCATCCAAGCTGGTAAAGTTGGACGAACGAGATGACTTGCAACCCTCATCTGCGACCGTCGGATTGGGGTTTAAGAGGTACGCAAGTTCCTTCTTTCAGCTTGGTCGAATCCAAGCATGGGAAGTGTTTTATAGAGGACCAATCATGCATGTGTGTAGACGACATGCTGGTGTCCATGTTTATACTTCACTATCCCACGAAGATGCGATGTAGGCCACTCAAGTTTACCGGTAAAGAAGAGTGGTTGAGATCGATTTGCAAACGTAAATCCCATCTTTGCAAAGGATTCCTAAAGGGCGTGGCATGCCACCTTCAGGGCGCACGAACCAAAACATCTAGCCAGGGTTTGTCTTGGTCGGTCGAACATGGAGATAGATGGGCCCACATTGATCATGTTGATACTCTCCGGACCTGCTTAATCTATTCCTGGACCCTTCATCCAAGCTGGTGGAAACGGACGCTCGTGATCCCATTAGCGACACATGTAATATGCTGCAAACCCTAATTAGGGTTTTGGATTGGTCGTGCGTACACAACTTCAACCTAACGATTTGGTAGGATAAGCTCCCCCTTTTGGGAGCCCGACCATGTGGGACCCATATTGGGACCGTGGTGATCATGGTGATACCTGACTGACGGTCATATGCTTGATCTAGGCCATCCAGATACGCCGGCGAAGTTGGATGGTCATGATCAGTTTAAGACCCTTAGCGACCCTTAAAGCATCACGCCAGCCAGGTTATGGGTGAACGTTCACTCCTCCCTGGTTAGGTCATGAGATGGTCGGCTATGCAGGTAGAAAGGGGGCCCACCGGTATGTAGGACAAGCTTGTCCGACCGGTCATGGGGTAATCTACGCCGTCCAATTATGCCGGTGAAGTTGGACGGTCGTGGCCGTTTTGAGACTGCCGTTGGCGGTCTTGTGCGTACAAGCTTTTCCAAGATGCTCCACACCAGTCCAACCATCCTACTTTAGGCTGGTGTTCGGTGGTTATTTGGGAGGCATGGTATGTATTCAACCGACCAGGGCATAAACGGGCCCGCTGGTGGTCATTAAGGTGGTGAATATTCCAATACCTGCTTGGGGTCATGGATTTAATCTAAGCCATCCAATCAGATTTGGTGAGGTTGGATGGTCGTGATCGTTTCGAGACCGATATGGTCGGTTCGGGTTCAAACATGCTCAATCAGGCTAGTATAACACACCGAGAGTTGTAGCTGTATGGGTATTTCGTACATGTTTTATTATTAATGCTTGGAGATTCGTGTTGCTCTGCTGAGAACAACACTCAGTCGTCATGCCGCACCGGTAATGAGTACAAAAAATACGAGGCTGGTCATGCATTAATTAATAATGTTGTAAATTCACAGGGTATATGGGATTGTTGCTACATGCTCCAACTCGGATGAATTTTGTGTATTTAATTCACGAGCATCGGGATTGTTGCCACATGCTCCATTCTAGGTGAATTAGTAAAGTGAAGAAGTATTCATCACTCATTAATGGCTTTATCTTTTGCAAGATGTTAGCGCATAATTTTGGCTTTTACAATTTTAGCCTTAAATGAAAATCCACCATCAACACCCAGATACAACACTAATCAGGAATCAGCGTCTCACCTGCTAGTTCACTGCCCAACTGCGACTTCAGCTTGGAACACCTTATTCACTCAGCTATCAACCTTACCAAACTCCAACTATAACCCCACATGCCCTTTAACGCCTCAAACAACCATTTCCCAAATTCTAAAACAATCAGCACCAATATCTGTCATTTCTTCTGCCTGCTTTCTATTCTGGACCTTATAGTTGGCCAAGAATGAAATAATTTACCGCCAAAAGCAAACAACATCAAAAGAAATCCTTGCTTGAGCGAAAAACAACAAAAAGAATATTCTGTGGCAATAGAATCCTCACCGCCTGTGTTACCATGAGATTCTCCAGTAATTAACCACTCAAGAAATACCAAAAGAATCTCAACAATTTCGGTAGGATAGTCCACACCAAACTTGAATTGGATTAAGATTAACACAGATGTGGCAGCCAGGGGGCATCCAGGTTTCGCAGGGGCGGGTTTCATTTGCAGAGATTCTGAAGCACGAACAATGATGGTTGTATCTTAACCTCTAGGAGTTACAACATCCTTAAACGCAGAAACTTGGGCTCTGCTTTTGGCATCAAGAACAGCAACAGAAAGGCAATGGCCTAAATTTCTCTTCGAAACAGACTCAGAAAACCTTATGTTTTTTGTCACATCCGCTACTGAACCTCCTTGGCACATCTCAGGGATGATTGAAGAAATAAATTATAAAATACGACAGATTCCGCAGGTCGCTATCCAACACAATTACAGAGAAGGAAATCAAGCATCGGATGACTTGGCCAATCAGGCGGCAGACAAAAGTCAAATGGGAAACTTTTCAACTAAAATTTGGGACCAGGCAATCCCGGTTTGTATTAGTCAAGTTATCTTCATGACTCGGTGGGTACCACATACCCACGTCAAATTGTAACCTAATCTTCTATTAATAAAATGCATGCTTCAAAAGAAAAAAAAAACAAATAATAATATTGTTGAAAAAATCAAGGTCATCATGTTTCCCTTTCAAAAAAATCCATCCATAGGTTGAGGTGGTAGCTGGTGGGTGGAGGTAGTGGTTGGTGCGTGTGGTGAGGGTGGCGGTGATGGTAAGTAATGTCGGTTGAGGTGGCGGAAATCATAACATGCTTTGGTAAAAAATGAAAACCAAAAAAAAAAAAAAAAAACTTGTCCATATCCAAGATACTCTTATGGTTTTGGATGAGATTTATATGAGATAATAACAAACATAATTTGACTACAAATATCTATAAGAATACATATATATTTTGGTCCTTAACTATTCTAAGAAATCTTGAATAAGTTGAATAACTAGATATCTATGGAACCTAAAAAAATCCAATTTGAATTCCATGAATAGTTAATGATTCTTTACATATACTAATCTTATACCTAGGAGTTTTTATTATACCTAGGAGTTTTTATAGGATTGTTAAATATCCAAGTAAATCTTAGTCCAATACACCCCGTAAGTTTACAGAAAACTATTACTCCCTCGGGATTTTTATTAGTCTGGTTTGACAAAGTTAAAATATAAGGAGACATAAAGATATCTAAAATTACTACTATTTAATGTTACATATATTAAAAGCAAAAGTTGTTGTGTTATTATGATGTATTATTACAGATTCATTTAAACTTTATTTCGTAAGGCACCCTAATATTTGTGTTACCAACTACTAACTGCCTTACAATTGTGTCAGCGGATAAACTCAAGCAAACAAAATAGAAAACACGAAATGAAGAAATGAAGAATGAACAAATCAAGGATTTGTTTATTTTGCTCCCACTATGGACTCAAAAAACATGAAAAACGGATAGGCAAACCAACAAATGAGGGTTTGTTGAGTGCGGCCTTAGACTAAACGCATGATTGATCAACAACCGCGCGACGGTACCAAACACGTTGACGGTTGAACTTCAAACTCCATCGGGTCTTCCAAAACCGCCCACTGCTTTTTGAGTTTCCCAAAATTTATTTAATACTTCTTTATTCGTTTTATCCTATTTTATCTCACCTAAATATTATATTTTATGTTTTAACTTTATCCTGCAAAACGTTTTATATTAAAAAGAAATATTAGTGAGGCCCTAAAAAACCAAATCTGTTCATTTTGGTCTAGTTTTCCATAGTGAAAAACGCAGTTTGTTCGGCCACATGGCTCAACAAAAAAAATCATTGCCATATGAACTACCCTTAATAAATGTGTACATATGAGCGCATATATATATATATATATATAGGTGAAGTACAACGAATGTAGGATTAGCGGACGATGCAAATGCATGGATAATTATCCATGAATATACGACACGTCAAAAGCCTAAGTGTCTTTCACTTGGGTAATTTTGTGGGTCCCATATAAATGTGGCAACCGGTGGATCAACCACCTTGACAATCTTTATACAACACTCCCCCTGGATGATCCATCATTCATAAATATTTCCTCGTTAAAAACTGTCGGTGAAAACCTATGGGACAAAATCTGTTGCCTCATTAAAACCTTGTCAGAAAAATCCGGTTGAGGTAAAAGCTGGTCGAAGGAAAAAGAGCGCAATACTGGTAGCTTTAAAATGATATGTCCGTCTTGGATTTTTCTCCCTTTATTTAGATTGCGTCAGGAAAACCATATCGGGAAAACTTGAGCTTATAGTGAGGTTGGTCATCGCCGTAAAGTACTTCCTCCGTCAAAATTGAATCAGGAAAACCATTTGGGACAAAACCAAAACGCATGCGCCAGAAAAACCACTGGGGATAAACCCTGACCATAGGGCAAGAGTACATGAAGATGTTGGATACATAAATGTTGCCTTGATAAATGTTGTCAGGAAAACCGTTTGCAGTAATAAATGCGATTATCCGATCTCGACCGCGGTCGTAAGCGTCAAAAATAAATTACACTTTCTTACTACTCAACATATAAATATAGCAAGGGCAAGAAAGGATCGATCCACAGAGAGGTCTAGGTTGTCAAATTGTTTCGGTTTCCTATATAAAACACCGAGGATTGCATTAAGTTCTATGAAATCAGGCCAATCAAAGCAATCGAACGTGGAAAGCGCACTAATTCAATTTATCAAAGGTTACGATTCACATATGATCATAAGAATATATCACTACAAACTATAATCATATTATGCTACTTGTATTCAAGGAATATCACTTTTACGTATAATAAACCCTAAACTAGCAATAGATGTGATTAGAAGTTCTACCAATTTGCAACTTGACAAAACAATCAATCAATCATAAAACAATATTTTGGAGAATTGCAAACGATAAATATGAGACAAAACTAATATATTGAATCAAAGAATCATATTATGTGAAATCCAACTATTCCATAACCAATAATAAACTTAGGTACTCATATTCAAGGAGTTCATAACAAGAAGAAAGAGAAAAGACTTCATGGTGTAAACCCTAGAATAAAGTAGAGGAAAAAGAATAATAATAGATATGATCCGTGTTTTGAGAAAAGTCTTCTCTTTTATAGCTCCACTCCTTCCAAAATTAGGTTTTGTCTTCAAAGTCCATTAGTTAGAAGTTCACCCGGCCCACGAGAGAGAGAAACCCGTGTAGAAATTCTGTCCCAAAAACGCTCGCCGGAAAACTGGGATTACGGCCGGAATCCCGCCGGAATAGTCGCCGGAAAACTGTCCCAGGTGACCGGCAAAGTCAAACCGGTCACCGGTCAACGGGTCGGATCGGTCGGGTCAACTGGGTCAGATCAGCGGGTTAACTCGGTGTAGTACCGAGTCAGGGAGAGTCAGGTCTGGGTCAGCTGCGTCCGGGACTAGCTAGGCTGAGTTGCCAAGCCAAATTCTTGCACAGGCCAAATGCTGTGATGCACAATGATTGTGCTTCAGCCATGATGGCCCTGTGTAAAACTCATTTCAATCATCACCACAAAAAAAACCATTTTGTCTACGAACCAACAACAACATCTCAACCTTGGTTACCAACCAAAGATCTGTCACACCATTGTGACTATGGCTAACATAAAACACCCATATCACTGCAATTGCGGCATTCCTTGAAGCCTCTCCCCTAATCCTTGTCATCGGTGCCAAACCACCTGAGTTTACACACCATTGCCTCACTTACCACTCAATGCTAGCCACTGCTCCATTCTATAACTCTGCAATGCCTGCAACAGCTCAATAACCTCAGCAAGCTCATAGCACCAACACATCAAACTAGCACCCCCACGGTTCAAGAACAAGACACATTCCTTGAATCTCTCCCCTCAGTAATCCTTATCGGCACCACAGTTCAAGCTTGCACTTGCTCCTTGCACTTGCACCCCGCACACCGGCCAAGCTCGGTCAAAAAAAAAAAAAAATCATCCTAACATTCATCTAATAACGCTCCTCCATCACCGCACAACATCAACTAGTCATTGCACGAGACTCGGCTCATGACTCCACCTGGACCATGGCAACATCTCCACGGTTGCAACTCCATCTCTCCCTGCAATTTCGATTAAGCCCATGACCACCACCTACATAACCACAAACCATGCCGCACTTCATCTCATTGAATACCACCACCTGACAACTCCTTCATGAGTTTCCCTACCAAACACATCGCCGTTCCTCAAACCATCATTTCCCTTTTGTTCTTTGCCATTCAACCGACCATTCCTCCATCATCCCATTGCCCCGAACCACCTCAAAACACCATCGGTTCAATTTCACTACCTTTGCCGTAATTACTTAGCCATTTGAACCATGCCAGAGTCACACTCCACCCGCAACAACTCCATCGAATTACTTAGCCATTTTCTCAGCTCAGCATCAATTGAAATCACCAGTTCCCATTTGTAACAACTCCATAAGAAGACGAGGTCTTTTGCTACTTCTCCTTCTTGCCTTGCAATCACCGGACCATGACACCATTAGCTAACCCATTGTAGCACTCCCATATCCTGCTCTGTGCAAACATCAGAGCCACATTCTTCCTGCAACTCCCATTCATTCAAGACAACATGTCTCAAATAGTCCCTGTGAAACTTTAGCATCAGAGTATGTTCATTCAATCACCTGAGCCACCATACTACTTCAATCAAACCCATCTTCCAGCAACACCACAGAGAACCTATTTTTCATGGCAAACCATTACCATCTCATAAGAACACACTCACAAATATCTCCTTGAGCCCAATTTCTTCATCTTACTTCATAGAAATGGAAAACCCTAAATTCAATTTCAACAATCACCAAATCTCGAGTACCCATCATTCCTACACAACCACTAAAACCCATCACCGTATCTGAACCAAAGAACAAATCGAGAGCAAAGCAGATTTCTCGATCAACATTATCATTGCCTTATAGAGACGAACTCAGTCGATCTCTAGTCTCAATTCTCCTTCGAATCTCCATAGCTTACATTCATGACTCAGAACCATCCAATAATATCCACTGATTTCTTCATTCTCGCTCCCGATCCGTAACTCAAGCAACACCAACTCAAAACCCTCATAACGATTCCTTCTCAATCACCGTATCATCATCTCTAAAAACCCATTGAATTAGGTCTTCTAGGAGCATCATAGCACCACCGAGATCTATTCATATCCCAAAGACTTCTAATCATACAGAACTCAATTCTTGCCCGTTCTCTCTCGATTTCTTGATGTTTATCACCACCAACCGCCGTTATCTTCAGACAAAGAAGAAGATTAATGATGAACTTCTCTGATTTTTATGTTTAGTGTAGGAAATGAGGTTGGATATAGCCACCCCAACACTTGAGATAAGGGTCACCCAGATGGTAAACCCCTTAACCTTGGCTGATCACTATGTAGTACTCCTTCAAATATAGTTGCCCCTTAACCTTGGCTGGGCTTCGGATAGTGTTCGCCCATGAAATGACAATTTTGCCCTTTTTTCTCAAATAGAGTAATTTCCGCTTCTTTTCCTCCGTGCGACTCCAGAGTACCTAATAACTCAAAAACACACGTAAAGTGCATAATTCACAAGAAAAATAGCAAAGAAAGCGTAACTACTAGATAATAAATATGGTGTATTCTACACCTATCGATTCCCCACACTTAGACTTTGCTAGTCCTCGAGCAAATCAAACAAAACAATAAAAATACAACAACTCCGTGTCGCCGAGGCTACGGTCACTTTTAGCATAAATAACAAGCCTTTAAACCCCTAGGTGTCCCTAGTGGACGAGTTATAGTCTCGTGAAGGTTTACTAGAGATATACCTACAAAACCTATATTTCCAACTCCGTCTAATTGTGACAAATCAATGAACGAATCCAAATTGACTACAGGGAGGAGGTACCTTGCAAATTCAATTCAATTATTAGTAAATAAATTCTAATTAGATAGTTGAACAAGCCACAATACTCGGAAACTAACAAACCACAATCACAATGAAAAGATTAAGAAGATGGATAAAGATGTAGATGTTGGCGAATATTCACAAGTGATCGATGTTTCCCATATCTGTCTGAAGGTCACTGCCAAGATGAACCTATTCCTATTGGATTGAGCTACTTGGTTTGAATTCTACATCAACTCACTGGCATATACAAGGGAACCAGAAGTGACTTTATTCAACCAATACTTTCTTCTCTTTTTTTAAATGATTGGATCAAACGGATCCAATTTCTCTTTTTTTTATAGACGGCATGATTAGATCTTTTGGATCCAAGCGCATGCTTCTTGTCGGCAAGTACATGATAGTTGCCTTGGATCTTGCATTCCACGCTTGTTTAGGCGACGGAGACAGGGACTACGTTTCACACATACTGCTATTCCCAAGTGTCTTTTTATTCCATTTTGGTCTAATTGGTCGGTCTCTTTTTTTTTCTTTTCATATATTTTTTCATTTTTTTTTCTTTTCTTGTTCAATTTTTTTTCTCTTTTTCTAGTAACTCAATCACTCTATTTCATCCTAGCAGTAATAACACGTCGATTTTTAGTGACCCACCAAAGCACTTAGAGAACAATAGATAAATATGGAAAAATAAAAATAGAATGTGATATGGTGATATTCCGAGATATGGTAACAACTATCATGTTAATTTGTGATTTCGAGCTATATTCTTCCCTTTTAGTTAATTGGTTCCTCAACTCCTGCATTCAAAATGGTTCCATCCACTAATGGTGTCATCCTAAAGGCACAAGTTTCTAGATTTGGAGTTCAAAAGCACAATTTTTTTTTCTATTTTTTTTTTTTTTAAGAGAAAACTAAAACATATAAATGCTCCCCCACACTTAAACTTTACATTGTCCTCAATGTAAAATTGAATCGTCCAAAGAAAGTCCAAGGTGGGAAATTCCGCAAATAATATGCAAAAACAAAGAAAATAAAGATAAAAGCAAATGCATACAAGTAAAAAGATAAGGATAAAGATACAAAACCGGTGGGTTGCCTCCCACTAAGCGCTTGTTTTAAAGTCGACGGCCCGACTTGGCTTCTTGTAAGATTCATTCCCCATACACCAATAATCGGAAAAGTTGGGGATCCACCCATAGCACTGTTTTGCAAACACTAGCTTCACACAAATATTAGTAATATAAAATGAAAACGAAGCTATTAACCGATAAAAGCTTCCCCACACTTATTCTTGTCCACACATGGAAGTGCATAAAGAATATAGGAGTCGGGTACTTCCATGGTTTCTGGTTCCATAACCTGCATAGTATGAGAATCAAGTTTCTCTAATGGCGGAAAACGAGAAATAAAGTCATTCAACAATACTCTCGAAGCACATACATTCAAACCAATAAGAGGTAAAGGAGAAGAAACAATAGGCAAAGGGTTAGATAAACCTTGCACAATCTCTTGTATCACGGAATCCTCTTCATCCTTGAAAAACTCAAGTGAATTATTCACCTCTTTTATATCATGGTCCTCTATCAAACCTTGCAACCATTCTTCATCCGTTTCTGCCTTAACCAAAGTATCGACATAAACATCATCATTATAAGCATTCACAAGTTCAATTGGGTCTTCCACAATATTGGTCATAACGGTCTCATTCTCAACATACTCCTCTTTGTTGTAAGGCACATACTCTTTTGCGGATCCAAATTTTATTAAAAGAAACTTTTCTAAAACACTCGAAAATGCATCATCCTCAAGCTCCACCCTTTGAATAGGCTCTTGATCATTATTAAGATCAATGCTTGAGTAATCTACATAAGTGTCGACATATTCCTCTTCGTCCTCATCTTGATCCCAAAAAGATTCCATTGTACACTCCTCGGGGTTGGCACCATGAGTTGGTTCAAACGATGTATTTTCATAATAATCATCATCACTATCATAGTCATCATAACATTGGTCCTCGCTGAATTTAGTGTTGCTAATCTCGAACTCATCCTTTTGAATAGGTGAATGATCATTATTACGATCAAGAGTTGAGTTAACTACACAAATATCAACAAAAGTCCCCGAAGGTTCGCCTTTTCAACATAACTATTCATTTCCTCCTTGTATTCTTCAATGCCTTGTCTTAAAGTGGAAACACCTTTTGAAGCTCTTGGAGTGTTCCATCCAAATTTCGAATATAGTGTTCCATTTGTTTGTAAAGCTCATTCGACAAAGAAAAAGTAGAATTACTTACTTCAAAGATTGTTAGGCCAATTATATTCCCTTTGAATGGGTGGATGATCATAACTACGATCGAAATTGGGCCAAACATACCATGAGCACATTCGGTCGATGAAATTGGTTCCACGCTTGGTTGTCCACAAATTGACTCCATGCTGTCCATAAATTCTTCGCATCTCATCTACCAAACTAGAGGAAAAATTAATAGGAGTACAACTAGTCTCCCTCCTTGTGGTTGCTCACTTACATACCCACCGTAAGAAGGTTGGAAATGTATGAGAACAACTAAAAGGGTACGTGGAATATTGACCATAACCAAAGGATTGGTTTTGATTGTATTCCCCATAAGGGTGATAGTTTTCATGTTGTTGAGGTTGAAAGCCGTATTGATTGCTCCAATAAGCTCCGTCCATAGCAATTGGTACCTGAAACGAGATTCTCAAAACTCGAATAAGAACCAAGGAATAAGAAAAAGTAAAACAAAACTAAATACAAAAATAAGAAACCAAACAAGTGACAACCGTTGCCTCCCAGGTGGCTAAAATTTGACCGCGGTCGTAAGCGTCAAAATAAATTACACTTTCTTACTACTCAAAATATAAATATAGCAAGGGCAAGAAAGGATCGATCCCACAGAGAGGTCTAGGTTGTCAAATTGTTTCGGTTTCCTATATAAAACACCGAGGATTTTCTGATTTTATGTAATAAAATAAAAGAAAAGCAAATAAAGAAATAAGCAAACAAATCGAATCAAGGATAAGAAAGTATTGGTTACGGATTTCGTTTTCATTCACTAACACGCTTTTCACAATAACTAGAATTGATTTTTAATCTCAACTTTTATCAAAGACCCTAGAATACCTTGATCGCAAGTATATCCCGCAAATCTCCTCATGTCATCAACAAACACATTAAAAGATGCGAATATGAATTCTACCTAAAGGAACAACCTAACGTGTAAAAGCACTAATCAAGTTTAATTCCCTAGATGCATTAAGTTCTATGAAATCAGGCCAATCAAAGCAATCGAACGTGGAAAGCGCACTAATTCAATTTAACAAAGGTTACGATTCACATATGATCATAAGAATATATCACTACAAACTATAATCATATTATGCTACTTGTATTCAAGGAATATCACTTTTACGTATAATAAACCCTAAACTAGCAATAGATGTGATTAGAAGTTCTACCAATTTGCAACTTGACAAAACAATCAATCAATCATAAAACAATATTTTCAGAGAATTGCAAACGATAAATATGAGACAAAACTAATATATTGAATCAAAGAATCATATTATGTGAAATCCAACTATTCCATAACCAATAATAAACTTAGGTACTCATATTCAAGGAGTTCATAACAAGAAGAAAGAGAAAAGACTTCATGGTGTAAACCCTAGAATAAAGTAGAGGAAAAAGAATAATAATAGATATGATCCGTGTTTTGAGAAAAGTCTTCTCTTTATAGCTCCACTCCTTCCAAAATTAGGTTTTGTCTTCAAAGTCCATTAGTTAGAAGTTCACCCTACCCACGAGAGAGAGAAACCCGTGTAGAAATTCTGTTCCAAAACGCGCACGGGAAAATCGGGATTATTACTAATCCCATCGGAATAGTCGCCTGGAAATCGCCCCGGTGACCGCAAAGTCAAACCTGGCCAATGGTCAACGGGTCGGATCGGTCGGGTCAACTGGTCAGATCGCGGGTTAACTCGGTGTAGTACCGAGTCGTGAGAGTCGTCTGGGTCACCGTCGGGACTAGCTAGGCTGAGTTGCCAAGCCAAATTCTTGCACAGGCCAAATGCTGTGATGCACAATGATTGTGCTTCAGCCATGATGGCCCTGTGTAAAACTCATTTCAATCATCACCACAAAAAAAACCATTTTGTCTCTGAACCAACAACAACATCTCAACCTTGGTTACCAACCAAGATCCGTCACATGACCATTGTGACTATGGCTAACATATAAACACAAAATGCAATTGCAATTGCGGCATTCCTTGAGCCTCTCCCTGTAATCCTTGTCATCAGTGCCAAACCACCTGAGTTTACACACCATTGCCTCACTTACCACTCAATGCTAGCCACTGCTCCATTCTATAACTCTGCAATGCCTGCAACAGCTCAATAACCTCAGCAAGCTCATAGCACCAACACATCAAACTAGCACCCTGCAGTTCAAGAACAGCACACATTCCCTTGAATCTCTCCCTGTAATCCTTCTCAGCACCACAGGTTCAAGCTTGCACTTGCTCCTGCACTTGCACCTGCACACCGGCCAAGCTCAGTCTCTGCAAAAAAAAAAATCATCCTAACATTCATCTAATAACGCTCCTCCATCACTGCACAACATCAACTAGTCATTGCCTGAGACTCAGCTCATGACTCCACCAGACCATGGCAACATCTCCACCAGTTGCAACTCCATCTCTCCTGCAATTTCAGTTAAGCCCATGACCACCACCTACATAACCACAAACCATGCTGCACTTCATCTCATTGAATACCACCACTGACAACTCCTTCACTGAGTTTCCTACCAAACACATCGCCAGTTCCTCAAACCATCATTTCCCTTTTGTTCTTTGCCATTCAGCCGACCATTCCTCCATCATCCCATTGCCCCCGAACCACCTCAAAACACCATCAGTTCCATTTCACTACCACTTTGCCCGAATTACTTAGCCATTTGAACCATGCCAGTCACACTCCACCCGCAACAACTCCATCGTAATTACTTAGCCATTTTCTCGCCTCAAAGATCAATTGAAATCACCAGTTCCCATTTGTAACAACTCCATAGCAGCACTGAGGTGCTGCTACTTCTCCTTCTTGCCTTGCAATCACCAGACACAGCACCATTAGCCTAACCCATTGTAGCACTCCCATATCCTGCTCTGTGCAAACATCAGAGCCACATTCTTCCTGCAACTCCCATTCATTCAAGACAACATGTCTCAAATAGTCCCTGTGAAACTTTAGCATCAGAGTATGTTCATTCGATCACCTGAGCCACCATACTACTTCAATCAAACCCATCTTCCAGCAACACCACAGAGAACCTATTTTTCATGGCAAACCATTACCATCTCATAAGAACACACTCACAAATATCTCCCTGAGCCCAATTTCTTCATCTTACTTCATAGAAATGGAAAACCCTAAATTCAATTTCAACAATCACCAAATCTCGAGTACCCATCATTCCTACACAACCACTAAAACCCATCACCGTATCTGAACCAAAGAACAAATCTGAGAGCAACCAGATTTCTCGATCAACATTATCATTGCCTTATAGAGACGAACTCCAGTCGATCTCTAGTCTCAATTCTCCTCTGAATCTCCATAGCTTCTGTTCATGACTCTGTAACCATCCAATAATATCCACTGATTTCTTCATTCTGCTCCCGATCTGTAACTCAAGCAACACCAGCTCGAAACCCTCATAACAGTTCCTTCTCAATCACCGTATCATCATCTCTAAAAACCCATTGAATTCAGTCTTCTAGGAGCATCATAGCACCACGGATCTATTCATATCCCAAAGACTTCTAATCATACGTAACTCAATTCTTGCCCGTTCTCTCTCGATTTATTGATGTTTATCACCACCAACCGCCGCTATCTTGGACAAAGAAGAAGATTAATGATGAACTTCTCTGATTTTTATGTTTAGTGTAGGAAATGAGGTTGGATATAGCCACCCCAACACTTGAGATAAGGGTCACCCAGATGGTAAACCCCTTAACCTTGGCTGATCACTATGTAGTACTCCTTCAAATATAGTTGCCCCTTAACCTTGGCTGGGCTTCGGATAGTGTTCGCCCATGAAATGACAATTTTGCCCTTTTTTCTCAAATAGAGTAATTTCCGCTTCTTTTCCTCCGTGCGACTCCAGAGTACCTAATAACTCAAAAACACACGTAAAGTGCATAACTCACAAGAAAAATAGCAAAGAAAGCGTAACTACTAGATAGTAAATATGGTGTATTCTACACCTATCAGATACCGCATCTCAAAAACTCTATGGATGATCATCGTTCTAAGTTCATATCTCATTAAAAACCTCGCCAGGAAAATCCATAGGGACAAAACCTGAACGTAGGAAAACATGAGAACTCAGAATAGTGATAGACTCGTTGATGTTTCCTCATTAAAATCTTGCCCGGAAAAACCCAGAGGGACAAAAACCAGGATAAAGGAAAAAACAGTACAACATTTCGAACTGTGGATAATAGTGGACTCGCATGCCTCATTGAAACCTTAACAAGGAAAACCCAGTGGGACAAAACCTTGCCTAAAGAAAAAGAGTGCACAACGTAATGTCCAACATGCCCATATCCATAGTATTCAATGGCTTTACTCCCCCTGATGATTAGACTTCTCAGTTGATCATTATGCCCGACAATAATGCATAGAGGCCACAAACCATCTTTGAACGTCTTCATCGGCTTCATTTACTTGAGAAAATAGGTCCAATTTACTCTATGCAATTTCTTAATGATCATCTGATTATTCCAGCATTTATTCTCTACTAGCTTTGTCTGAATAATCGTAACCGATTGGATGAAAAACAAGTATCCTCTATTACCAAACTATTAGCTAGGGAAATGTTTAACTACTTTAATAAACCTGCCAAAAATCAAAACTCAAACTGTCTGATATCTTTTCTCTGTGGGAGACATCCATCGATCTTTGATGCAAAAGATCAAGCTTAATGGTACCACGAATATGAAGGAGTTTTCTTCGGACCAATGTATCAATATTGGTGCTGGGTAGAACCAGGTTTAAATACAAACCCAATATCAGGTAGCTATAGCATATTTCAGCTAGTGAACCATTAACACATCTTTTTTGTAATGTGAACCACAAAGTGATAATCTCCTTGGTTGAGATGTAAACCGATCAATCTTAAAAGTAAGAGATCGCGTAGATGCAAGTGTGCCAGCTTGTCCATTTAAACTTGTCTAAACGTTTAATGTTGACGAAATTAATGGACTTCCATCTACAATGCTCAACCAACATATTGAGATCTTGTTTTACCGAGAATATCATCTCGAACTCCTGCTTTAAGCATTTTTTGTGCTTTAGAGAGATCTCTTCAGAAGTTTCAATCAAGTAGATGTTGTATAAATGAAATCTAGTAAATGCAAAATATATGGGCATTTAAGATGGTTCACATATTCCTGGATAATATAAGCATTCACTTAGACGATTGACCACTTTCTTCCTTATTGAGTAAATGCATATATGACATGACAATTCTACTGATAATTGAAAAAATTCAGGAATTTGTATGTAGTTTTCTATATCTATGTTTTCATACAGATCCGTAGTAACCACATCCACTAGATGCACGTCGAGTCATTAAAAGACTACCAGAAAAATCGCAAAGAGGTAGTTGCATTCACAGCAGGGAATATGTTTCTTTGTAATCCATCTCAGGTTTCTGTGAAAGACTTTGTGCCATTATTTGACTTTGCTTTTCTTACTCTTCGCACACACCCACATGTAGCCACTAGGGGTTACGTTATCGGATATCGGGACTGCAAAAACTCGTATGTGGCCAAGAGTAGCTCACATTATCGGGTGCTCGGGATGCAGTACTAAAGCTATGCATTTTTGCGCGAAAAGGTTATTCTGCCTTGTTTAATTGGGAGCCTCACTAAATTTATACCCACTCCATTTATTTTAGGGGGTTCCAAAATATAGTGAAAATACTATTTATCCCTTCACTAATAATAAAACTTAAAATTCTATTCACCCTTAATCCTAAGACCCCAATTCATTTCCATCTTTTAACATAAAAATTAGACTTTCTTCTCCCCCCTTCTCCGTCTCTCTCAACTATCTTTTCCTCCATTAACGACTCGAAGAAAAAAATAATCAGTTACAGTTAAAGGGTCTTCAACCCGAAAATCCTAAAGCTTAAAGATTTTTCATATGCATGTAGAGACTATGAAAAATCGTTAGGGTATATGATGAGGGAGATAACGACCCTAATTTTGGTTTTTCATTTTATTTTATTTTGCTCTAGATTAGAGTCATTACCGTAATATAGAAACATATGACGATCCTTTGCGAACGACCCCTTTTTAAAAGTTAACGACTCTATGTGAAAAACAAACAACCTCTCTGTCCCAAAAATTGAAAGGGTCGTCAACTTAAGTCATATGGAGTCGTCATTTGAGGGTCGTTACCAATTATCATAGAGTCGTCATTTGGAATTTGAGGGTCGTTTGTGTGTAAAATTTTAGGATGACGACCCTTGTTAGAGTCATCAGGGTTTATCATATTACCATGATGATTTTTCATAACCTGAAAAAGTTGTAGGTTTGAGTCGTCAATAGCGGTGTCAATTAATTGACGACTTTCCAGAGTCGTTGGGGTGTACACCCCTCGACACTGACGAATCTTTTTCAGAGTTGTGGCATAGTGTCTATGGATCCAACCACTTAGAGCACCAGCTAGACAATTTGAAGAGTATAAGAAGTTTACCTGAGTATTTTGAACTTCGTGTTCTTTATTTTGAGAATTGGTTTCTTTGTTTTGATCAATAAGATCTTCATTAGCACCCTCATTTTGAGATGACATCTCTTCATCTCTTCAAAAATCCATTTTTTTTTTCCAATTTTAATTCTAAAATATGATTTTAATCTAATCACACTAATTAACTAAACTTAATTAATTATTAACACTAATCATGTAGGGGCAATTTAGCCATTTAAAAAATATTGGGATAAGGGGTGCCTCAAATCAGATTTTAGTGACTTTTTTGTCCTCTAGTGTGG
Organism: Papaver armeniacum; assembly: GCA_023531295.1. Classification (NCBI taxonomy): domain Eukaryota; kingdom Viridiplantae; phylum Streptophyta; class Magnoliopsida; order Ranunculales; family Papaveraceae; genus Papaver; species Papaver armeniacum. Next base: position 82,110 of record JAJJWW010019147.1, read on the forward strand.
GGCCCCCAATTGTTTTTTGGGGCCCTCAATTAAACGAGGTTATTCTGCTTAGATCTCTCCTTTCAAGTTTAACCAATTATTCCTTTGATGACATTCCCTTATAGAGAGTGGTTTAACACCAACATCATCTATGCCAATATAATTAGATACTTTGAGTATGTCACCAACAATTATTGTATTACAATCACAAATTTATCTATAGAAATTCCTTTGGTTTGAAGTTCCACATCCTTGGAAGAGATGTTCTCTTAAAGGAGAACTATACTCAGATAAATTAGATCTTCCTTTGATAGTCTCTTAAAGAGCTCTATCTTTCAATGTTGCAACTGGTTCTTTATTTTTAGGAAAAGCATAATATTTTGACACACTAGCTACTACATACACAACTTCTCATGAATATCTTCTACATATCTTTCATTGCTGAAAACATAAAGATGCAATACATCCCGGTTTATCCTGCGCAAACCAGGATACTTCACGTCGTTTTCTCAGGCGATATCCTTTCCTCCCCCAAACGGTGGGAAGACTTTCTCATAAAATTTGTAAATCTTGTAGTAGATTAGTAATAACAATGGAATGTAGCATGCCTCAAACAGAAAACATGACAATGGTTTCGTGAGTAATAAGTTCAAACTGCTTTATAAATTAATTAACTAAACCATTCAACGAATGCACAAGATCAATAAAGTACTCACCATCAATGCCCAGAGTTTCGTTTAAAATCAACGAATGACAAGCAAGAGTTTCGTTTAAAATCTATGTTAGTATAGATACACAGTTACCACCAGGTGATATGTCGAGTCATTTAGGACTACCAGACCATATTTTCATTAACCTGGTTAGTGTATGTGGAAACTCGCTGTCAAGGGGTGGCGCTGCATAACAAGTGACCTCAATTAGTTCTCTCACTGCGCTTTCATATAAACATTAAATTTGTAACCGATGCTAGGACTAAGGTATCAAAAGCGTACACAGGGGAGAAAACACCTCAATATGAACCGAGGTCCATATCTGCCAATTGAAAAAGTGGTGGTACAACAACCACACCCAATATTTCGCTTAACAATCTGTATGGACAAACTCCAATATACTTTTAAGAGAATTAACAAGACTCAATCTATAAAAAGTATATCAACGAGTTATATCTCTCCTTCTCGATTCAATTCTTTCTCAAGCAAATAGAAATCTGCGAGTCTAATTGAATACAAGAGAAATCACTTGAACGATACCAAAGAACAATGTTCAAGGATCAATCAATTTCAATCAACAACCAAAGGTCGGATTTCCAATTGATTGATTCAAACGCACAACCTGTGATATTTCAATTATATAACAAAATATAATGCGAAATAAAAATAACACAGACACCAAAATTTTGTTAATAAGGAAACCGCAAATGCAGAAAAACCCCGGGACCTAGTCCAGATTGAACACCACACTGTATTAAGCCGCTACAGAAACTAGCCTACTACAAACTAACTTCGGTCTGGACTGTAGTTGAACCCCAATCAATCTCACACTGATTCAAGGTACAGTTGCGCTCCTTACGTCTCTGATCCCAACAGGATACTAAGCACTTGATTCCCTTAGCCGATCTCACCTACAACTAAGAGTTGCTACGACCCAAAGTCGAAGACTTTAATAAACAAATTTATATCACACAGAAAAGTCTACAGAATAGATAAATCTGTCTCCCACAGATAAACCTACAAGTTTTGTTCGGTCTTTTGATAAATCAAGGTGAACAGGAACCAATTGATAACCCGGACTTATAATCCCGAAGAACAACCTAGTATTATCAATCACCTCACAATAATCCTAATCGACGTAGCGAAAAAAGATATTGTGGAATCACAAACGATGAGGCGAAGATGTTTGTGATTACTTTTCTATCTTGCCTATCGGAGATAAAGATCTAAAGCCAATCGTTACGATTGTACTCAAAACGATAGAATCAACAAGATCAGATCACACAACTACGAGAAAGTAGTATCATCCTGGCTTCACAATCCCAATGAAGTCTTTAAGTCGTTAACCTGGTTTAAGAAGAAAACCTAAGGTTAAAGGAGAATCGACTCTAGCTAATACAACTAGTATCACACGGAAGGTGTGGGGATTAGGTTTCCCAGTTGGTAGAGTTTTCCCTTATATAGTCTTTCAAATCAGGGTTTGCAATCAATGTTAGCTTGGTAACAAACCATTCAATATTCACAGTTAGATGAAAACTGATTAGATTCAAGCTAATATTTTTCAACCGTTGGATCGAAAACTTAGCTTGTTACACACAAATGAAATGTACTATTTTGGGTTTATGTAACCGTACCCAAACATGAACATTTTTTGGTTCAACAATAGTTAACCAAATGGTTAGCCATATGAGCACTTTTATATCAACCATATTCTTCTTCACCATAACTAGTTCAAATGACTCAAATGAACTAGTTAGAGAGTTGTTCAATTGCAAGGAAATCTTATGTAACTACACAAGACACAATCGAAGCAAAAACGATTTGATTCACTCGAATCGGTTCATGAACTATATAGCCACGGTTTGCAATTTGCATTCCTTAGTTTTTATAAATGAGTTCACAAACAATCGTTTTTAGATATAACCAACTCAAGTTCGCAAACTTAGTTCGCGGACTTAATTTTCCGGAAGGAGTTCTCAAACTCCAGCAGAATTTCTCGAGAAGAGAACTTCCGCCAGTTCGCGGACTTAGCTCACGGCTCTGATTTCGGTTCTCTTGATCAACAAAGTTCGCAAACTTCGGTTCAAGGAAAAAGGAGTTATACATATATGTGTTACCACACAATGCTTATATCCAACATTGGTTATATGATCTAAACTCTCATTTCAATCATTAAAACATTCTTAGAGGACATTTCGTCAAAGTAAGCAATTTTCAAAGTGATTGAAACGTGTCATGACTTTCGTCACTAGGTAAAGATGAACTTGGCCAAAGCAAAAGCTTACCAACACATATTTCGAAAAATAGATAGGCGAGATAAACTCGGCTCGAAATAGCAAATGTGTATAATCAAAGTCTATATAGCAAAACAACTTTTATCTCAAAATAGGAGATAAAGTAGATAGAATTTTGAGTGATAGATAAGTTCAAGTCTCCACATACCTTTTAGTCGATGAAGATCCACCAGTTCCTTGAGTAGTCCTTCATCTTGTATGATGATCTCCATGGAGTTCTTGAGTCAACTACACTTTCTATCCTAGTCCGAGACTGAGCTATAGTAGACTAGAAATCAAGACTTATAGTTTTGATCACTAACATTGACAAACATGCTTGAGATAACAACGCATGCGAGTTCGACCGAGCAATGCTCTAACAATCTCCCCCTTTGTCAATTTTAGTGACAAAACTATCAATACATATGGAATACAAAAATAAATGAATTAACTTTTGTAGCTCCTATTCCACATGCCTAATCTTCAACATTACTCGAAATCTTCGTCACTTCCAAGTACTCCAATGATCCCAAAGGTTGTAAGTTCAGCATCATCGTTGTTGAAAATCCGTAACTATAACAACGAGAAAACAAGAGTTCTCAATCATTGTTATACAGTGCCATAGTATCATTATATAGTATCAAAGTTCAATTACATCACAACTTCGACAACAATACTAATATGTATCACTCCCCCTTAGTCAATACTCCATTTCACATGGAAACCACTCCTCCTTATATAATGATCCGAAAACCATATGTATTTGTAGTGTGAACTACATATTAATTCTCCCCCTTTTTGTCAATAAAATTGGCAAAGGTACGAAAACGGGATCCTAATGAAATTTCCGAAAGAAACATTTCATGACCAAAAGAAAGCACATATCATCTTATTTAGATGCAATCATATATCCAAAGCTAAATGCATTCATCAAGGAGTTTATAAAGATACAAGATAACCCCTATAATATTCCACAGCCGCACTCCCCACAAAGATTTGGCAATTAAGCACAAGTTCAATTAAGAACTCTCCCCCATAATATGTCATTCCCGAAAGAACAACAAGAGCGACCTTAATTTCAAAAGAAAAGAAGGATTTCTTTGGACATAACAAATCACATACAAGTATGACTTTGAATCCAAAATATACAATTAAATTAACCACAAGAGAACCCATGATTAATTTAATCGGAAATGCTCAACATAAGTGAACTTATGGAGACTCAAAAAATCAATTAGATTAATCACAAGAGAACCCATAATTAATCTAATCGGAATACACAACAAAATTAATCACAAAAGGTAATCAATTTAATTGGTCATGCTCGACATAAGAGAACTTACGGAGCAACAACTAAATAACCAAACAAGGATGATTAATTTAGTTGTACATGCTCGACACAAAGTATCTCATAGAGCAACAACTAAGTCAAAAATTAACTCAGTCGATAGAGCTCAACATAAGAAACCTTATGGAACAACACAGTATGTACACAAAAATTGTGGATCGGAGATCAACCATATACCGTGGAATAAGAAAGGATTCATTCTATTTTCCATCACCATTTGCACAATGACATACAATAGACATAATCCTTGTAAACAAAAGATTTTAACCTATCATCCATCAAAAATTGACATAATAGGCTTAACTTTTGTATTTGTCAAAAGTTTTTTTTCTTCTTTTATCAACACATGCATATCAACATATAAAGGACTTAACTTTCGACAAGATATGGGACAATCACTGTTCACGGACGCAAACACACATATCCCATAATAAACTGCAATATATAAAACCATAAAGATTAATACTGCAAAAAAAATCATCTTCCAAACAATTTTAGAATTTAAACCAATAAATATAAAACCATGAAGATGAAAACGTTGGACATAGCTATGTGTAATCACAATAATGGCTATTCCAAACTCTAGTTATTCTTCTTAAACAAAACATAAATAGAAGATTTACTAGACATTAAGACCTTTGAAGAATTCTTTATCGTCCCCGAACTCCTTGTCGTCAACAACCATTGGGACATAAGGTTCATGAAGATAGGAGTTAATATCAATTAACCTTCTTGACTGATGTCGAACCAGGGCCTTATGAATCTCATGAGTCTTAAACACAAAAGCCTTTATTTGATGAATCTCCTTTTGCATCTCCTTCAACACTTCAAGAACATCAGAAAACTTCTGAGAATTTGAAGGAACAACTCTAGGATTCCTCACAGTCCTTCTTTTTCTTTTCAATATCGGAGCTAACGGAGATTTCTCTTTTTCCTTCATGATTGGTGGCTTGACAATCATATTAACATCCTTTCTATCAGAAGACATGGTACTTGGAGCATCCATAGGCGTATGGGTTTGTGAGAGGAAATCACAATCTCAACAAGTGGTCTTGAGATAAAAAGAAGTTCAAAGAAGGAAAAAGGAATGTAGGGTTAACCTTTAACAAGTTCGTGCATGCACAATTCTGAACCCTAACGAGAGTAGAATTGTCAAGAATAACCCTCTTTTATTGATAGACAGGGATTTCCCCTTTTTTTTTAAAAAAAAAACTAAGAAAAGAAGAGAACAACCTTTTCCTAAAGCCTGAGAACTACATAATCTTGTCTCTTTTGATCATGCACATGAGACAAGATTTTCAAAACAACACAATCAAGTTGCGTTGCGGTGAACAACAATTTGTCCACCATTTTCCTCTTTATAGGAATCCACAGACCTTTGTCTATAAAACGACTTGACCATACTTTCTTCTCTAATGGTCTTGGTCTATCCTTGGAAACTAACTTCTTAGACGAAGATAAAATCCTACATACCTCAGCGGTCTTCTGAGCAAGTTTGAGCTTATTTGCTAATTGATTTGCTCTTCGTTGAAGTTTGTTGACGTGCCTCAATTGGTGTTTGTACTTGTAACACTTTGAAAGTTCATGACCCTTAAGAGAACAATACGAGCACGTCAAATTAGGATAATAGTCAGGCTTCTGAGATGTGCAAGCGGCTAGACACATGGTGGAACCTGAAATATTACATATAGAGTTTCCAAAGAATGGGTCAATTTTTTCTTCCAGATTAGCTGGGTTTTCTTCTGAAAGAATATCAAGATTGATGTATGTATTGCTACAATTATCAAAATTAATATTTTCACCAAGAAGTGCAACACTTGATTTCTCGTCTTCATTAGAATCATAGATGTCAGACATTTCATCAAGAGTTGTAGCAAGACCTTTGTTACCAGTGTATTTTCTACGATTTGGGCACTCGTTTGCAAAATGACCAAATCCTTTACACTTAAAGCACTGAGGCATATCCTCATCATCAGTTTAATCAATATCCCTATTTTTAGGAGGAACACGATTATGGGGTTTGACTGATGCTTTACGCTTATCTCTGGAGAACCGTTTACTTCTCTTCAATAGAAGATCCTTAAATTGTCTTGTGATCATCGAGACCGATTTGTCAAGATCTTCTTCATCTGATGAATCAGTCTCAGAGTGATCGTTTTCAGAAATATACACTTTTTTACTTTTATCAAGTAATTTAGTGTCCTTTAGTGCTTTGAACGCAACATCCTTAGTTTTGGATGAATGCTCATGATCAAAGATCTTAAGGTTCCCAACCAGCGTATTTCTGGAGAGATTATCTAGGTTATTTCCCTCAACGATGGCATGCTTCTTAGAGTCGTATCTAGATGGCAGCGATCTGAAAATTTCATCACAATGTCCTTTTCAGGAATGGTCTTACCCAATGCAAAAGATGCATTAACAATTTCAGACACTTTGTGATTAAACTCATCAAATGTTTCTTCATCTGCCATATGAAGGTTTTCCCAATCGAAATTAAGGTTTTGAAGCCTAGCTTCCTTTTCACTGGTATTTCCTTCAAATACAGTTTCTAAGAAATCCCAAGCTTCTTTAGACTTATTGTAATTTGACACATGGTGATGAAGATTTGGGGTAATGGCATGTATGATGGCATTCAAACCGTCAGAATTTTGCTTTGCAGCAAGTATCTCAGCAGGATTGTATTCACCAATATTCTTGGGAACGTTTACATTTCCAACTGCAACAACGGGAGCATCATAGCCATTAACAACATATACCCATGATTGAAAATCACGTGCTTAAAGAAAAGCTCGCATAGCAATTTTCCACCATAAGTAATTAGAGCCATCGAATACTGGTGGTACATTGATAGAGATAGCACCTCTGTCCATACAGTCAGATCGCTACAAACACAGACTTGTAAGGCCTTGAACGTGTTTGCCTGCTCTGATACCAATTGAAAAGGCGGGGGTACAACAACCACACCCAATATTTTGCTTAGCAATCTATATGGACAAACTCCAATATACTTTTAAGAGAATCAACAAGACTCAATCTATAAAAAGTATATCAACGAGTTATATCTCTCTTTCTCGATTCAATTCTTTCTCAAGCAAATAGAAATCTACGAGTGATGAGTGCCAAATATTGCATATTTATACACCTTTTTATTGGCATTAAACTTATCTTTTGTGCTCAGAAATCAGATATTATCCCAGATTCTGTATTTTCTTTGTTTTCAAGAATAAATATTTGTACTAATTAATTTTGTGTTTTTAGGTAGTAAATAAAGCTCGGAGAAATTGAGGAGCCAAAAGAGCAAAGAATTGGAGACGAGCATCTATGGAGCGTAAAGCCAAAGCCGCGCGCAAGCAGATTGCAACCCAACAAGGAGGCACTCCTACACATCATTTCTTGATACGCCCGCTCCACACCAAAACCGCATATATCCCAAGCCGTGAGATCTTACACTTCCGAGATCCGACGCTCGCTCCAACCTTCTCATCGATCTTTGCTACACCTGCTTCACAACAAAATTCCCTACACATATACCCCATCGACCAAACACATTTTCATCTTCATTTTCTCTTTCTTCTCTGACAGAAAACTCAGAAACCCATCCTTATTCTTCTCCTCCCATACCTAAAGCTCCAAGCAGAGCCACCACCACCCTATCTCTGTCAACGCCATCACCAACAACTCTATCAGCCACCTGTTCCGCCACTCTATCTCGAGATTATCTCTATCATAGCTTCTCCTTACCCTAGAAGCTAGGTTGGAGATAATTGGAGATTAGGGTTTCTCCAACAACTATGCATGGTCGATTCAGAGACGAGTAAGGGAAGAAAGAGGTATGGGTTTTCATTAATTGCAAGTTTGGAGTGTTAGAAAGGATGTAAGATGTAAGTTGTATAAATATGGTGAGGAGAGGATGTTTGAAGCTTATGCCTGGGCTAGCCAGAGCACCAATTGTAGTTGATTTATATTTTGTTTTAATATGTTCTAAGTTAATTTGCTAGGGTGTTTGATGAAACCCCTAATTTCAATGTCAAGCATATCTAGTTAGGTTTTATTCTTGCTATGAACAATATGCTAGGATTAGTAATTATCTGATGAAGCTTATGACCCCTGTGATGAGTTTGTCTTTGTAAGAAGACAATTCATACTAGGGGGAGTTAGTAGAATTGGTTAATGAACATTCACCTTAAACCTTCAAGTGAAGGTACAAGAATAGAGCTCAAATTACATTGCCTGAGCATGAGATTAGAGGTGGATTCACCACCCTGGGGCTTTCCACTTGCTTACAATCCATTTAGTTGCCTTAGTTAAAGTCACAACTCAACTCCAGTCGTATCGACAAATACTCAAACCTTATTTGTGTTACATTTCTCTAGAAACTCAGTTTAGTAAGCTTTAGATCAACATACAGCACCACAAGTCTCTGTGGGATCGACCCGTATTTGCCCAGTTCTGCATTGTAGACACCGTGCACTTGCGGTTTAACAAGTAGGCATAAAAACAAACCACTTCTCAAGCCTACCAAGTTTTTGGCGCCGTTGCCGGGGACTTGGCATGTGCTGTGTCGATAATTAGCTTACTTTTATGATTTCAGTTCACCCTTGTATATATGTGTTAGAATAATTTAGTTGTTGTTATCTTATTCCCTTTGTTTATCTGCTGTTATTAATGTAACTTAGCTGTAATTGTTCTATTTCTGCATCTTTTCTTCGTTTTTAGTTAAGTGCATTATAGTCCTGTAAGTTTCCTCAACATATTTGTAAGTTTTCCTTCTTGTTTTTCTTTCTAAGCTCATTGGATTACTACTTCTGTGATTTGCTGTGCATTCAGAGCTTAGCTCTGTAGCATTTTAGCTGTAGGCTTTCATTTGCACTCTCGCATGCTGTTTCAGTTAGGATACTTGCATCTGTGTATCATCTTCTAAAGATCTTTTTGCATTCTGTTTTGCTGCATTCTCATACCAGCATTTTGTTTCAGTAGGTTAGTTATTTCTTAGTGTAATGACATGTTGTAGCTCAGTGTAAACCATTTTGTTTTGCATTTTGTTTTTAGTCTTCTTAGATTACCGATAAACCATTTGCATAATTGCATCCATAAGCATTCATATAGGAATTTGAAAATTCTAGTTGTATTTAGTTATTCATGGTCATCATGGTTAATGTCCGGTGCTCGATTTTGAGCTTAACCAACGATTAGACTTCAGTGCTTGGAGTCTTTGGAACATCAAATCTGTGACTGGTGCATCACATCGCAGTCGCCGTCGTGCATCCTTATGGAAATTTGTGCACTTGAGTTGGCTGAATCATAAGTGGCCTAAGTTTCTGTTCTATTCTCTCTGCAATCCATAAGCATAATCTTGTAGCTTTCACTTTCAAAGTATTCTGTTCTTTCAACATATTAACAGCATACCACATCTGCAGTTTAGAGAATATTTGGTTGCATTCTGTGGTTCAGTTGTATAGGTGTTAACTCTCGGCTTTGAATTCATTTGCTTCACCTGTACATTTCTGAGAACTGATCTTCTCCTTGAGTAACAGTGCACGTGAGAAGCGAAATACACACCAAGGAGCAGGAACAAGGAGGAAATCCGTGGAAAACCTAAACCTGGTCATACCAACGGTATCATATTTTTAAACTTGATGCTCTGTCTTGAATGACATGCCATGAACTACTGATAACTGAATGATTGTGTGATGACCTATATGCATATGTGAATTAGCTACCATTCCCATAAACCTTGCCTCACTGATTGCCTGTTGAACCAGTTACTTTGCCGCATATTGCTCCATCTCTGGAATTTTTGACTAATCTGTGACACTTGAGTGACTGTGGTAAATCTAAATCCTGTGATTGTGTGTAATTTGAGCATAGCCTGTGAAGACCAAGTGGAAGTTAGCTGAGTGACTTGACCTCACAGACCTTGTGAGCCACATGCTAACTTGCTAGCCCCCTGAAGCTGCAAGTTTAAGCTACCACTTGGAGAGCCAAGCTAGCTGCAAGCCAAGTTGAGGTCAACTGAGATAGTTGATGCCTCATGCCATGTACCTTTATGCATGTTTAACCTTGTGTTAGACTCTGAACCTGTATAGCCTTGCATGACAGAGTAGCCACCATGCTAGGTCACCATCTCTGATTGTTTGTGAACTAATTGCTTGCATATCTCAGTAACACTTGAGCAATTTTGAAAAACCTGAAATCTACACTTGTATGTTCTGTGACCTTAGCTTCCATCTACTCTGAGCCGAACTCCAGCCCCTGAAGCTGTGAGTTGAGCTGCAACTTGGATAGCCAAGTCTACCACAAACACTGTGAATCCTTGCATATCTGTGCATGATCAGTGAATATTGAAGTCAACTGACCCAGTTCACACTCTCTGTGGCATGTCAAAACTGATGTGAAGTGCTTAAATTGATCATCTACTCATTTGTTGCACCTGCCCTGCATCTTTGCACATTTTTGATCAGTGAAGCCTTGAATAGCATGCTGACTTGTTGAACCTGTTGAGCCATCGACCTTACCTTTTTGGTACACAACCAGTGAAAGTGGTGTTTGTCAAACCCCTTGCATGCTCATTACCTTGTGCACTCTCAAGTCTCCTGTGTACTTGCATTAGTGTGTCATCTGTTTTGTTTTGCTTAAATCTGTGTTAAAATCCACATAACAAGAGCTGTCATGTGCATAAGATGAGCTGCAACTTAGTCTCTCTAGCTTGCTGTCAACTGAACCAGTTGACCTAACAGCTCTGCACACACTGTGTCTGCATGCATAACCCCAACTAGTTGCTATCCTCTGAGATGTGCAATTGCACCTTGGCTAATCAGTGCAACATTTGGCATCCATTTGCGCAAACCCTGAAAACTAGCTTTTGATGCAATTGAGCTTAGCCTCCCTGTCTTGAAAAAACCATTGGTTGTTTGAGTGCTATTCTTGCTTGGTGTGCTATGGGTGTTTCTGTTTGAGTCTAAATTAATTGCCTGTGCATAACTAGCCAAGCAAAGCTGTGAAATCTCCAACAGCAAGCAATTCTTTGTGCTTAGGCCCAAGAATTGGTGTGTAAATTTTTGACATTTTGTGCCTAGTTCTGTGAGAAAGTGTGTCACCTTGTGTGCTTTCCCGTGTGTGTTCATTTGCCAACCTGTGCATAGCCTGACCTGCACACAACCTGTGTAAACTGCCAACCTGTGTGTTATTCTGTGCACATAAGTAGTGGGCTGCACATAAGCTGAAGCCCAACCACAGAGCTCTACCTTTTTGACCTGAAAAACTGGGCTAGAACCCAATTCAACTGACCTGCATACACCCTGTGCACAAACTGAAACCCACAACCTGGGCTCTGTACCCAAACAAGCCCACATAAACCAAACCAGCCCACAAAAAACCAATCTGCCCACATAAACCAAACTTGAAACCCATTTAAACCAAACTAAGCCCACTGTGCACTGGGCTTGCATAACCATTGGGCTGTGCAACTGCTGGGCCGTGTACAAACTGAAATTCATTTGATCTAGGCTTTCCACAACAACTGGGCTTTGCATCACTTGGGCTTAGCTTTCCTGTGTTGAGACATCATTGGTTATACATGTTTGATGTGTGCTAAGCTATGCTTCTTTTTAAGTTCAAATTAAGTTTCTAGACCATGTCAGGATTTTGTCTGAATTTGGGGATGGAAACAAATCCATCAGAGAGCTTGCTTACGGGCATGCTTCACAATATGAACCCCCCACAGACCATAGTGATTTTAGGGAATACTATGAACCTTCTCAGGGCCCTGACCTTGAATATCCATACCCTAATCATTATGAGCACATGTATCATCAACCACCATGGGAGGATGAACAATGTTATGCTCCCCCAACTCCTTGTATGCAATCACTAATGGAAGAGCTCATAGAGCAAAACAATGATATACTTGGATGGAAAATGCATGATCATCCCTTCTCTAGTGAACCATGTGCACAAACATATAATGATCACTCATATGAAACATGCATACCCACTAGTGAAGACTCCCCTTCACTTGAACATCTCACTATGATTCTTCAAATGAACCTGATTGAGGTACAAAATAAAGATTGGAAAGAAGTTTATGATAGGATGTTTGTTATTCCGATAATTACCCGAAAATAGTGTTTCTATTCCTACTCATGCAATCGACACTTTGAACATGAACCTAATCTATAGGTAAATGAGTACACTAGAAATGCTACAATTTTGAATAGGGAAATGCATTTTTATTATGAGGATAATGATGATGATGAATATGATATGTTAAAAGAGCATGTGCGTGCTGAAAATATGATGGAATCTTTGGGTTCAGAGACGTTAAGCGTCTCTTCTGTGAACCCTATGAATGATACTTCTTCTAACATTCATACATGTGATGTTAACTCTGAGTTTGGGTTTGTGAAATTCTTCAGTGAAAGTGAGCATGCTACATGATAGGGTGTATAATACATCCTATTTACTATCTATTGTTTATGCTTTCTTTGCTATTTTCTTGTAAATTATGTATTTTACGCTTGTTTTAAGTTTTATAGCTACTTTGGAGTCACACGGAGGAAAAGAAGAAGAAATCACCCAATTTGAGCAAAAGGGCAAAATAGTCATTTCATGGGCGAACACTATCTGAAGCCCAGCCAAGGTTAAGGGGCAACTCTTTTGGGAGGATTACTAGACGCAGCCAGGACGAGGTTAAGGGGCTGCCATCGAGTTAGCCCTTATCAAAGGGACCAGACATCTTGAATAACCCCCCAACCCTAAATCGAGAAGAGTTATCTTCTCCCAATCATTTTCATTCATCCCATTAACAGAAATTGAGAAAGAAAAGGGAGACAGCGGTCGAGAGAAATTAAAGGATCTTGTAAGAGATTCAGGGACTCAGGAGAAAGCTTAATGGAAGATTTGTATGGAGAAGAAGAAGAAGTTGCTCGATCTGTGAACTTAAGGTCGTGTATTTGAAGAACAAAAAGGTGTTGCTATCGATGGTTCAGATGAATAGAATGAAGCAGAGAAGTAACAGGGGTTGATTTGCTGCTATAAAGGGCTAGATCAAATTTGAACACAGAACAGATCGAGAGTTGCTGCTATCGAATTTCAAGACTCAGAAAGAGAATGGGTTTTTGAATTCGTGATAATGTGAAGAAGAAATGGAATTAAGGGTTGATTCAAGATTGAATCTGGCAGCGAGAGGAGTTTTGATTTGAATCTGATGACGAGTTGTCGCAGATCGATGGAGATGCTGGGTTTCTGAAGATGAATTCGATGGCAATGAGATGTTGAATCGTTGATGCTTAGGAAAAATGGGTTAGTCTCTAATTTGAACTTCTTTGGTGAATCTGTTGAGATCGAGAGAAGAGCGAGATGGTATATGGGTTTAAAATGCAACAATGGATAGGCAATGAAGAGCTGGGCATGTAACTGAGTCAGGTGGAGCATTACAGAGATAGAGTGCCTGAGAATCAAGCTCGAGGTGGTTTTGGTTGTCTGTGGTGGTTTAGCTGCGAATCTGTTAGGTTGATCTGTACATAGATGCTCATGGTGGTGTTGCTCTCAGCTGGGGTGTGATTTAAGAGCTTAAATGGGTGTTAAGAGATGAATCTAGTGGTTGTTGTGGGCTGTTTATGAAGTGGTGATGGCTTAATGGCAAATATGGTTGCATTCTGTTGCTGCCAGGGGTTTGGAGTACGAGTTTTCTGAGATGAAGGTGGTCTGTTGCTGGTTGTAACGAGATAGAGAAATGGATGAGCAGGGGGAAGGAAAGAGCCAGTGACTCGACGCTATTCAGCCGTGGAAGAATTAGAGTTGCAGAAGGAAGAAAACAATGGAGTGTCATAGATTGATGGTGTTGGTGGTGCTGGGATATCTGCTGTTGTGATCGATTGAGATGGGTTTGTATCTGATATACAACAGATGAAGAACAGAGATGGATTGGTGGAAATTAGAAGGCAACAGAATGAGGCAGTAAAGTTTAGATGTATGTGTAGGATTCTTAACAGGAAATGAAGCAGAATTGAGGCCTGAATTTGGCCGGGAAGTCCTGTAAATAGCCGAAACTCGGCCGGACTCTGGCTCTGGCGAGTCAACTCATCGATTCAGATGACCGATCCAACTCACCCCAGTTAGACCAGTCAGCCGATCAAGACACTAACTCAAGCTGACTCGGTGGCTGACTCTCCTTCCCTTGACCCGGTTGACTGACGGTTTGACCTTTTGACCGTTAGTCCTAACGGTGGACTGACGGAATATTCCGTCGAATATACCAGTAACGGCGAAGAACTCAGGTGGCCGGCGGTGACTTTTCCGGCAGGATTCCGGCCATAATACCAGTTTTCCGGCGAGCCAAAAATTCCAAAATTTTCTGTGGACTTCTCTCATGGGTGTGAAGACTTGGACTAGGAATTGGATGGAGAATTGGGCTCAAATTTGGAAAGAGAAGATGGAAGAGTTGAGAAAGGCTTGGATTTGGAAATTGAATTGCTAAAGGAAAAGGATTCTATTCCTTGGAAGATTTGGAGAATATTGAAGCCTATAAATAGAGAAGTTTTATATATCTTTACACACCTCTCTACACACACAACACTTGTGTTTTTGCTTGCTTTTGAAAATTCTTCTTCTTAATTATTTGTGTGAACTTGAAAATTCTCCCTTTAATTATTTTGTGTGAATTTCAAAAACATGAGTAGCTAATTTTCTTATTGATTGAGGATGAATTCCTAGTTCTTAATATATGATTTGAGTTTTGTTTCAATTCTATCTTGAGGTTTTTCACATGATTATCGATTGTTTTTACTAATAGGAATGTTTATTCATTCATGATTGATTGATAGGTTGTTTAGAGTGCACGCTAAATTGATTTGTTAATTTGATCTAAAGCTAGTGAAAGTTAGGGGATAAGTAATCGTTTCTTGACTCTTTACATAAGTAGCAAACACGAGACCTTGCGGAGGGATTCCGTGGAGCAATTGTGTGTGAAAACAACGTTAGCAAGTAGACCTTGATCTAAGAGTCTAACTACTAATATTAACCTAATAAGTTCATAAATTTTAATGCGTTTATTTAAATTACATCTAGAGTGATCTACTACTAGGTGGTTTGGTAAATAGAATCCGGTAGTCGAGAACTTCCGTATCCGGTGATACAAGGGATTTAGGGGTTTAGCACTGATCTAGCTGCTTTACCTATGGTTGGTGATAATCTGTGACTAATAACAAGTGGATGAAAAACATAATTTTAATCATTGTTTTGCAACGAAGAATGATTCCTTGATCTTGTCTCTCTTATTGATTTCAACTTTATCTTTTAATTGCTTTGTTTATTTTCTTTTGCTTTATACATCCCCCTTTTGTGACAATTTTTACAACTAGAATCTCTTGCTCCTCGTGGGAACGAACTTGACTTCCATTATATTATTTTTAATTGAGTGGAAATAAGATATTAATTTGATTGCACCTACGACACGCATCAAATTTTGGCACCGCTGCCGGGGAGCAGCGGACGTTTTTAGTTGTTTTTATTTTTCTTTTGCTATATTCTTGCTTTGTTAGATTCTATACCGTATCTAACTTAGTTTTTGAGAATCTTGTTTGTGTATACCTTTGGTGAATGCTTAAGAAGGGAAGACCGAGTCCAATACGTCTTCGATCCGGCACTCAACTAAAGGATTTCATTCGAGCGGTTAACACTCCACTTCCTCCTTTCATCAAGTGATTTCACGATTCGGACAAAGAGGAAGAAACGATGGCTGATCGTACACTCAAGGACCTAGCTTCTCACAGGCTTGATACACAACAATGGTGTATCCAAACTAACTCAACCTCCGAGATCAAGCCGGGGTTGATTAGAGAGTTACCAAAGTTCCATGGCATGGTGAATGAGGACCCAAACAAACATCTTATGGACTTCTATACCATAGTTATGGCTATGCTTCCACCGGAGACTAATGCGGATGGAGCAATGTTGAAAGCTTTCCCGTTTTCTTTGGCGAGAAATGCTAAGGAATGGTTATATTATTTGCCTTCCGGAAGTATCACAACATGGAATGGGATGAAGAAACTTTTCCTCGAGAGATATTTTTCCGCATCCAAAGCTACTCAAATTCGCAAGGAGATTTGTGGATTGAAACAACATATGGGAGAGTCGTTGTATGAATGTTGGGAGCGATACAAGAGGTTGGTGGCAAGCTGTCCACACCATCAATTCAGCGATGTTATGATTCTCCAATACTTTTACGAAGCTCTCAACCCAAGTGATAGGTCTCTTCTTGACGCCGCGGGTGGTGGTGCACTAGTGAACAAGACGGTGACCCAAGCTACCGAGTTGATTGAAAGTATGGTTGCGAACTCGCAACAATTCTACACAAGGGATGAACCAATGGTTAGGCGAGTGCATGAAGTTAGTAATTCATCACATCTTGATCAAAGGATGGGTAACATGGAGTTAATGATTCAAAGGATGGCCGCGGTTATTATTCCGAATGATGAGACCGAACAAGTAAATGCTATATATCCAAATCAAAGGCCGAGGTACGATCCATACTCGAATACTTACAATCCCGTTTGGAATGATCATCCCAACTTTAGTTATGCAAATAAGCAAGCGGCGGTTCCCAATCCGTATGAGCAACAAGGTGGTTTTCAACAATCACGTTTCCAACCTCAACAACAATTTCAACCACAACAAGTCAAGGAATGTGATTCTTCAATTGATGACAAGCTCAATGCATTGATGCAAGGTATGCAAGGTATCACCACTTTGGTCCAACAACAACAACAAAAGACCGATTCGGCAATCAAGGATTTACAAATTCAAGTGGGGCAATTAGCGACCGATGTGAACCTATTGAAAGCTCAAGCGTCCACAAAGCTTCCTTCACAACCATTTGTTAATCCAAGAGAGAGCGTTAATGCGATTACTTTAAGGAGTGGGAAACAAGTGGAGCAACCAAATCAACAAGATAAGGTGTATGATGAGAAAGAGGAAATTGTTTTATCCGCACCAAAGGAGAATACATCCCCAACCAACTTACCCAAGGAGACGGTTCCTACTTTCACAACTCCACCCCCATTTCCTAGCCGATTTGCTAAGTCAAAGAAAGAATTGGAATACATGGATATTTGGGAGATCCTTAAGAAAGTACAAGTCAATATTCCACTCATTGAAGCTATTCACAAATTCCTCGTTGTGCAAAGTTCTTAAAGGAGTTGTGCATGAAGAAGAAAAGGTTGAAAGGGAATGAAGTCATGAGTGTGGGGGAGAATGCTTCTGGCGTTTATTCTCAAGAAACTCCCACCTAAATTAAAGGACCCGGTAGTTTCAATATACCTTGCACAATTGGTAAAACAAGGTTTACTCGAGCTTTGCTAGATTTGGGAGCATCGGTTAATGTTATGCCTTCCTCGATTTATGATTCTTTGAATCTTGGTCCTCTTAAGGAGACCGGGGTAGTTCTTGAACTTGCTAACCGATCTAATGTTTACCCGAAAGGGATTTTTGAGAATGTTTTGGTGCAGGTTAATGAGCTTGTATTTCCGGCCGATTTATATGTCTTAGACATGAATGATGAGAATTCTTCCAAGTCTACACCTTTGCTATTGGGTAGACCATTCTTAAGCACCGCGAACAAAGATTGATGTCCAAAATGGCACCTTGACTATGGAGTTTGATGGTACACTCATCCACTTCAATATCTTTGAGACAAAGAGATACCCTAGTGATGTGAAGTCATGCTTTCCCGTGAAAGAGATTGACCGGGCTAATGAATCTTGCAAAAGCTAAGTCAGGCCGTCGACTTTAAAACAAGCGCTTAATGGGAGGCAACCCATAGGTTTTGTATTTCTTATCCTTTTGCTTTTTGTTATTTGTTTTTCTTGTTTCTTATCATGTTAAAATTTCCCACCTTGACTTTACTAGGAAGATTCAATTACATTGAGGACAATGTAAGGTTTAAGTGTGGGGGAGTGGTTAAGCATGTATTTTAAAAATAAAAAAAAAAAAAAATAATAAAAAGCTTTACATAAAACCTTCAACTTTTAGAGATTTTAGAGTCACTAGCATACTTCTAGGTATGTTTACATAGAGATTCTGACCGACATAATTGAACTTGGAAGTGTTAGAGAACTACATTCGGATTTCTTGTTTGTTAGAGTGTTAAATAATGGATTTAATCATGCAGGTGATGCGAATTTGGTGCAGGGAGAAATGCATTATTAGAGTCTTTGATCAATCATTAGTGGAGACTACCCGTATTCATATCATGTGAGGCACCGACCAGAAATTTTTCCATCTACTAAAGAGATTTCTTTTGAGTGTGTGTCACCGTACGTAAATTCCGGGTAGAATGGTGAGCTACCCAACCTCCCACCAAAATAAGCACTACTCTTTGATCTCTTGAGTGCTAATTTTGTCAATCATGAGGGTGACGTCTATAGATGAAAGCTTCCTTCTTGTAGTTCGATTTGCTGTTAGCACCATTCTCTCTCGCAACAACAACGGATCCATAGAAACACTCTCATCATCAACAAGGAGCGACATCAATATCTACAAGGAAAGTTGGAAAAGTTCAAGGTTTACAAGCAACGGAATGAGAAAAAGAGCAAATTTCATATTCAAGTAAAGCAACATACAAAGATGCAGATTTTTACATATATGTTGAAGACTTACATTACAATGAGGTAATTTTATATCCAAGTATGAAGACTTATTTATAAAAGCGAATAAAATCAAAAGGTGAGAATTGTTGAAGTTTATGATTTCGAGACGATATAAGTTGTGAAGAATCAAGCGGTAAAATACTTCTCCCACGGCCACGGTGTGTTTTTGTATTTTATTTCTCTTGTTTTCAAAAAAAAAAAAAAAAAAAAAATATTTGTTTTGTTAATAAGCCGTGGGGAAGGAAAATCTATAAGGAAGTTTCAAGAGACAAGGATTTAAGGTAAAAAGAGTTACAAATTGTTAAGGATTTATGAAATTCGAGAATTTATCATCAATAGTTGAAGCCGAAGACGAAGACCAAGAAGATCAAGACGAGGGAGCGTAAGACGTTTCTATTGGATGCCGTGAGAGTGGTGTTATCATAATTGGCGATCGGATGTGAAGGTGAGTAAGTAATCTCATCCTCAATAATAATGGTTGATTTCCTTTCTTAGAGATCGTCGAAAAATGGTTTTTCAAAAGGTTAAAAGATGTGGGTTTTTAAAATATTTCGGAAGTTATCCTTCCCACCATTCAACGTGTTGCAGAATTTCTCTTCATTCCTACCCGCACACATGTGAGAACCATAAAAGCCGTCTTTTTTGAGTGCAATTATCATAAAATCCTTTTGGTGAGGCAGAAGTCGAGGAGAAATGCTTATTGATCGTTTCTCAAACACGCGTTCTCTCATTATGGTGTGGTTATTTCTCACTCAACATTTAAGAATGAGAATATGTTCTTTAGTATTTCTAACTTCTTATTACTAGCATGCAGAAACTCTATGTCCTCATAACTCTTTGGATGCTTGGGACGCTGAAACGCTTTGAAGTTGTGAGTTTTTAGTTTGATTTGCTCGAGGACTAGCAAAGTCTAAGTGTGGGGGAATTTGATAGGGTGTAGAATACATCCTATTTACTATCTATTGTTTATGCTTTCTTTGCTATTTTTCTTGTAAATTATGTATTTTACGCTTGTTTTAAGTTTTATAGCTACTTTGGAGTCACACGGAGGAAAAGAAGAAGAAATCACCCAATTTGAGCAAAAGGGCAAAATAGTCATTTCATGGGCGAACACTATCTGAAGCCCAGCCAAGGTTAAGGGGCAACTCTTTTGGGAGGATTACTAGACGCAGCCCAGACGAGGTTAAGGGGCTGCCATCAGGTTAGCCCTTATCAAAGGGACCAGACACTGAATAACCCCCCAACCCTAAATCGAGAAGAGTTATCTTCTCCCAATCATTTTCATTCATCCCATTAACAGAAATTGAGAAAGAAAAGGGAGACAGCGGTCGAGAGAAATTAAAGGATCTTGTAAGAGATTCAGGGACTCAGGAGAAAGCTTAATGGAAGATTTGTATGGAGAAGAAGAAGAAGTTGCTCGATCTGTGAACTTAAGGTCGTGTATTTGAAGAACAAAAAGGTGTTTCTATCGATGGTTTAGATGAATAGAATGAAGCAGAGAAGTAACAGGGGTTGATTTGCTGCTATAAAGGGCTAGATCAAATTTGAACACAGAACAGATCGAGAGTTGCTGCTATCGAATTTCAAGACTCAGAAAGAGAATGGGTTTTTGAATTCGTGATGCTGTGAAGAAGAAATGGAATTAAGGGTTGATTCAAGATTGAATCTGGCAGCAAGAGGAGTTTTGATTTGAATCTGATGACGAGTTGCCGCAGATCGATGGAGATGCTGGGTTTCTGAAGATGAATTCGATGGCAATGAGATGTTGAATCTGTTGATGCTTAGGAAAAATGGGTTAGTCTCTAATTTGAACTTGCTGGTGAATCTGTTGAGATCAGAGAAGAGCAGATGGTATATGGGTTTAAATCTGCAGCAATGGATAGGCAATGAAGAGTTGGGCATGTAACTGAGTCAGGTGGAGCATTACAAAGATAGAGTGCCTGAGAATCAAGCTCGAGGTGGTTTTGGTTGTCTGTGGTGGTTTAGCTGCGAATCTGTTAGGTTGAGCTGTACATAGATGCTCATGGTGGTGTTGCTCTCAGCTGGGGTGTGATTTAAGAGCTTAAATGGGTGTTAAGAGATGAATCTAGTGGTTGTTGTGGGCTGTTTATGAAGTGGTGATGGCTTAATGGCAAATATGGTTGCATTCTGTTGCTGCCGGGGGTTTGGAGTACGAGTTTTCTGAGATGAAGGTGGTCTGTTGCTGGTTGTAACGAGATAGAGAAATGGATGAGCAGGGGGAAGGAAAGAGCCAGTGACTCGATGTTGTTCATCCGTGGAAGAATTAGAGTTGCAGAAGGAAGAAAACAATGGAGTGTCATAGATTGATGGTGTTGGTGGTGCTGGGATATCTGCTGTTGTGATCGATTGAGATGGGTTTGTATCTGATATACAACAGATGAAGAACAGAGATGGATTGGTGGCAATTAGAAGGCAACAGAATGAGGCAGTAAAGTTTAGATGTATGTGTAGGATTCTTAACAGGAAATGAAGCAGAATTGAGGCCTGAATTTGGCCGGGAAGTCCTGTAAATAGCCGAAACTCGGCCGGACTCTGGCTCTGGAGAGTCAACTCATCGATTCAGATGACCGATCCAACTCACCCCAGTTAGACCAGTCAGCCGATCAAGACACTAACTCAAGCTGACTCGGTGGCTGACTCTCCTTCCCTTGACCCGTTGACTCGACGGTTTGACCTTTTGACCGTTAGTCCTAACGGTGGACTGACGGAATATTCCGTCGAATATACCAAGAATGGCCGAAGAACTCGGGTGGCGATGGTGACTTTTCCGGCAGGATTCGGCCATAATACAGCTTTTCCGACGAGCCAAAAATTCCAGCATTTTCTGTGGACTTCTCTCATGGGTGTGAAGACTTGGACTAGGAATTGGATGGAGAATTGGGCTCAAATTTGGAAGGAGAAGATGGAAGAGTTGAGAAAGGCTTGGATTTGGAAATTGAATTGCTAAAGGAAAAGGATTCTATTCCTTGGAAGATTTGGAGAATATTGAAGCCTATAAATAGAGAAGTTTTATATATCTTTACACCTCTCACACACACAACACTTGTGTTTTTGCTTGCTTTTGAAAATTCTTCTTCTTAATTATTTGTGTGAACTTGAAAATTCTCCCTTTAATTATTTTGTGTGAATTTCAAAAACATGAGTAGCTAATTTTCTTATTGATTGAGGATGAATTCCTAGTTCTTAATATATGATTTGAGTTTTGTTTCAATTCTATCTTGAGGTTTTTCACATGATTATCGATTGTTTTTACTAATAGGAATGTTTATTCATTCATGATTGATTGATAGGTTGTTTAGAGTGCACGCTAAATTGATTTGTTAATTTGATCTAAAGCTAGTGAAAGTTAGGGGATAAGTAATCGTTTCTTGACTCTTTACATAAGTAGCAAACACGAGACCTTGCGGAGGGATTCCGTGGAGCAATTGTGTGTGAAAACAACGTTAGCAAGTAGACCTTGATCTAAGAGTCTAACTACTAATATTAACCTAATAAGTTCATAAATTTTAATGCGTTTATTTAAATTACATCTAGAGTGATCTACTACTAGGTGGTTTGGTAAATAGAATCCGGTAGTCGAGAACTTCCGTATCTAAGGTGATACAAGGGATTTAGGGTTTAGCACGATCTGTTTGCTTTACCTATGGTTGGTGATAATCACGACTAATAACAAGTGGATGAAAAACATAATTTTAATCATTGTTTTGCAACGAAGAATGATTCCTTGATCTTGTCTCTCTTATTGATTTCAACTTTATCTTTTAATTGCTTTGTTTATTTTCTTTTGCTTTATACATCCCCCCTTTTGTGACAATTTTTACAACTAGAATCTCTTGCTCCTCGTGGGAACGAACTTGACTTCCATTATATTATTTTTAATTGAGTGGAAATAAGATATTAATTTGATTGCACCTACGACACGCATCACTACACAACTTGTTTGTGACTTAAGAAAGGATGAATCTTCTGTTGACACTAATGTTCTTTTGGATCATGATATTATTTTTGTGTCTGATTCCCTGCCCATGTCACAATATGTTGCCTCCTCTGATGATTATGACATGGAGATTGATGAATTGTTCTATGCAAGTGAGCATGATTTACCTTTGTCTGACTTTAGGAAAGTATGTGATGGTGCAAATGATCTTATACATGAAAACAACTTAGATGTACCTAATCTCTCTCCTAAGGCACAAATTGAAACTCCTCCACCAAACCTAGGTGTAGTTTGTAACAAAATTGCAAAACCAACTTTTCTGAAAATGCCTAATTTAGGCCTAGAGCTTTGTGCTTCCCAAGTCCTCTTGAACTATTTTGCATCAAAGTATAACACTTTTAAGGAGCCACAGTTGGATTGTGTATGTCTGCCTGTTCTTAGCAAAACTCATTTTGAGTTAGACCTTTTGCATGATGTACCTTTAAAATTGCAAGATTTTGTGCTCAAACACGCATCTGTTGACAAGTTTAGGTTTGGGGGAAAATCACTCTCATATGCAGTCTTACTTGCACTCTCATATTATATTTGTGTAAGACTGTTGATGTCTCTGCATACCGTCTTTTGGGTTGATCCTCAACTCTTTAGATTGTTAGTATATGGTGAATTTTTATTGTATATAATCCAGTATGACTTGTTAAATTTTCTTTTCTTGAATCGGTTGAGTCTTCTTGTGCATATATTGTGCTAATCCGATATGATCTCCACTGAGAATGTTGGATTCTAGCGTTGACAAATGAAGCTCTAACCTTGCTCCCGCCGACATACCCCAGGTAATCTCTTCCCTTTTCTCTTATCAAAGATAGTTCTCATGGTATGTGATTTGTTTATTATATCTGTTGAAACATTGAGGACAATGTTTGATTTAGGTTTGGGGTGCATTTGCATATAGAGTTTTTAGTCTTTTATTTAAAAAAAAAAAAAAAAAAAAATTGCAAATGCATAGTTCTCAACTTTTAGAGATTTTAGAGTCACTAGCATGCTTCTAGCTATGTTTACATAGAGAGTCTGACCGAAATAACACAAATTGGAAGTACTTTGGAGAACTTAATCGGGTTCCTTAGTTGATTAGAGCGTTAAAGTTGGATTTAACCATACCGGAGGGAGAATTAGGTGCTGTTTAGATATTCGGTAGTAGAATTGTGATCACCCATAGTGGAGACTACCCATTTTACATCAAGTGAGGCACCAACCTTCAATTTTTTTGCAACTTTCTAGAAAAGTTGTTAGAGTGTGTGTCACCGCACGTCAATTAGGGTAGGAATGGTGAGCTACCCAACTTCGTACCACTTTCAAAGACTACTTTTGATCTCTTGAGTGCTAATTTTTGTCAATCATGAGGGTGACGTTTAAAGATGAAAACTCCTTCTAAATACCGATTTGCAATTAGCATCACTCTCTCCCTCTCAATCAACAGATTCATAGAAACACATCATCGTCAGCAAGCAGAGCATCATCAGAATATTTGAAGAAAAGTTGAGATAGTCCAAGGTTTACGTGCAACGAAGAAAAAGAAGATGAGAATTAATGAAGTTTGTGAAAAATTGAGTCTTATTGTTTTATTGTTATTTTCATTCCAAGTAATCTATTCTAAAAAAAAAAAAAAAAAAAATGTTTGTCAAGTTTTTGTGAAGTTCAGAAGTTCATCATCAGCTATTGAAGACCGAAGACCGAAGATTGAAGACGTTTTATGAATCTTTGAGAGAGTGATATTAATTGCCGATCGGGTGAGAAGGTAAGTGAGTACTCCCACCCTTGCTAATGGTTGATTTCCTTTCTTAGAGATCATCAGAAAAAGATTCTTTTTGTCCACACTTCTGTGGAGTCCCCAGAAATCATTTCGGAAGGTTATCCTTCTCACCTACAACGTGTGTAGGATTTCTCTCTTCATTCCCGCATGCACATGAGAGACTAAAAAGCGATCTTTTTGAGTGCAATTATCATAAAACCCTAATGGTGAGGCAGAAGTCGAGGCTTATGATCACAATCGAATCCGAATTCTTTCATATGGTATGGTTATTTCTCGCTCAAGACTTAAGGATGAGAATGCGTTCTTTGGTAGTTCTAACTTCGTGTTACTAGCATGCGTAAACTCTATGTCTTCATAGCTCCTTGGATGCTTGAGACTCTTTTACACTACGAAGTTGGAGAAGGTTTTGTGGGTACACCTCTGGTAAACCCTCACGAGACTACAACTCGTCCACTAGGGACACCTACAGGGTTTAAAGGCTTAGTGCATACGCTAAATGCATTCGAGAGACCCGCGACGGTGGTATAGTTAGGATTTCTTAATTTGTTTCACTTGAGGACAAGTAAAATTCAGGTTTGGGGGTATTTGATGAGTGCCAAATATTGCATATTTATACACCTTTTTATTGGCATTAAACTCATCTTTTGTGCTCGTAAATCGATATTATCCCAGCATTCTCGTATTTTCTTTGTTTTCAAGAATAAATATTTGTACTAATTAATTTTGTGTTTTTAGGTAGTAAATAAAGCTCGGAGAAATTGAGGAGCCAAAAGAGCAAAGAATTGGAGACGAGCATCTATGGAGCAGGAAAGCCAAAGCCGCGCGCGCGGTTAGCTTGCAACCCAACAAGGAGCAACCCATCTACAAGACATGGGCTTGAGCTAGCCATGACCCGGATCCGAGCCCGTCCTTTCCAAGCCGTTGAGATCTTCATCTCATGCATCCAACGCTTGCTGCACTCCTACACATCATTTCTTGATACGCCCGCTCCACACCAAAACCGCATATATCCTAAGCCGTGAGATCTTACACTTCCGAGATCCGACGCCGCTCCAACCTTCTCATCGATCTTTGCTACACCCCTTCACAACAAAATTCCCTACACCTATACCCCCCATCGACCAAACACATTTTCATCTTCATTTTCTCTTTCTTCTCCGACAGAAAACTCAGAAACCCATCCTTCTTCTTCTCCTCCCATACCAGTGCAGAGCCACCACCACCCTATCTCCTGTCAACGCCATCACCAACAACTCTATCAGCCACCTGTTCCGCCACTCTATCTCGAGATTATCTCTATCATAGCTTCTCCTTACCCTAGAAGCTAGGTTAGAGATAATTGGAGATTAGGGTTTCTCCAACAACTATGCATGGTCGATTCAGAGACGAGTAAGGGAAGAAAGAGGTATGGGTTTTCATTAATTGCAAGTTTGGAGTGTTAGAAAGGATGTAAGATGTAAGTTGTATAAATATGGTGAGGAGAGGATGTTTGAAGCTTATGCCTGGGCTAGCCAGAGCACCAATTGTAGTTGATTTATATTTTGTTTTAATATGTTCTAAGTTAATTTGCTAGGGTGTTTGATGAAACCCCTAATTTCAATGTCAAGCATATCTAGTTAGGTTTTATTCTTGCTATGAACAATATGCTAGG
The DNA here is from genome assembly GCA_023531295.1 of Papaver armeniacum. Lineage (NCBI taxonomy): Eukaryota > Viridiplantae > Streptophyta > Magnoliopsida > Ranunculales > Papaveraceae > Papaver > Papaver armeniacum. Next base: position 108,481 of record JAJJWW010019147.1, read on the forward strand.
ATTAGTAATTATCTGATGAAGCTTATGACCCTGTGATGAGTTGTACTGTAAGAAGACAATTCATACTAGGGGGAGTTAGTAGAATTGGTTAATGAACATTCACCTTAAACCTTCAAGTGAAGGTACAAGAATAGAGCTAAAATTACATTGCCTGAGCATGAGATTAGAGGTGGATTCACCACCCTGGGGCTTTCCACTTGCTTACAATCCATTTAGTTGCCTTAGTTAAAGTCACAACTCAACTCCAGTCGTATCGACAAACACTCAAACCTTATTTGTGTTACATTTCTCTAGAAACTCAGTTTAGTAAGCTTTAGATCAACATACAACACCACAAGTCTCTGTGGGATCGACCCGTATTTTCCCAGTTCTGCATTGTAGACATCGTGCACTTGCGGTTTAACAAGTAGGCATAAAAACAAACCACTTCTCAAGCCTACCAGCGAGTCTAATTGAATACAAGAGAAATCACTTGAACGGTACCAAAGACCAATGTTCAAGTATCAATCAATTTCAATCAACAACCAAAGGTCGGATTTCCAATTGATTGATTCAAACGCACAACCTGTGATATTTAAATTATATAACAAAATATAATGCGGAATAGAAATAATACAAACACCAGAATTTTGTTAACGAGGAAACCGCAAATGCAGAAAAACCCCAGGACCTAGTCCATATTGAACACCACACAGTATTAAACCCGTTACAGACACTAGCCTACTACAAACTAACTTCGGTCTGGACTGTAGTTGAACCCCAATCAATCTCACACTGATTCAAGGTACAGTTGCGCTCCTTACGTCTCTGATCCCAATAGGATACTACGCACTTGATTCCCTTAGCTGATCTCACCCACAACTAAGAGTTGCTACGACCCAAAGTCGAAGAATTTAATAAACAAGTCTGTATCACACAGAAAAGTCTGCAGAATAGATAAATCTGTGTCCTACAGATAAACCTATAAGTTTTGTTCGGTCTTTTGATAAATCAAGGTGAACAGGAACCAATTGATAACCCGGACTTGTATTCCCGAAGAACAACCTAGTATTATCAATCACCTCACAATAATCTTAATCGACGCAACGAAAAAAGATATTGTGGAATCACAAACGATGAGACGAAGATGTTTGTGATTACTTTTCTATCTTGCCTATCAGAGATAAAGATCTCAATCCAATCGTTACGATTGTACTCAAAATGATAGAATCAACAAGATCAGATCACACAACTACGAGAAAGTAGTATCGGTCTGGCTTCACAATCCCAATAAAGTCTTTAAGTCGTTAACCTGGTTTAAGAAGAAAACCTAAGGTTAAAGGAGAATCGACTCTAGCTAATACAACTAGTATCACACGGAAGGTGTAGGGATTAGGTTTCCCAGTTGCTAGAGTTCTCCCTTATATAGTCTTTCAAATCAGGGTTTTCAATCAATGTTAGCTTGGTAACAAAGCATTCAATATTCACCGTTAGATGAAAACCTGATTAGATTCAAGCTAATATCTTTCAACCGTTGGATCGAAAACTTAGCTTGTTACACACAAATGAAATGTACTATTTTGGGATTATGTAACCGTACCCAAACATGAACATTTGTTAGTTCAACAATAGTTAACCAAATGGTTAGCCATATGAGCACTTTCATATCAACTATATTCTTCTTCACCATAACTAGTTCAAATGAATCAAATGAACTAGTTAGAGAGTTGTTCAATTGCGAGGAAATCTTATGTAACTACACAAGACACAATCGAAGCAAAAACGGTTTGATTCACTCGAATCGGTTCATGAACTATATAGCCACGGTTTGCAATTTGCATTCCTTAGTTTTTATAAATGAGTTCACAAACAATCGTTTTTAGATATAACCAACTCAAGTTCGCAAACTTAGTTCGCGGACTTAAGTTCCCGGAAGGAGTTCTCAAACTCAGCAGAATTTCTAGGGAAGAGAACTTCCGCCAGTTCGCGGACTGAGCTCACGGCTCTGATTCCGGTTCTCTTGATCAACAAAGTTCGCAAACTTCGGTTCAAGGAAAAATGACTTATACATATATGTGTTGCCACACAATGATTATATCCAATATTGGTTATATGATCTAAACTCTCATTTCAATCATTGAAACATTCTTAGAGGACATTCCGTCAAAGTAAGCAATTTTCAAAGTGATTGAAACGTGTCATGACTTTCGTCACTAGGTAAAGATGAACTTGGCCAAAGCAAAAGCTTACCAACACATATTTCGAGAAATAAATAGGCGAGATAAACTCGACTCGAAGTAGCAAATGTGTATAATCAAAGTCTATATAGCAAAACAACTTTTGTCTCAAAATAGGAGATAGAGTAGATAGACTTTTGAGTGATAGATAAGTTCAAGTCTCCACATACCTTTTAGTCGATGAAGATCCACCAGTTCCTTGAGTAGTCCTTCGTCTTGTATGATGATCGCCATGGAGTTCTTGAGCTCAACTACACTTTCTATCCTAGTCCGAGACTTAGCTATAGTAGACTAGAAATCAAGACTTATAGTTTTGATCACTAACATTGACAAACATGCTTGAGATTGCAACGCATGCGAGTTCGACCGAGCAATGCTCTAACACCAATCATATAAACTTTGTCGATAATTCCCTTGCAAAGGGGGATATACATCCACAATGATTCCAGTAGCTACTCTGAATATTGTCGACATTCAGATAATAATTAATTAGCTAATAACGATCTTACATCATTCTATAGAGCATGATGATATTCTAATCCATCGGTACCAAATTTCAACATGCAGATATTCATCATGAGATATCAACGAAAATTTTATGGACATGCTCCTCGTCAGGAGATACCAACTCATAAATAAGAGAATATGGACGTTATCTGATTAGGTTGGCATACCTCGTATAAGAGGTTTTCGTCTATGCTTATAAGCTTATTTTCAGACGAAACAATCATTGCGATTCCATGGCATTCCTTGCAAGGACTTTGATTTACGTCGAATCAAACTAGCGTACTCTTGCTAAATATAACAATAGAGTAATCTCCAACACCTTAGGCATTTCTTGGTGTGAGAATTTAGATGAGACACAATTGGAGTTAACCAATATCGTCGACGATTCTCCCTTTGATCCTAAGGAGGGAATGTCGTCTCATCAGCAGAAAATTCAGCTCTTCACGACTCTACCTATCAAGGGAGCAATTGGGTACAGAAAACAACAATAACACATAACCCAAGAGAAATAATTGATTAGGTTTTCTCTCTTGTTTATTGTCCAACTAGAATAAGTTTTAAGAATTTACACTGCCATGTAAAATCAACAGTAAACTATAAAAAACAAATTTTGTGAACATAGACACTATCTCAAAATCACCAATCCTGCCAAGACGACTAATAAAGATTAACAATGATGATCCGGCACTTCAACTTCACGTGATGCGTCTTTTATGTCATAATGATAGCAGAGATCAACCACAACTCAAAGATGGCCTATTTAACCAATCATTATGCTATCGTTCCGTATTTTTCCACTTCTGGTGGTACGATGCTCAGCGGGTTCTTAAACCCGAGAACTATTATGGTTCTCATATTCAATAATATGCCTACCACAATTGAATCTTCCTCACTGATGGTGTCTATTCATTAATCAAAAATAGATAAATATTTGCATAGCTACAAGTGCAACATTGATTCACCAAATTTGTGATTTTTAGGTAATAGCTCAGGCAACGAGACGACATCATATTAACTGTAGATATCATTTAAACAGATACAACACTTATTATCGCTCGACGTTTGTATATCTACGAGGTGCAGTTAAAATATGCAGCTCTCGTTGTTGCTGTCACAAAATATACCAAGTGCAAATTATGCACTAGCTTTTTAAAGATCGTCGATGAATATAATTGGCGCATGTTATGCACGCCGTAAAGCTAGCGGGAATACATAAGGGCGAGAAATATTCAGATCTCCTTATTGCTCGCTGGAACATTTTCTATGGTACATATATCTTTACTAAAATCAAGCGAACTATTTACCACAAAAATCAATGGTGTACCAACAAAGGAAATTTTATTTTCCACGCTATCCAAAAAGACGCGTAAAAACCTTTCGTTGGTTGACTAAAAAGGAAAATAGCAAACACCACAAAACTCAAATATTTGGCTAAATTCGAAAATAGAATAATATCACAAATATTAGTCATTTCTAATACATACTTATTTTGGATATCTTTTCTTATACCATATAATTGTCTGTGCTCCAAATAGCACATACAAGATACGACAAGATGTTTAACTTTCTCTTCAACAAGTCCTAATCAAAATAGCAAACGAAGTTCGACACTACAAAAAACTTATGTATAAAAATACTCAACAATAGTTAAATAAAATATGCAAGGGTTGCAGAGAATTATCCTTTTCCATATCATCCGCCCTCATGTCGATCGCCACAGAGCAATTCGTGATGATAACGTGTTGTGTTATTATGGATGTATTATTATGGATTCATTTAAACTTTATTTCGTAAGGCCCCCTAATATTTGTGTTACCAATTAGTAACTGTCTTATAGTTGTTAGTCGATAAACTCAAGCAAATAAAATAGACAACACGAGAATTGGAGTTTCGTTTCTTCTTAATAAATGTGTACATATGAGTACCTATACCTATATATATATATATATATATATATAGGTAAAGTACAAGGAATGTGGGATTAGCGGACAATGTAAAATGTCTGGATAATCATCCATCCGCTCGATCGGCTCAAAATGGAGCAGATTCAAGCGTATCTCTTTACGTATTGGTCACCTTAGTTGTTAGTTTCAATTACTATGTTGTTCATGTATTTCTTTTCCCGTTTTTTTCTTCTTTTGAGTTTAGTTGGTAAAGCTACCGATCTTTTGGATGTTCCCGCTAATGGCTTTTCTTGCTTATTGTTGGGGGTTATCTCGTAGTTCATGGTTGTTAGATAGTTGTGTTAATGGGGGTGAAATAAATGTGATTTGGCAAGTGGGCTTAATCTACACTAAGTTTCTCCCAGGATGCATTTTTGTGGAAACTCAAAATCTTGCCTCTTCATCCAGGGAGTCCGGTTGTTTAGTGAAAAGTAATTGTTCTCTCCGATGGGTATCTAATTTCTCCGTGAAAAGGGCTCTTAGTTTTCTACCTTGGGTTAATGATTTGATTATCTCCATCCCCGTGGGTTTTTCGTTAATTGTGATTCGGTGCTTTGTTACTATGGTTTTGATGATTGTATGTCCGAAGAAAGGTGACGATCTTTCTCCTAAGAATTGGTACCCTGGGCCTTTGATGGCTTTTTTCGTGAAAGTTAAAAAATTCTCAAGAATTTTACTACGACCTACCAAGAAAAGTATCGTTGTTGGCCTGTTGGCATATCTCCTTTTGGAGCTTGGTTTCATCGATCGCTTAAAGAAAAACTTCTACCGAAAGTTGTGGGTCAAGTTCCAACGATCCAAGCTCACCCGCACGTATGGTTGTTACCGGCATTTCGAATTGGTGTTATCGCTGGCATCGCTCGATGTCCTAATCACTATTATCGGATTCTACTCTGGGATTCTGGTTGCGAGATTCTAGTTACCAGATTCTGTTCTTCATGGAAATCACTTGTCACGTCCTGTATGTGTTTGTATTGTGTCTGCTCTTGTTCTTGTGTGTTTTGTAACTTCGGGCTTAGTCCTGTTTATTTATTAAAAAAAAAAAAAAAGTCAAATGCATAAGTGTTTTTCACTTGGATAATTTCGTGGGTCGCACATAAATGTGGCTAACGGTGGATCAACCACCTTGACAATCTTTATACAACAAAAATGAATACGATTTTTGGTAACTCTATTATTTTTTTATTTTGGAAATGTTTAAAACAAAGATAAAAAAATATCTTCAAAAATATCTTCTTCAAAACAATTTAGCTACTGAAAACAACCCATAGCCTCTCTCTTATCGCTCTCATACCTTGAACCAGCTATTTGGGGGGATATCCCCCGCTGAAACCCTAAAACCAAAATCAACCATGAAAATCTTCCCTGTTTTTGGCTAAATTGTTCTATTCCACCGGCCCTTCAGGTACAACTAGGATTTGATTGCTATTCTGTTGTGATGACCCTAATTAATTTATGAGATTTCTTTCATCATCAAGGATCTGCTAAGAAGTATTTCTGATCTTTAATGGAGAAGTTTCGGCACTGTTCTTCATCGACAATTTCTCCTTTTTCGTCGCTGTATTCACCGGTACTTTTCTAGATGTCAGGTAACCTATTGGATTTTGATTTCAAGCCTATTGGATTTTGATTTCAAGCCTATCTCGATCCCCTAAGATTTACCTAGGTTTTCTGCTGTTACTTGAGATCTTTTTAATTGGCTTGATTTTATCCATTGTGTGTATTCTCTTTCGATCTAAACTTGTTCACCCTATTTCAAATCAGAATTTTTTACCACAGATTTTATGTTGAAGTTGTCATCATATCCATTATTTATGTTCTCAGTTCTCCCCCTTTTGAGATTCATAGACAATAGTTTACCAGTTATCAATTGCTCCTATTTCAACCCATGTCTTGTGAAGTCTAACAGTAATCCCCTTTATTGTGTTTCTCTTTGTACCTGTGTTTGGGTTGTGCAATGAAAAAAAAAAAAAAATCTGAACTCCACCAGTTTTTGTTTGTCCGTTCTTCTCCTTTGGTGTTTCGTTATGTTGGTGGTTGATTTATGTTCAGAGTTCTGAATGGTTTCTTCCGTCAACCGTGTTGGATTTCAAGTCTACGTTTTAGATTTGAAGTCTTCTTGTTATGGTTTCTGTAATCTGAAAAGGAATTTCTGTTCTCTCCTTTGATGGGTGTTTTTTGTTTAAGCCTCGTGTCTTTGTTAATATTTTCGGTGAAGTTTTATGCGGTTTTGCAATCTCTTCTGAGTATCCTTGTTACTCATATATGATGACAATTAGGGGTACATTTCAAACAACCAAACTAAGAAATGGATGACTCTCGACAACTACTTTCGATGGATATTTCTGCCTTATTACTCGGCAACCAAGACTAGAAACTTGGTATCCTAGAAACCAGGGATTTTGGTTTATTCATTTATGGTTCAGCGACACACGAGAAATAAATATCAACATAGTTTCCCTATCCTTGCTTTCGTCGAGCAAGTAGCAATATTGCGGTCTCACCGAGAAAAAGGAATCTAAGTTATTTCAAGCAGGAAGGTTTTAGTTCTTATCATCACAACAACAAGCAACAAACTTCTAAATAGTTACTCTTCGGGCCGGTGGAATAGCAACCTTTTCTCTGATAAGTTCTTGCTTTTATTTACTTCATATTTCTAGTTGTAGGTTTTGTTTCTCAGAATAATTGTTAAGACTGTTTTACTTTGTAATAGTTACTAGTTTCAGTTTGCTTGATTACACCATTAGGATAGCTATAAATACTACACCACTTCTATCTACTCTCATTTACATAGAAGAGTGAAAGTTATTCTCCAGCACTCTACGGAAGGATCTTATCATTGGGATCATAATGTTACTCATCCAACTAAAGAATCGAGTCAAAGGAGTCGCTATGTATCAAATAGAAAAACATAGAGATACAAAGGTAACGGTCGGGCGGCACGCCTCAGCTTTTGGACAGAAATGCCCGACTAGCACATCGGATCAATTGCATCGGAATCCACCACCAACAACCAAGTTTCTATGGGCACTAACGTGTCCCTCAAAATACGGCAAAACAAAGATAAAAAAATATCTTCAAAAATATTATTTTAATGGATAAAAATTTATAAACCTTTTTTTTAAAGACGAAGGTAAATATGGAAGATAATTATAAAAAATAAATGGTACACTTGAGAGATTAATAAGAAAATACATGGGAAATAAAACGAAGGACTAGTACCAAAGAAAATAAAAGAGAGATGAAGCAGGGTATCTAACATATGTACATCGCATGAATGGTTGATGAAATAAAAAAAATATGATGCAACAAATTCCGCAATCAACTGTCCAACACAACTACCAAGAAGGAAACCAGGCGGCATACGACTTAGCCAATCATGCGGCGGATGTAAGTCAAATGAGAAATCTATCAACCAAAGTTTGGGATCAGGCAATCCCATCTTTTATTAGTCAAATTATTTTCCATGACTCTGTGGTAACACACCCACTCGCAACTGTAAACTAATATAAATGCATGCTTCAAAAACTAATATAAATGCATGCTTCAAAAAATAAACATGTGTACAAATGTTATTGTAGAACAAATCTAAGGAAAATATGCTTAAACTCTTTCAATATTCTATGTCGGTATAGTAACGGACAATCTTATTTTGCTGAGAATTTTGTAATTTTTGTTAATGCAGTTTAACGGTAAGAGAGCTGAATAATATGAAAACAGTAAGAGCAATAGGGTGCAGGTGGAAAGATAATCTAAGTGGATGAGAGAGAACAATAGTGCTTGGGACAAGACGTGGCATAATCTAAATGAATGAGAGGGGAATAATTTTAGCACTAGGATTGTTAGCGGAAAGGAAAGGAGAATGATCAAGGGCCTGGATTTTTTATCTCTGATTTGTCCCAACTTTAACATTTTCTGATAATCTATTGGCAATCTTGTGCATATACTTTAATAAGAAATAGAAAAGAGAAGAAGGACGCAAACCCAATTGGACAAACCAAAGTCGAGGAAAGGATTATATCCTCTAGCCTTAAGACAAATTCACAATATCTGTCTCCCAAGATACAAACGAGTTACTTATCGATGTAGTAGCACTTCAAACTTCGAGAAACGACTAACCAAAACTTTAATGATGGAATCTCTTTATTGACACAAACTTAATTGATGATTTTAGAATGCAGTAGACTGATGATTAGGTTTATAATTGATGTTCTTTTCTAAGTGTGTGCAGGGTAATTATAAAAATCAATAATACCTCTTCGCTGAACCATCAAGACTTTTCATAGAGTTTCCATCAAGGTTTTCTCGGAAAGGTTGTTTCCTTTCACGTTTCTGAAAGGGTTTATTTTGGTTCCATATTGAAACTACCCTAACTAAATGGACTATAAACTTAATTGGGCTAAATCCAATTAACTCCAAAACTCAACTCTATCAGGTATTAGACCAGAGATTTCCATTCATCTGAAAATGCAATTTAATTTTTCAATAATCCCCCACATGAATGAAAATCCGTTGACTAACAATGCAAAAGAAATTACAGACAGACACTAAAGAGAGTTCAAACGGAAATAAATTGCATGGGGATATGTATCTTTCGCCTTGAACCTTCCTTAGTGAATAGCTATCGGGCATACTACTGGTCAATGTGCCAAAGGCTTTGAACTGTCAGTCTTTTAGTGTAAACGAAGGTAACAACTATCACATAATTTGTTTCTTCACCAAGTTGGTTCACATGGTTGTGTTCGTTTAGGCCTTGAACATTCCCAGAATTCATGAAGCGTTTTTAGATGAACCTAGCCTATCAAAGGTTCTATTAAGAGTATCCTGCCATACCCTATTTGGAATTTCCAAATATTATCCTTAACTACGCGACATGCAACAATGTGTCATAATAGGAATGGGTAGAAACATATCTCTATTCATGTTCCCCAGTACTTCGTGTGAATCGTTCTTAATTTCTGTTGTCCCGTTGAACCTAGATCTTTGGATCTCCAGTCAACTAGGTTGGGTTTTCCTTAATACAATTCGGTAGATATATGATTTAAGACCATTTCCCTCGATGATCTTTAGACTTGCTCTCTGGACAAACCTTTAGTCCAAGCACTATGGTGCATAATTTCCCTTCACTTTGGATCGATTTGTCTGAAGAGTAGGACAAGGTTTTTGTGGATGTTATTTCTTGATTAAGATTTTCGGGAAGGATCTAGGATATCATGGTGGAAAATCATCATGTACGACATGCAATAACATCAGTCATATGCAGTAAAACTTCGATAAGTTAATATCTTGGGACCGAAGAAAATTATTATTTTGGCTAAGTTATTAATTTATCAAGTTCAAATTTAGCCTGTACAAGCCTAGTTGGAACCAGAAAATTTTAGGGAAAAATATCGTTTGGTCCCTTTTTAGGTGGGCCCATGTCTGTTTGGTCCTTTAGGAAAACGCCTTTACTGTTTGGTCCATAATTATTTAAAAATATTAAACTGACAAAAGTACCCTTCCGTGTTAATTTTTACTTATTTTCTTGTAGCAGTTCATTCCAGAAATGAAGTCCATATAAAAACCTATACAAACCAGAGTTCATTCCAGAAATGAAGTCCATATAAAAACCTAAAAAACAGACTTCATTCCAGAAATGAAGTCCATATAAAAACCTATACAAACCAGAGTTCATTCCAGAAATGAAGTCCATATAAAAACCTAAAAAAACAGACTTCATTCCAGAAATGAAGTCCATATAAAAACCTATACAAACCAGATTTCATTTCTGGAATGAACTCCATATAAAAACCTAAAAAAACAGACTTCATTCCAGAAATGAAGTCCGTATAAAACCTATACAAACCAGACTTCATTTCTGGAATGAACTCCATATAAAAACCTAAAAAAACAGACTTCATTCCAGAAATAAAGTCCATATAAAAACCTATACAAACCAGAGTTCATTCCAAAAATGAAGTCCATATAAAAACCTAAAAACCTAAAAAAACAGACTTCATTCCAGAAATGAAGTCCATATAAAAACCTATACAAACCAGACTTCATTTCTGGAATGAACTCCATATAAAAACATCAGCAGCATCATCTTCATCTTCAACAACAGCAGCAGCAGCAAAGAACTTCATCAAAATTCATCGTCGTCATTCATCTTCAACAACGGCAGTAACAGAAAACGACGAAAAACACCCAATCTTCATCTTCTTCATCGATTTCAACAACATCATATTCATCGTCGTCTTCAACATCATTTTCATCGATTTCATCATCTTCATCGTCGTCTTTAACAGAAACAACAACATCATCGTCTTCATCTTCTTCTTTATCAAGACAGCAACAGAAAAAAACCCTAAAAACGGAGTTCATCTTCATCTTCAACACAAGCAGCAACAGCAACATGAGATCGTCGTCGTCTTCATCAAGTAGATCGGGTTCGTCATCGTCTTCAATATCAAATCTGATCACATCATCAAGAAAAAAAAAAGAAAAGAGAGAGAGAAAAGTAGATCTGAAAAAGAAAAGAAGATGAGAGAGAAAGTAAATCTGAGAATGAGATATTTTCTAGTAATTTTGGTAATATATGTGGTCACCCTAGGACCAAACCATTATTTTCTAGGACCAAACAATAATATAAGGGTATTTCTGCCACCACACAATGAAAATTACATCATCCATGACATCACTCTAGGACCAAACCATAATTTCTAGGACCAAACTATAATATATTTTCCCAAATAGGACCAAACAGACACATGACTGTGTCAACTAGACTAGACTCTCTCTAATATATTATATTATTCCTAGGACCATATGGTATTTCCTACAAAATTTTATTATTTTAGCGAAGTAATTAATTTATCGAAGTTCTGCTGTACTTGGGAAGTTCTTTGTGTCATAGTTTTTAACCTTTGGTAATGCAAATGCATGTTTTGTCAATCCTAGATTTCCTAATTATTTGCAGGAGGATGTAAGTCCTTTATTATCTATTTTTCTTCATTTTCTAGGGTTATCACTAATTTAGGTGGAAGAAACACTTTGTTGAGAGTTTTACTTGCAGGATTGGATGAAAGTAGTGGGTTGTCGTTTCGGTGATGTATATTACTGATGTTACTACGTATGCATATAAATTATTTTTAAGTTTGAAAAGAATGTAAATGTTTCAGAATTGGGCGATTGAAAGGCCAGAAAAATATAAGAAATCACCAGGTAAAATTCTGCAGACAGAATATTGGATCTTAGTGATGAGTTTCTTTGATGTTGCCTTCCGCACGAAATGAATGGGTCTTCTTCTTTGAAAGACGAATTGAACTTATATGGTTTTAGACTTAACGTTCGTGTTTTGGGTTTCTTAGTGTCTCATGTACTTTTTGGGTTTCTTAATGTCTCATGATTTTGGAATCCTAGAGTTTTGACCTATGTTTTTTTTATTTTTCATAGCAGACAATGTTCGAGTAATATGACAGGAAGAGGCTCTTCCACCTTTTTCATGTTATATCAGACTTAATCTCGGCGATGTTGTTCACCGATGGTGCAATTTCAACAACCTGAAGGCTGATTTGGAGAGGATAAGTTTTGCACTTAACTTCCTGAGTATGTTTTGTTAACTATCTTTGTGCAGTGTGCCAAATGATATTTTTAGGCTTTACCACATGAATTTGTGGCAGATAGAAAATTTTGTGAGATCAAAAGAACAACAGAAACCTGACAGTCTATGATAAAATTTAGTATATTGGGAAACATGATTTTGCAAATATTCTGATGACTTACCTCTTGCAGATCATCTAACTAGGTTCTATTCATAATAAATCCACAACTGCGCATTTCTTCCGAAATATCTTCATTGACTGCAAATGAAGAACCTCTCTAGAGGTTATTGAAATTTAGTCGATGAACATTTATTACATTAACTACTATACAAAGAAAGCATGTATACAAATTAAGAAACCGCTCTGTGTGAATTTTAGTGGAGAGATATGAAACCATGTGTTGTGATACACTCGTCATGTCACTATTATGCATTGTAAGTATAATATATAAGTACACGACTAATTGAGACCTTTCTTATGGATTCAGGAAAACATGAAGCACGCAGTTGAGGATGAAGTACTAACTATCTCCGAGGTCGAATGTGGTCACCAGCTTTAATGTGAATAAAACTATCTAAATATACAGCGTAGAAAGGATGACCCCAGGGTTCACTATGAATCGTCTCGATGTCAGGAATTTATGCAGGATGGCGCACATTAAATCCAGACGTTATTAGGTGAGCACAAAGCACAAAAGAAGCTTTGCATCGTATAAAACTAAATCTAAGGCATTGAATGACATCAACTATCATTGTTTGAATTTTTCGTGTTTTGGTGAGAGAATTTTCGGGTTCGCAGCTTCCTAGTATTAACCCAAACTGCTAGATTGTCAGGTTTCTCATTTTTAGTTCTTACTCATTCTTAGTTGAGAGATTATCTTTTTCTTTAAGTTGGATGAATGGGAGTCTCCTTGAGAGTATTTAACTTTTTGGGCTATCATCTTTTAAGTACAGATGATCTTAGGTTGGAATTTGATTTTCAATGAATCATTAGACCTTAAAGTTAATGAAATTCCTATACAATAAGTGCATGCCATAATTTTTGGGTTCCTTTGTTAGTTTTCTTTTTTTCCGGTTTTATATTTTGGAACAGTGGGTGTTACATGGGCAATTTGGTATTTTTTTTTTCAATTAGGAAGGTTGCAACCTGCAAGGAAAATGAGCATTTGTTTGGATATTTTTGGTCCTGTTGAATCCATAATATTTGCGGCCGTGGGAGGATACTTATTGTCAACAATTTTGTTCTTAATTGCTATATTTCACAGTACTATGATACACAATGAGATCAAGTTGAAGTTTGTTTAAAAATGGGGTATGTCGTTTTTACAAGCATTCCCAATCAATGCCACAACGGTTAGATACACTTGGTTGTCTATCAAAGGAAAAACCTACATTATGTGTAATAAAGCAGTACTAATATGCTTGCAATCTGAAGACTAAATAGTACAGTCATGATCCAAAATCAAGTTAAGCATGCACATAATGAATTAACATTATAACTTAGCTAAAATTCAAGGATTGAAAGAGCTTGATACGACTCAAATGAGGATCTGCATGCGCTGGCCAAAGAAGATGTAAACCAAGCGGGGACGGAGGGATTAGGGACAAATGGGGTCCGCCGACCCCACTTGATTCTGAAATCCCTCTAGAATAGGCTTATGATTTCTCTGATTTACATGTTTTGTTGTGGGGACTAATATATCTGAAATTTTATTTTTATTGGGCTCAAAATTATAAAACTCATGTAACATCAATAATAAACGATCTAAATTACTATATCTAAGTTAACTAAAATATTACTACCTCCATTTCCGGAAAAGTGATATTTTCATTTTAGCCTAAAACTAGGCCAAATTGAAAAAGTGAAAGTATCACTTTTCCAGAAACGGAGGGAGTATATGTTTTGATTTTCACTCGGTTAATACTGAAAAGTCAAATCAAAATGCAAAAAAAAATCGGGTGGCCTTCGGCCGCGTACCAATCAGTAGATACGGACTTTTACTATATGAATTTGCCCCCACTTGAGAAAACGCCTGGCTCCGTCACTGAAACCAAGCGAACCAATATCATTAGTCTATCGAGATGCGATGCTGCTCGGACAATACACATTCCTTCAAAAAAAAAAAAAAAAAGAATACACATTCCTTCAAATCACGGAATCCTTTAAAGCTATATTTGAATGAAATATAATGTACAGATAAAACGAAAGAGAGGTTGAAAAGAAGAAGAGGAGATTGGTGATAATAGTCGGACAGAGAAAAAAAAAATGAAAGAAAAGAAAGTGGACAGAGTGAAGCTTCAAAGAAAAGCATTTTGATGTTTGTCAATTAACATCGAGAATAATCTGTTAGCCTTTCAATAACGATGTGTCCCGGACTGAAATCAATCTTCACCCATGCCCAATGACGACATGGATTCATAAGAAAAAAACACAATTCTTTTTCAACCAACACAATTAAAGGAATAACCGAAACTCTGACCGATTGTCTAAGGTCCCATCTTAAAACAGTGTGAAATAGCGGCACAAGTCACTCCCTAGTATATTATATATAAGACCTTTAATCCATAAAAATCCTTGAAAAGGCCAATTTACCCTTTAAGCTTATAAATTCTTGATATATGTGCCAAATATTTGATGCCGAATTGAAATATGTAAAATGTATTATACAAGAATTTCCGTATTTTTTTCGAATCACGCGTAATTAACCGGATAATTGACTGACTTTTCATGACAATGCCCGTCCGTTGTCCGGGAGATTGGCAACGTTTACATATCGACTGCCAGCAAAGGGAAACAATATTTGGAAACATGGTTGATAACAATTACTAATTTACCAGATAAAACCTAGAAATTAACTTCATGAAAATCTCATTGTATTTCAGTGCCTTAATCCCTTTCCTAGCCTCATCACTTCACTACTATAAAATGGGAAGTATTTTCTGTTTTGTGTTCTAACAAAATCAAAACTAAAGTCTCTCAAAAAAGATTCAACTCATTCACTTCTCACCAACTCACTACTACACTCAAAAGACTGCATCTGCAGAAAACTGGCAGATTTTTTTTAACAAGGGAAATCAACCTTAGTGTTCAAGTCTGATAGTATGCTAATATCTCAAAAGACTTAAACTACCTAGATTGATTTACGTACTACTTATGTTATTCCTATTATGGAGATAAAATATATAACGCTAATTTTTTTGTTAACAAGGAAAATTGTATCTGAAGAAAAACCCCGAGATCTCGTCCAGCTTTGAACACCACATTATATAAACCGCTACAGATATTAACATACTATCAGACTTCAGAATGGAATGTAGTTAAGACCGAATTAACCCTCCAATTAATTCAGCTGCAGTCGTGTTCCTTACGTCTCTTGAAACCTCGCATAATTTTACAAACTTGATTCCCTTAGCTGACATACTTTACAACTTAAGAGTTGCTTCAACCTTAGTGATGACTTTAGATGCCTAAATTCCTCTAATAGAGTAGCCTATTTGATTTTCTTTCAGATATACAATCAAGGTTTTGAAGCAATAGAGAAAGTACAGTAAACCTCATGGATATGGAACACTTACACTCTGTCAGCGAAGAAGCCTGGATCACTAACTACCTCTCAAGAACAATCCAAACAAATGAAAGAAGAGTTTAGATATTTATCTCGAGGAATCACAAAGTCCATGACGAAGAGAACTTTATGATTTATATCTATCTTGTTCATGATCTAAAGTCCTTGAACTTCAATAATTAGTTAAATAAGATCTGGATACAAGAACTATCAGGTAAAAAGATAGTCTGAAGGGACTTCACAAATTCCTATATGAAATCTTTAAAATCGTAATCTAGAATACAATTTTGTAAATAAACTTAGGTTATATATGATGACTTTAGTTTTGCAACTAGGACACGAGAGTGCCACTGATTGAGAAATCATGTTGCAAGAGTCTCTTTATTTATAGATTTTCAAGGCTATAGATAGAATTGAATTCAAGCTAAGGTTAGCTTGAGATTCATGCAAACACTTTCTCAGTTCAGATGAAATTCTTATTAGGAATTCATGTAAGCATGCAAAAATTCCGCCTTGAAATAACACAAAAGAATATGCAATATGGTATAGGGTTCTCGAACGATGCAAAATGATAGTCCATAGCGGCAAGTATGCCTTTGAACTTTCAAGCACTTAGCAGTGTTCAATAACACTCAAGACTAAATAATAATCCATATGCCCAAAGTGATTTTGTGAATAAAGTTGTCTCACAAGTATCTGTGAGAGATGTAGAAAAAGCGAACAGAATCATATAAGATAGCTCGTGACCTTTTGCTAAACTAGAATTGGGTAGGTTTGCAAACCTTTGGCAGTTCCCGAAGTCAGGCCGTTGGGGTTGCGGACCGGGTTTGCAAACCTTGGGTTTGAAATCCTACCCCCATTCTCAAACTTATATATAAATGGTTTGCAAACCTATACAGTCCGCGGAATTCAGACTGATCAGGTAATATATACAAGTACGTGTACCTTGCGCTAAGCAATTCTATTTCTCTCATAATAAAATTTAAAACATTCCCGATAGCAGCATGTACTGTTGCTTGGGAAAATGATCAACTTGAAACAAAAATAGTTTCTGTACAGTTAATTGTTCTAACTAAGATTGCTAAGGATCTATGCACATTCATTGCTTGAATTATATTTCGAGAGTTTAACACAAGCTTGGACTCGAAATTTCTTTTTGAAAGTTTAAATTTACCAAAATCACTACGACATAGTCTCATAAGATAGAATAGTATATGCCATGAGTAAATAGGATAGGTATCAATTTTCACATATATCTTTGTTGATGAAGTTTTTTAAATTTCTTTATTGGTTCTTTAGTCTTTAACCTTGGAGAATTGTTCAGTGATGTCTGATACTCAACTACCATACTCTAATCCTAGTTCGAGACTTGACTTTAGTATACTAGAAATCAAGATATAGCTTTGTACATCTAACATTGACAATAAGCTTGAGATAGAAAAATTTGCGAGTTCGACTGAGCAATGTCCTAACATATGTTGTTTGGAGTCAAATTGGAGCATACATGGCAAGAAAAATACCATGTGGGATGAATTTTAAACATACACGACAAACAAAGTGCTGTATGGGAAGAAAAAAGAACATACTTGGCAGACAAAATGCCGTGTTGGAAGAAAATTTCCAGTTACCGTGATCCACGTGGCCGTATTAGGAATCGTTGGATCTCATTTAAGATGATGCAATATTGACCTTTAAATTATATACATCCTTCACCGTCCACATGTAACGTTTTGAGCCGTTCATTGAAGAACCTATAGACACGCCATATAGCGTGGCTATATGTGATATTTTTCCACGCCAATTTACAATTACCTTCATCCACGTGGCTGTATTAGGAACCATTGGATCTCGTTTAAGATGATGCAATATTGACCGTTCAGATGTAACGTTGACCGTCCACATGTAACGTTGGGAGACGTTCATCGGAGAACCTATAGACACGCCATATAGCGTGGCTTTATGTGATATTTAGCCACGCCAATTTATATATGTTTAATGTGTCTTTATGTTATGTTTAGCCACGCCAATTAATCTCGACGCGTGTGTATTACGCGTGTGACGCCTCTAAGCCGTTCAGATATGACGCATCTAAACCATCCACCTGGCACTATCCAAATTCTCTTATACATTATATAAATTGTGGTTAAATCTGAAATTCATATATGCCAAAAATTCATATTATTTTTAATAACACAGTAAAAAATGTTGAGATTTGGTCTAACAGTTTGCAAAAGAAAATATTAAAGAGCATTTATCCAAAAATCATCAGTTTTTCTTCAACTTTTTGATGGTGGTGTCTCTTCAAGCAATTGATCAGGTTGTGACATTCTCGACGCGGCAAACCTTGTCATCCTCTGTTTCCCATCTGGAAGTTGGTATGCCCGATATACACTTTGTACATATAACTTTCTCTCGCGCCTTTTAATCTTCTTTGGAAGCTTGTCGGAGGCTGCATATGACTCCCGAATGTGGATTGACTGCTAGGTGCTCCTCATTCGGTTTATCTTCTGCAAGGCCTGCTTGTTGTTCTTAGGTCACTGTCCAATTTCTTCTCGAATCTAAAAGCGGTTCGGTTGCTTATGAGGTTTTCCATCTTTGTGGAGTTTCTGCAGCAAGAGATTAAATGTATTATATATATATATTCTAAATCCAAAATGAATTAATTGCCTGTCATGTGGATTCTCAACAAGAGACAGACAAAAGTAATTTTTCCAAGAATGTAATAAAGCCAACTTCACTGAAGGCCGCAACATTTTTCACAGCTGACGCCCATAATAAAATCCGTAACCAAATATCACTTTTCTAATTTACACTGGTATTCATGTTCCATTTAGGTGTTAATATATTTCAATCTCGTACTTATTCTTTAATCAAACTGAATACACGATTTATGTAAAACAATTTATATACTTGATTAACAAAGCAAAAGAGCTAAGAAACTAACCTTGTCATCAGAGATGGAACAACTATCTTTCGGCCATGCCACAAAACCATCTTTAGCTTCCCCTATTAACTTAAACTCACCACTTGGTTCGGTTAACACGAACGATAGAACTATAACCTCTTGAATATTGACAACATAACAGTTTTTAGGAAGATCTTGTCCATGTATTTTCTGGTCAGGCAGCGTTGGTAAAATACTGCCTCTAGCAACGACGTTTCCCCTAGATCTATTCCAAAAGTCGTATTTTGCTTTCTGCGGAGATACGGCATATGAACATCATATAAAAAGAATATGCTAGAATTAGCAATATAGATTTACGAAGAAAAAAAAAATCAACAAAAACATACTCCATTAGATGTCTTAGCCAGAGGTTTTGCCGTAGATGTGCACGACTTCTCTATAGATATTGAAGGATTTGGTTGGGAATTACTGGTAGAGTTCTGCATAAGATTAGGAGACTGCTTCTTAGATCCATCAGAAGGGTTGCTACGTGAAGGAGACTTCCGCAGAGAAGTAGTTGGTTGTGAATTACTGGTAAGGTTCTGCATAAGATTGAAAGAGTTATTAGTTACTTTTGAAAGTTACACATATTTCTATTTTTCTAGGTTCTCTAATTTACACTTGGATCGGTGATTCATATAACTGATAGACTGGTTTATGTATATTCGACTTACAAATCAAACAAGCCAAGCAACTAACCTTCTTAGCAGGCTCGGTAAGCTTAACACCATACTTTGGCCAAGGAATCGCTTTTCCAAGAGTTTGTCCTAATGTTTCCATACCATCAAATCGTACGGGTAGACAGAAATTCGGTTTTATTACTTCATCAATCAGGATTTTGTGGCAATCAACCTCCACCCCATCTTTTCCATGTAATTGTTGTTTTCCTACTAACAGAAAAGCTCTACCTCTAGCAACGACATTCGCCTTAGACAGCTCGTCAAAAAGGTAGCACCTTCTACCCTGCTGAAATATATGGCATATGAACATCTTCAAGCGAAAACTTCAAAGCAAATTTGAGATTTAAAATGCATGTAAAAATAAAATAGATACCGGATGAACTGCTGCAGTTGTCGTGATCTCAGATTTGCTCCGATTATATGTAGCTTTTGATGTCACATCCAAAGTATGTTTCCCCGAATTTTGTTGAGTTACCTGCAGCAGTAGAGTAATATTCCATATTTGGGTAACAAATATACCAAATTCTACCGTGAATGCGAAGACACTGATGAATTGAATAGGTATAAAATATACAAGGTTCTCCAAAATACACCCTAGCGTCCGTGATTCATATAGTTGATAGCATATTTCAGACTCATATGGTCTTAAGATCATGTAACTGGTTTAAAACACATACCTTCGGAACTTTTTCAGATATTACGATACGAGATTGGCTTCCGTTGAGTAGATCCAGTGATTTCACAGCCTCAGAATGTTTTGGTTGACTTACCTGCATCAGAAAATTGAAATGAAAGTTGTACCTTCTTTTTGCAGTGAAACCATTTAAGCAAAATGCACAACTGACTCACAATCAAATAGCTAACCACATGTCTCGTTCTCTAAAATATACACTAACGTCCGTGATTCATATAGATGATAACATATTCGTCTCTTATATCAAACAAGTTATATATATATATAACCGGTTTGTGTAAAAACATATCCAATGAGTTAATAAAGCAAACAAGCATATCAACTAACCTTTTGATCCAAGATGGTTTGATTTGATGGCCAAATAATTTCAGCATCACCAACATCTTTTAAAGTTTTTATCTCAGAATATGTGCCAAAGGGTAATTTGATGGTTTCATTTAGTACTTCACTAACCAGGACGCTATAGCATGTAACCTCACCTATCATTCCTGACTTCATTTTATAAGATACCTTCTTTGAAGAGTAAGCTTTACCAACGGCAACAATGTTGTCCTTTTCTCCTAACCAAAGTTTGCATCCTATGCCCTGCAGAAACACAAGGCGCATGAGAGATAGTAAATGGAAGATTAAAAATTTAAACGCGTTGGAAAACCATACATCAATGGTAACTTTTTCAGATGGCACATTCTGAGATTCCCCAGTGGATGGAGGAGATGAAGACTTCTTTTTTGATACTAAAGACGCCGGGGATTCAGTAGAAACGGTCGGCATTTCACTACAAGGAGAGTCCCGCTTCGCGGACCCTTTGGTGCTTTCAGATGACTTCTGCGGACCGGATTTCCCATGTTTTTTTAGATGTTTCTCAACTGATTATGGACCTATGTTATTCTTAGATCGATTGGAGGCGTTGCTAGGTCCTGCATCCCGTGACTATAGTTGAACACATTGTTTGAAAAAATCAGATACTGTCTGCCAATTTTTTTAAAAAATTACACAATCTAATCAAAACTCAGTTCACTTACCTCTCCTCCAGACTTGATGATACTGTTGCCCACAATTTTTGCAATGTCGACTCCTTGAGATAACAAGTTATCTGTTAATCTCTGATACGCATTTTTAGTAGACTCTAATTCTTTCTCCTTAGCTTTCAGCTTTTCACGCAGTTCATCGTTCTCTTTCGAGTGTCTTGGTTTTCTACCATTTGGAAAGTAAAGGGTTGCCGTCACTCCAAATCCATCCCCTTGACACGTCCACCCTTATCCGGGCCGATCGCAACTGTTAGTGCATCCTCGTTATGACCAACCGTTAGAGTTCCCTCTCGAATCATCTTCCGCTTCTCTTCCTGTTCAAATAATGTGTTAAATTCTGATTTAAACCTTGCGCAATTACTTTGCACTTACTTTGGTTAAAAACATGAGGATTTGTAAAGTTTCGTTTTCTCACAACTTCAGATGTCTTATTCCGACAAACTATCTGCGGAACAATTCCGTCTTTGTTTTCGCGTGCTCTTGCCCACATGAAGCACCGGTCTTCAAGATCTTCTTCGGCAACATTTCCGCTTTGGACCTAGTAGTTATCAGAAACAAGTAAGGATTTACATTCACATAGATATTAACTGTGTAAAACATAAAACCTATTCCAAAGCATCTAATGTGACAAAATTACAGATTGGTGTAAGAGGACACATCCCTATACCGTTTTAAGTTTCTGCATATATGAGACACGCAACACGACATACAAAACAGAAGTATCTGATATGGCCGGTTTTACTGTGCAGTGTATAATAAATAAGACAACAAACTTACTAATTTTAGTTTTAATCCCGAGTATCCTCCTCGTCCCGTCCGATGTGGGAACTTGGATTGTGATATTGCCTCTTTTCCCCTCTCCGAATTTTTCTTACAGAGGAAATAAAAATAATTTCATTAGTATGCTGGGATAGACAATAAGAACGAAACACAAATTAGAAAAAGCAATGTGTATTCCATACCTTAAATATAGGCGATTTTAGTACATGATTAAGGTAATTGTCCCAGTTTTTTTGGTCCATTACCGTTTCGTACTTTTTGGGGAAAGTTCTTAGTTTGTGCGGCATTTCCAGGAAGGGTTTTACATGATTGTTGTACAATTTCCTTCTGAAGTCCCTGGCACTGAACAGTAGACGCTTCATGACCACTCGCTTCAGCTCATGGGGCACCTCATAATGAAGCTGCAATAACATCTAATGTATGTTAATCACAGACTCACAGTTAGACAACAAAAACGACGAATTGGTAACCGCATATGCATACCAGAATTTTCTCCCATATATTTTCTTTTGTTGTTGAAGGGACTTCCTTCCAACATAAATGTTTTATGCCAACAATATCACGGACCAAATAGCCTAGGTAACTACTGAATTCAATTCTATGGTCACCAATAGGCCGGAACATTTTGTCAAATTCAATATCCCTTCTTTTGGCATCTTTTTTCGAGAAGTCTCTATGCAGCTTCAACATTTTTGTCATTCCCCTCTCTTTTATGATCACTTCTGTAGAGTCTTCTTGTTGTGGTCGCTTTCTTTTCGCTTCGGAGCATTTTCCAATTCTTTTTCTTCTAACACCTCCAAATCATCATTTTGTAAACTTGACTGGAAATAACCGAGGCAACGTATGAAACCATGTGATGTTTAAGTAGAAACAAATAAGTACAAGGTTTCGCACATTACCTGTTAAGTCTTCAAATCTAGCAGCGTGGAACATATGTTCACCATCATCGTCATCTGCTTGTACAATGTCATCATGACTCTCATCTAAATCCATCGTTTCTTCATCAGAATCCACCTCATCATCTGATTCCCTCTATTGGTCGTAATCATCATCTTCTCCCATGACAAAAGCTGTGTAGGTACGTGCATCTTAGTTAGGAATTTGAGCTTATTTTGGAAAATATTAGCTAAACCTAACATGATAGGCAACATGTGTTACAACTATTTTCTATTATATGAAAAGAAAACAAACATGAACTTATTGATGCATGTAACTTGAGGCTAAAACATCACTGCAACACACAAAATCTCCTCATGATTATTGTGTTATCCACAAAGCGAAAGGTACCGGTTAAATGGTCTTATATAACTTTTTGTTACAAAATCCAAGAGCACTAAAGCACCAGATAATGATTATCCATTTTTAGCTTGAAGATATAGTCAAATTGGCCAACCAGCAACATGGTATTATTAAAAGTGGCAACTTAAAATGCAGACGTTACAGGCTCGCCAAGTAACAGAGACTCAAATGATTAAATCTTGATAAGCCTGTATATAAATATGATTGACACAACATTGTCGATCAAAGTAGAGTTATTAATTCTCAATCAAAATCCAACCCAAACAATAACAAAAACCCTAGAAAAAAAATTAGCATCGTTAAGTTTTTTATTTATTTTTATTTTGTAAAACCTAACTAACTAGTAAAGCCTAACTAAGTAACATGAAAGAAAGATCCTTACCTAAATCTTATAATAGTTCATGCATGTAACTTAAGCCTAAAATATTATTTTGTAACAAAATGAAATCACATCTCATCGTACAACCCGTGATTGTCATTAACTTGTTCTTTGATACAGCCGAATAAAAACCCTAATCATGTTTTAACTAGTAAACCTATAAGATCTAACATCTGATTCCATGAGATCAAACAAAAAATCTAACATAAATTTAATATTCATTCGATAATGGGTTGTAGAAATAATACCAACAACAAAGATCGAGTTTAAAGAGGTAGATTCCTTGTAAAGATTAGAGATAGTAATAGAATAAAAACCCTACTCATGCTTTAACTAGTAAACCTATAAGAAGTGATAGAATAAAAACCCTAATTATGCTTTAACTACTAAACCTATAAGATCTAACATCTGATTCCATGAGATCGAACAAAAAATCTAACATCAATTTAATATTCATTCGATAATGGGTTGTAGAAATAATACCAACAACAAAGATCGAGTCCAAGAGGTAGGTTCCTTGTAAAGATTAGAGATACTAGTAGAATTATGATTTCATATAGAGAATGAATCGAGTAATAAAAAACTGAAAAAGTAGATCGAACTCATCTTTCTTTTTCTTTTTGGAATTTAACCAAACCATCAGGCGGGAATTGATTTTCCTTTTGAAATCATCCCGCCCAGTAAAATCCATTTTCATCACCCGCCAAACAAAATATTTTTGGTGTTTTTCTTTTTTTATTTCCAAATTTTTGATGTGTAACCAATATGGTTAGTTTCCTTATTTTATGAGAGAATATATCGTAGATAGTTATAATAAAATTGTTTCCCAAAATTTTCGAAATTTTGTTTCCTATCTCTAACCAACTCGAGAAGAGGCTATAGAAAAAAAGTACTTTCCTATTTCGAATAATATTTACCTTAATAATTTTAAGTTGGGTTGTCTCCTGTATTATTCTTGGTTTAGGGAGCAAACGTATGAATTATTAGTTGCACCTATGTAGGAAACGTATTATTCTAATCATACTGTAAGATATTAAAGATAAATAAACTAAACCCATCCATTTTCATGTTCATCATTTCCAGAAAACATAAAAGTTCAACGTGAATCATTCATCACATAAATGTTAACCTATCTATCAGCGTAAAAAGCCTCCATCTAGTGCAGTACTTAAAAAATAAATAAAACCACCACCGAAAAAACAAAATGGTCATCAAAAACCTGTTTAAAAAGCAAATAACTTGTTAGATGAGTCCGGTTCTTTGTCGATTAGTCTGGTTCCTCATTCTCATCCAATTCCACGCAAAGATCATTATCATTAACATCGTCGTATAGCAGTACTTTAATTTCAATAGCACTTTACTTGTTCAAACTCGTATTTTTGTTAAAAGTATTGGCAAGGAGATAAAAAGATCAAACCTAAAGTGATAAATTGATTTTTATTGGGGGATTGTATTTTTCTACATTTTCTCCGTTCTTTCAGCTAATTATATTTATTTTTCCAAAAGAATGCACACCTCATAAATAAATAAATTTGCAAGAGTATATTGCATTATGTAAAGTCTATGAACTTGTAAATAATTATCTAATTTATTTCATGATTCCAATACCTAAATAATAAAGAATTCATAAACATCACCTTCTTCTAAATGACAAAATTAGCAAACGAAACAAGAAACGAAAACAACTTTCAAAGCGTCCACAAAATGAAATCGATAAATCAAACCATATCATCAAAAAAAAAAACCATATCAAATGAACCATCCCCATCTTCAAACAATTCTTCTTGCAATGCTGAGGTGAACCTGATCACTCCAACCAGCAGGATTGGGCGCCTTGTCATCCTCAAATTTGTCATTTTCTGCTTCATCAGGCTCCACATGCTTGTTAAGATCATGCTTGTTAACTTTTGGATTATCTGCCATATCCGGAACATCGGGACGATCTTCATCAATAATTCCAATAATAGAAGCAGGAGCATCATCATTCACGTATAGGAACATCAAAGATAAGCGGAACATCGGCATCCTCATCGCTATCGATTAAAGCGTCAGAGGAACACCGGGAATAACATCAAAGATAAATAGGAACATCATCATTGTCAACACTATCGACAACATAACTAATTACAAATCGAGAGGAACACCAGAACAAGAGTTATTCCGTCCACAGTAATGATAATCCTCAATTTACGAGGACCAGCCATCAGTCGAGGACATTTTTGGATCCTCTCTTCAGTAATCTCATCTCTACAGTCCCTCTTAGCATAACTCATTTTCCTCTTAATACTCTATGTTAATTTTTTCTATGCTTGGTGTAATTTATATATATTTCTAAGGAAAACCCTAATTTCTTAGATTTTCCATCATTATCTTAAATCACCTATTCTTTGGTATTTACATCGAATATTGTAGCAATATAAGGAGATATGGAATGAATATTTTCATGTTTATCTAATTTCCTTTTTAATCTAATATACATAACGAACATAACAAATTAAAATAAATTATGATCTCATGAGATATATGGAATGAATATTTTTATATTTATCTAATTTCCTTTTTAATTTAATTACCTAGGTCGGTCGGGGTGGCCCGGCCGGCTGGACCATAGGTGTAACGCAAAAAAAAGGAAAAAAAACCAAATGTTGGCTAGTTAAACAATGACCCAACATTAGCGGCAACACTTTCATGTTGATGCACGAAATTGAACATTTCAACATAGAAAAAAATCGAAACACCAAAACAAAAAAAAAATTTACAAGGACAAAAAAAAGCAACATAAATAACCCAAGGAATAAATTGTACATTTCAGCATAGAAAAAAAACCAAATACCAAAAAAAAAAAAAAAAAAAAAAAAAAAAAAAAGTTGCAGGAAAAAAAAAGCTACATAGATAAGCCTAGGAATGTGTTAGTGGCATGGACATCATGAGTACACGTTTCCGATTGTCCACCAAAATTCTTCAACGAGACAGCGCTCCTCATGTGAGGAATAATTGCAACCCTTGTTTCCCGCGGTAGTGCCCCCCAAATTTCCGTCCAAGTTCTGGTGAGTGTATTGTAACGCAATAAACACCTATTCTGCCAAAATAAGAGTTCCTTGTTATTTATAAAGTCTATCGGGTTATGAGTCGGCCATTCATCCTATTTAAAGAAAATGCTTATCTCATAATTCCAATTCCATTCCCCGTCAGGTGCCCATGTATGAATATTTCTTTGGAAATGGGATCCCAAAAATCTATCCGGGGCCGATCAATTCCCTCATGGATGTAGTAAAATAAAATGCGAACTCCGAACATGACCATCCCAAGTGATGGGTAAGTATTTATCCAAAATTCACTTCCAGGAATATGATGCGGGGGTGGAAAATATTGATGGAACGTCTCGGTGTCCAAATTGTGCCAATATCTTGCTGACAACAATCTATCCAAAAAATACAACCATGTGCATACACACCTGAACTCCGAAAAGTATAAGGAATCTCCCATGCTATGTTCCTCCATCCCCTCTTGTCTCCTAAAGTGTGTATTTGGACTTTACCATCCATGTGAATTCGAACTACATTGTACTCATTGGTACGTTGACAGTATCCGAAACCCCCAATTACGCTGTATCATAGATACCGCGAAAGTACTTGATCCGTTGCAATTGGGATGCATAGTTGTGGCAGATGGAGGTGGTCACCAGTTTCTGGATTCATAATATATACAGGATCTTGTATGTCGTGGTGTGAAACATAAAAACAAACCAGACCATTGCAAGATCCAACTATTGGGTGCAACATAGTCCAATCATCATGGGTTCCATTATTCGGGGCATCATGATTGTTGGATGTTACGATCGGGCTGAAATCTTCCTCTCTATAAAAGAGTTGGGTAACTTTATCTTTCCCCATTCTTGGTGTGACACCAAAAAGGAATCCAATTCTTTTGTCCCCAAGGATAGTATTCCATTCTTTGCATACACATTTGCTTACTAAAACGATTTATGTAGTTTGGAGGCGCTGAAGTATCTCGGTAGTTAATTCCGGCAACATATCCATCATTATTATACTGATGAAAGATTATCAAAAAAAAAAAAAATTACAAGCTTTTAGGATTTTCTTATTGTGAATGCTACAAGCAAATACGAGTATAAAGCTTATATATATATATATATATATACATCCAATATACCTGTCGGCGAATGGTCGCGTCAGTCTAGGACGTTTTTGGATCCTCTCGTCAATTTCATATCAACAATCCCTCTTAATACTCTATGTTAGTTTTTTTTTTCTATGCTTGGTGTAATTTGAAAACTCTAATTTTTTAGGTTTTCCATCATTATCTTAAATCACGATTCTTTGGTATTTACACCGAATATTTCAATTTCCATATTACTAAAAATGAGATATTGTAGCAAAGATAATGAGATATGGAATGAATATTTTCATGTTTATCTAATTTCCTTTTAATCTAATATATATATATATTCGAACATAACAAACTAAAATAAATCATGATCTCTTAGGAAATACCCAAATAATTTTTCTACTTTTCGAATAATTACCTAGGTGGGTTGGGGTGGCCCGGACGGCTGAACCATAGGTGACACGCAAAAAAAAGGAAAAAAAAACAAAGATTGACTAGTTAAACAATGACCCAAACTAAATTGTACATTTCAACATAGAAAATAATCCAAACACCAAAAAAAACAAAAACACAACTACAAGAGAAAAAAAAGCTACATACCCAAGGAATAAATTGTACATATTATAATACCAAAAATCCAAATACAAAAAAAAAAAAAAAAAAAAAAAAAAAAAAAAAAAAAAAAAAAAACTACATAGATAACCCAAGGAATGTGTTAGTGGCATGGACATCATGAGTACATGTTTCCGATTGTCCACCAAAATTCTTCAACGAGACAACGGCGCTCCTCATATGAGGAATAATTGCAACCTTGCTTGTTTCCCACAGTTGTGTCCCCCAAATTTCCGTCCAAGTTCTGGTGAGTGCATTGTAACGCAATAAAAGCCCATTCTGCCACAATAGGAGGTCCTTGTTTTTTCCAAAAGCTATCGGGTAATAGGTCGGCCACCCTTCATCCTCATCCTTTTCCAAGAAAATGCTTATCTTATGATTCCAATTCCATTCCCCGCCAGGTGCCCATGTGTTGATGGTGGATTTTCGTTCAAGGTTGAGTTTGTAAAAACCGGAAAAATCATGCGCTGACATCTTGTAAAAGATAAAGCCATTTATAAGTGTTGGATACTCCCTCACTTAATTGACCTTGTATTTCCGTACTCATTATCGGTGTGGCATGATGACCGAGTGTTACTCTTATAAAGTAACACGAACCTCCAAGCACTATAATGAATCATTATCGGTGTGGCATGAGACCGAGTGTTACTCATACGAGTAACACGAACCTCCAAGCACTATAATGAAACCATGTACGAAATACCCGTACATGGCTGATTCTCGGTGTGTTATACTAGCCCGAGCCCTCTCGGTGTGTTATACTAGCCCGATTGAGCCCCTACCGGTGTGTTATACTAGCCCGATTGAGCATCCGGACTTGATTTGTATCGGTCTCCTGGGATATGATCTCGATCGCAGATCATCCAACTCCACAAGCATGATTGGATGACCACAGATCAATTCCATCACCCTAAGCATGGTATGGAATACCCACGGCCTTAGCTTGCCGGATATGATCACGATCGCAGTCATCCAACTCCACAAGCATGATTGGATGACCACGGATCAATTCCATCACCCCAAGCGGGTATGGAATACACACGGCCGACCCCGCATGGTCGACCATTGGCCTTTGCTTGCCAAGAAACCGTCCATACCAAGCATTATGGGCGGAAAACCTAAATTAGGGTTTGCGGCATATTACATGTGCCGCAAACGGTCTCAACCATCCATCTTCGCGGGTATAGATGGAGGGTGTAGATGCAGACTCAAAGGGCCCGGAGCATGTCGACACAATCACCATGTGACCGCCTACACACTTGAACAATCGGTCAAAACCAATCATGGTTGGTTACAACACATTCGTCCGCCTGAAATAGCATGGTCGCGCGGCTTTGAAAGCCAAAATTAGGGTTCAAGCCATCACGCGCGTCCATCTTCTCCGACACGAATGGAGGGTCAAAGATTAGATTAGCAGTCCGGTCATACCAAAGATGACCACCGTGGGCCCATCTACCCTCTTCATGCGGTCGGCCAAGGCATATCACGCCCGGCCAATCCAAACGCCCGCTCAAACATGCGTGGTTACACTTCCCAAATTGCAAATTGATCTCGCCGCTCAACTTCACCGGATGATTTGAATGGCTTAGATCACGTTTTCATGGGATAGTCGGGTATAGGTGTGAACATCAACCTACCACCTATACGCTGGAGTGATCGACCAAGACCGACCAAGGATGGTTGTCTTGGAACGCGCAAGGGAATATCACGCGGTTATCAACTCCTTTGCGGTAAGAAATTTCTGCCGCAAAACCGATCTCAACCACTCAATCGTGCCGGTCAATTTGAGTGGCCTAGATCGCGCCTTCTTGGGAAAGTGAGACATGGACGTGTACACCGGCATGCCATCAACATGCACGACCGGTCGGTCCTCTCCAAAGCCCTTCCCATGCTTGGTTTCGACCAAGCTGAAGAGTGATGCTTGCGCACCTCTTCAAAAACCCTAGTATTCATTAACGGTCGCAGATGAGTGCCTCAAACATCATCTCATCCGTTCAACTTCACCAGCTCGGTTATACAACCCTGGTCGGGGAGTTATTTGGTTAGTGAGGAGTCATTACCCATCACTTTACCCACACCGTAATGCAAGACTGCGCATAAAATACACACGATACTTCACAAGTATCGACTTTCGAATAACGCAGTTATTCAATTCAAAGATTACATGCTATCTTTCGTGGATCCACGATCCACATTCCAGACATCAATCATGTCACAAACTCGGGGATACACATCGGGGTATTGGTGCGGGCGGTTTACGGCGTGCGGCGTGCAACGCGCCATCACAAGAACGTGTTAGGAAGTCATGGACGGTTAGAGATGAACAGGGAAAAGTGGGCAAGATCGGTCGTGTGTTACCGACACACAACTCCACTACTCCATCATTCCACTACCTCCACTTCCCACGAGAAACGTGAATGAGGCTCAATGACTTGTATAAATAGGTTCTCCGCCCTATTTCCAACAACAAGAGACAACAGAACAACACAAGTTCAGTCGACAGAAACCAAGTGTTAATACAAAAACCGTATTCAAACACTCAGAGCCTGCTTGCATCAATCGTAAGCTTGCTCATCTTTCTGTTACAAGTCATAAGCAAGCCAACATCTTCACAATCTCAACACCTTCTTCGCTTCCCTCCCTAAGATCAACCCCATCTCCTTCACTTTGTGACCGAAACAAGTCTGGAACGGTCATTTCTTGGTTTAGGCCGGACTTGCACATGATTGATCTCTCGAATCTACAAGCACTCACCGTAAAAGTGCATTTGTTGAAGGTTTAAATTCATTCCTCATCCACACCCCAAATTACCAAATTCTCGCAGGAGTAGTTTTCACCCATCAAGAATTGGCGACCACGGTGGGAGATTGATCTCTCGGTTACAAGAATCGAATTCTCGAATTCGTTTCGTCTCACGATGTATCCTCACTCGGAACTGCGCAGTGGTTCAGATATCATGGGAAGCATAGCTAGAATCTTTGGAGGATGTCTTGGCAAATCAAGTCGGTATCACCGAGAAGGCGAGGAGCGAGACATTTCGCCTTTTGAATGATATGGCGGCACAATTACAAGAAGCATCGACAGGCATCCACTCGGGCAATGCGGTAATCTTTAACCAGGAGTCACATCTTTACCGGTGGAGAAGCAAAAAGGGCGTGCAACCGCAGGAGACCCAGGGAAGATGAACAACATGGTCCGGCCAACAATGGAGACCCGATGCAACTCCACAGGAGAGGAGACTTATCCAAAATGCTACGATGTCTGCCAGATAAAGAAGGGGAACCCGCAGCCTATGGAGCCTTGCCGGAAGATTTATACCTCAAAGCTCTTGCCGGCCCTAAGATTGTCCAATCCGCGTCGGCCTTCCAACCAATCGAAGAAACGCTTGAGGAAGGAGAAATCAATCAAGAAATGCCCGAATACGAGAGGATGGGAGCGTTCAATCCGGTCACTCAGCAGTGACATTACGACACCTTCTACATCCCTCTACTTAGGAAGACAATCCATGAGACATGATGGCGCTCGCAAGTCTTCCAACTTCATCTCCTGTTCCATATCAAAGCCACGGGGAGACATCGCAACGCCGCTAACGCAGAAAAGGCTGGACACAAGGTACTTACATTTCCCTTCCCAATGAAGAAGATTCCGGAGCTACCGGAGACGTGGGTACGAAACGGAGAGATAAAGCTACCCCCGATACGGCGCCCACCCATCGGTCAAGAAGTGATGGACCCGAGGTCTTGTCATTACCACCGGTCCCTTCATCACCCCACCAGTGAGTGCAACGCTTTGAAGCGCATTGTTCAGGAGAAGCTTGGCTCAGAGGGATAGCTTTGAGAAGTTAGTGCGGAAGATTTTCTTGGAGAGGCTACTCCGGTTTGATACAAATGAGGCTTCAAAAGCAAGTAAGTTCTACTCAACAATTTTACAAGAAAGATAGTTTAGAATTCACTGGGACTTAGCATCCCACACGTGGAGAAAGAGGCTCAAGAATCAAACACCATGTCCTGTTTCATTCATGTTTTCCTTTCACACAACGTTTGCAACTTCATGAGACATGTGCAATCATTCATGACCAAGATGCAAATTTCATTTAAAATAACCTCTTTCGAAAAAAATCATTCACTAAACTATCTCAAAATGAACCAATTCAATTACCTATTAATTCAAAACCGGTAGTCAAAGGAATCCTCACTATCACTCAAAAACAAGAGCATCTAAAAAGATAAGTAGGTAGCTACGATCCTTCAAGGAAAGTCCTTCAAGAAAGAACTCATCCTTCCGGGCAAGAGAGACTTTCATCCTTTGAAATACAACCTCGCTTCAGCCTTCAATTCCTTAGGCAACTTTTCAACCTCTTCTTCCCGGCGAGTAACACAAGATACGAAGGGGCTCCGTCCTATAATTTCTGGAGCTACCGTGGTCAATACACCTTATGCAGCCGTCACTTCTACCACCGGTGCTAGCGTAGCAGGAGATGTTCTAGTAAGTGTAACACCTCCCGTCACCAGAGTCAGAGCAGCCGCAAATCCCGACAACTCCTCAAGCGTAACGCCTCCAATAGTCACCAGAGCAACAACTTTCACTCCTGCATCAGGACGAGGAGCCGGAGGGACGAGAGGAGGACCACCATCCATTACCATTTCAGACTTGATGGAGAAGCAGGAAGTTCTTGCTAAGAATCAAACGGATATGGCCGCTGATGAGTGCCAAATATTGCATATTTATACATCTATTTATTGGCATTTTACTCATCTTTTGCGCATAGAAATCAGATATTATCCCAGATTCTGTGTTTTCTTTGTTTTCAAGAATAAATATTTGTTTTAATTAATTTTGTATTTTTAGGTACTAAATAAAGCTTGGAGAATCTGAGGAGCTAAAGAGCGAAGAATTGGAGTCAAACATCCATGGAGCAGATAGCCAAAGCCCGCGCGCAAATCAGTTGCAACCCAACAAGGAAGACTTGGGCTAGAGCTACCCGTGACCCGGATCCGAGCCCGTCTCTTCTGAGACGTTGAGATTTCTTTCTCCCTCATCCAACGGTCGCTGCTTCCACGTGCATCATAGATCGCTGCTCCCGTGCTACACCAGATCACATCAAAACCGGCTACATCCCTGAGCCGTTCAGATCTCCATCAACTCCATCCTACGCTCGCTGCGCCTTCCTCATCGAGCTTTGATGTAACCGCTTCACACCACAACACCTATATATTCCCATTAACCAAAACCCTAACCCATTTCCTTCTCTTCCCTTACCCGACAGGTTGCAGAGAGAGCTCGCTCCTCTCCCTCTCCTTCACCTCCTCTCTCCCCGACAGACCACCACCTCACCTCCTCTCCCGTCACCTCCATAGCCACCAACAACCACAGCCCACCTCCTTCACCTCTCCTCTAGGTTTAGCTATCTCTCTCTTAGCTTCTCCATAAACCTAGAAGCTAATTTAGAGATAGATAAAAGCTAGGGTTTACCAACAGTCGAGGCATGGCGTCTGAGAGCCGCACAATCAGTGAAGGGATGAATCAGAAAGCATGGGTTTGTTTTATTTTCTATTTTATTTTGATTTTTGAGAAGAATTAGGGTTTGAGATATTTTATCTTACATGTATAAATAGAAAGTGTTGGTGGATGTTAGAAGCACGCCTGGATTAGCCAGGGCTGTCAATTAGATTTACTTTTGTTTAATTTTGTTCCCTGTTAATTTTATTATGTTCTAGTTTGGTGCTAGGGTTTCATTGAAACCCTAACTCTCTGTTTTGAGTTCAATTTGTTGAATGTTCTTGAGAACTTAATTGAATTAGATAGCTTCAATCCTAGCATCTAACACTCTTCTCTCACAATGCATACCAACGCCATGGATGCATTGTAGTTAGGTTACACTTGTGTTTAGTATCTTTGCGGCTCAATCCTTAGAGTTATAGGCTAATTCCTTTGATTAGTTATACTTAAGTAGATAACTAATGCTCGGGTTAGTACCCTTAGTTTGTGTATTGAAGTTTCACTAGGTGAAACCCTTTAAATGAGTGGTAGAATTGACAATCTTCACTCATCTGACATAGGAACAAGAGCTTCAACATAGTTGATCACATAATAGGAGTTAGTGGAGGATTTGGAGACCTTAGTAACCCCTCTGTCACTATCTTTACCTTAGTTAGAGTCATCACAGGTTCAAAAACAAGCCGTTTCGGCACAAAAATATCTATGTTACAACCCTTTTGTTACTTGTCACTTGAAGCTCGGTTTAGGCAAGCCTTTGATCAATACAAGAGCACCACAAGTCTTCGTGGTTCGACCGACGTGCCCAGTTCTACAACCAAGACACCGTGCACTTGCGGTATTACCGTAGGCCATAAATTTATACATCATTCGAGGCCTACCAAGTTTTTGGCGCCGCTGCCGGGGACTTGGTGTGTGCCATGTGATTTTCGGCTAATACATCACTGAGTTTCATCCTTCCTCTGTACATACTCACCTTGTGTTATTTCTTTTAGTGTAACTTAGCTTGTTTTACCATTGCATCCAGTTTTGTTTTCTTTGCATTGCATCTTAGCTGTTCACCCCGCATCATTAGCATAACTTAGTGTGCATTACAATCATAATTTGTGCTTTGTCCTTAGCATCTTGGCCTTTTGACCCGAGCTATAAGCCTCTGTAGCTGTAGCTTAGTGTCACTTGTCACTTTTAACTCCCCGGTCGGGTCAAAGCACAGCCATCTTGGCCGCATAGTTGCTACAAGACTGCCATCTTGGCGCATAGTTGAGCATAGTTTTTCATTATAGAGAACTAATTCTTTGTTGAGCTACAGGTCTTGGTTTGTGTTTGCTTTGTGCAACCTTTGTCTTCTTTGTGCTCTGTCTTTGCTATGCAAGCCAACCCGGGGAAGGTAAAGGCGCGAGAACACGTTTTTGTTGGAGCTTAAAATGGTTGGTTGTTCTAGAACTTCGATGAACCTCAATTTTTATGAATAATAAACCATGTCTCCCGATAACCTAGCTGCTTAGCAAGATATTGCCCAACCCCTTGCAACATAGAGTCTTTGTTTTGTTCAACCTTGCAATATTTGAAATTCGTGCAACCGGGCCCGAGTCGTGAGCATATCCTTGCAGCCCCTTTGAGCCATTGTCTGCCCCGTGATGTATGCAAACAATCGAGTCACTTTTATTGCGTGAAGTTGCTTACTCGCCCTGTACCGTGTGCATCCTCCGAGCCGAGGGTAGCCAAAAGCCGCACCGCGCTTAGCTGTGGCGGTGTTGACCAAACCCTCGCAACCGAGCATTTGTAAGCTTGTAACTGTGGTGCAATAAAGTGTGAGCATTGAAGTCACCTAACCTCCAGCCCCTGCAGAAGTTC
The DNA here is from genome assembly GCA_023531295.1 of Papaver armeniacum. Lineage (NCBI taxonomy): Eukaryota > Viridiplantae > Streptophyta > Magnoliopsida > Ranunculales > Papaveraceae > Papaver > Papaver armeniacum. Next base: position 144,189 of record JAJJWW010019147.1, read on the forward strand.
GTGAGTTAGGCGTACTTGAGCCGTGAGTTGTGCAACTGTGAGTTGTGCAATCTAAGTTGTGAGTTTGGGCAATAGTGATCTGTGCATAATAGTGTGTAACTGAGAATCTGTGAGTGCCAAATAGTATTTGGTGAGTGCCACTATTTGATGAGTGCCACTATTCTCAGCTGCATAATCCTGCTAGTATAACTGTGTAAAGTCTGAGAACTGAGCTTCTTGTGGATTGTGCACAGCTCGGCCCTGAAGCTGTTGAGCCGGTGTTGCCTGGTTAGCCTAGGTTAGTGTAGCCGCATAACTTTTGTCAACACTGAAGCTAGCCGCATAACCATTGTAACCCAGTTGACATGACCTTTTGAACCTTAAAATTATTGGCATGATCGCATGATACAACCCTGCTGACAGACCTGCTGTCAACTAGCTTGTTGAGCCTGTTAAGCCAAACTGTGACAGCCCCTGAAGCTGTTGAGCCAAACTGTGACAGCCCCTGAAGCTGTTGAGCCAAGCTGCGACAACCCCTTCGCATGATCAGCCCTGTCAACCAACATTGCTCATTTGAATCCTTGTAGTTTGCTCATTCCCCTGTGATAATTTTGATAGATTTGTTGAATTGTTGCTCTTCATTGGCAAATTACCATGAGGGCTTAACTCTGAATGTTGTGTGTGATCACAAAGCCCAGCTATAATTGCTCTGTACCTCTATGCATGTTTACCCTGTGCTCAATCCAGCCCCCTGAAGCTGTGAGTTGAGCTATAGCTAAGCTGTGTTGTGATCTGCCAATCCTTGCTGTGAGTTGTATGTTGTGTTGCTCTTTGCCATCCTAAGCTGTGATGTGCAAAGCACCCCTGAGTGCTCAGAAATTGTGTGTGATTTGTGTTGTGAATTGTGCCTCACTAGACTGTGCATAAACTAAGCTGCACATAACCAAAGGGCTGTATCAATTTTTGTGAAAACTCGTGAGTCGTGTGCTCACTGAAGCCCTCAACCTGGGGCCGAGCATTACCTAGAGCCCACACCCAAAACTGAAGCCTTCATAGTTGGGCCGTGACCACTTGGTCTCACCGAATCCCACCCACCGGGTGCTTACACATGAAACCTGGGTTCAACTAGGCTAACTCGAGGCTTACACCGTCCACTAGGCTTTGACAACAACTCAACCAAATCAAGCCCAACAATTCCGGGTTTGTGCACAAACCGGGCTCAATCCACTTCGGGCAATACATTTTCAACATAACTGGGCCGTGCAACCAAGCCGGGCAGACCAACTAAGCTACACAATCGGGTCAGAAAGTTTTACAAATTCTGGGTTTCAAACAGCAAATCCCAAACAAACCAAAGCTCCCAAGTCCCAACAAAACCAAATGAATCCCATTGAAACCAAATCCCAATAAACCAAATTCCCACATAAACCAAAGCCCATTTTCATGTTCTATGTACATATTTTCTATTGGGTTGACCCGCAACTCTTTAGATTGTTAGTAAATTTTTGTAGGACTTGTTAAATTTTTCTTTTCTTGAATCGGTTGAGTCTTCTTGTGCATTTTTTGTGCTAATCCGATATGATCGCCACTGAGAATGTTGGATTTTGCCTTGATTAATGAAGCTCAACCTTGCTCCCGCCTACATCCGGTAATCTCTTCCCTTTTCTCTTATCAGCATAGTTTTCTCGGTATGTGACTGTTTAAATTTTTTCTATATGAAGACACATTGAGGACAATGTTTGATTTAGTTTTGGGGGTGTATTTTTGCATTTAGAGTTTTTAGTCTTTTTAATCTTTTATTTTCAAAAAAAAAAAAAAAAAAAAAAAAAAAAAAAAAATTCAAAAACTCTTTTTGTAAAAACCTCCAACTTTTAGAGATTTTAGAGTCACTAGCATGCTTTTAGCTATGTTTACATAGAGATTCGACCGAAATAACAGAACTTGGAAGTACTTAGGAGAACACAATCGGGTTCCTTAGTTGATTAGAGCGTTAAAATTGGATTTAACCATACGGGAGGAGGGCGAATTAGGTCTTTGTTTAGATATTCGGTAGTAGAATTGTGATCAACCATAGTGGAGACTACCCAATTTACATCAAGTGAGGCACCAACCTTCAATTTTTGCAACTTTCTAGAAAAGTCTGTTAGAGTGTGTGTCACCATACGTAAATTAGGGTAGGAATGGTGAGCTACCCAACTTCGCACCATTTTCAAAGACTACTTTTGATCTCTTGAGTGCTAGTTTTTGTCAATCATGAGGGTGACGTCTAAAGATGAAAACTCCTTCTAAATACCGATTTGTAGTTAGCATCATTCTCTCTCTCAATCAGCAAGACCCATAGAAACACATCATCGTCAAAGAACGGAGCGGAGAATCGGAATATTGAAAGAAAAATTGATATAGTCCAAGGGTTATGTGCAACAAAGAAAAGAAAATAGGATGAGAATTAATAAAATTTATAAAATCAAGACAATACAAGTTGTGGAAAAATTGAGTGATAAGTCCTTTGTCCATGGAGTTAGTTGTTTCAATTTGTATTTTTATTTTCACTTATTGTAATCTCAAAAAAAAAAAAAAAAAAAAAAAAAAAAAAAAAAAACAAATTAAAAATCAAAAAAATATTGTAGTTTATTTTTGCTACCACCATGGTAAAGAAGAATTCAAAAAGAAAAATCCAAACAACAAGGAAATTGAGTAGAAAAGTTAAAAATTGTCAAGTTTTGTGAAGTTTAGAAGTTCGTCATCAACATGTGAAGACCGAAGACCGAAGATTGAAGACGTTTCTATGGTTCTTACGAGAGAGTGATATTAATTGCCGATCGGGTGAGAAGGTAAGTGAGTACTCCCACCCCTTGCTAATGGTTGATTTCCTTTCTTAGAGATCATCAGAAAAAGATTCTTTTTGTCCACACTTTTGTGGAGTCTCCAGATTTTATTTCGGAAGGTTATCCTTCTTACCTACAACGTGTGCAGGATTTCTCTCTTTACTCTTGCCTGCACACATGAGAGACTAAAAAAGCGATCTTTTTGAGTGCAATTATCATAAAACCTTAAGGGTGAGGCGAAGTTGAGACTTATGATCACAATCGAATCCGAATTCTTTCATATGGTATGGTTACTTCTCGCTCAAAGACTTAAGGATGAGAATGCGTTCTTCGATAGTTCTAACTGTTACTAGCATGCGAAACTCTATGTCCTCATAGCTTCTTGGAGGCTTGGGACTCTTTTACACTCGAAGTTGGAGAAGGTTTTGTGGGTACACTGTAAACCCTCACGAGACTACAACTCGTCCACTAGGGACACCTAGGGTTTAAAGGCTTAGTGCATACGCTAAATGCATTCGAGAGACTGCGGGGGGTATAGTTAGGATTTCTTCATTTCTGTTTCACTTGAGGACAAGTAAAATTCAGGTTTGGGGGTATTTGATGAGTGCCAAATATTGCATATTTATACATCTATTTATTGGCATTTTACTCATCTTTTGCGCATAGAAATCAGATATTATCCCAGATTCTGTGTTTTCTTTGTTTTCAAGAATAAATATTTGTTTTAATTAATTTTGTATTTTTAGGTACTAAATAAAGCTTGGAGAATCTGAGGAGCTAAAGAGCGAAGAATTGGAGTCAAACATCCATGGAGCGGATAGCCAAAGCCCGCGCAAATCGGTTGCAACCCAACAAGGAAGACTTGGGCTAGAGCTACCCGTGACCGGATCCGAGCCCGTCTCTTCTGAGACGTTGAGATTTCTTTCTCCCTCATCCAACGGTCGCTGCTTCCACGTGCATCATAGATCGCTGCTCCCGTGCTACACCAGATCACATCAAAACCGGCTACATCCCTGAGCCGTTCAGATCTCCATCAACTCCATCCTACGCTCGCTGCGCCTTCCTCATCGAGCTTTGATGTAACCGCTTCACACCACAACACCTATATATTCCCATTAACCAAAACCCTAACCCATTTCCTTCTCTTCCCTTACCCGACAGTTGCAGAGAGAGCTCTGCTCCTCTCCTCTCCTTCACCTCCCTCTCCCTGACAGACCACCACCTCACCTCCTCTCCTGTCACCTCCATAGCCACCAACAACCACAGCCGTACCTCCTTCACCTCTCCTCTAGGTTTAGCTATCTCTCTCTTAGCTTCTCCATAAACCTAGAAGCTAATTTAGAGATAGATAAAAGCTAGGGTTTACCAACAGTCGAGGCATGGCGTCTGAGAGCCGCACAATCAGTGAAGGGATGAATCAGAAAGCATGGGTTTGTTTTATTTTCTATTTTATTTTGATTTTTGAGAAGAATTAGGGTTTGAGATATTTTATCTTACATGTATAAATAGAAAGTGTTGGTGGATGTTAGAAGCACGCCTGGATTAGCCAGTGCTGTCAATTAGATTTACTTTTGTTTAATTTTGTTCCCTGTTAATTTTATTATGTTCTAGTTTGGTGCTAGGGTTTCATTGAAACCCTAACTCTCTGTTTTGAGTTCAATTTGTTGAATGTTCTTGAGAACTTAATTGAATTAGATAGCTTCAATCCTAGCATCTAACACTCTTCTCTCACAATGCATACCAACGCCATGGATGCATTGTAGTTAGGTTACACTTGTGTTTAGTATGCTGCAGCTCAATCCTTAGAGTTATAGGCTAATTCCTTTGATTAGTTATACTTAAGTAGATAACTAATGCTCTGGGTTAGTACCCTTAGCTGTGTATTGAAGTTTCACTAGGTGAAACCCTTTAAATGAGTGGTAGAATTGACAATCTTCACTCATCTGACATAGGAACAAGAGCTTCAACATAGTTGATCACATAATAGGAGTTAGTGGAGGATTTGGAGACCTTAGTAACCCCTCTGTCACTATCTTTACCTTAGTTAGAGTCATCACAGTTCAAAAACAGCCGTTTCGGCACAAAAATATCTATGTTACAACCCTTTTGTTACTCTGTCACTTGAAGCTCAGTTTAGGCAAGCCTTTGATCAATACAAGAGCACCACAAGTCTCTGTGGTTCGACTCGTACGTGCCCAGTTCTACAACCAAGACACCGTGCACTTGCGGTATTACCGTAGGCCATAAATTTATACATCATTCGAGGCCTACCAGCCGCAACTCAGAAAGAGGTATTTCAGCCGCGCGGACCTACGTGGACCTGATCAAATGAGCGACATCAGATATCAACGTGCAGAGATGTTTCCTGTAATTAACAAAATAGCTCTGGACGTACACCTGACTCCTTCACGTCCAGAAGTCTTAACTGCATCGAAAACACCAGTAAATAATGTTACATTTACGAAGACGACATGATGGCAGAAAAAGATCACGACTTAGGCCCTACATGTTACCGCACACATCAAGGGTTCGGAGTTCAGAGGGCCCTCGTCGACACAGAGCATCTTCCAATGTGATTTCTCTCAAGACTCTCAGGACGGCCAAGGTTAGCCCATGCAAGATTGTGCGTCATCCCACCACAATGACGGACTTCGAAGGAAACCAGACCATCACATACGGTGAAGCTTCAACCCATACTCACACTAAAAAGGGGACGACTTTCGAAGCAAGACGTGATTAGAAGGGGAAGACAATATACCGGCGTCATTTGTTAGCATCAGCGTGGAGAGATCGACACCCGGTCTCTCCGCCCAATGGAATGCTCCAAAAGCGATTCTCCTCTACTGAACATCGACATGTTAGTAGATGCAACCATCGGACACGGCATGTTCTCCTCCATGGATGGATGTAGCGGCTACAACCAGATAAGGATGTACGAGCGTGACGCAAGGGCATATATCTCACCAACAAAGGCGATACAACCTTCACCTTACGTAGCGGTTCCTCGAAAACGGCAAAGGGGAAAACCACCGAGATACAATATCCCGCGTGTCCGCCAACTCCAACCCAAAGTGCCACATGTACGACTCCCGCAATGATGCAACAACGTTCGAGATATTTCATACCGGGCTCGACAAAAACCACTACGAACAAAACCATGTAAACCACGCTTGGGGGACCGAGGCTCGGCATGAAGTTCCTTCACCGTCGATCAAGGACTTCTTCAACACGAGAAAGATGGTCTGTCAAGAATCATGGAATTCGCAAGGGTAAATCGAATCGGAGAGGAAGTCACTTCAACTCTCCCTCCCGCGAAGCTGCTTCAATAGTCTATTCAAGAGACGCCTCAATGCTCTCTCCGGGACCCTGTTCGCTTCGGAATCCTGCTTCAACACTCTCTCCAGGATCTACCTCAACGTTCGCACCAGAAACCACTTTAACATCCTCTCGAGTCGTTTCAACACTCAAGCGGAGCATGAAGAACCCTAAAGTCGATATGAGGTGGGTTATCCGGTGGAACGAATATTTTCATAGTTGAAAGGGCGCGGTGAACAGCTCATCATCAACGTTCGGCATATCTTTGAAGCTATCAACACTTCCTGACTTGACACCAGAGATTATCTCCGAGAAGACATCTCAACAAGGATTCTTTCTACCGCAATGAAATAAAAGACAGGAGTTAGAACTTGTATGAAAGCATATGAGAAGTGTCGCCACACATGGCAAGACACAACTCACACAATGGCCAGTCCAAACATCATTCAAGTGCATGACGGTACAAGCCTCAAGTCCGGTATTGCTCAAGTCAAAAATTTGGTATTGCTCAAGTCGCAAAGGCTGGTGTTAATCACGACATAAGGCTGGTATAATAGGCGCACACGCCGGGGGCGTCGAAGCACATGGTCGACGTTTGAAGCATGTACATAGTAGACCCACTTTCAACCGGCAGACACAACAAGCCCACGTTCGATCAGCGGCGCGGTAACCCCACGAACGAAGCGGCGCAACGATCGGTCGATTAGGCACATCCCCACGATTGAACGAAGCATGCGCAATAGCCCTCGACCAAAGCGGTCATAGCAAGGTCGATCGAAGCAGTAAGACCGACATCATGCTAGGGGAACACTTTTACGGACGTCTCGTGAACGTAACATGCTCGAAGGACAGGACGACCCGTCTCTCCTGGTAACATCTAACATTGTCTCATAAGTTTTATCTTTAACTGTCACCATCTCATGCCTACCACACAATAGTGTAACCATTGTGTGCTAGGCGAGGGACTTAATGTTGATGGTGGATTTTCGTTCAAGGTTGAGTTTGTAAAAACCGAAAAATCATGCGCCGACATCTTGTAAAAGATAAAGCCATTTATAAGTGTTGGATACTCCCTCACTTAATTCAGCCTTGTATTTCCGTACTCATTATCGGTGTGGCATGATGGTCGAGTGTTACTCTTATAGAGTAACACGAACCTCCAAAGCACTATAATGAATCATTATCGGTGTGGCATGAGACCGAGTGTTACTCATACAGAGTAACACGAACCTCCAAGCACTATAATGAAACCATGTACGAAATACCCGTACGGGCCGATTCTCGGTGTGTTATACTAGCCCGAGCCCTCTCGGTGTGTTATACTAGCCCGATTGAGCCCCTCTCGGTGTGTTATACTAGCCCGATTGAGCATCCGGACTTGATCAGTATCGGTCTCCGGATATGATTCGATCGCAGTCATCCAACTCCACAAGCATGATTGGATGACCACAGATCAATTCCATCACCCTAAGCATGGTATGGAATACCCACGGCCTTAGCTTGCCGGATATGATCGATCGCGGTCATCCAACTCCACAAGCATGATTGGATGACCACGGATCAATTCCATCACCCCCAAGCGGGTATGGAATACACACGGCCGACCCCGCATGGTCGACCATTGGCCTTTGCTTGCCAAGAAACCGTCCATACCAAGCATTATGGGCGGAAAACCCTAAATTAGGGTTTGCGGCATATTACATGTGCCGCAAAACGGTCTCAACCATCCATCTTCGCGGTATAGATGGAGGGTGTAGATGCGAACTCAAAGGGCCCGGAGCATGTCGACACAATCACCATGTGACCGCCTACACACTTGAACAATCGGTCAAAACCAATCATGGTTGGTTACAACACATTCGTCCGCCCCCGAAATAGCATGGTCGCGCGGCTTTGAAAGCCAAAATTAGGGTTCAAGCCATCACGCGCGCGTCCATCTTCTCTAAGCACGAATGGAGGGTCCTGTGATTAGATTAGCAGGTCCGGTCATACCGGCATGACCACCGTGGGCCCATCTACCTCTTCATGCGGTCGGCCAAGGCATATCACGCCTGGCCAATCCAAAACGCCCGCTCAAACATGCGTGGTTACACTTCCCAAATTGCAAATTGATCTCGGCCGCTCAACTTCACCGGATGATTTGAATGGCTTAGATCACGTTTTCATGGGATAGTCAGGTATAGGTGTGAACATCAACCTACCACCTATACGCTGGAGTGATCGACCAAGACCGACCAAGGATGGTTGTCTTGGAACGCGTGCGGAATATCACGTTATCAACTCCTTTGCGGTAAGAAATTTCTGCCGCGAAAACCGATCTCAACCACTCAATCGTCTTAGGTCAATTTGAGTGGCCTAGATCGCGCCTTCTTGGGAAAGTGAGACATGGACGTGTACACCGGCATGCCATCAACATGCACGACCGGGTCGGTCCTCTCCAAAGCCCTTCCCATGCTTGGTTTCGACCAAGTCAAGAGTGATGCTTGCGCACCTCTTCAAAAACCCTAGTATTCATTAACGGTCGCAGATGAGTGCCTCAAACATCATCTCATCCGTTCAACTTCACCAGACTCGGTTATACAACCACAGTCGGGAGTTATTTGGTTAGTGAGGAGTCATTACCCATCACTTTACACACCGTAATGCAAGACTGCCTGCATAAAATACACACGATACTTCACAAGTATCGACTTTCGAATAACGCAGTTATTCAATTCAACATTACATGCTATCTTTCGTGGATCCACGATCCACATTCCGACATCAATCATGTCACAAACGGGGGATACACATGGGGTATTGGTCCGGCGGTTTACGGCGTGCGGCGTGCAACGCGCCATCACAAGAACGTGTTAGGAAGTCATGGACGGTTAGAGATGAACAGGAAAAGTGGGCAAGACTGGTCGTGTGTTACCGACACACAACTCCACTACTCCATCATTCCACTACCTCCACTTCCCACGAGAAACGTGAATGAGGCTCAATGACTTGTATAAATAGGTTCTCCGCCCTATTTCCAACAACAAGAGACGACAGAACAACACAAGTTCAGTCGACAGAAACCAAGTGTTAATACAAAAAACCGTATTCAAACACTCAGAGCCTGCTTGCATCAACCGTAAGCTTGCTCACCTTTCTGTTACAAGTCATAAGCAAGCCAACATCTTCACAATCTCAACACCTTCTTCGCTTCCCTCCCTAAGATCAACCCCATCTCCTTCACTTTGTGACCGAAACAAGTACGGAACGGCCATTTCTTGGTTTAGGCCGGACTTGCACGTATTGATCTCTCGAATCTACAAGCACTCACCGCAAAGTGCATTTGTTGAAGGATTAAATTCATTCCTCATCCACACCCCAAATTACCAAATTCTGCATAGAGTAGTTTTCACCCATCAAGAATTGGCGACCACAAGTGGGAGATTGATCTCTCGGTTACAAGAATCGAATTCTCGAATCGTTTTCGTCTCACGATGTATCCTCACTCGGAATCCGCGGGTGGTTCGAGATATCATGGGAAGCATAGCTAGAATCTTGGAGGATGTCTTGGCAAATCAAGTCGGTATCACCGGGAAGGCGGAGCGAGATATTTCGCCTTTTGAATGATATGGCGGCACAATTACAAGAAGCATCGACAGGCATCCACTCGGGCAATGCAGAATCTTTAACCAGGAGTCACATCTTTACCGGTGGAGAAGCAAAAAGGGCGTGCAACCGCAGGAGACCCAGGGAAGATGAACAACATGGTCCGGCCAACAATGGAGACCCGATGCAACTCCACAGGAGAGGAGACTTATCCAAAATGCTACGATGTCTGCGGATAAAGAAGGGGAACCTGCAGCCTATGGAGCCTTGCCGGAAGATTTATACCTCAAAGCTCTTGCCGAAGCCCTAAGACTGTCCAATCCGCGTCGGCCTTCCAACCAATCAAGAAACGCTTGAGGAAGGAGAAATCAATCAAGAAATGCTGAATACGAGAGGATGGGAGCGTTCAATCCGGTCACTCAGCGGTGACATTACGACACCTTCTACATCCCTCTACTTAGGAATACAATCCGCGACATGATGGCGCTCGCAAGTCTTCCAACTTCATCTCTGTTCCATATCAAAGCCACGGGGAGACATCGCAACGCCGCTAACGCAGAAAAGCCGGACACAAGGTACTTACATTTCCCCTTCCCAATGAAGAAGATTCTGGAGCTACCGGAGACGTGGGTACGAAACGGAGAGATAAAGCTACCCTCGATACGGCGCCCACCTCTTTTGGTCAAGAAGTGATGGACCCGAGGTAATTGTCATTACCACCGGTCCCTTCATCACCCCACCGGTGAGTGCAACGCTTTGAAGCGCATTGTTCGGAGAAGCTTGGCTCGGAGGGATAGCTTTGAGAAGTTAGTGCGGAGGATTTTCTTGGAGAGGCTACTCCGGTTTGATACAAATGAGGCTTCAAAAGCAAGTAAGTTCTACTCAACAATTTTACAAGAAAGATAGTTTAGAATTCACTTTGGGGACTTAGCATCCCACACGTGGAGAAAGAGGCTCGGTAATCAAACACCATGTCCTGTTTCATTCATGTTTTCCTTTCACACAACGTTTGCAACTTCATGAGACATGTGCAATCATTCATGACCAAGATGCAAATTTCATTTAAAATAACCTCTTTCAGAAAAAATCATTCACCAAACTATCTCAAAATGAACCAATTCAATTACCTATTAATTCAAAACCGGTAGTCAAAGGAATCCTCACTATCACTCAAAAACAAGAGCATCTAAAAAGACAAGTAGGTAGCTACGATCCTTCAAGGAAAGTCCTTCAAAGAAAGAACTCATCCTTTTGGGCAAGAGAGACTTTCATCCTTTGAAGTACAACCTGCTTCAGCTTCAATTCCTTAGGCAACTTTTCAACCTCTTCTTCCCGGCGAGTAACACAGTATACAGAAGGGGCTCCGTCCTATAATTTCTGGAGCTACCGTGGTCAATACGCCTTATGAAGCCGTGACTTCTACCATAGGTGCTAGCGTAAAGAGGAGATGTTCTAGTAAGTGTAACACCTCCCCGTCACCTGAGTCGGAAGCAGCCGCAAATCCCGACAACTCCTCAGCGTAACGCCTCCAAAGAGTCACCCGAGCAACAACTTTCACTCCTGCATCAGGACGAGGAGCCGGAGGGACGAGAGGAGGACCACCATCCATTACCATTTCAGACTTGATGGAGAAGAAGGAAGTTCTTGCTAAGACTCAAACGGATATGGCCGCAACTCAGAAAGAGGTATTTCAGCCGCGCGGACCTACGTGGACCTGATCAAATGAGCGACATAAGATATGAACAGTCCTGTCATGGAGATTCCTACATCGGGACCGATCCTCACAACCATCCTCCCGGGTCAACGATTTTACTACGGACCGAGAGACAGTGGATTAGGAAGCGGCATCTCTAGTGGAAAGCTTGTATGAACTCTTGCGCCTCCCAAAGAATCAACGTGCGAGAGATGTTTCTGTAATTAACAAAATAGCTCGGACGTACACCGACTCCTTCACGTCCGTAAGTCTTAACGCATCGAAAAAAAAAACGTAAATAATGTTACATTTACGAGAAGACGACATGATGGCGAGAAAAGATCACGACCGGCCCTACATGTTACCGCACACATCAAGGGTTCGAGAGTTCGGGGAGGGCCCTCGTCGACACGGGAGCATCTTCCAATGTGATTTCTCTCAAGACTCTCGGGACGGCCAAGGTTAGCCCATGCAAGATTGTGCGTCATCCCACCACAATGACGGACTTGAAGGAAACCGGACCAGCACATACGGTGAAGCTTCAACCCATACTCACACCAAAAGGGGACGCACTTTCGAAGCAAGACGTGATTAGAAGGGAAGACAATATACGGCGTCGCCGTTAGCAATTGCGGAGAGACCGACACCCGGTCTCTCCGCCCAATGGAATGCTCCAAAGCGATTCTCCTCACCGAACATCGACATGTTAGTAGATGCAACCAGCGGACACGGCATGTTCTCCTCCATGGATGGATGTAGCGGCTACAACCGAGATAAGGATGTACGAGCGTGACGCAAGGGCATATATCTCACCAACAGGCGATACAACCTTCGACCTTACGTAGCGGTTCCCTGAAGCGGCAAGGGAAAACCACCGAGATACAATATCTGCGTGTCCGCCAACTCCAACTCCAGTGCCACATGTACGACTCCCGCAATGATGCAACAACGTTCGAGATATTTCATACCAGGCTCGACAAAAACCACTACGAACAAACCATGTAAACCACGCTTGGGGATGAGGCTCGGCATGAAGTTCCTTCACCGTCGATCAAGGACTTCTTCAACACGAGAAAGATGGTCTCGTCAAGAATCATGGAATTCGCAAGGGTAAATCGAATCGGGAGAGGAAGCCACTTCAACTCTCCCTCCCGCGAAGCCTTCAATAGTCTATTTAAGAGACGCCTCAATGCTCTCTCCGGGACCCTGTTCGCTTTCGGAATCTCGCTTCAACACTCTCTCCAGGATCTACCTCAACGTTCGCACCAGAAACCACTTTAACATCCTCTCGAGTCGTTTCAACACTCAAGCGGAGCATGAAGAACCCTAAAGTCGATATGAGGTGGGTTATCCGGTGGAACGAATATTTTCATAGTTGAAAGGGCGCGGTGAACAGCTCATCATCAACATTCGGCATATCTTTGAAGCTATCAACACTTCCTGACTTGACACCAGCATTATCTCCAGAAGACATCTCAACAAGGATTCTTTCTACCGTAATGAAATAAAAGACAGGAGTTAGAACTTGTATGAAAGCATATGAGAAGTGTCACCACACATGACAAGACACAACTCACACAATGGCCAGTCCAAACATCATTCAAGTCTGTACGGTACAAGCCTCAAGTCTGGTATTGCTCAAGTCAAAAGGCTGGTATTGCTCAAGTCTCAAAGGCTGGTGTTAATCACGACATAAGGCTGGTATAATAGGCGCACACAACAGGCGTCGAAGCACATGGCCGACGTTTGAAGCATGTACATAGTAGACCCACTTTCAACCGAAGCCAGACACAACAAGCCCACGTTCGATCAAGCGGCGCGATAACCCCACGAACGAAGCGGGCGCAATGGGTCGATCGATTAGGCACATCCCCACGATTGAACGAAGCATGCGCAATAGCCCTCGACCGAAGCGGTCATAGCAAGGTCGATCGGGCAGCAAGACCGACATCATGCTAGGGGAACACTTTTTCGGACGTCTCGTGAACGTAACATGCTCGAAGGACAGACGACCCGTCTCTCCCGGTAACATCTAACATTGTCTCATAAGTTTTATCTTTAATTTGTCACCATCTCATGCCTACCACACAATAGTGTAACCATTGTGTGCTAGGCGAGGACTTAATGTTGATGGTGGATTTTCGTTCAAGGTTGAGTTTGTAAAAAACCGAAAAATCATTTGACATCTTGTAAAAGATAAAGCCATTCATAAGTGTTGGATACTCCTCACTTAATTCGGCCTTGTATTTCTGTACTCATTATCGGTGTGGCATGATGATCGAGTGTTACTCTTATAGAGTAACACGAACCTCCAAGCACTATAATGAATCATTATCAAAGTGTGGCATGAGGCGAGTGTTACTCTTACGAGTAACACGAACCTCCAAGCACTATAATGAAACCATGTACGAAATACCCGTACAGCCGATTCTCGGTGTGTTATACTAGCCCGAGCCCTCTCGGTGTGTTATACTAGCCCGATTGAGCCCTCTCGGTGTGTTATACTAGCCCGATTGAGCATCCGGACTTGACCGTATCGGTGGGAGGATATGATTCGATCGCAAATCATCCAACTCCACAAGCATGATTGGATGACCACAGATCAATTCCATCACCCTAAGCATGGTATGGAATACCCACGGCCTTAGCTTGCCGGATATGATCGATCGCAGTCATCCAACTCCACAAGCATGATTGGATGACCACGGATCAATTCCATCACCCCCAAGCGGTATGGAATACACACGGCCGACCCGCATGGTCGACCATTGGCCTTTGCTTGCCAAGAAACCGTCCATACCAAGCATTATGGGCGGAAAACCTAAATTAGGGTTTGCGGCATATTACATGTGCCGCAAAAACGGTCTCAACCATCCATCTTCGCAGGTATAGATGGAGGGTGTAGATGCGAACTCAAAGGGCCGGAGCATGTCGACACAATCACCATGTGACCGCCTACACACTTGACCAATCGGTCAAAACCAATCATGGTTGGTTACAACACATTCGTCCTTTGAAATAGCATGGTCGCGCGGCTTTGAAAGCCAAAATTAGGGTTCAAGCCATCACGCGCGTCCATCTTCTCCTAAGCACGAATGGAGGGTCACAGATTAGATTAGCGAGGTCCGGTCATACCAGCATGACTACCGTGGGACCATCTACCTCTTCATGCGGTCGGCCAAGGCATATCACGCCTGGCCAATCCAAAACGCCCGCTCAAACATGCGTGGTTACACTTCCCAAATTGTAAATTGATCTCGACCGCTCAACTTCACCGGATGATTTGAATGGCTTAGATCACGTTTTCATGGGATAGTTAGGTATAGGTGTGAACATCAACCTACCACCTATACGCTGGAGTGATCGACCAAGACCGACCAAGGATGGTTGTCTTGGAACGCGTGCGGGAATATCACGCGGTTATCAACTCCTTTGCGGTAAGAAATTTACTGCGCAAACCGATCTCAACCACTCAATTGTCTTAGGTCAATTTGAGTGGCCTAGATCGCGCCTTCTTGGGAAAGTGAGACATGGACGTGTACACCGGCATGCCATCAACATGCACGACCGGTCGGTCCTCTCCAAAGCCCTTCCCATGCTTGGTTTCGACCAAGGCGAAGAGTGATGCTTGCGCACCTCTTCAAAAACCCTAGTATTCATTAACGGTCGCGAGATGAGTGCCTCAAACATCATCTCATCCGTTCAACTTCACCAACTCGGTTATACAACCCTGTTCAGAGTTATTTGGTTAGTGAGGAGTCATTACCCATCACTTTACCACACCGTAATACTGCACTCGCATAAAATACACACGATACTTCACAAGTATCGACTTTCGAATAACTTGAGTTATTCAATTGACATTACATGCTATCTTTCGTGGATCCACGATCCACATTCCGAGACATCAATCATGTCACAAACAGGGGATACACATGGGGTATTGGTCTGGCGGTTTACGGCGTGCAGCGTAACGCTCCATCACAAGAACGTGTTAGGAAGTCATGGACGGTTAGAGATGAACAGGAAAAGTGGGCAAGACCGGTCGTGTGTTACCGACACACAACTCCACTACTCCATCATTCCACTACCTCCACTTCCCACAGAAACGTGAATGAGGCTCAATGACTTGTATAAATAGGTTCTCCGCCCTATTTCCAACAACAAGAGACAACGAGAACAACACAAGTTCGGTCGACGAAACCAAGTGTTAATACAAAACCGTATTCAAACACTCGAGCTCGCTTGCATCAACCGTAAGCTTGCTCACCTTCGTTACAAGTCATAAGCAAGCCAACATCTTCACAATCTCAACACCTCCCTAAGATCAACCCCATCACCTTCACTTTGTGACCGAAACAAGTCCGGAACGGCCATTTCTTGGTTTAGGGGACTTGCACTGATTGATCTCTCGAATCTACAAGCACTCACCGCGCGTGCATTTGTTGAAGGTTTAAATTCATTCCTCATCCACACCCCAAATTACCAAATTATGCAGGAGTAGTTTTCACCCATCAACACCATGTATGAATATTTTTTTGGAAATGGGTGCCCAGAAATCTATCCGGGGTTGATTAATCCCCTCATCACAGGTCTCATGGATATAGTAAAATAAAAGGCGAACTCCGAACATAACCATCCCAACTGATGGGAGTTCACTCCTAGGAATATGATGCGGGGGTAGCGAATGTTGATGAAATGTCTCAGTGTCCAAATTGAAAGAAACTATGCCACTATACTACTGACAACAATCCTTCCAAAAAATACAACCATGTGCGTACACACCTGAACTCCGAAAAATATAAGGAATATCCCATGCTATGTTCCTCCATCCCTTCTTGTCTCCTAGAGTGTGTATTTGAACTTTACCATCCATGTGAATTCGAACTACCTTGTACTCATCGGTACGTTGACAGTATCCGAAACCCCCAACCACGAGGATACCAAGAAAGTACTTGATCTCGTGCAATAATTGGGATGCATAGTTGTGGCGGATGTAGGTGCTCACCGGTTCTCGGATTCATAACATATACGGGATCTTGTATGTCGTGGTGTGAAACATAAAAATAGACCAGACCATTGCAAGATCCAACTATTGGGTGCAACTTAGTCAAATCTTCATGGGTTCCATCATTCGGGGCATCGTGATTGTTGGCTGTTACGATCGGGCTGAAATCTTCCTCTCTATAAAAGAGTTGAGTAACTTCTTTCACTATTCTTGGTGTGACACCAAAAAGGAGTCCAATTCTTTTGTCCCCGAGGATAGTATTCCACTCTTTGGAAACACATTTTCTTGCTAAAATGCTTTCTGCAGTTTGGAGGTGCTGTAATATCTCGGTAGTTAATTCGGCAACATATCCATCACTATTATACTGATGAAAGATTATCAAATTTTTTTTTAAAGCATTTAAGATTTTCTTAATATTGTAGAATGCTACAAGCAGATACGAGTAATGCCTTATATAGACATCCAATACACTTGTTGGCGAATGGTTGTGTCCTTGATGAGCAGGCATTATTTGAAATGTCGCGTCTTTAATGAGCAGACAAGTAAGGCATATTTGCATGTTTTATCTTTGAAAGGTCGCGTCCTTAATGAGTGGGCAAGTAAAGCATATTTGCCCGTTTTATCTTATAAGCAGTTATAGCTTAAACATATAACTGAATTTTTATTTAGGAATCAAAATCTAAAGGATAACCATTACGTCATGAAGTAGGTATGAAAAGACATGACATTTTAGTAGGGTGTTATTATTTCTTTGAATTCAACCGGGGTGTTATTATTTCTTTGAATTCAACAGCTGCATGCGTCTCTTGGGAATAGGTCTCAGAACAAAAAAAAAACATAATAAATGTGAAAGAGGAATTAGGGATTATATTCATTTTCCAGAGAGAAAATTAAGCCAAGAGAAGAGAAGAAGAAAAAAGTTTCAGAGATAACAATGGCTCCAAATAACCCAGAAAAAGAGAGTGGTTCCAAACCATCAAAAGGCAAGACCCCAATGACAGAGGAAGAAGTTGATAAGGAGGATGTCATATCCCTAGCCTAAAGGGAGGGTGATCATATCCAGTCTCGCCCTGTCATTATCCATTGGTGTTAAATAGCGGTTAGTAGTAATTAATTATATATTAGTTAGTTTAATTAGTGGTTAATTATCATTGTAACAGATGGTTGTGGTGTAACCATCTGGGAGCTTTATGTTCGTAGATCGTAGGTCAAATAGTGAGGCTTTATAAGCCAGTGTGTCTGTAGAGACAATGCTATGAAAAATATAATCAAAAGAGTCGATTTTAATCGATTAGGCTTTGGTTCAGTGGAATCAAGGAGGTTACTATGTTCTCATCAAAGTCTCGATCCAATCTTGTTGTGGAAACACAACAATTGGTATCAGAGCAGCCACGATCCATGGGGGATTTGAGGGCAAGGTTCGATTTTACTAATCAAATGATTATGGAGTTAAATGCTCAATGGAAATATGCAGCTGATCAAGATGAGCGGTGTGAGTTGTTGAAAGGAATTACCTCTCTATCTCGGCAATCAAATTGGATATTCACCCAAATGTATGGTATTGATTTGGTTGAAAAAGCTGATCTAGAAGAAGATAATAGAAGAGTTGAGGAAATAGCTTCTTCAATACCTACTCAACCACCACCCGAGGAGAAGTTAGTTGAAGATGTTACTGAAATTCAGGAAGTCAAATCAATCCCTCCTGTTGTTGAAGAGGATAAATTCGATTTGCCTAATGTTGTGAGGTCTCCATTAGAAGAAGTTGAAATAATTTCTACTCGAGTTGAAGACAAGAATGATTCGACCAAGGGTGTGGGTTTACAACTTAAAGAAGTTGCAGAAACTGATGTGAAGAAATCTACCAAGAGGGATCAGGTTAAAATGGATGAGGTTAATGATGGGGAGATTGTGCGCTTACAGGTAACTCAAACCACTACCCACAACCTGCTAAATTGTGATGGTTTTTACATTGTGGTCAATTCTTCTCGTATTCTATTTGATCGTGGCAGAGATATTGAAATTATGAAGGGTTTTTCTGATGTTGCTGGGAATTGTAAGTTCTGTTCTATTACGAATAATCCTGGTTCTTTGGTACCCAATATGTGTTCAATTCCGGTGGATAAATTTGATTGGAAATCTGTTTATGGGAATGTTCTAAAACATGGGTATCAATTGAAATGGTTGTTTGAGGATTCAATGGTGTTTTGGTTGGTTAAAAACATAGACAAAGCATGCTTCTAGCAAGTGTTTGATAAATTGCCCGAGGCTATGACTTGTAATCGAGTGGTCTTTGGAGATGAATTTCTCTTACAGCTTCAACTGGGTAAGGCGAGTTACAACTTAATAGTCGATGAATGTGTCTTCCTTATCATCGTCGCGGCTCGTAGGACGTTTGATCGAGGGAAGTTTTTTCAATGTGTTAGAAGGTATTTTTATCACAATCCAAGCAGTTTTGATTTCAGTTTCGGTTTACTTTTTTTAGTTTGGTTGTTCTTAATGGGTTAAATTTCATGAATACTTGTGATGGCAAATCTGTTTGTGAGCTAAATATAGAAGTTGGGTACCCTTTATATTCGTTATTGGAGCACCCGAATTTACATGAAATTATTAAAGTTGGTGATACTCATGATGCTTTCCAGTTACTTAGTGAAATATTACAGCAATTTAGTGTTCACTGGGCTAAAATGATCCTTCATGAGACAAAGGAAAGTGAGTCTCGCAATGCAGGGGGTCTGTGTAGTGGAGAATGTTTATACTGTGGCCTAGATTGTAATGGGAGGGTATTTGATCGAGGAAGGTCGCTAGGAATTGCTTATAGGATGGTCCACATGGTTGCAGATATTAGTGTAAAGGTTGCAGCTACAATTTTTGAAACTACTCCTCGAAGATATCATGAATATTGTAACACATTCATTGCTAAGATAGCAAAGTTGATGGTTATGGAAAATTCGATTGCGATTTTACTTACCAAGGAGGGTAAAGGTTGCGTCACTTGCAAGTTGTTTGATCCTGGTAACCACAATTTTCATAAAAGTCAAGGTTTTGCGATTCCCTTACTTGGTGAACTATTGAAGGTCGGTGCAATTGCACATTGTCATGAGAAGATGCTGCCAATAACTTTGAAGGAGTTTAATTTTTTTCTGATACTTCTTTCAGTTTACAAACTTGTGAGAAGTTACTTTTGTTTCTCGAGAAGACGACATATAACTCAACTAAAATCTTTGATATGGATTGAATACTTGAGGTGGAAATTCAAATTGTCTTCTACTGGGTTATGGAGTTTGAATGGTGGAGAAGAAGGTGATGTGTCGCATATTTCTTTGAAGGAGTTTAATTTTTTGATAATGCTTATAACTCCAGTTCCCAGTAATTCTAAAAGTCAATTTTATCTCCCAACAAGTGGCTTCTTATTACACCTTCAACTGCTCACATCTGAAAACTGCGAGAGTTTTTCAATTCATGAGAAAGTTTTAATAGCAGAGTGGCATCCTAAACTGATGGGTGTATATGAAGGTGTTTCCTGTCAGTATTCTTGTCCTTGTTACAAGTATATGCATACAGAGAAGAATTATTGCTGTGTTGATTATGTGTTTGCAGGGAGGGTGAGAAGTATCAATATGGCAGTTCAATGCACAGTTTTGAGCCGTGACAAGAAAGGGACTTATAGGAGCAATTTTTCCTGCAAGGATGAGTTTAAATTTCTTTTATTATCTAGAACTCCAGTTCCCAAAGTTGTTAGGACCCAATTTCATCCCTTAGCAATGGAATTCTTCTTGCACTTGCGTCTTCTCACTCCCGACAGCTGTGAGGGATTGTCAGTTCATGAGAAAGTTCCAATGACATATTTGTATTGCAAACCGATGAGTGTTTATGAATTCTAGTATTCTCAACTGGGTTACAGCTATATACGGGGTTTGGTATCTTCAAATGATGAGAATTATAGATCTATTGGTTATGGTCTTGTAAACTGGATATTCGGAGTGAGAATACTCATGATACAAAAAACTTCTTGCTAGTTAAGATTCAAGTTACCAATATAAACCGATGTTGGTGGCGTTTCGGAGATGGAAATACCAATTGTGCTCTATCCGTTACGGTGGAAGGACTGTTGGAAGTATGAGTCGGATATCGACCATTTCATTTTTTGTGTGGAATTATAGATCTATTGGTAACTCTAGCCTTACTCATGGTGATTAAACTCCTCAAGGTGTTGAGCGGTGGGCTTGATTACTTACTTGGAAATTCAAGCTAGTTCCTACAGGTTAGTGGGGTGTAGAAAATGAGAACCCAAAGTGCTACAGAGAGGGATACGAAGGATGCTTTTCCATTTATAGCGACTAACAAAGAAGTGAATGAAACTATTCCAAAGAAGGTGGGTTTTCTGCATGTGCTAGCGAAATTTGCAGTTGGTACTGAATCGAGGAATGACTTGGTTTATGTTGTTGTGATGATTCAAGAGTACAACGAAGAATGTAGGATCAGAATATCGCGACATCTATACTTCGCGAGATTAATAAATGACGACACTGCGAGGGAGTCGCAGGGAAGTAAAATAAATGACGCAATAAATGACGACAGCCAGAACATGAGAAAAATGTGAAGACTCGGCGAAATTTAGGAGTGTCGCGAGAATTGATACTTGTACGCTTGCGATATTTCGCAAGCCATTCCCGAAAATAAAGGATAGCTTAGCTGTCATCCATTGTATACTACCCTATATAAAGGGTTGAGTAAGTCTGCTGAGGGGGAGTTCTTTTTGAATTGTTAAGCAAGTCTTTAGGAGAGAGAAAGTTTTAAGAGTGATTGTAATTCTATTATTCATTTCCATTTCATATTGTAAAGATTCAAGTATTCAATCAATAGAAATCATAATCATTCATCTTAAAATGACTTAATTGTGTAAATTCTAGTGAGGGGTGTAGTGTAGGATTTCCTGCAACTACATAATGGCGCTAGAAACAGGGATTGAGTAAAGATCAACCTTGTGAATTGAAAGAATCAGGAGTAACAAGAAGGAAATTTCGTATAATTTTCAACAATTTACTAAAATTGAGAAATGGCTAGAATAAGGAATGCATCAGAACAACCAACAATTGTAAGAAGAAGCGGGAGATTAGCTGGAGAAAGGAGAAATGAAACAGGTGAACCATCAAGAATAAACGCAAGAGATAGAGAAGAAGGTCAAATTCAACCACCAATTCAACCAAAGACCGAATAGAGTAATAGATTATGATAGGGTGAGTGTGCATACATGGAGATCAGATTCTATGGAAGAAAGAGAAGAAGTGCAACAATTGATAAATAATGGACAAGAAGAGAGAAATCGAGAAGAGATGGGAGAAACGATTCATAGAAATGAAGAAGTCGCAGCATTAGAAGCATTGAGGCAAACAATACATGAGGAAAGGCGATTAGAGGCGGAACAACGTGCAAATTTAACAAGGCAAAACCATGAGTTAAGAATGGAAAATATGAGGTTGCAGAATAGAAGGTCGAGAAGTAATACCAGATCAAGATCAGGATCGGTTAGAGATGATATGAGGAGAATATTACCCGTAGAAAATGTTAACGAAGAAAATCTAGAAAGAGAGCTAAATCCCGGTGAAGGATCTTTGCGAAAGAAGGAAGTGGTGTGTATTCCACGTCCCGAGATTTTGAGAATGGCCAAAATGACGGAAATCAAGGAAATAGGCGCGAGAATAGTCCAATTGGTGAAGAAAATCAGGAAGAAGGAAGAAGAATACTGCATGGGAGAGAAACACAGAGGAAACAAAAGGAGATTGAAGATGACATCGAAAAGCATTATATTGAACAAGCGCGTCTAGCTTGCGAAAGGGAAAGATTAAGAGTAGAAATGGAAGAACGGGAATTGGAGGAAGCAATTCGGCAGAACAATCATGACAATCGAGAAAGAAGGCGCGAGCAAAATCGCAACAATGGAAATATCAATGAAGAATATGAGAGAATACAAAGGAGAACTGATAGACAACCAAGAAGAGAAAATGATAGATATAATGGTGTGCGAATTCGTGAACGAGATGAAGGAGAAAGTCGCAGAGAAGGAAGAGAAGAAAATCTTCGAACAAGAAAATCAAGGTAGACATGAACGAGAAGAGAGAGGCGAGAGCTAAAAAGACCAATAAATTCGAACCACGATGTAAATGAACAAATCTTAAGAGAGTTGGAGAGATGAGAGGAATGTTGAACAATAGAAGAGGAGGAGGAAGAAGACAATTGGATGAGGCCATCGAAGAAGTCGCGAAAACCCCATTTACACTAGAGGTGCGAGTTAGGAGGAATACCCCAAAATGCAATTTACCCGCGTTAACTAGCATTTTTGATGGAACAACTTGCGCAATACAGCACATCAAAGCATATGTGAGATGTATGCTACTGGTGGGAAAATCATGACGCCATATTGTGCAAATATTTCGCATCAAGTTTAACAGAGAAGCACCGAAATGGTTTGAGGGTTTACCAAGAAACACAATCACGTCATTCAACCATTTACAAGCTATATTCTTAGGGGCATATATAAGTAACAACTCCTCGCGACCGGGAATTGAAGATGTATTTGGGCTGAAACAAAGAGTTGGCGAAAGTTTGAGACACTTAACTGTGAGGTGCAAGACAATGTGTAGCGAAATGGTGGACGAGTGGATGAAAGATATCTCATTTTATCGTTCATAAACGCTATGTTCGCAACCAATTTGTTATATATTCAAATCTTTAGAGTCAAGAATACAATTACAATGACCGAGTTGCGAGAACTTCGTGGAGGAATATATTGCTCTAGAGGAAAGGCAAAACGAGATGGAATCATACCCAGTTGCGAATACAAATTCAAACGCTGCGAATGCAAGCTTATTACCCAAGTTGATAAACACAGTAGCGAGCACTTCGCAAGGGCAACAAGAAAAGATAATAGATGATGGACAGCCAAAGATAGTAGCTATGGGAAGCCGTGATCGGGAAGAGTTTGAAAGAGAAAGGAACTACTACAACCGTGGCGGCAATAACAAAATTCAAAGACTTGATCATCCGCAAGAAACTTATGGAAGTCGAAGGCGTAATTATCATGGAGGACAGCGAAGTCACGAGTAGTATGGGAGGAAATCAAAATGCCACCACTAAATACTAGTGTGGAAAAAATATGGGAAGCTATACTCTTGATGGAAAACATACCCGCACCATGGAATATGGGGAATGAGCCACCACCAAATGATAGAAGTCACGAGTTACATTTCTTACCAACACTTTCATGGACACCTAACAAATGACTGAGAAATATAAAAAGAATCATCCTCAAAATGATTGACCAAGGAAAGTTGAATCATTTTCTAAAAAGTGAAGAGAAGGTTCAACCGTTACCACCACCTTGAGAGATGCAGAACAAACTCAAAGCAAAGGGGAAAGAAACATTCGTAATAGAAGTTGGAAAGAAAGCTAAAAATTTGTTTTGCAACTCCATTGTACATTCATACCGAACAATTGAAGATTTTCATGATAATGTTCTCAGTAGGGTTTTCGCGAGGGATGCGATAATAAAGAAGTGATGAACATCGCGAAGACATCGCAGATTAAAAGAATGGCAAATGCAGATTATTTCTTTTCTTTGCGAAGAGATTCCTGAGGCAGAGAAACGCATGATAGCCCATTGGTTGTAAAATTGGAAATTAACCCGAAACCTGTAGATGGCGAAGATGATGAAGCAGAGAATTCCTGGGCGATCAATAGAATTTTAATTGATACGGGGAGCTCAGTAAACATTCTTTTTTACCATACTTACAAGACTATGTATGGGTGGGAAGGACGAAGAGTTGATACCTTCGACGTATAAAATATACGGTTTCAATGGCACAACGAATAAGCCTAAAGGAGAAGTTCATATGAGAATACCCTTGCAAGGATTATCAACTGAAATTTTGTTCTGTGTAGTCGATGTGGAGTCCCCTTATAATGCATTGATTGGAAGGCCATGGTTGCACGAAATTCTGGGCGTAGCGTCGACTTATCATCAATGTATAAAGTTTCCTCATCCTAGCGGTGTTGGAGTTATAAAGGGAGACTGGATGGAAGGACAAAAATGTTATGAGATCGATGTGGAAAGTTGCGAGGAAAGAGCTGCAAAAAGAGAGGGCTGGAAGCAAAATATAAAAGATGTACAAAGGAGAGAAAGGTTGATGGTGGATACCATAGATACAAGAGGTGAAGATACATTGCGAAGCAAGTGCATGAAAACAGTTGAAAATTGTGATGGAAAGGAATCATTAAGAAGTTTGAATGGTGCAGAGGCAGAGAACAGCAGGAGTAAAAAGTGTAAGAAATGAATAAACAATAATTGAAGAAGAAACACGCGAGAATCTCGCCATCAAGAATGTATGAAAATCTGATTGAAGAATTGAAAAACAAAAATGAACAAACAAAACAAGATTGTGCGATAACTTCGCAAACAATATAACAAGAGAAAACCAAAAATGAATGATTGAATGAATTAACAAAAATGAATGAGTGAGTGAATGGGACAAACCTTTATGGCGTACACCCTAGTTCACGAATGATATTTCGTAAGAGGCAAATGTAAGACCTAAAGTGCGTCATATAAGGGGGTATCTCTTGACATGGCTCAGTAAAAAGGTTACACCGCTCCTGGAACCTGAGTCATGGAGATTTGGGGCCCATGAAAGCCTATCCAGGAGAGATATCTTGGATTTCCAACTATATATATATGGTTATACCCCAGTTGGACGCCCGAGGGTCTCTTCCAAGGAGTCAGTGTATGCTCAAGGCGCCGGGGTACACGGTTGAGCCAAGAGTGCCTGGGGCATTTGAAGTGTCTAGGCCATTCTTGGAAAGTCTTGGCATATGTTGCACTCGGCCCGAAGAAAACTCCACTTAGGGTGCAGTCTCGTAACCATAAACCCTATAGGTATAAGGGATAAGAGGTTACGAAAACAACTGGTTGTTGTTAAGACCGGATGGGAGGAGCTAGTCTTGTATGGCCGATGTACGCCTCATTGAAGGGGCAACCAGGGAGATGATAAGGGCGGCACCCTCCATTAGGGAGCTGATAAGTGTCACAAGACGGCAATGTCATGGGGCTTTATATTCGCAAGAACATTTAGGCTGTCATATTGTCGCAAATGAAATATCCCGCAGAGGCAAAAATACTAAAGAAATGATAAGACAAGATCAATGGGTCATTACATGAAAGTGTAAGGACGTCCTGCGATCTTGTCGCAAGACGTCAATGTCATGGGATTTTATATTCACAAGAATATTTAGACCTGTCATATTGATGCAAAATGAGGGGTGGAAAAATAAGACCTTTACCTAGGAAGGCAAAATAAGACCACACAAAAAAAATGATAAGACAAGATCAATGGGTCATTACATGAAAATGTAAAGACGTCCTGCGATTTTGTCGCAATGATGAATTTCAACATAAATGATGATAAAATAACATAAGAAATCGAGTAAGTAAACAAGCTTACGAGTACGATTATATTCCTTCATTTATTTGTGAAGAATCAGCAATAGCAGTTGCGAAATTAAGAAGTATCATTACTTAAAGATTATCGACTTGATTTATCTCATATGAAAATAAATAACAGAGGCAAGTATGGGAATGGTTAGAATAAAAACTTGTTATTTATTTTCATATGATAAATTTACAATAAGAGATTACAAAATGGAAGGTTAAAAAGATAAATATACAAATATCACAAGAAGAGAAAGGAAAATGGAACAATCTAGCAAC
This sequence comes from Papaver armeniacum, assembly GCA_023531295.1. NCBI lineage: Eukaryota > Viridiplantae > Streptophyta > Magnoliopsida > Ranunculales > Papaveraceae > Papaver > Papaver armeniacum. The sequence continues at coordinate 170,354 of JAJJWW010019147.1, forward strand.
TTATTCTTCTTTATCAGATTCTTTATCAGATTCTTTATCAGATTCTTCTTCTTCGCTTGCATCACTATCAGAGACATCTGAGCAAGGCATATTATCAGGAATTTCATCGAGAAGACAAGGATATGAAGAAGGAGGAATGTCGTGATCATTGCAAATTTGTTCAATAGTTTGGTTGCGAAAACGAACATCATCATTATTGAAGTTCGCCACAGTAGTTTGTAGTTGCTTCTTCATCTTAGAGTATTTGTCATTGCGAAGAGAGAAGTCTTTTGCAAGTTGCGCTTTCTCGATTCAAGTTCCTTGATTCTAGTTTGAAACCTCTTCTCGATTCTCGCGAACAAATGACGGTGAGTTAGCAGCTTAATAACTTGATTTTGTAAAAAAGAAGCGGAAAAATAATGAAGAATAGTAAAACAACCTTCTCTCGTCGAAATCATATCTTTAACCAAGGCATTATGTTCATCATGAAGGGGCGTTAACACCTAAGTTATTTCTGGCATTATCTAGAACCTTCGCAGCCCAAGCGAATTCATCATCATTATTTATGACAAGAAGTGAACGAATTTGATTTTCTCGCTCATTAAGTATGACATTTTGGCGAAGGGATTCATCTCGTTCAATTTGGACTTCAAGAATAGTTTTTTGGAGTTTTGCTAATGCTTGTGCACCTTGATTAGCAATGCGATCCTTATCATCTATGAGGCTGCTAATTTTCTTCCTTAGAATATTATTACTCTCCTTGGAAGTCAAGATATAAACGTTTAAAGCGGTTGGCTAAACCTAAACTAGATCTATGTTCAATTTCTAGAAGATGAAATTTGGTTCGAAGTTCATTTAACGAGAGAGAATTAGTCTTGTTTGAAGAACTACTTAAAGATTCATTGAAATGAGCGAGAAGAGCATCATCATCCATAGGTTCAGGGAATGAATGGAGAAGGATGGCTTCGTCGGAAAGATTATAAACGTCTGCAAAAATGATAAGTCAGGCAAAGGAAAATAAATGGCAAAGTAGAGATAGAGAAAGAAGGAGGGTGTTATACCATAAAGTTGCTGATTAGCACTTTGAAGTGTAGATATTTTGTCTTTCTGGGAAGAAGACTCAACTTCCAACTGTTGAATTTTAGCATCCTTCTTGCGAGATGTCGCAACTTCAATTTCTAGTTCTTTGTTCTTCTCCTTAAGTTGAAGATTTTTCTTCTCAAGATTGTTGCGTCTCTTCTCGAGGTCTGAGGCAACAACAAAGGAAGCTCTCCCGGACTATAAAGGAAAGTAAAGAAATTGTTAAGATAAGGTTTATAATCGAAATCGCAAAGAAATAACGAAATATGAACATACCAAAGCACTGAGTACATTTAAGAGACTGGGAGTCATTGTTCGGGAAACTCCGCGAAAAGATTCATTATCCTCTAACGGGGGGCATCGCAAATTTTAGCGAGAGCTTCGCAAGTAGCAGATAAATGATCATCTCCCAATCCTTGCATAGAATCGGAGAAGACACTAGACAATTGCGCCATAGCAGAAGCGACCGAATGATTCTCCTTCTCAGAGGAAGTACCAACCTCATTTTCATCTTCATCAGAACTCTCATTTGGTTTGGGAACTAGAACGAGAAGAGGGATGGATTTTCCGTTTTTTAGAAGATGGAGCGAGAAGATTTATCCTTGCGAAGAGTGATTTTATTCTTGCCCTTAACCTTCGCGAGCTTCGGGAATGTTAATTTCTTCAACAACCTTCGCACACGAATGAAGATAAGAAACAGAGGCAACAATATTGTTAAAAATAACAAAAGAAAGTATTTCTTACTTCATCCGTGATTATCGGAGTATCGCTAGAGTACTCTCCTTTGGACGTCTTTCATAACTCCTTTTCAATTTGGCAATCTGAAAATTTTACAAGTCTAGTAAATATAAGAGGAAGGAAATATCGCAAAGCAAACTTGAAATAGGAAGTATACCTCTTTTGCCTTCTCGGGCCACTTAAATTCCCAAGGATGGTAGTTTGCGAGATTTGCAGGGAGTGTATGAGAACCTGCAATATAAGGTCCGCTCAAAAAACAGAGGAACAACCCACCACTTCTCATCTTTGGAATACCGAGGAACGTTATTTTTGCCCGAGTGCCAGTCAATATCTTGCATGAGAAGCTTATCACTGGAAATATTATCTTTTCTCTTCAATCGAGCACCCCAGCGAGATTTATCATTTCTTATATTTATTACTTCATAATTTTCAAAAAAGTTTTCCCAAGATATATTTCTCGGTGTCATTTCTAAATCCGCGAATCTAGGGTATTTGACATCATCAGGATATAAAGATCCCTTACCGGCGCCACGATTGGCGAATTCAAGCATTAGACGGATGCAATCACCACTTAGTTGATAAATAGCTCGCGAGAATTTCTCATGAGCAAGAATTTCATAGAATAAAGGTATCTCGGGATTGTAGAGAGGAATGGGAAGGCCTGCGAGGATTTGACCTAGCGAGATTATGATTTTCTGATCATTACATTGATGATCAGAAAACAACTTTGCAGAAAGTATAGATGAAGATTCTTGATCAGGAATGGTTGATAGGATGAAGCCATTCTCTTGCAAATTCTTTTGAGTTTCATTAAAAAGGGTTTTATATGTACGACCAAGTGAAGCCATTTTTAGGGTATGGGAATGGTTAGAAAATTGAAGATCAAGAGAAAGAAAGAAGGAAAGATTTACAGCAACAGAAGCGTAGATTGCGGAGGAAGAGAAGTTGCAGAAGAGAAGTTGCATAGGGAAAATAAAAGAGAAGAAGAGAAGGGTGAGAAAACTATATATAGAGAGAAGAATCCTCGAGAAAACAAATGCATTTAATGCGAGATGGGACGTGAATGGTCAAGAATAAACGGTTGAAAGAGACGCGTCAAGAAAAGAGTGGAAGAAGAAACACTGTAATAAATTCCGTACGGGAGTGAAACAGATAAAGATGAACAATTGCGAGATAAAGATGAGCAATTGCGACATTTTAAAATATTGGTTCTCATGACATTCTCTCCTTCGCAGAGAAGACATGAGAAGAGGCAAGATGTAGGATCAGAATATCGCGACATCTATACTTCACGAGATTAATAAATGACGACTGGCCGGTTGTCAGCCGACGCAAAAATAATTTAAGTTCTTTCACTTCACAATTATAAATAATAGTATAGTAATAAGAACAGATTCGTTCCACAAGGAGATATGGGTTGTTATTCGTAATTGAAAACTTAAGTAACCTGGGGGGATTTTTGATTTAGGTCTAAAATAATTAAACTAGTAATAATAGCGAAGAATGAATATAGAGAATCAATAAGTTGAGAATCTTTTGGTTAAGGGTTCATCATCAATCATAAGACATGCACTTCGACTAATAACTGGTGTTGTCACTCAATCATTCATTATCAAGAGTCCTAAAGTACCCCATCGAGAGCATACTCCGGTAAATTCCTTATGTCATCACATACCATAACGATGAAAATATGAATACTACTTAGCGAACAACCTAATGCAACGTGCTATTAGGTTTAATCCTCCAAGTGCTTTAAGTTCTAAGAATTAGACTAATCCATGCAATAGAAATACTATGAGTAAACTATTTAACATAGGTCAAGCTTCTACTTGCAATCACACAAAGGTTTTGAATACAATTGGTAATCACAATATGCTACTTATGAAAAGGGTTATCAACAATTACGTATCTCAAAACCCTAGCCTAGCTTTAGAAATGCACTCATGGTTATTTAGTAGCGCTCCTAAACAAACAATCATACAATCATAAACGATAATAAATGGTAGAACAAGACAATAACAATTTGATTGAGATAACAAAACCAATATATTAATTTAGTAGCATGTTTATGATATCCGACTACATCCTTAACCAATATGAGGTGATTAGCTACTCATGGATTTCTTAAAACCCATGAAAAATATAATAAAAGAGAATAGGTAAAGCAAACCCTAGGTTGTAGAAAAATCTCCAACTCCAAGCCCTAGCTCCTCTCCTTCTCTTCTCTCCAAAGTATGATAAAAAAATATAAGATTCCTCCCTCTCGCCTTATAACCCGTGCTCGAAATCCTCTCTAGGGCGATTGCCAAATCTCGCCAAAACGCACTAAACTTGCCTAAACGAATGCATTGGTCAAGTCCGGCCGTGAGAAGAATGCCTAAAGCGATTGGGTTGTGCAACACAGCTGGATAAAGCCCAATCCATTACCGTCCTTGGCATGTTGAAATCTCAATTCTTCCTGAGACATGACTCGCGAGTTTATTTTTGCCACGGAATTCATACCCCTCCGTGAAAAGTATATTCTTCTGGATTTCCAAAATCCCGTCGGTACTTTCTCGTTCTCCAGACTCTCCGTGAAAACTCGACTTCCCTTCTTGCTATCATCAGCAACGTCACTGCCAAAGTCTTCATATCTTCCAAGCTCAGACAAGAGCTTCTTCCATTCTTGCCACTCCGACTGTTCAAAATCCACGAAGGTCCATTCCCATCGAACCCTCTTCTTTATCACCGCATTCGGCTCCATCTCGCTATCTCGAGCTCGCTTCACATTTCCATCAAAACACGAGCTCTCTCCATCTTCGTCATTAACGAGCATCAACTCCTTATATCTCGAGCAACATCCACAGAAACCAACTTCCAGCATCACCATCACTGCCGGCTTATCATCCGCTTCTCCATTAACAGCCAAGCTTTATCACGGCATTGCTCGATCTCGTCCCTGACCTTCATCAACAGTTCACCAGTCACAGCCACCGATAGTAGCAAAGCAACTCCATGACACCATCATTACAAAGATCCAACATCACGCTAAACTCTCTTTCATCGTTTCGCCAACAATGGCAGCATTCTTTCCATTCTATGCTCGACTCTCATCGTATCCTATTGGCAAGAAGAACATTTGTCATGATGATCGCCGTCAATCACCACCACAACACATCGTCTCTCCCACGAACCACCTTCATGAAATCTTCTCTTCGCTATTCATGGCAGCGACAGTTAATCATCGGCATCAGTACCACTCCTTCTCATTCGTCTCAGCCACCACAAAGACGAACTCCATTGCGGCTCGACCCATCATCACCATCGATACGGACTATCAACCAAGTACTCATGTCTTATATTATCTCCATAACCCATCTTACTTAGTCCCACTCGAGTTCGAGAAGAACTCAAAGCAAAACCAAAAATCTGATCGTGAATGTATTCTACTGTCAGTCTTGCGGGACTGACAGTTCAACTCTATTAACAACCTGTGCGGCTGCCCTGAGTAGAAACGCGCCTGCCTTTAACAGTTCTGGGCTTCAATATCTTTTGCGACTTGGACTCGCTTCACTTGTGCTCAACTTTCTCATATGAAGTCGGAATGACTCCATTCTTTCGCCGTTCTTTTCGTCTTTTCGTCCTCTTCAAGATGATGTGAAGAAATCTCTGATTTGAGCGAGTTCCACTTCCTTTTGGTTAAGATAGCCTTAAACACCTAAGAAACTCAAAACAAACAAAATCAAAGCATAATGATACAAAAACTACCAAGAAAGCAAAGCATTTGAGTACCTAACTAGTGCAAATATTGCACCTATCAAATTCCCCCACACTTGCCTTTTGCTAGTCCTCGAGCAAACTATCTAAAATACAACAACTCCATGTCGGCGAGGATACGGTTACTCTTAGCATGAATAACAGGCCTTTAAACCCCTAGGTGTCCCTAGTGGACGAGTTATAGTCTCGTGAAGGTTTACAAGAGGTCTACCTACAAAACCTATATTTCCAACTCCGTCTATTTGTGACAAATTCATGAACGAATCCAAAATGACTACAGGAGGAGGTACCTTGCGCAAATTCAGTTCATATTCAAATAAATAAAGCTCTAATTAGATAGTCGAACAAGCCACAATACTCGGATACTAACAAACCACAATCACAATGAAAAGATTAAGAAGATGAATATAGATGTAGATGTTGGCGAATGTTCACAAGTGATCAATGTTTCCCATATCGTCCCAAGGTCACTTGCCAAGATGAACCTATGCCTATTGGATTGAGCTACTGGTCAACTCTAGAAGCGTCAACACACTGGCATATACAAGGGAACCAGTGGCCAACAACTTACTTCTACATCAACTCACTGGCATATACAAGGGAACCAGGAGTGACTTTATTCACCAAATATATTACTTTCTTTTCTTTTTTTTTTTTTTTTTTTTTTTTTTTTTTTTTTAGACGGCATGATTAGATCTTTTGGATCCAAGCGCATGCTTCTTGTCAGCAAGTACGTGATAGTTGCCTTGGATCCTGCATTCCACGCTTGTTTAGGCGACGGAGACAGGGACTACGTTTCACACATACTGTTATTCCCAAGTGTCATTCTTATTCCGTTTGGTCTAATTGGTCGGTCTTTTTTTTTTTTTTTTTTTTTTTTTTTTTTTTTTTTAGCAACTCAATCACTCTATTTCATCTTAGCAGTAATAACACGTCGATGTTTAGTGACCCACCAAAGCACTTAGAGAACAATAGATATATATGGAAAAATAAAAATAGAATGTGATATGGTGATATTCCGAGATATGGTAACAACTATCATGTTGTTTGTGATTTCTGAGCTATGTGTTCGTCCCTTTTAGTTAATTGGTTCCTCAACTCCTGCATTCAAAATGGTTCCATCCACTAATGGTGTCATCCTAAAGGCACAAGTTTCTAGATTTCGGAGTTCAAAAAGCACAATTTTTCTTGGTTTTTTTTTTTTTTTTTTTTTTTTTTTTCTATTTTTTTTTTTTTTTTTTTTTTTTAAAGGCATAAAAAAAAACTAAAACAAACTATACAAATATATAAATGCTCCCCCACACTTAAACTTCACATTGTCCTCAATGTGTAAAACCGAAAGTTCTGAATTCTGACGTAACAGCAGATAAAACGCAAAAACTGTGCAAATTGGTAAGGAATTTGGAAAAACTCCATTTCACAAAAGTTGTTCATATACGTGTTTTCTACACAGTGTCAAAAGGGCACAATGTTTAGATAAACGGTCTGACAGTTATGGTCTCTGAACTGAACTACGCGCAGTCTGAATTTTTCTGACGAAAAGGTATTCGTCATGATTTTCTTCTAAAATAGATTCCGGACTCAATGAAATTAAACATGGGGATGCAAATATGATATGAAAACAATAAAAACAAAAAGTAAAAAGGTTTAAGATACAAAACCTATGGGTTGCCTCCCATTAAGCGCTTAGTTTAACGTCTTTAGCTCGACTTGGCATTCGCCTATTACTCCTCCAGAGGGAGTGCATCAACAAGGTTGATCTCTTCCACAACTTCAGATGTGAACGACTCATAATACGGTTTCAATCGATGTCCATTCACCTTTAGCTCCTTTCCCGTTTCTAAACTTCGAATGTCTACTGCACCATGAGGAAAAACGTGAAGCACAATAAAAGGACCTATCCAACGAGAACGTAATTTACCAGGAAATAAAGTAAGACGAGAATTAAATAGCAAAACTTTCTGTCCAACACGGAAGTGTTTTCTAGAAATCATCTTATCATGAAAAGTCTTTGTTTTCTCCTTGTAAATACGCGAACTTTCATACGCGTCATTACGAATCTCTTCCAGTTCACTTAGTTGAAGTTTTCGTTGATTACCAGCCCCAACCATCTCCATGTTGCATTGTTGAATAGCCCAAAAAGCCTTATGCTCGATTTCAACAGGAAGATGACAAGCTTTACCGTACACAAGTCTATAAGGAGACATCCCAATAGGAGTCTTGTATGCAGTCCTATACGCCCATAAAGCGTCATCGAGTCGTAAACTCCAATCCTTTTCGTGTAGGATTTACTGTTTTCTCCAAAATAGACTTCACTTCTCGATTAGAGACTTCTGCTTGCCCATTTGTTTGTGGATGATATGCTGTAGCAATCTTGTGAGATATGTTGTACTTCTTCAACAAGCCTTGAAAAACTTGTTTCGAAAGTGCGATCCTCCATCACCGACTATGGCTCTTGGAGTTCCAAACCTTGCAAAATATACTTTAACAAAATCAGAACCACTTTAGAATCATTAGTAGGGGTGGCCTTAGCTTCCACCCATTTCGAGACATAATCAACAGCTAAAGGATATAATATTTACCAAAAGAATTAACAAAAGGCCCCATAAAATCAATTCCCCAAACATCAAATATTTCAACAAAGAGTATGGGAGTTTGTGGCATTTGATTTCGAGCACCTAGATTGCCCGTTCTCTGGCATCGATCACAAGTAGTGCAAAATATATATGCATCTTTAAATAAAGTTGGCCAATAGAATCCACTCTCAAGTACCTTGAGTGCGGTTCTTTTAGACCCAAAGTGTCCTCCACAAGCATATGAATGGCAAAAAGACAATATAGAATTGAATTGATTGTGTACGCACCTTCGTATAACTTGGTCTGAACAATGTTTCCATAGGTATGGATCATCCCATATATATTGATAAGCTAATCTCTTAAGTTTGTCCCTCTCAGCACGAGACAAATTCTTTGGGATTTGTTTAGACACTAAATAATTCACAATATCAGCGTACCATGGTTTAAACCGCAATTGTGAAAAAGTTGCTCATCTAGGGAAGCTTTCACGCAACGGGATAGCTTCTTCGTCTACAGTAAGACGACTCAAGTGATCCGCAACAGTGTTCTCAATGCCTTTCTTGTCTTTAATTTCGAGATCAAACTCTTGTAAGAGTAATATCCATCGAATGAGCCTTGGTTTCGCCTCCTTTTTTGCAAGTAAGTACCTAAGTGCTGCATGATCAGAAAACACAACAACTTTTGTACCAATTAAATAGGAACGGAATTTTTCCAAAGCGAAAACGATTGCTAATAACTCTTTTTCCGTGGTCGTGTAATTTTGTTGAGCATCATTCAACGTTCTGGAAGCATAATAAATGGCATGGGGTAGCTTCCGTCAAAGATGCCGCCCAATCGCACCGACCGCATAATCACTAGCATCACACATTAGCTCGAATGGCTTACTCCAATTTGGTGGTTTCATAATAGGGGCTGTTATCAAAAGTTCTTTCAAACGATTGAATGCCGCCAAACACTTCTCATCGAAGTTAAAAACCACGTCTTTTTGCAAAAGGTTGCATAATGGTGCCGCAACCTTGGAAAAGTCCTTGATAAACCTGCGATAAAATCTGCGTGACCAAGAAAAGAACAATTTCCCTCACCGTAGTGGGAGGAGTTAGAGCACGAATAAGATCAATCTTAGATTTATCAACTTCCAATCCTTTAGAAGATATAATATGGCCTAGAACAATGCCATGAGTTACCATAAAATGGCACTTCTCCCAATTTAGCACAAGATTAGTCTCAACACATCGTTTAAGAATTAATGTAAGGTTATCCAAGCACAAGTCAAATGAATCACCGTACACACTGAAATCATCCATAAAAACTTCGATAATGTTTTCGACATATTCAGAAAAGATACTTACCATACACCTTTGGAAGGTAGCGGGTGCATTACACAAACCAAAAGGCATCCTTCTATATGCAAATGTTCCGAACGGGCACGTAAAAGTAGTTTTCTCTTGATCCTCAGGTGCTATAGCAATCTGATTGTAACCTGAATAACCATCAAGAAAAAAAAGAGTGAGAGTGTCCGGCACAAACGTTCCAACATTTGATCCATAAAAGGTAAAGGAAAATGATCTTTTTAGTGGTTGCATTCAGTTTTCTATAATCTATACAAACCCTCCAAACCGGTTTGCACACGAGTTGGGACAAGTTCGTTATTATCATTTTGCACCACCGTGACGCCCGACTTCTTTGGTACCACTTGTACTGGCTCACCCATTTGCTATCGTAAATGGGGTAGATAACTCCCACATCTAATAACTTTAGTATCTCTTTCTTTACGACTTCCATCATTGGAGGATTCAAGCGGCGTTGTGCCTCCCTTGTAGGCTTTGCTTCATCCTCAAGCCGTATTTTATGCATGCACGTCGATGGGCTTATTCCCTTGATATCGCGATTGTCCATCCTATGCAGCTTTGTACTCCTCAAAACTCGAAGAAGTCTTTGTTCTGCAATTCGGTTAGTGCATTCGAAACTATAATCGGCAACTCTTCATTATCACCCAAATACATGTATTTTAGGTGATCGGGAAGAGGCTTTAGTTCAAGTTTCGGAGCACATAAAATAGATGGCAATAATTTTTCATCGGAGCGTAGGCAAAGAGATAAAAGAAATACTTGAGTTTTGTGGTACTTCTTGTAAAGAATTGAGAAAGCCTAAGGCTTCTTTGGTTTCTTCTCCACACTCAAATCTTCCATCAATGGGTGTCGTTAACGCGGTTTCAAGCACATCCTCCCCATTCATATTGAATAACTGTTGAGCCAAGTTATCAATCACATCAACAGAGAAGCAAGAATGGACATCACTAGGATATCTCATCGTTTCATAAATGTTGAAACGTATTACTTCTCCATCAAATTCCATAGTCAACGAACCATCATGCACATCAATTTTAGTTCTAGCCGTGCTCATAAATGGTCGACCAAGAAGCAAAGGTAGAGATGTGTCATTTGATCCGTCTGTCATCTCCAACACACAGAAATCCGCTGGAAAAATTAGCTGGTTTACCTGCACAAGTACATCTTCAATAATACCTCTAGGGTATACATTAGAACGGTCAGCCAACTGTAAAGTAATTCCAGTTTCTTTCAATGGACCTAACTTAAGAGATTCATATATAGATGCAGGCATAACATTTACTGATGCTCCTAAATCAAGCATAGCCTTATTAAACTTAGTGTTACCAATAACAATAGGAATATCGAAACTACCGGGGTCTTTACATTTAAGTGGGAGTTTCTTTTGCAAGATAGCCGAAGCATTTTCCCCCACTTTCATTACCTCATTACCGGTTAACCTCTGTTTATTGGTGCACAAGTCCTTCAGAATTCTCGCATACTTTGGGACTTGTTTAATTGCATCTATCAATGGAATGTTCACATGAATCTTCCTGAAAATATCTAAAATCTCCTTATCTTGTTCCACCTTTTTAGAATTAGCAAACCTGCGAGGAAAAGGTAAAGGGGGAACATAAGTAGAAACAGGAGGTTTAGAGTTCGTTTTAGGTACCTCATCGGTTTGGGAAGAGTCAGTAATCTCTTTCTCCAAAACCGGCCCCTTGGGGTCTTTGCTTTTCTCAGCATCTTCTGGTTGCACAGTTCGTGTACCACTTCTCAATGTCACAGCATTGACAGAATCTCTTGGGTTAAGAGGTTGAGAAGGGAGTTTCCCACTATTCTGCGTCTCCAAATGATTCAATCTACCTGCCATAGTGCTCATTTGTGTCTGCAACTCCTTGATTGCACCATCAGTCGTTTGCTGATTCTTTTGCACCATTGTGGTTAGATTCTTCATCATAGCAAGCATCTCTGATGATTCTGAGTTCTGCACTGGTTGTGGTTGTGGATGTTGTTGTTGTTGTTGAAAACCACTAGGACGATTGAAAACCAGGTCCTTGAGTGCGGCTTGCTTGTTTGCATAACTAAAATTGGGATGATCTCTCCACCCTGGATTATAAGTATTGGAATAAGGATCATACCGTTGCCTTTGTCGATTTGGGAAAATAGCATTCACTTGTTGCCTTCTTCCTCATAAGAGGGAATGATTCTGCGGCCATTTGTTGTATCATCTTCTCCATATTACCAATTCTATTTTCTAAGTGCGGTGAAGAAGTAACCTCATTAAACCCGTCGACTCATTGACACACCTCTTGTGTTGAATTGTTGCGTGTTTGCAGCCATATTCTCGATCAATTCCGCTGCTTCGTCAATGGTTTTGTTTGTCAAAGCACCACCACTAGCTGCATCAATAAGATTTCTCTCGGATTGGAGCAAACCATCGTAAAAAATACCGCACTATGAGTTGCTCGGAGATTTGATGATGTGGGCAGCTTGCTAACAACTTCTTGTACCGTTCCCAGTAGTCGAAAGAGTCTCACCAGTAATTTGTTCAATCCCACTAATTGCTTTACGAATAGTTGCTTTGCTTTGGAGGCGGAAAGTACTTTTCTAAAAATGCTCTCTGCATCTCGTTCCATGTTGTGATACTTCCAGGTGGAAGACCATAAAACCATTCTTCTGCAGAATCAATCAAAGAGAATGGAAAAGCTGTCAGTAAAGCTCTTCCTTGATCAGTTCCGGTTGGCTTCAAACTTGTCAACCTATGTTGAAACAATAGTAAATGACGATTTGGATCATCTCCTGGAAGCCCTTTGAACTTCGGTAACCAATGAATCAACTGAGATTTGAGCTCAATTGAATCTTCCAAGTTGACACACAACTTTTGTTGATCAAACGATGGGGATGTCAGATCTTTGAGTGTCCTCTTGGGAGTTGGAGGTGGTGGAGCGCCATCATTTCCCTGGTTCCCCTGGTTCCCTTGGTTTCCTTGGTTTCCTTGGTCACTGTGTTGTTGTGGTTGTTAATTCCGCCAACCATCTCTTCTTGTTGTGAATTTTCGAGGCTCTTGTAGTACCGTTCCTCTCGCGAGTTGAAATTCGCACCTTTGGTAATCCCAACGTTTGGGTGCCGGAGATTAAGTACTGAAACAAGATTCTCAAAAACGAAATTAAAAACTAAAATAAGAAATCAATAACAAAATAACAATCCGCTATGCCTCCCCGGCAGCGGCGCCAAAATTTGGCCGGTTGTCAGCCGACGCAAAAATAATTTAAGTTCTTTCACTTCACAATTATAAATAATAGTATAGTAATAAGAACAGATTCGTTCCACAAGGAGATATGGGTTGTTATTCGTAATTGAAAACTTAAGTAACCCGGGGGATTTTTGATTTAGGTCTAAAATAATTAAACTAGTAATAATAGCGAAGAATGAATATAGAGAATCAATAAGTTGAGAATATCTTTGGTTAAGGGTTCATCATCAATCATAAGACATGCACTTCGACTAATAATCGGTGTTGTCACTCAATCATTCATTATCAAGAGTCCTAAAGTACCCCATCGAGAGCATACTCCGGTAAATTCCTTATGTCATCACATACCATAACGATGAAAATATGAATACTACTTAGCGAACAACCTAATGCAACGTGCTATTAGGTTTAATCCTCCAAGTGCTTTAAGTTCTAAGAATTAGACTAATCCATGCAATAGAAATACTATGAGTAAACTATTTAACATAGGTCAAGCTTCTACTTGCAATCACACAAAGGTTTTGAATACAATTGGTAATCACAATATGCTACTTATGAAAAGGGTTATCAACAATTACGTATCTCAAAACCCTAGCCTAGCTTTAGAAATGCACTCATGGTTATTTAGTAGCGCTCTAAACAAACAATCATACAATCATAAACGATAATAAATGGTAGAACAAGACAATAACAATTTGATTGAGATAACAAAACCAATATATTAATTTAGTAGCATGTTTATGATATCCGACTACATCCTTAACCAATATGAGGTGATTAGCTACTCATGGATTTCTTAAAACCCATGAAAAATATAATAAAAGAGAATAGGTAAAGCAAACCCTAGGTTGTAGAAAAATCTCCAACTCCAAGCCCTAGCTCCTCTCCTTCTCTTCTCTCCAAAGTATGATAAAAAAAATATAAGATTCCTCCTCTCTGCCTTATAACCCGTGCTCGAAATCCTCTCTAGAACTGATTGCCAAATCTGCCAAAACGCACTAAACTTGCCTAAACGAATGCATTGGTCAAGTCTGGCCGTGAGAAGAATGCCTAAAGCGATTGGGTTGTGCAACACAGCTGGATAAAGCCCAATCCATTACCGTCCTTGGCATGTTGAAATCTCAATTCTTCCTCGGAGACACACAGCTCCGCGAGTTTATTTTTGCCCTGGAATTCATACCCCTCCGTGAAAAGTATATTCTTCTGGATTTCCAAAATCCCGTCGGTACTTTCTCGTTCTCCAGACTCTCCGTGAAAACTCGACTTCCCTTCTTGCTATCATCAGCAACGTCACTGCCAAAGTCTTCATATCTTCCAAGCTCAGACAAGAGCTTCTTCCATTCTTGCCAGCTCCGACTCTGTTCAAAATCCACGAAGGTCCATTCCCATCGAACCCTCTTCTTTATCACTGTTCAGCTCCATCTCGCTATCTCGAGCTCTGCTTCACATTTCCATCAAAACACGAGCTCTCTCCATCTTCGTCATTAACAGCATCAACTCCTTATATCTCGAGCAACATCCACAGAAACCAACTTCCAGCATCACCATCACTGCCGGCTTATCATCCGCTTCTCCATTAACAGCCAAGCTTTATCACGGCATTGCTCGATCTCGTCCCTGACCTTCATCAACAGTTCACCAGTCACAGCCACCGATAGTAGCAGCAACTCCATGACACCATCATTACAGCATCCAACATCACTGCCAAACTCTCTTTCATCGCTGCCAACAATGGCAGCATTCTTTCCATTCTATGCTCGACTCTCATCGTATCCTATTGGCAGCAGCAACACTGTCATGATGACTGCCGTCAATCACCACCACAACACATCGTCTCTCCCACGAACCACCTTCATGAAATCTTCTCTTCGCTATTCATGGCAGCGACAGTTAATCATCGGCATCAGTACCACTCCTTCTCATTCGTCTCAGCCACCACAGCACGAACTCCATTACTGACTCGACCCATCATCACCATCTGATACGGACTATCAACCAGTACTCATGTCTTATATTATCTCCATAACCCATCTTACTTAGTCCCACTCGAGTTCGAGAAGAACTCAGCAAAACCAAAAATCTGATCGTGAATGTATTCTACTGTCAGTCTTGCGGGACTGACAGTTCAACTCTATTAACAACCTGTGCGGCTGCCCTGAGTAGAAACGCGCTTTGCCTTTATGATTTCGGGCTTCAATATCTTTTGCGACTTGGACTCGCTTCACTTGTGCTCAACTTTCTCATATGAAGTCGGAATGACTCCATTCTTTCGCCGTTCTTTTCGTCTTTTCGTCCTCTTCAAGATGATGTGAAGAAATCTCTGATTTGAGCGAGTTCCACTTCCTTTTGGTTAAGATAGCCTTAAACACCTAAGAAACTCAAAACAAACAAAATCAAAGCATAATGATACAAAAACTACCAAGAAAGCAAAGCATTTGAGTACCTAACTAGTGCAAATATTGCACCTATCAACGATACATCTTGCGAGGGAGTCGCAGGGAAGTAAAATAAATGACGCAATGATAAATGACGACATGACTTAACATGAGAAAAATGTGAAGACTCAGCGAAATTTAGGAGTGTCGCAAGAATTGATACTTGTACGCTTGCGATATTTTCGCAAGCTATTCCCGAAAATAAAGGATAGCTTAGCTGTCATCCACTGTATAGTACCCTATATAAAGGGTTGAGTAAGTCTGCTGAGGGGGAGTTCTTTTTGAATTGTTAAGCAAGTCTTTAGGAGAGAGAAAGTTTTAAGAGTGATTGTAATTCTATTATTCATTTCCATTTCATATTGTAAAGATTCAAGTATTCAATCAATAGAAATCATAATCATTCATCTTAAAATGACTTAATTGTGTAAATTCTAGTGAGGGGTGTAGTGTAGGATTTCCTGCAACTACAAAGAAGTTTATATGGTTTTCAGCAACCTGTTCTTAACAATCTTATGGAGCAACGAAAAGATTAGTGGTACGACGTGCCTTTCCAGCAAGCTACTTAGAACTCCTAGCTACATCAGTAGTCATCGTCAGTTGTTTGACAGAGGGAGAATGATGGAATCCAGGAATGAAGCACTAGGGACAGCCAGATTTCTCGTAAAAGATATAACTGCTTCTCAAATGTGGATTATTGAGAAGGTGCTTGTGCTGTTGGATATCATGCTCGAGGTTTTTATGTGGGATTTGTGCAGGGGTGAAGGCAATAATCTCTTCCATGAAGATGAAAAATCTGCTTTGGTTGATCTTTACTACTGGTATTTTGCTAAACTCAAACCCTTTTATTGTGAAGAGTTAATGTGTCGGGGGCATCAACCAACGAGTGGATGTACCAAGTTTGTAGTTTATGCTGAGTACTCCCTTAACTATCAACTAGTGAGAGCTAAAGACAGTGTTTCAAAGCTGAATTATGTAAATCTATCTAAAGTTAAGGCTGGTATCCCAATGGGGACTTCCACAAGTGCATACAGATATGTGAGTTATGAAGAGGGTGGGCTTGATTATCCTTGGGCAGTTAACAGAAAGGAGTTAAGCTCTTTGATTGCTATTGGGTTTTACTACAATGAGGAAATGAAGTAGGACAGTTTAGTCCCAACTGTGGAGTTTTTTTTATACTTCAAACAGCCGACCATCCGTCTAGCTGAGTTACAGTGGGTCAAACCTTGCGGAAATGCTTCATACAGAAAGCTGCTACTAGAATCTTCCTCACCGTGCTATATGGAAACTTTGGGCTGCGTCTTTAATCCTTGAGGACAAGGATGTTTAAAAGGGGTAAGTATTGTCATATCCCTAGCCTAAAGGGAGGGTGATCATATCCAGTCTCGCCCTGTCATTTGCCATTGGTGTTAAATAGAGGTTAGTAGTAATTAATTATATATTAGTTAGTTTAATTAGTGGTTAATTATCATTGTAACAGATGGTTGTGGTGTAACCATCTGGGAGCTTTATGTTCGTAGATCGTAGGTCAAGTAGTGAGGCTTTATAAGCCAGTGTGTCTGTAGAGACAATGCTATGAAAAATATAATCAAAAGAGTCGATTTTAATCGATTAGGCTTTGGTTCAGTGGAATCAAGGAGGTTACTATGTTCTCATCAAAGTCTCGATCCAATCTTGTTGTGGAAACACAACAGAGGAGTGCTTGAAGAAAAAGGAAGTGATGATGAGGTTCAAATTAGCAGTATTTGAAATGGATTTGGAGCAACTAGAGAAAACTAAGTACTATATATGCAAAGCAATAAGATTGAATAAAAAGAAGAAGAAAGAAGATGCAAGGAATATGAGAGAAGAGGAAGAAGTAGGTTTGCAGAACAATAACCAAGATGGTGATATGGATCTGTTGTGGAATGAGTTTTGTCATGCAAACTCAGTATATGAGGCAGAAAATGAAGAGAAAAAGAAGAGAAGCGAAGAGAAAGTAAAAGATGAAGAATACCCAGAAGAATTTTTGCAGTTATTGCAGAAAAAGGAAAGGAGACAAGGTGTGTTGTTAATGAGAAGGATTAGGGCTAGAAGAGCATCAATTTATGCATGAAGATATAAGGATTATACAGACCACCCTGAGGCTGAAATCAGTATAGAGGATGAGTATCAAGCGTACCTATCACGAACACCACATGAAAATGAGGTCATACTCAACATAGTGACTAATTCTGAAACTGATATGGGATCGGAGAGGGAAAGGTCGGATTACGACTCCGAGTGATGGCTGGCAATAGGTAAGACTCTACCAATTCCAATTTTCTTATAGCTGGTGGATTTTTTGGGTTAAGTTGCTTTAATGGGAATGATGACACAGATTTTAGTTGCAAATGGTTACACAAGTTACTATTTTGAAGAAATAGGTATCATCAAAGTACAGAGAAAAATTGGAATTAAGAGTGTCTAATGGGAAATTGTGGACTGTTGACGACTGAATCTTGATTTGTTTTTTGGATTTATGATTTATTTTCATGTTTTTTGTAATGTTAATGACTGAATGGTGTTGGAGTTGCTTAATTAATGACTCTCTAATGGATTAATTTTCTTGTTTAATGACTGTTTTCTTGTGTATGATTGAATGGTGTTGGAGTTGTTGGTTGTATTGCCAAACTCAATTTATGACCAAATAACTGGATATATAGAAAGCACAAGTATTGTGTTGAAAACAAATGTCTACTTGGAAAAATCACGCCTAATTTTATTACAAAAATTTGACATTGTATCGAAATCACAAAGGATTGCTGAAATTACATGGATTCTATAAGACTAGAGTCCATCAAGGGGGAGGGGTCTTCCTGTCTTTCATTTGAATTGCAGAAACCAGCTGCGATTCTCATTACAGCTACTTATGCACCAATTCACTAATGCTGACCTCCTGGAATTAGAATACCCGTCACGACAACATCTTAATATTTACAACGGCATTGGTTGATAATATAAAACAGGAACTATCCATAAAATACAAAACGTGAATTTATCACTACAAATATGGGCTAATGGTACCATAATTTATGTATCTCTCTTTTTTCCCATTTATGTTCTGGTTTTGTGTTTTGGTGTCAAACACCAATTTCAAATCAATAATTCGTCTACAAAAAGAATCCCGATTAGTCACGTAATCAACATTTTTTTTCGACTTCTCAAATCCCCATCAGTTACAAAATCTTTTTCATTCGTGTGCATTTTCAAGAATATCATCATTGATTTGTCTATCAATCACTTATACCCTTTGCATCTCAAATTCTCACTTCTTTTTACATTTTTCTTTTCCCTCTCGGATTTTATTATAATTGTTGAAGAATAAACCAAGATACTATGAAGAATAAACCAATATGGTTGAGTCAATGGTATAGTTGACATGAAGAATAAACCAATATGGTTGAGTCAACAAGATTGACATGAAGTGAATGGATCAACAAGAGTTTTTGATCCATGGTACGGTTTATAGAAGTTTACTCTTTTGGTTTTAAGAGTTTATTTACGTGAGAATTGTCTAGAAGTTTCTTTGTTAGAGTTTTATTATGTTTGGAAAGTTATTTTTCATGAGAGTCAAGTTTGTTACCCATTAAATAAAATACCAACCATTATTACCCAAAATAAGACCAAGTCTGATTCTTCAGATTTCAAAAACGACTTTTAGTCCAGATAAGATACGAAAAAAAAAATCAAAGATGAGAAATGGTACTATTAAAAATATATAGTATATATATATATATTTAACACCAAACTACATTACTCTGATAAAAAAAAAACAAAAAAAAAACACTACACTCGGAATATGTTTGTGGCATGGACATCGTTAGTACATGTTTCCGATTGTCCTCCAAAATTCCTCAACGAGACGGCGCTCCTCATGTGAGGAATAACTCTAACCTTTGCCCACCTTATCTCCGCAATTTCTGTCAAAGTTCTGGTGAGTTCATTATAACGCGCTAAACAGCGGTTGTTTTGCAATAGGACGTCGTTGTTCTTTCCCAAGGCTATAAGCTTATAAGGCGGCCACCATAGATTCGAAGGCTCTTCCAAGACAATGCTCCTCTTAAGTTCCCAATTCCATTCTACACCGGGTGCCCGTGCATGAATATCATTATCGGAAATGGGTGCCCAAAAATCAATCCGGAGATCATAAATATCGTGAATGTTGTAAAACAAAAGGCGAACTCCAGACAATACCATTCCAAGTTTTGGAGTACTGAAACCACCATTCTCATAAATATGATGCGGGGGTGGCGAATGTGACTGGAATGTCTCATTGTCCAAATTGAAAGATACTATCTGAATATTGTCATAAAAATAATGATTTATCCAAAAAATACAACCATGTGCGTACACACCTGAATCCCAAAAAGTAAAAGGAAAATCTCCGATGTTCCTCCATCCCCTGTTGTCGCCTAGAGTGTGTACGTCCACTTTACCGTCCACTTGAATTCGAACTACTTTGTATTCACCGGTATGTTCACAATAGCTGAAACCCCCTACAACGAATCGTGGATCCCAACTAATTTGTGGAATTGGTGTTGGATCGCATATTTGTGGCAGATGGAGGTGCTCACCCGTTGTTGGATTCATAATATAGATAGGATCTTGTATGCCGTGGTGTGAAACATAAAAACATACCAGACCATTACAAGATCCAACGATTGGGTGTGACATGTTTTCATCATAGGATCGGATAATATTCCAGGTACCATTGTTTCCAAATAACATCTGATAGAAATCTCCCATCATCGTGTAGTAATCTTCCTCCTCAATTTGTTCTCTGTAGAAGAGTTGCGTAACTTTTTCTTATGTCACTTTTTGAGTGAAACCGAAAAGGAGTCCAATTCTTTTGTCTGCAAGGACAGAATTCCACTCTTTGCATACACATTTGCTTGCCAAAATACCTTCTGTACTTGGGAGGAGGTGTAGTATCTCGGGAGTTAAATCCGACAACATTTCCATTACTATTACTGGTGAAATATTTTATTTTTTTAATGTAGAAGTATTTAGGATTTCGTTTTTGTTGAATGCTTATATAGACATCCAATGGATGCAATATGTGTCCCCACACAACACACTTGTTGGAATTTTCACGTCTTTTGGTGTTTCAAAATCTATTCGGTTAATGTGAAGCGTAATACGAAGGGGTGCGAACCGTTACACCGTTTGGCCAATGGTCACATCCTTAATCAGCATGCCTTATTTAAAAATCCATGATCCAAACAAGAAACGGATATTTTCACGTGTTTGTGTGAGATTTATTCCATTTTATCAACATTCTATTTATGTGTCCATTGCAAATTTAAAAATTAGGGTTATGACCATAGCATATTAATCTTTTGAAGAAAGATTAATATATTAATCTTTTGAAGACCATAGTATATTAATCTTTTGAAGAAAAAAATGATCCCAATATATATTGCTATTGCCAATCATAGTTGTAATTTATGGTGTTGACCAATATACGAAAGCCAAAAGAGAATTTGGGCATGGTTATAGCGCTTGGCTGGACGGATTTGTTGCGCATGGCTTTGAGTAGGTGTGAATTACCGAGGGAATTACACCAAAAATAGAAATTTGTTCAGAGAAGATTAGGCATGGCAAATCATGGAGAGAGATACTTCAGATACCTACAGATTTGGCAAGAGTGTAGCCAAGGCATGCACATTAGCGAAGAGTACATGATTATGATCTACTGAAAGATAAAGCATATACTCCATGTACTCAATCAACATGGTTGTGTTTACGCAATTTTTTTCGTGCTATTTTTCCGTATTTAGATAAATCATAATATATACTAAAATCAATGTGGTGTTGTACGCGTATATGAGAATATATTTATCAATATGGAAACTGTTATATTTTGTTTATTTGAGAGTGATATGCGGAATATAACTAAATTAGGTAATTGGAGATAATGCTCCCAACCTAAAAAAATTAGGGTTTTTCTAATACACATATATATATATGTATATATATATATATATACCACACTAGCAAAAAAGATAGATTGATATATTAGACGAAGAAAATGAGTTCCAATAAGAACAATACCGAGAGCATTAAAACAATTCCAAGGATAGTAATGGCTGTCCCTAGAAAGCTAAGGATCACCATAACTATTGATGGCGTGTGTATGGTTCTTGGCATGCCCCTGTTAGCTGAAGTTCAAGCTCATGTTGACAATCTTACTCTTCCTGCTTCGCTTCATTGAAATGGATAGTGTCCATGCTCCAATTCCTTCAAATGAGCTGTTGGTGAAACGTGTCCGGAACACCGAAATACCTGTGGAGACACCTCTAGAAGAAAAGGTACTTGAAGTTCCAAACACTGACTGCTAACGGTGCAACACGAGTACCAGGATGCGATGGTTTTAGTTGAGCAGATTATCAAAGAAACTTTCGAATAATGTGGTTTTTATTTTTTAATATTGAGGATGTTGGTATTATTTTGCTTCGTTTAGTTTTAGAATGAATAATATAAAAATATTGGTTCTTTAATATATGCTCGTGTCAAATTCTTTGCTTGATATTTGTTTGTTAATCAATCAATTTTCATTATCTTAACTCGTCGAGTCAACTCAGTTTTCCATAATATAACTTTTATAAACATAATCCCTTATGACAGTTATCAGATTTTTAATTTTAATTTAGGCACAACCAAAATGGAAGAAATATATCATTAATTTATGGAAAGACTGGACCACAAGGGATCTTGCCACCAATGCCAAATTTGGGTCAAGCCAACCCAATGTGACAGACATTTTAGAAACAAAAAATAATCTTCTCTATATTATTTGGCAAAACAGAAGAAGAGGAGTACCAAAGACATCTATCTTTTCTTTTGCATGTACCCAACAAGGCCACACAAGATACTCATTATGGCTACCTAGATCTTCTTCTTTTGCATGCGCACAAAAAATCAGAAGAAGAGGAGTATTGAAGAGATCTATCTTTTCTTTTGCATGTACCCAACCGCACAAGATACTCATTATGGCTACCTACATCTTCTTATTTTGCATGCGCACAAAAAATAAGGGACTCATTTTGATGATTGACAAAAATAAGAAACTGAGTAATGATTATTGACAAAAGCGAGAGCGTTGTGATTGATGAACACTCTTGCTTTTGAAGGAGAGAATAAACCAGAAGGTCACACAATACAGGCTCTTGTTATAATACTTCTCTTTAAGTCACACATAACAAGAAGTCCCAAAGTACAACTACCATATGAGTGTACCCCTCAAAGCCAAAAATCAATCATAGGAATGTTCCATATATATACTCCTAGTATTTAGTGATGGGGCTGGTAAGGACATGGTCCCACTAGAATATTCTACACAGATTGTTAAAGTAGAAAAGATCAAAGATCAAAAAATACCACTGCAAACTGGAGTACTAGCTAATTCCTTTGTTACTAGTGACTTGGATAGAGTACTATATATTCTTTACTAATGAGTCAACTGCATTACACTATTTTATTCACAATTCACATATTCTTAGAAGCAAAAATATAAATTATTAATATAATACTAGCTAGTGCCTTGGAAGATCATAAATGCTTTTTTGGTGCAATTTTTTTTGATTAAAATCCCAATTCATAATCTTAGAAGCAATTCTAGCTAGCTCTTACAATTAAATTTGTATTAAAAGAACCGAGATCAATATTTATTTTTTAAAATAATTGGGTCGGTAATATAGGATTTTATCATGTATGTGCCTTTAATTGGATGTTAAACATGAAATATCACTAACGATACATATATATGAATATCCGATAATATCGCATTATTGGTCGTATCGGACCGATCTGATAATTTTGTTAGACTTGTTTCGGTCACAAAAGGATGTTTGGGGATGTTAGGTTATCGAACCGAGACCAATACCCCGGTAAGTAATTTGGTGATTGATGTCTCGGAATGTGGAAACTAGTTTATTTGATTGGTCGAGATGATGGAATTATGAATTCACGAACGACTATGATTGATTTCATCGACAAGACTCGATATCCAAGTTTTTTACCAATGTCACTCTTGGACATGGCTTATTCAGCCCTAAACCAAATTTTATTTCGATGTCACGATCTTCCATAGGCTGCAGGCTCCCTTTCTTTATACGCGAGGCATTGTAGTATCCGGATAAGTTTTCCTACGTAGAGGTTGCCCCTCGAGCCATGAGCACCGTGATAACGTGTTCGCATCTCCACTTAGGTAAGGTGTGATGACCGAGGGTTATTTTCTTCTTGCACCGCTTGAGTTAGTCCTTCGTAATTGCGCTTGCGATATCATTCAAAAGGCGAAAACTACGGGTGATACGGACTTGATTCGCCAAGACATCCTGATTGATATCTCGAACCTTTTGTAGTTTTTCGGATACATTGCGAGACCGAAAGATCAAATCTCCACCGTGGTCGCCAATTGTTGATGGGTGAAAATTACTCTGTAGAATTTGGTAATTTGGGGTGTGATGAGGGAATGAATTTAAACCTACAACAAATAATAAATTATTAATATAGTACTAGCTAGTGCCTTGGAAGATCATAAATGCTTTTTTGGTGCAATTTTTTTTTGATGAAAATCCCAATTCATAATCTTAGAAGAAATTCTAGCTAGCTCTTACAATTAAATTTGTATTAAAAGAACCGAGATCAATATTTATTTTTTAAAATACTGGTCGGTAATATAGGATTTTATCATGTGACCGGTAAGAGGAGTGGTCGAGTGCCTTTTGGACATTGAAACATGAAATATCATGAAAACGTGATCTAAGCCATTCGATACATATATATGAATATCCGATAATATCGCATTATTGGTCGTATCAGACCGATCTGAACCCTAATTTGGCTGAAAGCCGCGCGACCATCCTCTTTTTGATAATATTGGCAAGGATGTTTGGGGATGTTAGGTTATCCGCAAACCCTAATTTAGGGTGAAACTAGTTTATTTGATTGGTGATGGAATTATGAATTCACGAGGCCGTGTGAACGTCACTATGATTGGCTTCATCGACAAGACTCGGTATCCAAGTTTTTTCCAATGTCACTCTTGGACATGGCTTATTCAGCTAAACCAAATTTTATTTCGATGTCAATGTCTCTTGGAGATCTTAGATCTTAGAGAGTATAGTTCATCCAAATCTAAGTTTCCGAGAGTATTTCCACCAAGATAAATTGATTGATGGTAATTTTCCATTTTTTACCGATGTCACTCATGGACGAGCTTGTAAACCAATTTATATTTCGATGTCACGATCTTAGCAAGTATTTATCGTCCAAATCTAAGTTTACGGGGAATATCTCCACCAAGATAAATTGATTGATGGTAATTTTCAATTTTTACCGATGTCACTCGTCGGGAATATGCTTGTAAACCAATTTTTAATTTTATGACAATTGTCATATTTTAATTTTAATTTAGGCACAACCAAAATGGAAGAAATATATCATTAATTTATGGAAAGACTGGACCACATGGAATCTTGGCACCAATGCCAAATTTGGTTCAAGCCAACCCAATGTGACAAACATTTTAGAAACAAAAAATAATCTTCTCTATATTATTTGGCAAAAAAGAAGAAGAGGAGTACTGAAGAGATCTATCTTTTCTTTTGCATGTACACAACAAGGCCGCACAAGATACTCATTATGACTACTGTCAAATGCCCATTAATTGCAGGACCGTAACAGCTACCTAGATCTTCTTCTTTTGCATGCGCACAAAAAATAAGGGACTCATTGTGATTGCGTATATTAGTGGAAGTGAAATATGAGAAACTAAGGTGTAATGATGACTGAAAAAAGCTACTTAGGTAGTCAAAGGTGTGAGAAGCATATAGTTAGGTTGTTTTCTTTCTCTGCTTTATATCTTGTTACCAAAAAAAGTAAATTTAAAAATATAAGTGAGAGAAGGCTATACCAACTTTTTATTATTTTTGATAAGACCAAAAGTTATCAGATCTTGTGGGGTATACAATACTAACTCATACTTTTCTTTTAGTCACACATAACAATAAGTCCTAAAGTACAACTACCATAGGAATGTAACCTTAAATCCAAAAATCAATCATAGGAATGTTCCGTATATATACTCCTAGTATTTAGTATATATACTCCTAGTATTTAGTGATGCGGCTGGTATTTAGGACAGGGTCCCACTACAATATTCTACACAAATTGTTAAAGTAGAAATGATCAAAGATCAAAAAATACCACTACAAACTGAAGTATTTATTATTGTACTAGCTAATTCCTTTGTTACTAGTACCTTGGATATAGTAGTATCTTTTCTTTACTACTGAGTCAACTACATTGCACTATTTTACTCCCAATTCACATATTCTTAAAAGCAAAATAATAAATGATTAATATATAGTACTAGCTAGTGCCTTGGAAGATCATAAATGCTTTTTGGTGCAATTTTTTTGATTAAAATCCCAATTCATATTCTTAGAAGCAATTCTAGCTAGCTCTTACAATTAAATTTTTGTATTAAAAGAACCGAGATCAGTATTTATTTTTTAAAATACTGGCTGACAATATAGGATTTTATCATGTTTGTGCCTTTAATCTGGACGAAACATGATATATCAGCGATACATATGAATATCCGATGATATCGGATTATTGGCCGTATCGGACCGATCAGCCGATAATATTGGCAAGGATGTTTGGGGATGTTAGGTTATCAGGTAAAACTAGTTTATTTGATTGGTTAGCATTATGAATTCATGAACGACTATGATTGGTTTTGTCGACAAGACTCGATGTCACTCTTGGAGGAGCTTCTAAACCAATTATTATTTATTTCAATGTCACAATCTTAGCAAGAATTTTTCGTCCAAATCTAAGTTTCCGGGGAGTATTTCCACCGAGACAAATTGCTTAATGGTAATTTTCCATTTTTACCGATGTCACTCTTACACGAGCTTGTAAGCCAATTTATATTTCGATGTCACGATCTTAGCAAGTATTATCATCCAAATCTAAGTTTACGCGGAGTATCTCCACCAAGATAAATTGATTGATGGTAATTTTCCATTTTTACCGATGTCACTCTTGGACGAGCTTGTAAACCAATTTATATTTCGATGTCATGATTCTTAGCAAGTATTTATCGTCCAAATCTAAATTTACGGGGAGTATCTCCACCCAGATAAATTCCTTGATTTTAATTTTCCATCCAATTTTTTTTTATATTACTTTTTATTTATTTTCCAAAGCCGCATACTTGTTCACTAGCCAAGTTTGCACGTGGCTAAGCTAGAGGTAAAGTGAAAACGTGTGTCACGGTATAAAACACGAGCAAGGAAGGGAGACTGGACAGTACCGCTTTTTCGTTTCCAAGTCTCTCTCTAAACTAGGGTTTCAGTATCAAAAACTAAAAGTTTTAGTATCAAACCAGACAAAATGACTGCTCTTCTAGTAACTTCCTTCCGATTTCTTCTTCTTGATGGAGACAAAGAGATTGTTGGTTATTTTGGTTGCGAGGTTGTTCCTTGTTTTGGATATGTTGATGATTATGATGTTGTTGACGATGAAGAAGAGGAGGACGATGAAGAAGAGGAAGACGATGAAGAGGATGATGAGTATGATTTTGAGGATGATGATGATGATGATGATGATGATGATGATGAGGATGAGGATGATGATTTAGATGATCCAGAACACTTATTTTGGTTTGGGCCAGCGCTTGAGGATGAAGATGAAGACGATGATGTTGATGATGACGATGATGATTGGCCATACAAAGATGTGGTTATGATTGTCGACAGCAGCAATGAAGAAGAAGGGGATTATAACTGATCTAGTCCTCTGTTTTCATGGTTCTGCTATGCAAGAATGGTATTCAATCACATCTTGATCCATCATCTTTTGTTTAGTTAAATATCTTTTTAGTTTTTGTGTTATTAGTGTAATCTTTTTTTTTTTTTTTTTTTTGATGTTTAATTAGTCTGTTTGTAAAGCTAGTTTTTTTGAATGTTTAATATTTACGGATGTAATATTTTCTTTAGATTCCAAGTGCATATGTTGTTTAATTTATGTCCATTGTTCATCTGTTGGAGTATCAATCTTTTGACAAAACAGAATGAACGAGTAATGTGTTTAAGGGGGCTTGGTGTAGAGATTTGGATGTTAGGGTTAACCATGATTTTGTTGTGGCTTTGTTGTTAAAGTGATAGGATCATGAATATGATAGGGATTGTATATTGAGTCTTGTATCAGAGTTGAAAAAAATAACCAAAATTTTCATAAATTGCAATGCCAAATCTGACAAACTTTACCCAAAAAAAAAAATCAGAATTGAGAGCACAATTGAACAGTAGGCCTAGGACTGCTACATAATTGTGCTTACACATTAATAAAATTAGCATACTAAAAATAATGTAAAAAACTTGAATTTAGTCAATGTCGAGTGCTCAGCATAAATTTGTTTGTCTTGGTAGCTTCCCATGTTCTTATTCATTGTAATCATTATCCAAATGTTCACCATAGATTTTCTCAAATGCATCCCAAGAAGCAAAACCCTTAGGAGGAGGATCATTTTCAACATGGATCATTTTCTTATTATGAACTAATTCTCATTCTTTATCGACAAAATCTTCTAGTATATCACCAATGCTTTCCACAAAGTCATCCCATGAAGCAAAGCCCTTCGGAGGAGGAGGATCATTATTAATAAGACCATTGGCAGGAACAACACATTTCTCATTAGAACTCATCCTCTCAATTCCTTCTTTCTTTTACTTACGAACGAGGTATCTAATTTCTTATTTCTAGGATCCAAATCTAGCTAAATATAGTGTATGTTTTTTTTTCCTATACATATCTAGTATGCAAATCTAAATATAGTGGGTGGGTTATGTTTACCATGAATATAACAAACGAAAATCAAGGTGATGTATGGAAAGTGGGATTTTGCGAGACCGAGCAGAAAAATATTGCATTTAGGATTGTAGGATTAGACTACTGATTGTCAGTTCTAATTAGACGCCTATAATCTTGTCGTAACCCTAAAGATATCTCTAAATATCCTGACACGTTAAGCATTCATGTCAATGAGATAGATAGTACACTTGATAAAAATAAAATTTTACATTCCTTATTTAACAAAATACTCATTCCTTATTGAATTTCAGACGCAACTTTTCCTACTACATTATTACTACAATCATAATTGATTTTTTGCAAAATTCATAGACACCAAGCACTTGTTGATCATGCACGGTTTACCTGTGGTTTACGCGTTTTTCATAGAGCCAACACTCCGCCGACATGCATTATGTGAAATTTGGTGTATTGCAATATCTTGAACTGCACATGGTTTGGCTCATGTCTCATGCCATATCTCAAGTCCCTGACCAACAATTAAAATAAAAAAATGGTCAAACATAATAGGTCAAACAAAATAGGTCAATAAGCAAAACAAAATCAGCACACTTGTGTATATTTATTGAATGGTACAATTTATTATTATGGTGATTATGAAGTATGAACATCTCTATGTTTCAGATTTTAGGTTTATTTTTATGTTGTTGTGAATTGTACCCTGATTTGAGAATCTTTTGGTGATTATGAACATCTCAATTGCATGCTTTATGAACATCTTAGATTGTAGATTCAGACTGTAGGTGATTTAAGATTATGAAAATCTTTTGGTGATTATGAACATCTCAGATTGTAGATTCAGACTAGGTGTGTATATGCCTCTCCATCAAGTGAATTAGACTGGATAGAGAATAATGCTTATTTTGTTTCAACATACCACGGTTGAAATCACAAAGAGAAACCGAAAAAAGACAATTGCAATTTCATTAACCACATTTACAAACACCATCACCATTACAGATCAGACCACTAATTACTAAGTAGTTCCATTTATAATCAAACCATAAGCAAAAGAACTAGACACACTACCAATTCCAGTTCGACTTACACCTGAACAACCAACTCCGATGTCGTCCGATAAGCAAAATTCCCATAACCTCCATAACAAGTACCAGCAAAATACCTACCACTACTACTACCGAGTTTGATCTTTGTCAACACCAAAACAACACCTTTACAAGATCAAACCTTGTGCCGAAATAAAAACCTCAAAAAAGAAACACTTACCATGCATTAGAAGATGTATCATGTATTACAGAAGACTAGACCTCTCCTTCAATTCCAACAAATCACCAAAGAACTACAAGCATTAGGAAAATCTTTGTGAATTTCACGAAGATGATCTGAAGACTTCAAGGAATGCAATCCTTCTAACTATTCCTTAAAAGATTTTCCCAATGCTCTTCAGATGATCACCACTGATCATCGTCATCTTCGGTGTTAAAGCCCTCTTCTTCATAGGAGAAGTCTACGCCGCCATCAGTGCTGGTAGAAGCTGCAGGACCATAACCTCCATCCTCATCATCTTCATCATCTTCACCATCTTTTGATCCTTCATTTTCTTTCTCCTGAACCTCTGCTGCAATAGGATTGCCATCTACATCCATCCCTGGTATCTCCTCACCGTCTGAATCCACGTTCAGGGGTTTAGACATGGTACGAGCAAATATCCCTGGGTTGAGCTTTTCTCGCCAAATAGAGTAGATACATTTCGCATCATCTCTCTCTACCTTTGTCTCTCTCTAGCCTCTTTTTATGGATCATTAGATCTCTCACTGCTGCTATCATCCTCATCAAGTTTTACTGCTTCTCCACCTTCCTCATCACTTTCAATTTCTGTGGCACTTCTTGTCTTAATCCAACGACGTTCATATCTCTCTAGCCTTTCTCTCTTCTTCCTTGCACATCTTGTCTCATATTTTATGATCCAAATCTGGTACTCTTCTTCGTTCTCAATCCTTTGCCTATCAAATTCTTCCCTGTCTCCTATTTTCTTCTTCCCGAATCCTCTTATTTGGAATTTCTCGGGTTCTAAATAAGAAATCAATCTCTCTCGACCTCTTCACTTGTTAATGCATGATTTGTTTGTTTTGCATTTTCTAATGTGGTGATTGATTTTCAACAACATCAAAGTTGGTTTGGTTCAACCATCTCTTTATCTTCTTCTCTCTCGCAAATTTTCTTTATTTTTTTGTTTTGATTAAGTAATTGCTTATCAGTTTCTTATCATTTTGTAGAGTGGTTAGATTAACCATAAATGTCCATTTATGGCGCATGGTTAAACTTCTTGTCCCTTGGCAGACCACGCCTCATCAGTGTCAAGAGTCAAGACACAATTTTTCAAAATACATCATTATTAGCCGTCTCATCATCTCTTAATTGCACACAACGTTATCTTTAAGAGTAAAACCAGGCGGTTTCCTAATTTGAAGGCCATAACTGTAGTATTATGGTTCACCAGGGTTCACAAGTTTGGCTCATGTATCATGCCATATCTCAAGTACCCGACCTATGGGTGGGACTTGGGTTGGTTGGGCGGGTTAGAAGGCTTACTCTAAATATATAAAAATGGCTCTTGATTCATGAGATAAATATAATATATATTTTCATTATTAGATTTGATTGAAGATAATATCTAAAATTACTCTAAATAGATAATAATGTCAATTATAAAAATAGTTTTATATAGCTATATCATTGTTCTTCGGGTTGGGTGGGTTGTTTGGGCTAGAAACATTTGTGTCGATGCTTGCCCAAATTTAACTCGGTTTATAAAACTTATGACCAAGCTTGCCCAAAGTTTTGAAATACATTGTCCATGTTCTCCTAACGATCGGGTTGGGTGGGTTAGTAATTCTCCGAATCATTCCT
Organism: Papaver armeniacum; assembly: GCA_023531295.1. Lineage (NCBI taxonomy): Eukaryota > Viridiplantae > Streptophyta > Magnoliopsida > Ranunculales > Papaveraceae > Papaver > Papaver armeniacum. The sequence continues at coordinate 201,276 of JAJJWW010019147.1, forward strand.
GAATGATTTGCGAACGTATCCGAACTGACCGAATCCGAATGATACTTCAGAACTATTTGAACTCCGAACCTAGTTCCCGGATTATATGGACCTCACGAATGATTCGCGAACGTATCCGAACTGACAGTATCCGAATGATATTTCCGAACTAGAACTCCCATAGGTAACTCTCTCACCAGAGTTCTGTTGATTGGTTTTTGTTTGATTTTGTATATACTTTATATTTAAATAAATACAATTATTGGTAGTTGTTTAACCAGTGTTTTATGTGTTGATTTTTGTTTAAATTTCTATAAGTTTTATAATACATTTATGCGATTAAATTGTTTACTTCTTGTTAAATAATCATGCTAAAATGTTTTTTTCCATCTTATAAATCATATACAAATCAAATTAGTCTCGTAATAAGGTCATAATACTTATCAATTTATCATATATGTTAGCCGAATTATAAGTGCCAAACTCACATTTATAAAACGAATATGCACGTACGTATGCCGTTCCGAACTACTGTCCGAACAACGAACCTTTGACCGTATTTTTGACCGAATCCGATCTATGAGCACTTTCATATCAACCATATTCTTCTAATCCGATCTCTATTTCACCTCTTCCCGAACTACTACCTGTACCCTGAATCCGTATAATTCCCAAAAAATGGTCAAACATAATAGGTCCCTGCACAATTGTGTATATTATTTAATTTTAATTAGTTAACAAATGGGCCATATCCTAAACCGCAGCATGGTTTGGCTCAGACATCATGCCATATCTCAATACCCTGGTCCCTGAGTCCTGACCAACAACTAATTAATCAACTAATGTCAAACAAATCAGGTCAAACATAGGTCAAGCAAATCAGGTCCCTGAAAGCTTTAATCCAACACGTACCCTAGTGGAATCTATCCTTACCCACTATGTCATAATGACGTGATAAACCTAGGTAAAATGGCATTTTGATTAATTAAAATATCTTTAACAACTAGTTGAGAAAAAAGAAAAAGATTATTTCCTTCTCTTACTTGCACGCGCGGGAGAAAGACTGGAAGAGGCGAAATAGAGAAACCCTAGGTAAGGAAATAGACAAAAATTTTCTTTCCTTCTCTTATCAGATTAAATGCAAACTTGTTTAATTTCAAGAATGGGGGATGTTTTTCTTAATTTGAAATTACTATCGTTAGGAATTCAGGTATATACATTTCCTAAAACTAAAATCGTTTTCTACTATATTCGTAAACCTAGGGTTGTCAATTTTAAGAGTTTTTTATGATCTTGGCTGTGATTATATATCTTGGCTGTGATGGAAATTGTGGAAGCACATCGATATTATTAGGGTTTCTTTTGTTTTGTTCAGGTCTTTCATTTTTTTATGATCATAAACCAATTTAAAGAGAGTTCATCTAGAGCATTCTCTGATAAATTCTAATAATAAGATTGTAATTTTGGGTTTGGGTTCACATGGATGATCATGTTTCCTTATGATTTCCTTATTGAATTTTGTTAGACAGTATTAATTTTGTGACGGAAATTATGGAATTTGGTTTAGGTTGAGTTAAATTTTGTTACTAGTGGTTTTTTTATGGATTTAGGAATTAGCTTCTGTTGCTGTAAGGAGTAAAAGTTACATTGTAGATTAAGTCGGCGTTGTTATAGAGCAGGAAAGGAGAATCTGTTGTTGTATTCTCTCGATTTTGTTTTTCTTCACTTTGCAACGGTGTTCTATCATGCTAAGCAACTGGTTTAACAGGGAAGAAGACGTATTTGAAACTCGGTGTTCGACCAGCAACGCACGTGCAATCCACTTGTATCCTATTATAGAACCTACTCATTCCCTACCTCCACATACAACAAATGGCATGGTTTGACTCCGCAGAAGATTTGGCAATCACCAAAGCATGGGCGGCCGAAAGTCGAGTTCTAGATCGCTGCTCGACCGAGACCTATTGGGCGAAGATACATAACAAATTTAGCCTAGATTATGGGAACCCGAAAAGAAGAAGTGCTCAACAAATCAAGGATAGGCACAACATCATCCTAGATGCGGTAGCTGGGTTTTTTAAAATCAAACACCGGATATCGCACGCAAGACACCATAGCTTGTCCCCTCTACAACTTGTACGTATCTTTATGGTTTATTCAGCACAATACTTTTTTCAACTTATATGTAACCAAATAAGTTTGTGTGTTGTTTTTGTAGCACGAAGTCGTGAAAGCGCGCTACTTAGAGGAAAAGGGGGAAGCATTCACATTTGATGAAATCGTTTACTTCATAGTATTCATATTTTCGGAGTACCACCACAAGTGCGGAGTATCACCAGAACTCAATGGTGGGTGAATCGGACTTCATACTCTTATTTGGCATTGCAATCGTTTACTTCTTTGCATTGCAGTTTGTGTAATCATCCTGTGGAATCCAATAATCACCTATTCTGGAATGTGGTTATGCTAGATCTATTTGGTTGGTTTTAAATATCAATATTACCTTTGGTGCAGGAATTACTAGACATGAGATTAATAAATTGCTAATGGTTTTAGTTTGGACATTTTTTTTTAAGCATCAGTTTGGATTATTTGATGTTCAAAGATTTTTCAGAACATAACTCCAAATAGGACAATGTCAATAGATGGCATTAATAAACTTGTGTCTCCTGGAACTAATCTTGTTTCTTCTACATTTTGATGCTTCTTTAAGTCAGATCCATTACAAGGTGGAATAGGGCTAATAGTGAGGAATTGTGCAGGTAGCTGCTTTCGGGTGCAAGGACAATGCTTCAATGGAGGAATGAAGATAGGAGTTGAAGCTGAGGAGCTGGAATGTAAGGCTATGCTGGCAGCTGTTACTCTGGCACCCTCTAAGAACTTTAATTATGTTATCTATGAATCAGATTGTAAGACTTTAATGAAATCCCACTACAACAAAACACACCTTTAGTGACAAAATTTTATACGACCAATAAAATTTTGTCTGCAAATCCAGTGTTTAGGGAGGAATTTTTTTTGGTCACCATATATATTTTTTCCGCGAAAAACTGTAAATTTAATCTTTAAAGTTGTCACTGTAAACTTTTGTGACCAAACCTGTCTCCGTCTCAGAATATTTTTTTTGTGACCAAATATAGTGACCAATTCTGTCTCCGTCTCTAAATATTTCTTTGTGACCAATTATTTCGGTCACGGAATTGGTTTATAGCGACAAAGGAAAATTATAGTCTCCAAACATATTATTGCCAACGATCCAAGACTTTTGTCCCTGAATGTATCTTACACTGGAAAAATTAGTTTGTCGCCGAAATGAATGCCCGTCAAATAAGGATTTTGCCGTTAGAACTATCAGTATCCAAACAAATTGTTGTCGCAAATGGACTGTTTTCTACCTGACAGAAAAAAAATTGGTCTCTGAAAAAACTATTGCCGACAACGTGTAACTTTTGTCCTTATATCTATTTAAGCAGACAAAAATTGGTTCGTCATCTAAATGAATACGAAGCAAATCTGAAATTTTGCCATTAAAATTTTGTTAGTGACAAGACAAATTGTGGTCTGCAAATCCGAATATCCGGTGATAATGCTAAACCACTATTGACATTCTACATTACAACTTCAACAACTTAAAATCACCCCAAGTTCAAAATATAAAAACTTAACACTAAAAGTAATGCTCAACCACTATTGAAATTCTACATTACAGACTAAAAAGTGTTAAGGAAAAGAAAAAATCAACAGATGGTCTATACATCTACAAAATAATCACCACATAGCATAAAGAGTAGGTTTGTTAACTTCCTACGAAAACAGAATTGCATGAACCTGACATGGATATTTGATCGTCTTCCCGCTTCCACTGGCAGGGTCTTTCACCCGTTGCAAAAGGAGTTGCTTGATACCCAACTGGCACCACCTTTCTTGCCATTGACACCTACAAACAGGTCAACAATTTCAGCAGGAGTTGCTTGATACTATACTAAGATGCAACTTCCTAGTCCTACTGATCATTATAAGCCTGTTGCGATTCGGAGAAATACGAAGAACAAAACAGAGTCAAAAGAATTACCTAAAAGGACACCCAGAGGTCATGCTTGTATGGCTCGAACTTGGAATGCAGGTACACCATTATGAAGTGTTGTAACGAAGTAGCAAGTTGAGCAGTGCCTCCTGCATTTCAGTGTTATGTACTTAATTAGACTCAAATCCAAAGCACCTAGCATAACATAAAGAGTGTCTAATTTACTTGGGCCTCCTTCATTCAATGTTATGTGCCTCCTGCATTCAATGTTATGTGCCTCCTGCATTTCAAGAGGTCTCTTATAAGAAAAGACCAGTAAGATTGCAATTCCAATAAAAATGAGATAAATAATTCAGATGTACTTCAATTGTGCTAATAATGACTCACCCTCTGATATCAGCAAGATCACTTCTCATCTCATAGAAGTAAGAGTAAAAGTGACACAACATCAATGGTTTTCTGGTTCATATTCCTTAAGCGAGCACTACTTGCCTTTCCCACAAGCTTTAGCCAAAAGACATTGAACACAAAAGCAAATCAACCAATAGAACATTAAGCCTAGAGTAAAATATATAAAAATTCTGGAACCTAAAACTTATAGTCGGTAAGTGTCACCTCGGGGTATTTATTTTGCTCAATCAGAAATATCAGAACAAGCAGGTATGCGTAATTTCAAGTTCTGGAGAGTGTTTGAAAGGGTTGTGCGTTGCAGATGTTGCAGTATTAACTTCAATGACATGGTCATCTTCCTGTAACCAAATAATAAGAAAGCATTTAAAATCAATGTGATATGCCTCATGGATGTCAACGGTAGCAGCATACACAGAAAGATACATATCAGACACGAAATTAAACCATTAAACAAGAGTCTCCAATATAACTGACTCATGTATTTCCTTGGGTATATGCTTCACCCCACAACAAAAGGAAACGTTTAAGAACCTGACTCAAAACCTTAAAGTCATTAAGTAAACATAATTTTCCACCATGAACCTAAACTCTCCACTATGCTGCTAAAACTTGAGCAACTATGGTCAATTTTTATCACCACAATCTGGCTGAATTAGAGACCCATAGTCATGCCAAGACTTGATAAATGATCAAGGTAGGTACAAACCTCGGGGTGAGGGAGATTGATAGTGTGAATGTTACAGACTCGGGCTTATGTTATGAGGAAAATGCAATACTAACACGTTGATGTTGAGAAGTCATCATTTACCGACCACATATTGGTGTACCGGCAGCAGTCTATAGACAGTCTTGACTAATTGCGGCACCTTTCTACATCTTAATGACTCCCAAGGTCTCTAGACAGAGTCACCAGGATAAACATAAAGAGAGATCAGGTACTAAGTTCTTTATATTGTTTTAGGCTTGGCATAATAGTGCAGAAAAAACTTAAATCAATCAAAACCAACACATAGGTCAACAACATCATCCCAAACAAAATTCTTTCATGAAACTCCCACATGTTTTTGATGTATTATTAGCTGATCAAATGAGAATATCCATCAAAAACACCAAGCTTTTGTAATAAACAATCATTACTAAAATGATTAAGAAAAAAAACAATCCAAGTTTGATAATTTGGGGATAAAATGCAAGTATTGTTTTTTAACATCAGAACATTTAAAGACACCGCACGATAAAGTGTTACCTGTAAGTTATCACCAAGCTCAATTTCCTTAGAATCAATAGCTATCAATGCTGCTTCATAGACCCGTAAGATTTAGCAGCATCCCGTAAGCCTTATCGATAGTTATATAATCATTTTCAATATGCAATCAAAAAAGAGGACTTACTTAGAAGAATTTGAGGGAGAGGGGAAGAGGCGTGTATCGGAAGAGATGGAAACGATGAAATGGGTTTTATACATCATTCCCCTACTTTAAAGTTCAATCAATCAAAATATTTTCAGAAAGTAATTGGCCTTTTTTGATCCCATTGAAGAGGAACCATCAACAACCATACTCCTCCATTCAAATATTGGGAAGATTTAAAAAAAACAAATATTAGGAAGATTTAAGTCACAAAATTTAACAATTCAAACACTGTACAGTTTATAGTCTTCATAAAGACATATAGATGCAGAAACCGAACCAAACCAAAGATAAACCGAGATTTAAAAGATCAAATGGTTTGGTTTTGGTATGCGACCCCAATGGTTAAATAAAAAAATCAATTTTTTCTACATCATTAAAACGCACTATTTAGAAATACCAAATCAAAGACATCTTTGTAAATCATAATAACCTGCAATTAATTATCTATAGATGCATTATCCCATGAAACCGGGCCAAAACCGACCATGAACACCCCTAGCTACAGTTATCTAGTGACCATCAACTCCTTCCTGCCTACTTACAAGTACCATTAGGACATCATAACAAGCAACCTTCTTAAATTCTGAGATTAAGTAATTGGCATTGAGATTAACAAAAACAAAAAAGAAAAAAACGCTAAAGGCTAAAGGCTTAACATATTACTTACAATTATTAGGATTCATTGAAGAAGAACCCATCGAGCAATCACAACACCATTGAAATTAACTTAATAAAAGACTTAGGGTTTAGACAAGAAGTATGAAAATGCAGCGGGAAAAAATTATTTTGCTCCATCGGTTACTCAATCCGGCGAAATCGGTGATTTGGTTTTCCTTAAACTAATTTAGAATATCTTAAGGTTAGGGAGCTAGAAAAAAAAAATAATAGATACTAAGATTATGGGTCGTGGTATACCATTCCACACAAAACTCACCTCAAAACTGTCGAAACCATTTTAGTTGTTGGCAAATGAAATCAGATTATTTGAAGAAGCTCCACTCCATGTCCATTCACGTCTCTATACAGACACCATCAAACAACTACTGCTCTGAGAATACAAAATCCATGAAACCCCCAAAATTCAGACCAAGACATTTAGCTCTGAAGACTACAAAATTTTTCTAAATCTAGGTCACCAAGTAAATTTTATCTAGATATTTACGGACCCCATTTCTTCTAGTTTTTTTATGGACCATGGTTTTTTTGGGACCATGGTTTTATTAATACCTAAATTGCCCTCATGATTAATTTTGGGTAATGATTAGTTAGTGTAATGATTAGTGAAATGATTAAGTTAAAGATAATTAGTGAGATTAAAAAATCAGATGGGTTTTTTTTAAAAAGAAGTAGAATTATTGAGAGAGTAAAGTTAGAGAAGATGAAGAAGTAAAACATGGATTTTACCAACCACAACCGGAGGAAGAGTATTTGGGTACCAGGTATGCTTCAAACTTAGATAATGTTGGTTGAATTGATACAAAATTTCAAAAAAATGTAAATTTTTTAAGTAGATTTAGGCTTGTTCGGTTACCATATGTGAAGAACATTGTAACCGAACACATCCGAAAGTGTAGTTCGATTTACTTTTTCCAAACACGCAGTTAAGAACTCGCTCTTAATGGAGGTTTTTAGTCGTTCGGTTAACACGCAGGTTACCGAACTTTGTTTATAGGATTTACAGAGTAATGTTCGGTTTGCCCGCAATGTTGCCGAACTTTAGGGTCTAGAAATTTACCCTTTATAAAATTTGAATACTACCAACTTACCCATTAAATCCTAATAACAAAAAAAATCAAAACAAAAATGAAATTCATTTCCATCTCCATCTCCATTTCAACTGATTTTTCTTTCTTTTATTTTCTTTTATTTATTTTGAAACAAAAATATTGTCGATAATCAGCCAATCCCTTAAAGTTTGTACTTTTTCTGTTTAGCTCGAATAAGATAATTTTGTACCAACTCAATCCCCTAAAGTAGGTTTCAATAACATATGTTGATTGAAATATGTTGATTGTCCAAAAAAAAAAAAAAAAATCTAGAGATATAGATGTTCAGTTATTTTTTATAATGCACAATTAAGACTAGATCATTTCATTTTATTTGATACACAACTGTGAGTGTGCTATATCTACTCAAAATGATAATACTGACATTATGTGTATTTCAGTGTGGAAACCTTTAATGGCTCTATGGCTATAAAAATCAACTTAATAATTTATATAAGTCTTAACTCCAAGATTAAATCTGATTCGTGAATATGTTTGATCTCATTCGAACATCGTGCTTCTCATGCGTACATTTACAGTTTGCTGACTCGCGACCTGAATCAAACCTAACCCCTGATTCAGACCCTTTTGAGCCATGAAATGAAATGTCCATGTCCTTAACTCATGGGACCAAGCCATAACTCACATATTTTTGAGTCGGATGAGTCATATTTGACTCAAAATAACAAACACACTGAGTCGATCCATATGAATCAGATAATTTCAGTCAGATCTTGACAGGTCGGATTAAAAAAAAAATATTGTTACTTGCCTTAATCCGTAGTAAAAGTCCAAAAAAAATATCCTACGCTTAGTAAATATCAGACTACGACTCCGATTTTGTTCACACCCCTTTAAAGAGTGTGCACATAACAAACCAATCATATTGGCTATCGAAGACCAACTGTTATCAATTAGTTTTTATTTCATTTTAACTTAATCTTTATTAAAAAAAGGTAAGCATATCAAACTATACTATTTACTGATTCTTAGAAAAGTATTGTTTTATAAAACAAAATAGGTAATTAATTTTAACGAAAAATATTGAAAGAAAAATAAATTAGGATCAAATAACGTTGTTATTGATTAACTGATCTCGATTTTATTGTTTTGACCAAAAACGTGATGATCATCCGACAAAAATTAAAGTATATAACAATCCATCATCTTATTTATTCATATTGTGTTATGGTTGTTTTAACTTAATGGAATCTAAAGTCGATCAGCAACAAAAACATTTGATCTTTTTTGTTTTTTTTACGATTGATTATTATTTTTTTTTAATTTTAAATATTTTCCGTTTTAATTGGAAAGTGTTATACGATTAGATTATATTACCTATATATTCTAAATTAAAATATTCATGTCTAGATATGATGTATATTCTTTACCAATTAAAATATTTATATTTAGATATGACTACTTATTGGCTGTACCCATTAGTGGACTCAACCAGTGCATTGGACCTAGACAGTTCAGGGCCGTGCTTTGTTATCGTCTTGGCATCCCACTGTTTGTTGAGAATAGTTTATGCCCAAGTTGTAACAGATCTATGGACAGTTTTGGGGATCATGCTCTTCACTGTGCTAAGGACATAGGGCCTAAGTTCCGACATGATCTAGTTCGTGATGTAGTCGCGGATATTTGTTACAAAGCTGGTGTGCCTGCTCGTAAGGAAGCTTCCCTTGGTTTTCTGACGGATGAGAACAAAGATTTGAAACCTGCTGATATTCTTGTGCTCAATTGGGAGAATGGACAAGATGTTTGTATGGATGTCACAGGTGTCTCGCCCTTCACTGGTGATGGTGTTCGCTCTTTTGTCCCTGGAAAGGCTATATCTAGTGCGGTTTCACGTAAACACACTAAATACTTGGACAAGTGTGTTTCACATGGTCATGGTTTGGGTGTATTAGCTTTCTCTACCCTAGGGGAACTTGGTGAAGATACTTTGTGTTTTTCAAGCGTCGAAAAATTGTTTGGTTAATAACGACGCTAGTAGTGGTTTCGGTAGTTTTATTTTTCATAGACTAGGCATTGCTATTCAAAAAGGTGTTGGAGCCCAGCTTGTTGCTAGGTTGCCAACCAATAGTTTTGTATAAGTACTCTACAAATATATCACAAACAAACTTTTTATAAAACATTAATTCTAGATAACGCTAATTATAATTTGACTCACTGACCCGCACCCGCTGTCGATAACTTCTATGAAAACCTCTTTTTTTCTCCTCTTCACTTTTAACTTTTCTTCTCGCTCTCGTCTGGTATCTCTTTCCTAGTCTCTCGTCTGGTATTTCTTCATCAATCTTAAGAAAAATAGAAAATAAATTAGAGGAAAGAGTTCTAGTAAAGCACACCGATATAAATCGGGTGATGCACCACCTTCATTAGATGCTTAGCGTGTTCAAGTTTCTTAATCAATGGTAGATTTTCTACAAATTTCGTCAAATCTCAGATTTTCTAATAAGGGTTTTGATTTTTACCAGTTGTCTCATCTTCTGTCGATTCTTCCTTAGGGATCTAATTTATAATTAGGGGTTTGATTTATAATTAGGGTTTTGATTTCTAATTGTCGATTCTTCCTTAGGGGTTTGATTTATAATTAGGGGTTTGATTTACAATTTGGGATTTGATTTCTAATTAGGATGCCGATCCGATTCATAACAATGGTTTTGGTTTCTTCCTCGGGTTAGGTTTTGAGTACATGACTTCATCACTGAAATTCGATGGTTCGTATTGTGCGTTTGTTCATCTTTTCAATTTGTTTGTTTTATTGGTTTTGTTTTCTTGATTTTATGTATTATTTTTTAATTCGGGCATCAAAGAAGGAGAAAGCTCGCGACCTCTTGAAGCCATGTAAATCGGTGGTGGGTTTCATTCATATAAGCGTGAAGAGGCATATATTGACTAGATGACCACAAAAGCTTCCTTTCACCGTTCCCCCAAGATGGAGAGGAAGACTTGGTTTTACAAGATACATTTGCTCAGGAAACTATTGTATTGGATGAAGATCCAAATATGTAAGAATATATTCATTGTGTTGCCGATTTCAGATGATTTATGCATGTGTATTTAGTGAGTGATTCTGTGATTCTCCGATGAACATGGTAAAGTATATTGAACAAGAAATGTCAAAGAACAAGGGGAAGCAAATTGAGGATGTTGATAAAGTTGAGAATGATTTAAAACGTGTCGAGGATGAATTATATGTTATTCCGGATCATCTTAAGGTGAGTTATATATATTGTAATCTAATAGTTAGAAAATATTTCATTGTGGATCATGCTAGTATTTTAGGTTCGACTTATATATTGTTTCAATGAATTTTTGATCTTTGTGTGCATTCTAGTATACCAGCTAGTTTTAAGTACATGAGTGACATTGAGTTGATGAGAACTCAACGATGGGGGGACGTAACACCTGAAAGCTGTGGCTTAGACAAGAACTTGCTATTTTTTTTTAATCTATATATAACTTCGATTTCGAGACTCAAGTCCTTCTCCCTCTATGTAAGTAATGGAATAAAGATAACAATTGCACACGCTTGTTTGCGCTCTAATTTTGTTTTTGAAAGTGGAATGGATTTAAGAGACTACTCCACCTTAAGTTAAACTCACAAGGCGAGTCACGAGTTCCAAAAGATGCATATATGAATCTATAAATAGTTCGATTTAGTGCGAGCTTTTGAAGTTATCATCCTAATTATTTTGGTCCAACGAGTCCCAGTAGTGTGGTTAGCACTCAAAGTCCAAAGTTGTTTCCTCGTACAGCAACATGCATGTTGAACCATGATCCGATTCTTTGGGTTTTCTCCAGTATGTGTTTTAAAATAGTTTTGAATCATCTTTGTAGCATTGTAGTATGATATCTTGATGCTCATGTTTTCCTTCTATATGACAAGGATCATAGTAGGTAGTGTACACCACTAAGCTTCTCTTTTTCGGGTGAAAAAGAGGAACTCGGAAGAAAGCTCTACTCGGTGGACTACGGGATAGCACAAGTTTGACTTCCCATCGAGTATGTTTTTTCGCTCTTCGTATGTTTTGGTCATTCATAACAGATTCAGCTTAGACCATGAGCATGCCATATTACCATGTTTTTGAGAAGAGATACCTGGTTAATTCATTCTAATTGATGATCAGTTCAGTTTGTCTATCCCCTGTGTTTGATAGGCAAGTCCTTTTTTTCTAATTTTATAGATACAAATTGAGGAATATTGAAGAAACAGAGGCTGCCAAAAAGCTTTTGCAGGAAAAGAGGCTAGTGGGCGGACGAAGATGCGAGCGAGGCAATGCATTATTCCAACAAGAGACATTGATTCAAATGTTGAATCAAATGGACCACATTTGAATAGCTTTGAAGATAAGCGGGGATGACTACTTGAGCGGCACTTCTTTAATATCTCGTGAAGACATGCATATTAAATAATAGTCATGATGACAGGTAGTAGTAGTAGTAGATAATTACAGTAGTATGGAATATGTAAATAGTGTTTCATGTTTAGTGTTTAGAATAATAGGTTAAGAGATTTCATTTCTACATGAATTTCAATTTGGTAGTTTTATTGTTTTTAGGTTGTTTGCCGCGGTAATGATAATATATTTTTTTGAATAGAACTTAAATTTTTTGTTCTCAAAAGATTCTGTTATGATTTTATTGATTATTATTTTCCTTTGCCATTAATAAAAAGCTTGTAGTGAGGAATAATTTTGTCTTTGAAATTCTTTTCTAAGGCAAACAAAGAATCCTTAATAAAGTATTTAGGGACCAAAAAAACCTCTTTAACGGTCATTAATTAAGATATTTGGAGGCAATTTTTTTTTATATTTAGAGGCGAAGTATTTGTCTTTGAAAAAACATTTTGAGGCAAAATGAGGTGTCCTTGATAGAATATTTAGGGACAAAATATGTTGTTTTTTGCGGACGAAAAGAATTGTCTTTAAAAGTTTGTTTTAAAGGCAAATTGTCTTTGATAGAAAATTTGGAGACAAAAATAAATCTTTCAGAGATGAGGAATTTTGTCTCCAAAAACTCTTTCAAACACAAGAAATTTGGTCACTAATAAAATATTTAGAGACGAACAAGTTAGTCCTCAAAATTTGGTATTCAAAGGCTATTGATTTAGTCTCTGATTAAATTAATTAGAGATAAATTTTTTTGTTTCAGATAATTACTATTAAGACAAAGTAAATTGACACAATACTTTCATTTTTGAGACAATTTTTTTGGTCTTAAATAATTTTTATTAAAGACAAATTAAATTGACACAAAATTTTCATTTTTGAGACAATTTTATTGGCCTTAAATACCTATCATTAAAGACAAATTAGTTTGTCCTGGAATTTATTTTTTTGCGACAAAAACCTTGCTCGTAAAAATATGCCTTTCGGTGTCGAATTTTTTCGTCTTTAAAATAACTTTCACAGACAATTTTATTGCGTTGGCGAAAGAGACTTTTGTTGACAATAATTTTTTAGTTGTTAATTAATTTTTCTCGTGACCATTCGTAATTTTGTCGCGAAATACTTTCCCAGACGGGGTATTTGAGACAACTTCGTGACAAAAAAAAATCAATCTCAGAAAATATTTCGAGACAAAAACTGGGGATTTCCTGACAATTTTTTTTGACACTAAATCCCCATTTTCTTGTAGTGTCCATCAATGATCAAACCTATTATGTTAATTGAGTGAATCAAGCTTTGGTTTTAGATATTAATTCTAATTGGACAGAACACACAATTAGAGTAATGTGTTTTAATTCACTTAATTCTAATTGGGGCCATAGCTTCTTCCAGTTCTTACGATTTTATTTTTCAACTGTACCAACACGTACTCCACTTTTTACAAAGTTAGTTTTTTACTTTAGTACCGTTATAACAACTGCAACAACACGTACTCCGCTTTTTAGCTATCATTTTGATTTATTTTCTGAATTCGGGTACGAACAAAAAAATCTTTAGGATGGAATGAATATTAGTCGCATTGCACTCCGGTCTTTTAGAGCCGTCAAAGTAGAAAATTATGCAGCAGGATAACAAGATTTGATTGAGAAAATTCTTAACATAGAACGTGCATCATGCAAATTGAAGGATCTTTACCTTCCTGTTTTACCAAATTATTTACGATATACACTTAAATATTTTGCCAAATTATTTATTAGGAAAAATATTGCCAAATTTCCATTTACCCTCCGTGTTCATCTCTCTCGTCTTAAATCATTTCATGTTTCTACTCTTAAATCTTCTAACCTCCCCCTAGAAAATGAAACAAGTGGTTTACTTTGATCATCTGATTCATCTCTGGATAAACCATATATTCCCCTGTCAGTTTTGCTTTGTGGAATAATCGGATCGACCGTGTAAGTAATTCTTTTCAGTACTGCTTTGTTAACTGATATTGTAACTCTAATGGCCATAGTAGGGTAAATATTGTCTTCACATGCAACTGTATGTAGGTAGCTAACCTCTGATTATTTGTATGATTCATATATGATAACTGAACTCAAATTGTGATTTGTGATTACTCTTTGTGTACGTATTACTCTTTGCAATGATATTTCGTAGTTTTATTCGGACCACAATAGCATTTTCACAAGATGTTCACAAGTTTTTTCTCTGTCCAGGTATCTGAGAATTCATAATGGATCCTAGAGTAATGGATAAATCTTGGATGTATACCGATTGAACCAAACCGCGTTATCAAGACGGAGTCGATGCATTTATAAAGTTTGCTACGCATACATACCAACAGGATATTGCGAATGGGAAACGGAAACCATACGACAAGGGCAAAGTTAAGTTGCTATGTCCATGTGTGAAATGTCTCAACCTCTACACGCACAAGGCAAGTAAAGTTAAGTATCATTTATATTCTTCTGGATTCATTCAAAATTATGCGGTATGGACTAAGCACGGAGAAGGAGATGAGTCATCAAGGTGGACACTTCTGGATGGTAATGGCAACGACGGTCCGCACTCTGATGAACCAACACATGCTGCAGAGACTATAGAAATGGTTAGTGCTTTATTAGGAGACAAGTTTTCAAAGGATTCTGAGAAGATGCAACGGATACTCGAAGATGCTGGGAAACCCCTATACGAAGGATGTGCCGATTTTACAAAGATATCTTCAATGTGTGAACTGTTTAACCTGAAGAGCAAGCATGGAGCTTTCGACAAGGTATTTAATGAACTTCTACCGCTGTTAAAATCCATGCTCACTCCAGGAAATGAGATGATGAAAAGTACATATGAAGCTAAGAAGGTGATGAGAGATTTGGGTTCAGGTTACGAAAAGATACATGTATGCATCAATGACTGCATTCTCTATATGAAGGATTACAAGGATCACATCAAGTGTCCCACCTGTGGGGAATCAAGATGGAAAGTTGACGACACCACCCACGAGGTTTATGAAAAAATTCCGGCAAAAGTCTTGTGGTATTTCCCAATTATCCCAAGACTGAAATGGTTTGTTTCAATCAAAGAGAATTGTCGAATATTTATTGTGGCACGACACCAGAAAGAAAGAAGAGGGTGTTTTACGGCATCCAGCGGACTCACCAGCATGGAAAAATATAGATGAAAGATATCCCATAATTCGTGATGATCCTCAAAATCTGCGGCTAGGCATTTCGGCTGACGGGGTTGACGTAAACAAAGGCATGCAAAAACAACACAGTGTGTGGCCAATTCTAACAATGATTTACAACCTTCCGCCAGAGTTGTGTATGAAGAGAAAGTTCACCATGCTGTCATTAATTATCGATGGGGGCCTTGTAAGGACATTGATGTTATGTTACAACCGTTTGTCGAGGATCTCAAGGAATTGTTTGAGGGAGTCCAATGTTTTGATGCGCTGAAACATGAGATGTTTACTCTACGTGCGGTTGTTTTATGGACAATAAATGATTACCTTGCTCTCGGTACACTGTGTGGCTGCCCTACCAGGGACGAGACGCCTGTAAGGTGTGTGGGAGAAATACTTACTATGTCAGGCTAAAACATTGTATAAAAGAGGTTTATATCGGGCATAGAAGATACCTACCATACGATCATCCATTCAGACGTCAGAAGGGGTTCAACGGAAAAGATGAAACTGAAAAGGCTCCGGAACTTATGACCCCGTCACAAATATACAATGAGGTAAAGTCTATAAAGAATAAATGGGAAAAGGGACGGAAGAACATTGTGGTGGAATTCGTGCAGGATAACCCTGGAAGAGGTGGAAAGATGAAGAGAATCGAAAAAACCATCGACCCAAAAAAAGGTGAAGGGGAAGGAGAAGGAGACCGAAAGGCGCTACTGGAAAAAGTTCAATATATGGTTCAGGCTCCTCCCCTACTGGCGATATCATGTTGTCCACCATTGCATAGATTTCATGCACGTCGAAAAACGTATGCGAGAGTATCGTTGGAACATTGTTGAACAATGAATTTAAGTCGAAAGACCACCTTGCTTCTCGAATAGACCTGAAGGAGATGGGTTTTAGAGACGAGTTGCAACCTCGGGAAAATGGCAAAGGGGGATATATACTAAAGGCAGCATGTCACTCATTAAGCCCAGAGGAAAAGGACAAGTTCTGTGCAACATTATCCGAGATAAAGATTCTACAAGGGTATTGTTCAAACTTTTCAACCCCGGTGAATCGAAAAGATCGAAAGCTTATCGGACTAAAATCACATGATTATCACATGCTTATGCAGCATTTTTTGCCCATTGCGATTAAATAAATTATGCCGCAGCCAACAAGATATGCTATTATCAGGTTTTGTTTCTTTTTCAGGGCAATATCTAGCAAAGAAATCAAGGTGGCAGAGCTAGAAAAATTGCAGTCGGATCTCATTGTGACGTTGTGCTTGCTCGAGAAATACTTTCCTCCATCCTTTTTTGACATCATGGTTCATTTAACTGTGCATCTTACCAGGGAAGTGCAAATTTGTGGTCATGTATTCTTTCGATGGATGTATCCGTTTGAAAGGTGCATGAAGGTCATTAAAGGGCATGTGCGAAACAGAAACAGACCTGGAGGAAGCATTGCTGAAGGGAACCTTGCGGAAGAGACAATTGAGGTTATCAGTGAGCACCAACAAAGCATGAATGATACAGTCAGAATTCCACCATACAAACTCAACACATCTGACACTGGCGAAGATTCTTATTCTTTCAGGGGGAAAACCAATGTCAAATCCTAAGTTTCCTCGTGTTGATAAGGATCTGTTTGATAAAGCGCATTTCTATGTATTGCGGAATTCGCCTGAAGTTGCTCCTTACGTTGAGTAAGTATAACTAGATCTAACCAAATAACCTCATTTTTTATTTAGTTTTTGATTCTGTGTCCGAATTTCTGTAAAGATAATAACATTAATCATTGCTTTTATCCCGACACCAGCATTTTTTGAAGGATAAAAATCTTGGTATGAGTGATAGACAGCTAGATCAAAAACATCGTGAAGAGTTCGCCAAATGGTTACAAAAAGTGGTAAGAGTTTGCAGAAAATGTCACTCTTGCTATGTAACTTTTGCGTTTAGACGGAGGCTCATCCTTATAATGTATTTCAGGTTGAGAGTGAGTGGGCAGACTCTAGGGAAAACTTCAATGAGGACTTAAGGTGGTTATCAATCCCACCGAATGCACAAGTAGAGACATCGAAGCATATCACATCAATGGATTCCTGTTTCGCACAAAATCTCATGATGGTTCCGTTAACCAGAATAGCGGGGTTTACGTAGAGGCAACTGACACGAACATTAGACAAGCGGGGATTACCCTTAATCTGGCATATTATTATGGTGTTTTACAAGAGATATGGGTGCTGACATATCATTCGCTGAAATTGCCACTTTTCAGGTGTAAATGGGTTACCAAAGCAGGGGTCTCAAAAGACAAACTTGGCTACATATTGGTTGAGCTTGATAAGTTGGGACTCCAGGATGATCCTTTCGTTGTAGCCTCCCAAGCTAAGCAGGTATTTTATGTACCAGACCAGGAAAATAAAAAAAAGTCTATTGTGTTAGGTGCACCTACCCAAACGGAAATATCTTTGGTGATGAAGTCGACGAGGAATTCAGTACGGCAGTTATTTGTCGGAATGAGTATAAATTGCCAAAGGTAGATAAACTTGACCTGCAAAGGACATCTAGGGATGATTACTATCGAGACGACATTAAGGGTAGAACTGCAAGGAAATCACTAGCACCAACAACAGTCCCTGATTCTCAAACGACTGCATCTGAGCAACCATTTCCAAGGACTAAACGACAAGCCAGATGATAGAATGTAGTTGTTTGGATTTTTCTGTTAACTAGAGAATGAATGTATGGATTGTTGAAAAAAAACTGATTCTTAAATCATGGTGGGGTTTTGTATGCAGATGGGTTTTAGCAATGTTGGATGAGTTTGGATTTGGCTATACTGATTGTTGAATTAATATTCTGTCATGCTAGGATTAATAGTAATAGTACTAGGCTTGCACATAGATTTTTTTTTTTTTTTTGGAATTGGGCCTAAAATAGTCTTTGAATTAATCTTACTCCAACATCATTTTATAAACTGGAGTAATACCCACCATCTTAAACAACATTTTATATACCATATTGATTCATTAATTCAGTCATTCCTACCCATCTCTACTTAACAATCATTGGAATTTAGAATCATTCACCAAGAACATTGCTTGTTTGTACATTTACTGTATTCAATCCATTACTACTAAAATCAAAAGAGCAAGAAAAACTGACACTTTATGTTCAAACCCTTCAAACATACATCCATCACAAGTTTAATACTGCTGAAAATTCAAACAACTGGAAGTACACAACTAGTTTAATTACATCTAAAGAAGGACAAAGCAAACAAAATACGACTTCTAAACACCCGACAAAGCTACCAAAGTGCCATTACAACTTTCTTTTTACAATCAAAATTCAAAGATGCACATTACTAATCTACCCGACATAAAAAGTTTTTGTATTCAATCCATTACTACGAAATCAAAAGAGCAAGAAAAACTGACAAATTTCTTCAAACCCTTCAGACCTACATCCATCACAAGTTTAATACTACCGAAAATTCAAACAACTAGAAGAACACAACTAGTTTAATTACATCTAAAGAAGGACAAAGCAAAGCAGAATACCACTTCTAAACACCCGACAGGATACCGGTGCCATTACAACTTTCTTTTTACAACCAAAATTCAAAGATGCAACATTACTAATCTACGACATAAAAAAGGTTAATCATAACCACTCGCAACTCTCCCATTGCTATATTTACAATGCACTGCTGCAAACTGAACCCCAAAAACACCTTATATTATAAGATCTTCATCAACACCATCTATCAAACAAAAAATAAAAAAAGAAACCCCATTCTCCATACACTTCTTCAGCAGCGTAAAGTACCATCAATATCCCCACAAGTTTTCACGAAGATGCACAAGAGAAATAGCAATCAAAATCACAATACTCTAGTTCTAAGGGATTTGACAGTACCTATAAGGCAATCACCAAGATTCGCCGTCACTATTGCTGCTGTAGTTTAACTCATCCTCTTCATAGTAGGCACCAGTACCATCATCATCGTCTGAAGATGTGTAGGGACCCTGGAGATCATCATCATCTGTTTCTTCTTCCTCATCTTCTTCTTCACTGCAAACCACCATCTCACCGGAAAACACAGGCTCTCCATTGAGGTCTAACCCAGGAATCTCCTCTCCGTCAGAATCCACGTTCAGGGGTTCTGACATGGTTCGAGCAAACTTACGAGGGTTTTTCTTCTTTTCGGCGAGATAGATCTTGTACATCACATCTTCAAACTCTCGCCTCTTCCTATTCTTCCTCTCTGCTTCTTTTGCTCTCTCATCTCTCTTCATCGAATCATCACTGCTCTCCTCATCTTCTACTCCTTCATAGTTCTTTTCTTCATCTTCACTATCACTTTCAGTCGCACTACGAGTTTTCCCCCATGAACACTTCCACTCTCCTCGTCGTTGAAGCTTCTCCCTGCGTCGGTGTGTTGATGTGATTATTAAGTTGTTTGTAAAAAGTGGTAAGAAAGATGTTCGTTCAACTCAGACTTGTGAAGGATTTTTTAGACTCAAATAAAACTAGAAAACTCACTAAAAATTATAGCAAACTTTGACAAAGATGTTATCAATATTAAAAGAACACTGAGACTCAGGATTCCACCAAACTCCAATTTTTATGTGATTTAATCTAATCAATATTCGTGCAACTCTTTACGTTTAAAGTGATTCTAATATTTTGCAAAGGTAGATTTTTAGAATAACAATTGTATTTCAAAAGCATAGAATATCAGAAACCTAGGTCTAAGCATAATCTATCAAGAGAAATCACAATTGCTTAGGAAAAATCATTCAATCAATTTTCAATCAAGGCAAATAATCTTAAAAGAGATTGCAAAAATTAATTAAAATAGAAATTACCACACACATCATGGAAAATTGGCTTCCTCCCTCGCCTCAGCAATGGGGTTTAGCTCCTCATATTAATCACTTGCTCAAAATATTGGTTTATGGTTCAAAAGTTGATTAAAAGAGTGAAAATTAATAACACAGACTGTTTGCAATGGTGTATCGGCGTTACAAAGCAGTTGTTACAATGGAACTGTTACAAAAAACTGTTGTAAACACTGTTGCTTTGTCGCTGATTTTAAGACCCCAAAAACGACTATCTTGAATGGCCTTTTGTTCTTCGTGTTCTTCCTTGTGCACCAGCAGAAACAATTTCCTGCAACTCTTGATTTCGTTCTCTGTTGTGTTCTAAAGTTCCCCCAAAGTATCCGTCACCTTTCTTGAACTCCTAACAACCCTTATATACACGACAGGACCAATCAAAACTCGAGAAAAATCCCTCTTTTCCTTCTACAGCAAGTCGCGGCTTTTTCTTCCCTCAGAATTTATTTCTTTCCTCTGGTCTTCTATTTATTTCCAAACTTCCACCAATTGTTTCCAAACTTCCTTTATTACTGATAGAAGCAAATCCTAGGAGAATATATTCTCCCATATCACACGTAACTTCCAAAGATAACGAAAACCAAACCCGAGATAACCCACTCCCTGTATTGCTTCCATATTCGGTTTTCTTCCTTGTTATTCGTAGATAAGATCATTACCGAGCCTGCTTAACCTTATCAGGCCTATCCCAGTCCAACCAGCGAACAAATCCGACCAAACTCTCCTCAAAATCAATCCAAAACCCGGTAATCTCCTCTTCCCCTGTTTAACTTCGTTTCGATGATCCAGCCCAATTCTAGCCTATCCAATCAATCATACCAAGCCTGTTTAGCTAAATCAAGTCCAGTCCATCTTTATATGGCGACTGAATCTCCTTCAAGATCGCTTAAAAATCAAACCCTAAACTG
Source organism: Papaver armeniacum (assembly GCA_023531295.1). Lineage (NCBI taxonomy): Eukaryota > Viridiplantae > Streptophyta > Magnoliopsida > Ranunculales > Papaveraceae > Papaver > Papaver armeniacum. Next base: position 222,251 of record JAJJWW010019147.1, read on the forward strand.
TTCTCGCTGCTTAACAAATTTCCCGCCAAAATTTCCATTTGAAATGTTGAAGATGACCTCCCCTTATCCTCTGATGGGGTGCCGATAGCAGGTGCCGTAGGGGGTGTCCTCAGGGTGCCCCTTATCCAAACCGGGGGTCCGTTTAGCAAATGTTCTACGGGATGCCTTTGACAACTTTTCGAGCCGATTTTTTTCCAAAAATATTTATTGGCCAAAAATACCTACACACACATAAAATACCATAATAAGTACAAAAATGAGCACTATCAATATATAGAAGCGAGACAAATTAGACACAAAAATGTGTCTATCAAATACCCCCAAACCTATTATTTGCTAGTCCTCGAGCAAAAATAAAATAAAATCCTAACTCACCTTCGCAGGCATCGTCGATTGCATTTAGCGTATGCAATAAGCCTTTAAACCCCTAGGTGGCCCTAGTGGCCGAGTTATAGTCTCGGGAGGGTTTACCAGAGGTGTACCCACAAAACCTTTACTCCAGACTCTAACTATCTACGCAGAACCTTGGAAAGCACTAAAGAATCTCCTTGGTTGGCATACTTATTGATTACAGGAGGAAGTACCCTGATGCGAAATTCCAATTGATGTACACGAGTTTGCACTCAAGCATACTAAAATTCATATATAAGTCACAGAGCTCTACTCAGATAGTCGCACTATGGACATCAATACCCGGAGTCAAAACTAATCACATGGATAGATCAAGAAGATGGATATAGAGAAAAACATAGATGGTTTTGATGTTTATTAAGTGAATGGTGTTTCCCATATCTGTCTGAAGGCCTCCGCCAAAATGAACCTATCCTAATGGACTGAGATACTGGTCTGGACTAATATCAACACACTGGCATATACAAGGGAACCAGTGGTCGATAATCCTAACTCTATGTCAACACAACTGGCATATACAAGGGTTCCATTGGTCGACTTAATTGAATTTATTCCGGTTGGTCTGATGGTCTGGTCTCAATTTTCTTTTTTTCAACTTTTTTTTTTCAACTTTTTTTTTTTTTTTTTTGAACTTTTTTTTGAACTTTTTTTTTTTTTTTTGGTATCTCAATCACTCTAATTCACCCTAGCATTGGTAACAACTTGAATCGTGAGCTCCACCTAATCACTTAGAGAAACATAGTTTAAAAACGAAACAAAATAAAAACAGAAGTGAAAAGGACTCAACGAGATATGATGAAACTATCATGTTATTTCTAACACCCGAGCTCTGTGCTTTTATGAATAGACTCTTTAGATGTTTCCATCTAATCAGATTGGTTCCTCAACTCCTACAACCAAAATGCTTCCATCCACTTAGATCGGTTAGTGCCATCCTTAATAAGCATAAATTTCTAAACTCTGGAGTTTATTTATTGTAACAAAAAGGTAACAAAAGTTTCTACCGCACCCCCAAACTTAAATCTAACATTGTCCTCAATGTTTCTAATTAAAGAACAGTACCAAAAATATAAGTAACATGAGGAAATAGTAAAGAGAGAAGTCGGAAAGATAGTACCTGGGTGAAGTATAACCAAAAACCTACAAAAATAATATACAACATACAAACCGCCTCGATGGTCAATCAAGGTAAACATGGTCCTCCAGAGGGACCTCCTCAACATCACCTGTAGGAAAAGGCTCTAAAAAGGGCTTCAATCGCTGACCGTTAACCTTTGAAGAACTACTACCATCTGGTGTCTCAATCTCAATAGCGCCATGAGGAAAAACAGTACGGACCACAAAAGGACCGGTCCACCGAGAGCGCAACTTCCCGGGGAATAGATGCAAACGAGTGTCATACATAAGAACTTTTTGACCTGGAGAAAATGACTTTCGTAAAATATTCTTATCATGCACAAGTTTCATTTTGTTCTTATACTCCTTAGCACTATCGTATGCATCTCTACGAATCTCGTCCAACTCATTGAGATGGAGCTTTCTGTGAGCTCCTGCCTTGTCAAGTGAAAAGTTTAGCTGCTTAATAGCCCAATAGGCTCTATGCTCTAACTCGACAGGTAGGTGACATGCCTTGCCAAATACTAGACGATAATGTGACATTCCAATGGGTGTCTTAAACGCAGTACGGTAAGCCCATAAGGCATCAGTAAGCCTCGACGACCAGTCTTTCCTATTGGGATTAACTGTTTTCTCTAAAATACGTTTAATTTCCCTATTGGAGACCTCTACCTGACCACTAGTCTATGGGTGATATGGGGTAGCTACTTTGTGGGTAATACCATATTGTTTCATTAAAAGAGCAAACGGTCTATTACAAAAGTGTGAACCTCCATCACTAATTATAGCTCGTGGCGTACCAAAACGTGTAAGTATGTTCTCTTTCAAAAACTGGACTACGACCCTGTGGTCATTTGTTTTACACGGAACCGCCTCAACCCACTTAGACACATAGTCTACAGCGACAAGTATGTAAAGATAACCAAAATAATTAGGAAATGGACCCATAAAATCAATGCCCCACACATCAAAGACCTCAATCACTAAAATAGGGTTCAAAGGCATCATATTTCTACGGGAAATGGTTCCTAACCTCTGGCAACGCTCACAAGAAACACAATGACTATGGGAGTCTTTAAACAACGAAGGCCAGTAAAAACCACACTGCAATATCTTAGCAGCAGTCTTCTTAGCACTAAAATGACCCCCACATGCATGTTCATGACAAAAGGAGATAATACTGGACTGGTCACTCTCAGGTACACATCTCCTAATAATCTGGTCTGGACAATACTTAAATAGATAAGGATCGTCCCAAAAGAAATGCTTAACCTCGGCTAAAAACCTAGAACGATCTTGCTTACCCCAATGTTGAGGCATTCGACCAGTAACAAGATAATTCACTATATTCGCATACCAAGGTGATTGGCAAATAGAGAACAATTGTTCATCAGGAAAGCTATCCCTTATAGGAAGGGAATTATTAGGGGAACTAACAACTAGCCTAGACAAGTGGTCTGCTACTACATTTTCGGCACCCTTTTTGTCTCTAATGTCTGGACAAAATTCTTGTAACAAAAGGATCCACCTAATCAATCTAGGTTTGGTATCCTTTTTAGACAAAAGGTATTTCAAAGCAGCATGATCAGTATAGATTACGATCTTAGAACCTAATAGGTAGGATCTAAACTTATCCAAGGCAAACACGATGGCTAACAGTTCCTTCTCGGTAGTTGTATAGTTCATTTGGGCATCATTCAGAGTTTTGCTAGCATAGTAAATCACATGAAGTAATTTGTTTTCTCGCTGACCTAGCACAACACCTATAGCATAATCTGAAGCATCACACATAATTTCAAAGGGTAGGTTCCAGTTGGGTGCCTGGACTATCGGGGAAGTAGTGAGTAAATTCTTAAGCTTCTCAAAAGCCTCTAAACAAGCATCATCAAAGACAAACTTAACATCTTTTGCAAGTAAATTGCAAAGAGGTCTAGAAATCAAGCTAAAATCCTTAATGAATCGACGGTAAAAACCTGCATGCCCTAGGAATGACCTAATATCTTTTACGGTTTTTGGGACCTGTAAAGTTTTAATAAGGTCAACTTTGGCTTTATCTACCTCTATACCCTTTGAAGAAACGATGCGCCCTAACACAATTCCTGATTTAACCATAAAATGGCATTTTCCCAATTAAGCACTAAATTCTTTTCCTTACACCTAGTCAACACTAATGTCAAATGATGCAAGCACTCATCAAAAGACGAACCAAACACTGAAAAATCATCCATAAAGACCTCTAGAAACCGTTCTACCATATCAGAAAATATGCTCATCATACAACGCTGAAAAGTCGCAGGGGAATTACATAGCCCGAAAGGCATGCGTCTATACGCAAAGGTACCAAAGGGACAGGTAAAAGTGGTTTTCTCTTGGTCTTATGGGGCAATAACAATCTGATTATAACCGGAGTAGCCATCTAATAAGCAATAATGACTATGTCCAGCTAATCTCTCTAGCATTTGGTCGATAAAAGGAAGGGGAAAGTGATCCTTCCTTGTGACTTGTTCAATTTCCTATAGTCGATACATACACGCCATCCCGTGGTCACTCGGGTTGGGATTAACTCATTATTATCATTCTGGACTACAGTGATACCTGATTTCTTGGGGACAACCTGAACGGGGCTGACCCACTTACTGTCTGAAATTGGGTAGATAATACCCGCATCTAATAACTTAAGCACCTCTTTTCGAACTACCTCTTTCATGTTAGGGTTCAGTCGACGTTGCATCTCCCTAGAAGGTTTGGAGTCTTCTTCTAAATGAATCTGATGCATACACACAGTAGGACTTATACCCTTAATGTCTTCTATTGTCCACCCTAAAGCTTCCTTATTGTCCTGAAGTACTTTTACTAGCCTACTTTCTTGATCACTATCCAAATCGGAAGCTACAATCACGGGTAAAGTCTCAGATGGGCCTAAAAATACATACTTTAGAGTGTCGGGTAGTGGTTTTAGGTCCAACTTAGGAGGCTCTTCTAAAGAAGGAATTAAGGTATTCTCAGAAACTGGTAATGGTTCGAACCTAGCTTTCCATCTATCAGTGTCTAACACAGGGGTAGAATCTAATAGAGCATTCACTTGTGCAATAGTGCTATTGTCATCAAAATCTAAACCAAAATGGGATAGACAACTTTCTAATGGGTCTTCAGACAAAATGTTTGGTAATGACTCCTGGACTAAGGCTTTTATTATGTTCACCTCTTCAACACATGTGTCATCTAGCTCATAAGGTAGCTTACTGACATTAAAAATGTTCATCTCCATAGTCATATTACCAAAAGATAAATTCATCACACCATTTCGACAGTTAATGATCGCATTAGACGTAGCTAAAAATGGGCGACCTAAAATCACCGGTATCTGGTTCTCTGGGTCGGGGATAGGTTGGGTATCTAGGACCACAAAATCTACTGGATAAATAAACTTGTCGACCTCAATAAGAACATCCTCGATAACACCTCGAGGAATTTTAACAGACCTATCAGCTAACTGCAATGTCATCTGAGTAGGTTTCATTTCAACAAGTCCTAGTTGTAAGTACACATGATATGGCAGTAAGTTCACACTGGCTCCTAAGTCAAGTAAAGCTTTTTCTACCCGGTGTTTACCTATTGTACAAGCAATGGTAGGGGAACCTGAGTCTTTGTACTTTGGAGTTGTGGTGTTCTGAATGATTGAACTTACGTGACTAGCTAAAAAGGCTTTCTTATGGGCGTTAAGTTTTCGCTTTCACGTACACATATCCTTAAGGAACTTGGCATAAGCAGGAATTTGCCTAATTGCATCTAATAAAGGAAGGTTTATGGTAACTTGCTTAAAAACCTCCAATATGTCATTAAAGTTTGATTCCTTCTTTGTTGGTACTAATAGTTGGGGAAACAGGGCTCTAGGCACAGAATCAGACCTCTCAGAAACCAAATTGGCATCATCAGAAATTTTATCAGTCTCCTCAGCTAGTGGTGGTCCTGAGGGGTGAGATCCTGAGGGGTGAACTATAGTCTGTTCACTATCGGGCATGGTTACCTGATTGTCTACTACTCTACCACTCCTAAGGGTTATAATAGCATTCAACTGATTCGATGTTTTTGCACCTACTTCCTGAACTCCTCTAGGATTGGGATTATTCTGACTAGGGAACCTTCCATTATCTCTTTCACTTAAGGTCTTAGCTATTTGGCCCACTTGAAGCTCTAACTTAGCAAGGCTCTGAGCATTAGTTTGAAAGTTCTGCTTGGTTTTCTGTTGAAAACTAACATGGCTCTGTGCTAACATTTCCTGAGTTTTTGCTAACATATTAATAGATTCCTCTAAGCTAGTCATTTTATTTTCTGGGCCTGAAGAATTCTTAGTGTAACCAAAACCTGGGGGATCATTAGAATTACTAAACTGACCTTGACTTTGGCCCTTAGACCACGAAAAGTTACGATGGTTTCTCCAACCGGGATTATAGGTTTCGAATATGGGTCAAACTTTTGACGGTTATCAAATCTAGTGTTATTATAGAGAGCATTGGCTTGCTCTTCATTATTCTGGCCTTCCCAAAAAGGCTCCAATCTACCACTAGTGTGATCCACTTCTAAAGCTTCTAACCTTTTCGCTATTGCAGCAATTTTGGCATCTGATTCAAAGCCTCCTTCTACCCTATTAACGTGTCCTCTGCCTAGAAGAATTGTTTTCTGGGGTTCCATATTACTTTCCCATTGTTGGGTCTTTTCGGCGATTTCATGCAAATATGTCATCGCCTCATCAACTGTTTGGTTTTCAAACCCACCTGTACACATAGATTCTCTCTGTGGTTGTAGTGGAATAATCTAAACCCTCATAAAGGATCTGAACTAACCTAAACTTTTCTAGACCATGATGAGGACATTGGGCTAATAGATCATTGAACCTTTCCAAATACCTATACAAAGATTCTCCCTCCTGTTGAGAAAATGTGCAGATTTGTGTCCTAATAGACGATGTTTTGTGCCTAGGGAAAAACTTGTTCAAAAAGGCAGATGTAAGTTGTTCATATGTTTCAATTGAACCAGAAGCCAAACTATATAGCCACAATTTGGCTTTATCTTTTAAGGAAAAAGGGAATAACCTGAGTTTCAAAGCATCATCATCAAGGTTTCTAATCTTTAGGGTACTACAAATTTCCTCAAAGTCCCTAACATGAAAATAGGGGTTTTCATTTTCTTTCCCTAAAAAGATTGGGAGCAGCTGTAAGGTCCCAGGTTTAAGTTCATAATTTGCTTCCGTTTCAGCTAATCTGATACACGAGGGACGAGTAGTCCTAGTCGGGTTCAACAAAGCTTTTAAAGTTGCCATTTCTGGCACTATCGGAATATTAGGGATTGTCTCCTCAGTAAAAGATGGCTGTTCAAAACTAGACTTTCCAAAATCAGAGGTCTCTATAAGGTAATCAAGATTCTTGTTTCCTAAAATATCACTTCTAGGTTTTTCACGCATAAACCGTCCTAGAGCGTCTCTTTTTCATTCCGGCATACACAAGAATTCAACAAAAATCTGTGCACATGCAAATGCTGGGCTCACTAATTTAGGTAAGCTTGGGTTACCACAACAAAATATACCCAAAGGTACAAGGCTGTGGTTTGTGGACTTTCAGCTGGTAACTCCCAAAAGGCCCAAGGCACGGGTTCAGCTTACTAATCCACGAGTTTTCCTAAACTCGGTGATCTGACGATGGATGCAATTGGTGTGTGCAGTTGTGTTTTTTTTTTTTTTTAATAATAAATAAAAATAAACAAGCAAGCGGCAAAAATAATTACAAGTCCAAAAATAAATAAAAACTTCCAAAATAAATATAACCAAAAATAAAAAGCGTCTTGGATTTTCTGCACTTTTTATGGCAAGTCCAACTTTTCACCTCGTTCCAAGCAAAACCTGCACATCAAAAGCAAAAATACCCAAAGTAAAATCAAAGAAAATGAAAATAAAAATAAAAATAAAAATCTAAACCCTAAACCCTAAACCTAAAAAGAAAAATAAATCTAAAACCCTAAAAACAAGTCCGCGTCGGCGGCGCCAAAAATTGATGTGATTATTAAGTTTTTTGTAAAAAGTGGTAAGAAAGATGTTCGTTCAACTCAGACTTGTGAAGGATTTTTTAGACTCAAATAAAACTAGAAAACTCACTAAAAATTATAGCAAACTTTGACAAAGATGTTATCAATATTAAAAGAACACCGAGACTCGAGGATTCCACCAAACTCCAATTTTTATGTGATTTAATCTAATCAATATTCGTGCAACTCTTTACATTTAAAGTGATTCTAATATTTTGCAAAGGTAGATTTTTAGAATAACAATTGTATTTCAAAAGCATAGAATATCAGAAACCTAGGTCTAAGCATAATCTATCAAGAGAAATCACAATTGCTTAGGAAAAACCATTCAATCAATTTTCAATCAAGGCAAATAATCTTAAAAGAGATTGCAAAAATTAATTAAAATAGAAATTACCACACACATCATGGAAAATTGGCTTCCTCCGTCGCCTCAGCAATGGGGTTTAGCTCCTCATATTAATCACTTGCTCAAAATATTGGTTTATGGTTCAAAAGTTGATTAAAAGAGTGAAAATTAATAACACAGACTGTTTGCAACGGTGTATCGGCGTTACAAAGCATCTGTTGCAATGGAACTGTTGTAAACACTGTTGCTTTGTCGCTGATTTTAAGACCCCAAAAACGACTATCTTGAATGGCCTTTTGTTCTTCGTGTTCTTCCTTGTGCACCAGCGGAAACAATTTCCTGCAACTCTTGATTTCGTTCTCTGTTGTGTTCTAAAGTTCCCCCAAAGTATCCGTCACCTTTCTTGAACTCCTAACAACCCTTATATACACGACAGGACCAATCAAAACTCGAGAAAAATCCCTCTTTTCCTTCTACAGCAAGTCGCGGCTTTTTCTTCCCTCGGAATTTATTTCTTTCCTTTGGTCTTCTGTTTATTTCCAAACTTCCACCAATTGTTTCCAAACTTCCTTTATTACTGATAGAAGCAAATCCTAGGAGAATATATTCTCCCATATCACACGTAACTTCCAAAGATAACGAAAACCAAACCCGAGATAACCCACTCCATGTATTGCTTCCATATTCGGTTTTCTTCCTTGTTATTCGTAGATAAGATCATTATCGAGCCTGCTTAACCTTATCAGGCCTATCCCAGTCCAATCCAGCGAACAAATCCGACCAAACTCTCCTCAAAATCAATCCAAAACCCGGTAATCTCCTCTTCCCATGTTTAACTTCGTTTCGATGATCCAGCCCAATTCTAGCCTATCCAATCAATCATACCAAGCCTTTTTAGCTAAATCAAGTCCAGTCTAACTTTATATGGCGATTGAATCTCCTTCAAGATCGCTTAAAAATCAAACCCTAAACTGTTCTCGCTGCTTAACAAATTTCCCGCCAAAATTTCCATTTGAAATGTTGAAGATGACCTCCCCTTATCCTCTGATGGGGTGCCGATAGCAGTGCCTTAGGGGGTGTCCTCAGGGTGCCCCTTATCCAAACTGGGGGTCCGTTTAGCAAATGTTCTCCGGGATGCCTTTGACAACTTTTCGAGCCGATTTTTTCCAAAAATATTTATTGGCCAAAAATACCTACACACACATAAAATACCATAATAAGTACAAAAATGAGCACTATCAATATATAGAAGTGAGACAAATTAGACACAAAAATGTGTCTATCACGTGTATCTATGGCATCTAACTTTCTCATCCACAACTGAAATTCCTCATCATTTTCAACCCTTAATCTTTGAAATTATTCTCTCTCTTCTTGTTCTTTCTTCTTGGTGATCTCCAGATTCATAAAAGCGATCAAACTTTCCATCTCTAAGCTTGTTAAAGCCTCAATCGCACTATTTGCATGTCGTATGGCAGGGGAATTGGCCATTTCACTATTCCTTAACCGCCTCTCTTTCTCTTTCTCTTTCTCTCATTTCTATTTTTGGTTTAATAATCTGTTTATCTCTCTATTATCTTTATAATGATGGTGGTAGTTTAGCCATAAATGGTCGTTTATGGAATTTGTTTAAGAGTCTTGTTGCTTGGCTATTCACGCCACTTCAATGCCATGCGCAATACCATCATTAATCTACTAAACCCTATTTTCAAAGTCTAATGTCAGACTATCAAAGAGTATCTTCAACCCTTTAGATACGTACCATCATTACTCTACTAAATCCTATTTTTAGCCACTGTTGGTAAACATAATGATGGTGTTTAATCTTAATGTTAGTTTTCTGGTCTTTAATATGGAAATTTTGCGTATGCTAACATTATTAGAGTTTAAGCATTTAAAGCACTAAAATGTGGAGTCGTTGAACAAGTTTAGTTTTTTCAGAACTCTAATTTTAAACATCTAAAGATGGGCAGCTTGGTGGATATTGATTTGTTACCTACCTCCTTCGAGATCATGCGTTCGAATATGGGCAAGAGTTTTTTTATTAATTGTTTCAAAACGAACTTTTTAGCCACGCTATAAAACCGACGTGTTTATAGAATGCACACTATGGACACACATATACTAGCGTGTCCAAAAAAGAACTTTTTGGCCACACTTTGAATTTGGCGTGTCTATAAAATGTTGAGTAGTTGAACCAGTTTAGTTTTTTCAAAACACTAATTTTAAACATCTAAAGATTGGCAGCTTGGTGGATTGATTCGTTACCTAACTCCTTCGAGGTCATGCGTTCGAATATGGGCAATTTCTTTTTATTAATTTTTTCAAAACGAACTTTTTAACCACGCTATAAAATCGGCGTGTCTATAGAATGCACACTATGGACACACATATACTAGCGTGTCCAAAAAAGAACTTTTTGGCCACACTTTGAATTTGGCGTGTCTATAAAATGCCCACTATGGACACGCATACTGGCGTGTCTATAAATCGTACACTATGGACACGTATATACTGGCGTGTCTATATGTGTCTATCAATCGTACACTATGGACACGCATATACTGACATGTCTAATGAACCAACTTTAAAACCACACCTTAAATGGCGTGACTAACCTTTTGGACATGCCACAATTACATAATGTGGCCATAGACTGGTCTATAAACACGCCCAATCAAAAATTTAAAGTTAACGTGACTAAACGGTTGATATTTTGACACGTACTAGCCCTGGCGTGGCTGAAAGCACTTATATTAACACGCCCATAGAACATGGCGTGTCTATAGGGTAGAAGTATACCCTATAGACACGCCAAAACCAAAAAGGCATGACAGGGAAATTTATATCTGGCGTGGCTAAAGGTCATTTCTGTACTAGTGTAGGACTCACCGGTTCGTCAAGAACCATCATCGGGTTCTGTCCAGACCTCCTTCGTTGATGAAAGAAGCATCCACATCATCCCCTAATTAACCAAAATATCAGGTAGAGTGATTAGAGCAGCCTTAGAGTCACAACTGACGGAAAGAATCCCAAGTTTTTTTTTTTTTTTTCTTCTTCATCTTCTTTCTTTCTTCTTCTTCTTCTTCTTCTTATTATTATTATACGAATAAAAAGATCTGGGTTCTACCTATCTTGTTTGGACGAGACAATTCAAAATATTCACCATTCCTATTGTTTCCTCTAGATACCATAAGCCATTCACCTGATAATATGCACCATGTATTCCATAATAGTCCGTTTCTTCGGGAACAAATTCACAATCATAGAGTATATCCACAGACGACATTTTGAACTAACGCAGAACGAAACAACATGTTCCTTTTTGTTTCCTTGTTAAGAACAAAACCTTCTTTAGCTAAATCATTTTCCAAAGTAAAGGTTTTAACCTCATTCTTACAAGATTGCTTTCCTTCCCAAGCAACCTTATCAAAATCATTCGTCATGGCCCTTTTGCTTTTCCTTATATCTATCCATGTCGAAGAAGAATCATCGTCAACACCCTCAGAGGTTTTTCAATCGGGCTTACTTTTCGTACAATCATACTGTTCACATTCTCTCTCTCCTTCAGTCAGTTGTAATTTTTTTTTTGTGAATTTAATTTTAATTTAATATAAAGCAGTTAAAGTAGTGAATTTCTTTAGAAGACCTACACGGTGAAAAGATATCTAATGAAAAACTGGGATAAAATAAAATATAGAGCAGTTAAAATAGTGAATTTCTTTAGAAGACCTATACGATGAAAATATATCTAATGTAAAAACTCGGGTTTTACTCGATTGGCATGGGCCGACAAAACTAACAAATGTGGAATTGTTAGTACCATTTCATTTTTATGTAGACATAGTGTAGTTCCACTTAAAATTCACTATATCCCGGTAGATACAGTATCTTGGTCACTGACTTTTCATGACAATGTCCGGAAGATTAGCAAGGTGGCAACATGGTTGCTAACAATTACCAGATAAAAGTAAAACCTAGAAATTACCTTCATGAAAATCTCATTGCATCTCAGTGTCTTACTCCCTTTCATCTCTTCACTACTACTATAAAATGGGAAGTCTTTTCTGTTTTGTGTTCCAACAAAAACAAAACTAAAGTCTCTAAAAAGACATTCAGTCATTCACCAACTCACCAACTCACCAACTCATTCACTACTACTGTCTCTTTCTATTTTCTGTGTCTAAAACTCGGCGGAAGCCCAAACTTAAAACCCCACGTGCATATTTTGACCCGAAGAAGGTTCGAAGGACGACCGAAAAAGCCTAATTTTTTTTCTCTCTCTCACTACCAAAGAAGAAGAAGATCGATCGATATTTACAGATAAAGGAACAGTGGAATTTCATCAAATCAGCAATCACCGATTGATTTGATCAATTCAGAAATTAGGTATGTTTTTTGTTCTTCATTCTTTACTTTGGGGGTTTCCCAATTGTATGATTCTTTTCACCATCTCATTGGATTTTATACGCGGGATTGGAAAAGGGGGTTTTTCTAGAATCAAAATTGCAGCTTGAAATTTTCTTCAATTTCTGATTTTTGTAGCTTGTTTGTGAGCAACGAGAAAGTTCATTACTTTTCGGGTTTTTTTTGTTTTTGTTTTTCATTTTTTTTTTTGTTGAAGATTATTAAGTGGTCGAGCTATGAGGAGATCGTTTTGAGCTGAATTCGAGTTTGGGTTTTGTTATTTGTTTCAGAATTCTGAAGTTAAGCTAAGGGAAACAGGAAAATTACTTGTTTGAGCTCGCGCGGGAACAATTTCAGGAAACTAGGGTTCTGAGGTTGTGATCGGAAAAGGGTTAATTTTTATTCAATTGGATAAGAAAATGAGCTTTATTTGATTAGGGTTTCAAAAATGCCGTCTTCGCGGCATTCTTCTAGAATTGATACCTCAGAGCTCAAACTTAAAATAATTAAGAAAGTTGGGCATCAGAAAGCAGAGAGGTACTTCCATCACCTTAACAGATTTTTTAGTTTGAAGCTTAGCAAATCTGAATTTAATAAGTTGTGTATTAGTACAATTGGGAAGGAGAATGTTTCACTTCATAATCAATTTATTGGATCTATTATCAAGAATGCCTGCCTTGGTAAGATACCACCACCTCTTCCATCCAAAGGAAGCAAGGTACAGGATTCATTGAATGTTAAAATTGCAAATGGGTATCGAAGTAGTAATTTTCAGTCACTCAGCGGAGGAGACATTTTGCCTCCATCGCCTCGAAAGGCGAGGTCTTCAAGTCTCAGGGATTGCAAGTTTAAAGACCGCCCGAGTCCTCTAGGGCCCCATGGGAAGACCCAAAGTACCATTTGTGATGAATCAGTACCTAAAGCACAGGAGCAGCAAAGTGCGACCGAATTGGTTTCTATAGGTAGCAGACCGCCGGGAGAAGTTTTTTCTGTGGAAGATGGGGAAGAGGTGGAACAATTTACTGGTAGCCCAACTGTTCAAAGTAGAAGTCCTGTTAGAGCTCCATATGGGATTCCCATGAACACGGGATTTGCGCGAAAATCCATTCGCAGCAGCTCCTTAACAGCTGTTCATACTGAAACCTGTCATAACAGTTATGAGCTACCTGATTCTAGGTCTTTGAAAAAGATTTTGGAAAGGAAGATGGAAAATGAGGGTCTTGGTGTTTCAATGGATTGTATTAATCTGTTGAACAATGGGTTAGATGCGTATTTGAAGAGGTTAATCAAACCGTGCATGGAAATAGCTCGATCAAGGCGTGCTAGTGACCACTCAAAGCAAGTTAATTACCAGGCTATGCAGGGTTTGAATGGAATTTTGCAAAACAGATACATGCAAAGACCAGCTCAATCTGTATCTGCATCTCTGTTGGATTTTAGAGTCGCCATGGAGTTAAACCCACAGTTACTGGGAGAAGATTGGTCTGTACAGCTTGAAAGGGTTTGCTTGCGCTCTTCAGAGGAGTGAGAAAAGAAAGGTGACTGGTATTGATGACATTAAGTTAATCATGCAGTAGTGATGCTGTATGAGGGTGTCAGGTTCATTTCAGTGAAGATCTCAACCTTGATATGCTATCCAATTTATACGAGCACTCCAACAAAATAAGTTATGGATGATGCTATGACAGTTTTAGATCCATGACATTTGGAGGTTGCATATAGTTATAACGACGGTTCCTGACATTGGGCATTGCATATGTTAAATATACGGTAATCTGTGGACCTCCTGTGTACAAGTAATAGTGCTAGAAGTATTAGAAAGTTTAGTTGCCTTCTCTAGTGTCTGTTGTTTTGCTTTGTTTCCTCCTTCTTCTCCCCTTTCCTTTATTGTTTTGGAAGGTATCTGTCAATGTTCATTGTTTCACCTGATAATGTAAAAATAGCTCTATTTAGCTTTATAGTGGCAGGAACTGTGATGTTGTTAATTATTCAGCAATTAAGGAATCTGCTCTTAGTTTAGTTGTTAGTTGACCATCTACTTGTATCCTTTAAGCAATTGTTAATTAATAAATTTAATTCAGTATGAGTCAGTTTTGTGGCTTCTAATTGCTGGTACTTTGGCACTTTCTCAAATGTTTAGAAAATATGCTCCATCATACCCTTTGCTCTGCAAACTGGTTCATTCTCAAGTTGATGCAGTGACATCTCTCACGGCCTACGCTGAATCCAGGAGCTCATGGCCAAGGTTTAAAAACAGGGCTGTTTGCCTAGGATAACCTACATTACAGTTGAATTGATGACAACCTGCTACTAACTTTTGATTGTATGTTTAGACTACCATGGAAATCCTCAGGTATACAGGTGGAAACAAAGCAGAACAGATGAACCTTCAGACTATGTTGATCACACTGTTCCCCTTCTCAACGCGTAAATAAAACTGTGATTGCTGACTTCCCGAGGGCATCGTCAACTCTCTTACCCAGCTGGTTTTCTTTGTATGTTACCTGTGAAACTGATGGTATATATTATTTGCCTGTAATCTGAATGTACTTGTGATGGAGCTAATGCGTCATAGCTAGGGCTTCGTGAATATGGTGGCATATCAGCGTCAGTAAGGCTGAAAAGATACAGAGAATTCATTTATGTTGGTGTTTAACACTGAGCTATGTACTTTTGATTGATCCTATTTTTTTTTTCTCAATCTGATTAAACGTCAATAGTTTTAATGCAGTGTACTGAACAAATTAACAGGGCTGTTGGAACATGCAGGTCTCTAATACTCAAGACAGGGGGATATCTATTGGTGCATATACGGTATACCGCAATTGAGTGAGCTGACATTATGAGGATTTCATGCCCTAAATACTGCAGTCTTGCCTAATTGATTCTGCACGTCAGGAATTTAATTTTGGTTGATTCAGATGGTACTCGAGTCTTCATATGCATATCTACAACTAAGAATTGGATCAGAAAAACAAAAGGCAGGTAAGGAAACTCAAAACCATCCCTCGTTTAATCATATGATAAATACAATAGGATACAACATACAGAACATATGATTGGTTTCTTTCACAGCAATGAACCACAAGCCTGTATTAATCTGTAATTGTATTCCACCTAGTTATCGTATATATGAAGCAAACCAATTCTTCAATACACGTACCTTGTATAGTGTTCCTACTGCTTTACCTTGTGTTGTTGCTGAATGCCCAAATCTTTATCCTCTTGACCATTTTTAACAGCTCTGAGATTTGCTTGATTTGTTTCCCATGAATACCAAAAAGTTGTTGAAATCATCGTCATCTTCAACAAGACTGCCTAGCTCCTAAATTTCACTCATTTCCTAACCATAAAGCTCTCCAGATTCAGCTCTCAATCCTTCTTCAACCAAGATATTTCTAAGGGATTGTAAGCTTTTTCATCAAGTTATATGAGTAGTATAAATAATAATCAAAGAAAGAAATCCTTTTGAATATTATAAAGCTCTGCATTAGTTAAAAGTTTTTTTCTGTCAAGAATGTGACCAAACATGTACATAACATACACGCAACACTAATCTACCAAAATCGAAAACCCTGATAATTAAGTTATATCAGGGTATCCTTCTGATAATATAAAATTTCTCATTTTGATAGGCATCTGAGATAAAGAGTTGCTGAAGTAGAATTGCTGAAGAGATAAAGAATTTATAAGCTCACAAGTCGCCACCAATGTGACTGTTTTTTTGTTCTTTCTTTTTTCTTGGAAAAGTTGTTGATATTTATACACACGAATCTGATTAGGCAAGGCATAAGGCATAATATATATAGAGTGGTAGCTAGTATACTGGTGGTAGGTATTATCTCACAATCGACATTCTTCAATAATCCATTTTCTTTGTCGTAACTTGAAAGATGACATAATTTTTTGGGTCCCAAAGGAACAGAGAAGATGTATGGACCG
The DNA here is from genome assembly GCA_023531295.1 of Papaver armeniacum. Classification (NCBI taxonomy): domain Eukaryota; kingdom Viridiplantae; phylum Streptophyta; class Magnoliopsida; order Ranunculales; family Papaveraceae; genus Papaver; species Papaver armeniacum. Next base: position 238,554 of record JAJJWW010019147.1, read on the forward strand.
CGAAGAGATGATGGATCAAGAACTGATCACAGTATCTGTCGTATCAGATTCTTTAAAGATAGTGTAAAAATCAGAGTGGGTTTTTTCAGAAGGTACCGCAAAGGTGCTGTGGTCCACGACTAGCACAGATGAAAGTCTTCCACAGTGGTTTTTGTTTCTTCTCCATCTTATTATTACTATTACGTTTACTCTTCTTCCTGGTTGGAGTTGATGAGGATGAAGTGGTAGCAGAAGAAATTGAAGCAGCTGAGGAAGATGATTTTAAGCTTTTGCTGGTTTCTGTTTCTGATCTTTTTAACATTTCCCACATTACGTGTACATCTTCGTATTCACACGTCCTCACATCATGTTTCAGCTTCAACAACCCTGTTTTTTTCCCCACAACAAGAAAAACAAACATTATTTACCCCAGAATTTACAAAACATGGACACAATTTTTTTTTTTGGAATGACATTATGGATATCAAACTTGTGCTGTAAATACCGGACGCTGCCGAACGGAGCCGGAAGGCAGCAGGATCTCGGGTATACAATATGGACTTACCACTTTTACGGATGCCAAGGCGAGCAGCAAGGTGAAACCAGACTCTTCTCAATGGAAGCATCATTTTATTCCACCACTCCATTTTTTATACAACTTAATTCATTTAATTCTTTTACGAACTATTTTATGACAATTGCTGATGATCTTTCAAGTGATGAATAAACATAAAAATTATGATTATGAAGATTATAGCAAACGTACGACTGAAAGAGAGAGATGAAAGAATAAGAAGAAGAATTAAGAACTCTTCCTCTATTTCTCTTCTCCTCTTCTCTTTCTTTTCTAGATCTCCTCCTTTTTCTCTCTACAAAATTTTGTATTTTTTTTTCTTTCGCTGTCTCTCAAAGCAATATATGTCTCTCTCTAAAATGGACGTACACAGACAGATATCATATATACTCGGCTAAGGACTCGATCTTGGTTTCCAGAAGATTATGCCACGTCTTCATCTTTCTGTTTCTAATAAGTTTTGTCTGTTTGGAATCTTCGTAAACAAAATACATCGGTGCGTGCTGATCGGTTAATATAAAAAATTGTTTGGACATTGGAGAGTTATTTATTGCCCACCGCACATGTACCATCTGTTACTTCCTAATCTTATGACTATGAGTCAATTTGCCGTAAGGTCAGAACGAATTTACCCTGATGTACTGTATGCTTTGGTTTTGTTGTCTGGTTGTGGTTGAGTACTGCCGGGATGCAATATAAGTTGCAAGCATGGAACAGCGTCTACTGATGGTCGAAGAAACCTTTCAAGAGCGGAGATCGGAAAGATACCACCACAAGGTCCACAACAGGTCCTAGGCTAAAAGTATCCACAGTCTTCTAGTTCTCTAGACCATCCACAGATGGAGGATATGTAGGATTTTCCTTTCATGGATAATCTCTAGGAATTAGCCCGTCTGTCGGTGTATGGTGGGACTAGTACGATGTCACAAGCCAATCACAAGCCAATAAAGTACCTTTAAAGATTCTCAATCTAGGATAGCTAGGTAAACCAGGTTCGGTTTTGGTGGAGACGGAAGAGGACTAATCACCAAAAAGTTTGGTTGAGTGGACTGTGGACTGTTTTTAGTTTATAAGGCTGGCTCTAATGGGATCCAACATTCAAGATTCCCACTGTTGAAGTGTCGTTCTTTTAGCTACTGTTTGTTTGATTCCTAGAGAGTGCTTCGTTTTGCTTGGATCCAAGATGGAAGTAACCCAGGCACGCGCTTTGAAACTGCGTATCAAAAAAGCATCACACGCCGTTCCTAAATGCGTACCAGCGAATATTCTACGGAAAACGCCGTTCCTAACAGCGTGCCACGCTGATTCAAACTGCGTATTATAAAGAGAATAAGGAGTGCGGCGTCTGGATGATTTAGGGTTCTCTACGACACGCGCTTTGAAACCGCGTATTGACCGGTCAACACGGTCAATACGCTATTAGGAACATCGCATTTGAGTTTTCCTATGATACGCAGTTAGAAAAGGCGTGCCGCGTAGGTTCAAAACGCGTATCGACTAGGAATCTTGGATCCCCATTGCGCCCGGGCGTTGTATTTTGGTGACGTAGATCCTGTGATAATCTTGAATCTTGGCATACCATTAGAGCCAGCCTAAGCATGATTATATGGGCTGATACCAGCTCTACTAGGGGCTGATACCAGTCCATCAATCCAATGGTCAGGATCGCTAGGATTTTTTTGTCCTATATGGACTGGTATCAGCCCTTAGTAGAGCTGATATCATCCCATATAAATCATGTGTTTCTGCCTCCTTACATGCATCCGTAGGGGCTATCAATTCTGAAAACATTGTTGAATCAGAAATACAGGTTTGATTCTTGGAACTCCAAGGCACAACAACACCCCCTATTGTAAATATCCTTTCACTAGTAGATTTGGATTTGGATTCTACATTATTCCAGTTAAAATCACTATATCCTTTTAATACATCGGGATAGCCTTATAATCAATTGTTCCTTTATGTTAGAGCAATGCTCGGTTGAACTCACAAGTTTTGCTATCTCAAGCTTGTTGTTAATGAATGATCAAAACTATATCTTTCTCGGTCTACTAAGTCAAGACTCGGACCGAGTTAAAATTTGATAGTTTAATATCGGACATCACCTCGAAGGCGAAGATCGACGAAGACATTTAGAGAACTTCTTTTATCAGGTATGTGAAAACTGAACTATTCTATTGTACTAACTATCTTACCATTCTATCATGAGACTATGTCGTATGACTTCTAGTAGATTTACAAAGAAGAAATTTCAAGTCAAGCTTGTCTTGTTAAAAATCTCGAAATATGATTCAAGCATAGATATTCAAAGGTACTTAACAATATTAGTTCAAAACAATTAATTATTCGAGAATTAATTTGTGGATCAATTGAAAGGCACCCGTACAATAGATTTTTATCATTTGTGAATGTTTCAAACATCATAAGAGAGAAATTTAGAACTTCTAATATTTCTGCTCAGGGTAGGTTGGCAACCCAGTTTGCAAACCATAGGTATCTGAGTTTCAGAAACACAGAGAAGGTTGGCGAACTAGTTCTCGAACCACAAGTTCAGTTGGGAACAATTCACGAACTGTGGTGAACTGAATTTTTGGTGTTTGTATAAAAGGTTTAAGGTTGGCAAACCCCACGAACTGTGTCCATCTGAGTTCACATACCGAGTACGGTTGGCGAACCCAGTTCGCGAACAGTGTAGATCTAAGTTCTCGAGTCGAGTAGGGTTGGTGACCCGGTTCACAAACCTTAGCACCCTAACTTGTGAACTTTATCCTTACGGTTCACGAACCATTTCACCAACGGTCTCAATAGAATTTAGTAGATGCTCAAAGACTTATTTTTTAATTATGTTAAGCATTGTTATGACTTTCTTAAACACTTCTAAGACTTCATTGATCACTAAAACGCTTATGTGTGTGCATCATGATTAAACTCTTAAGTGTTTGAATGAACATCAATTTACTTATAGTTCGAAAGGCATATTTTCCAAAACAGAATGGTCATTATACACGGTTCTGTAACCGAACATTAGTGTGTATTCTTATATTGTATTTTCAAGACTAGTTTCTCACATATTTACTTGAAACCCTAACTAGAGTTTCATCTAAGCCCCGTTTGGGATTGCTTTTTTTCAACCAAAAGCACTTTGTAACAAACTTGTAACAAACTTTTACCAAAAATTGTGTTTGGTAAAAAAATTTCAAAGTGCTTTTGGATAGAAGCACTTTCATTTTAGGCCTGCTTTTAAAAGCTACTCAAAGACTAGCTTTTAAAAGCAGGAAAGCTTGTGTTGTGGACCCACATAATTCGATTTAACTGATTCTCTATTTTAACCTTGTTAATTTATTATAAAGACAAGTTTTACCCTCAAATATTGTACATTTGACATTATAATTATAATTATTATTTTATTTCTCTATTTTATTTATTTTTTATTTAAATAATAAATACAATAATAATTAAAATTATTATATAAAATAATAAAAAAATTAATAAATATTAAAATGAAAAATGAAAAAAATAATAAATTTAATAAATTTTTTTTTGAAAAAAAAAATTTAAAATAATAATATTTTCATAGCAAACCACAATCAGAAATTTTTTAATTAAATAATAAAAAAAATTTAAAAAAATTTAAAAAAAATATTACTTATATTTTATTAAATATATTAAAATTAGAAATATAATTTATTATAATAAATTGTATTAAAACTAATTTTTGAAATATGTCTATTTTCGTCATTAACTACATCACAAAGACTTTTAAATACCGGTTACCAAACGAATTTCTGAGTTTGTTAATTGCACGAGTGCTTTTTAAATTATAGTTTACCAAACGTCCATGATTTATTTTCACAAAGACAACACAAAGAACGCACAACACAACACAACAGAAAAGCGCTTTTCTAAAATTCACAGCAATACCAAACTAGCCTCTAAACAGAGAAAGTGTTTGCTTGATTCTCAAGTTATCTAAACTTGAATTTTAAGCACTCTCAGTCTTGAAGAACTATAAATAGGGATGCTCATTCAACTGAGAAATTCAATCCCTGACACTTTGTGTCCTATTTGATTGCTAGAGTCGTCCTCTATGAACCTAGGTTTCATGTGAGAAACATAATTAGATTTACGACTGAAAGACTTCGCTTTGGGGATTCGTGAAGCCAGGTCTGACTATCTTTACCTTGACAGTTCGTGTATCCTGATCTAGCTTTTATGTTATCGAGGTTCTCATAATCTCTTTCAGACAAGATAAATGGAAATCGCAAAGTTTTCTTCGTCTCAGACTTTGTGATTCCTCAAGATAAATATCTAAAAACTATTCTTAATTGATAAGTTGAAGATTGTTCTTGAGAGGTGGTAAAAGATTCATGCTTCTCATCTAAGTGAGTGTAAGTGTTCCAGATTATGAGGTTTGCTAGATTTGTCTATTGCAAGCAGATTCATAAGCCTTGATCTTTGATCTAAATGGAAATCAAATAGGCTTATTTGTTAGAGGAAGATTGGTATCAAAAGTCTTCACCGAGGTTGAAGCAAATTTTAGGATGTAAAGGGCATCAACTAAGGGAACCAATTGCGCGACTGTAACTGAATCGCTTGGAGGGTCGATTGGTCTCAACTACATTCCAATTTAAGGTCTGATAGTAGGCTAGTGTCTGTAGCAAATTAATACAGTTTGGTGTTCAAATCTGGACAAGGTTTCTGGGTTTTTCTGAAGTTGCAGCTTCCTCGTTAACAAAACTTCTGGTGTCTTGTGTTTTTCCTTTTTCACATTATATTGTTTATCTTTATAATAGGATTTACGCAAGAAGTACGTACTCAATATTAGTAGATATGTCCTTACAATCATAATCTTAGTAAACTTGTTTGTTTTTAAAGTGATATAGTATTGCTTGTGAATCTTATAAATATATGTCAGAAGACATCAGAGTGTCCTTGCAGGTAACTTCCACCTTGATTCCTGCTGCAACCATTGGATAACTAAAAGTGATTAAAAAGCTAACGTCATCCAGTAGTTGTAGTATAGAAGTTTGATCATCAATCAAGCACCTATATCAAGGAGTATTGTAGTAACATTTTTGGTGCTGCATCTCTTGCGCCGTTGTCGGGAAAGAATAACCTACCACGAGATTAAAAGTCATACTAGTAGATATTTCAGACGAAGATTGCTCAGGTCCCTTACGACTTAATCTTGCATCATGCATGCACCTAGATCCTCACCTTACATGAGAGCACTTAAGCCGTTCTCTCATATCAAGTACAAAATCTCGCCTTGTAACACATCAAACACAAAGTACCATCTCATCCTCGAACCCAACACCCATTGTTGGTTCAAGTCATACTCAACACAAGCAACAAGCCAGCTTTCCCCAGCAACGAGTGTTATAACATTGTCGTGTTGCTAGCAAAAATCCTTGCCACAATCGCAAGCACACTATATTCAGAACTTACCGGCACCACAAATCCAGAACTTGGTACAAAGTCTTGCTTAGCATGCGAGTGAATCCGACATTTCTCAAAATAACAACACAGTCTGGAGCATATTTGTAAATATTTCAGCAACCAATGGAGGCGGCTAGGGTTACTTTATATTTTCTTAACCCTTAAACAGGTTGAGGATTAAGAGCGGTGATGTTCGTACCATGTAGTTTGCTACATAAGATGGGAGGCCCAACGATTCTTCGGCCAAGTATATTCTAGCCTAATCAAGACAAAACAAATAATTAGGCTTCTAAATTGAATAATAAGTTCTTTAAATATTAGTAAACCCAGTTTGTCAAGATCTTCAATGAAAAAAAGAATAAAGAGGCAATACACATTGTATCTTCAGGATAAAATGAGCTTGGATGACAAGTAGGTCATGCACATATCCAAACTCAAAGATGAAACGAAATCTGACTGGTAACCAGTTCAGGTACATAATCTTAACCCAAGTATCATAAAAGTGTTTCGGAAGATAGAACTTAACTGCACCACTTGTTAGGAAAATCCAAATAGATTAACCCACAAGACACTAATTATTTGGATCGACGTAGAATGAAAGATAAACGATGCAAACACACATAAGAAGCAATAAGTAAAGAACATAAGACTTTACATGGTTCGACAATATGCCTACATCCCCCAAACAGTTACGACTTCTTTATAATTATTACAGAACCACCAAACAGAGAATTACACACTTAACGATTGATGAATCAATCAACAAACTATGACCAGCAGGGTGTTGTTCATAAACACCAAAATAATTCTCTACGAACACAACGCTCCATAAACTACTGAATAATGTCTAACCAAACAAGATAATACTTGTCTCACATAAAGAGATGATTTTCTTATAAACGATCTCTACCTACGATGATCTTCCACCATCAACGAACAAGATGATCTTCTCTTCACTAAACAATGTCTTCAATATCTACCCAAAACCATAATGATGTACTCTTTCAACACCAACGATGTGCCTCTAAACACCAGAGAATGGTCTCTATCTTTCCCAAAAATTCCACCCCTAGAGGTGTGATAGACACATTTTTGTGCCTGAATTGTCCTCAATGTCTCTATTGTTAGTGCTTGATTTTGTACTTATTTTGGTTTTTGAATGTTTGTGTAGGTGTTTTTGGAGAAATACAGTTGTGTGGAAAAAGTTGATCAAAAAGTGCTGTTTGGAACCCAGGAGAAAAGTACTAAAGGCACCCACATTTTGGACGTACCCCCATGGCTATTCGCACCCCTACTCTGGATAGGGGCTACCTTTATTCTTCACGTACAAATAGAAAATGGCGGGAAATTTGGTTTCAATAAAGAAAGGATTTATTATCTTTAACATAAGAATATCTTCTTGCCTTATAAACAGGAAGTTGTTGTAAAGACCCTCAAGCTCGTCAACGCTATTTGACTGGTCTGGCGATGATCAAGAGACATTTAGCCAATAATAACTCGATTAGTTTAACACGAATGGTAATTAATAGGAATTAATCTAACATCGATCTAGTTACAAAAATAGTATTGCTAGATAGGTATCGAAAAGTTATGTGGAATGGACTACTCGAATGCGTAATTCGGATACTAGACGAAGATTTTATCACATGATTAGTATGAGGGGCAAATTGACTTGCATCTGAACCGCCTGGATGCCCTTATCCATTTTTTGGGCGCCTTAATAATTATTCTTGATCTTATCGACGGAAGGTCGAGAAGATATTCATTTCTCTTCTTCTTCTTTCTTCTTCTTCTCCCCCTTCTTCTTCCTGTGCTCGATCCTGATGGTGATTTGAAAGGCGAGAGAGAGATTCTGAGATCGAGATAAGAAGGGACTGATAAAGAATCAAGTGATAATGGTTGTGTTGTTATGGATTGAACTTAGGAGGAAGTTGATTAGAGAAATTAGTGAGTTAGGGTTTCTGTATTTGAAGATAGATTCGTATATAACCGGTGATGATGATTTTGAGTCGATAACGGATGAAGATTGAATGGGTTGTTGATGTGTTGATGATATGGAGCTGTCTTGATGAAGAATCAATATAAAAAGGTAAATTAACGTTCTTTTGATTTGAGGATTAAATTGTTTGGAATTGTTTGAGTAATTGAGTAATTGGAGTTGGGTTTCAATTGATTATGAAGTTGGATGTTTCTGTGAAGTTTAATTTTAATTCCAGAGGAAATTAGGGTTTCTCATGTTCTTTCCTAAATTGGAATTGAGGTTAATGTAATTGAGGTTTCCGGATTAAGAATCAAGGGTGTTGAGTTGTTAATGTTTTGGAGTTATTTTGGTGATGAATTGAAGAACACAGATTGAGTTTGTTTTGTTTAGTTGTAGTAGTGGTTAATCTGAGATGCATGTATTGGTGCTATCTGTGTTTTTGTGATTGCAAGTGTTGGGGGTTGAATTATTGGTAAACGGAAGTAGTGCATATGGAGTTAGAGATAATCTGGTGGTGTTGGTGATTATCTGAATTGAATATCTGGTGGTTGTTTAATGAATTACAATGCAAGCTAATTGAACTGGGTAAGTGGTGGTTGTAGAAGTTGTTCATGGAACTGTTGATTGAAGTTTGATTTAGTATTGAACAAGAAGAAATTAAAGGTTGGGTTTGATGAATTGAAGATTAATCTGGGGTTACTGAGAATCAGTGAAGAGGTTGATTAAGGATGAGTATCTAGGGATTGATTAATTTGAAGTTACAACATCTGGAGTTGATGAAGCAACAGTTCAGGGGAGGTTAATATCTGGGTGAGTTTCTTCGTTACTTAATTACAGTGATTGAAGTTGAATTGCTTGAATTGTTAAAATTATGTAATTTAGAATGAAACTGGGGTTGGTGGAGAAGTTTGTGCTATTGTTGTATGTGAAGTTGATCGAGAGGAACTGAAATGAATGGTATGGAGGAATGACGTGACATGAGTGTTACAGGGAGTGAATGCTGGATTGCAGATTGTAGATTAGGTTTTTGTATTGAGTTTTAGTCGAGGATGATATGTTTGAGGAGTAGAAGTTGATGTAATTGTGGAATTGGGCTAATGAATGTAAGTTGTGAACAAAGTGAAGTGATAATGGTACTGTTGTTGCTGAGATGGAGATGCAGGTGATAATTCTGTGGTGTTGAAGGAGATGAAATTGTTTGGTTGGTGATGCTGTTTTGAGATGCAGTTTGAGTTGTAAGAGAAGAATATGAATAAGTTGTTAGTGTGGTAGCTACTAGTAAGTGGATGGATAGTTAGATGGGAGTTTGTAGCATCGTAAATGGGGTTGATAATCGTTGTATGAGTTACATAAATGGTTGAAGAGAAATTGAGTTGTGACAGAGAGATGCTGTAATAGTGACAATGGAGTTGGAAGTGGTCTTAATTGGTGGTGATTTTAGAATTTCAGTTAGGGGTTGCTGTAAAAGCTTGGAACTGCAATAGCAGGTAGAATGGATTCTGTTTAAGAATGCACTTGTGAAGTTTACTTTTGATTTATATTGTTGTAATGTTGTGTAGTCGGGTGGAGTAGTTGAGATGCATAGTACCTTTGAATAACCAAAGGTTATAGACCGGCGTTCTTTGTGACTAGGTGAATTAAAATTGTGAGAATGAAGGCAGATTGTGCTTGCAAATTTGCATTTGCAGGTAGTCTTGGTCTTTGTTGTAATTGATATTTGAAGTTTATTCAAGTGTGATTAGATTGTAAATGAATTATAGTTAAGAGTTTTTGTGTTGCACAATGTTTGTGCATTAGTATTCTTTGGCCTGAGCAATGGCTCTGGCCTGTGTAAGAGTTTTAGCTTTGAGTCATTCAGCCTAGTCAGGATCTGACTCTAGCTGACTTAGTCCATCTGACTGAGTCGAATCGGGTTTGACCCACTGAGTCACTAGTCTTGACTCGTTGACCATTGACCCTGGACATTGACCTGACCTTGGACGTTGACTGTTGGTTGACCTCTAACCAGACGTTGACCGTTAGTTGACTTAGATGGACCAGACCCTTTGTTAACGTCTTAGGTTTGATGGGCGGGCGGAGTAAGCCCGTGGGTCATGGGCTTGGGCTTAGGATTAGTCTTTCTTAATTAGATGAATTAAACCCCTTATGGTCCGAATTAGCCTTTGGTTCCTTCTACAAAGTTGTAGATATTCGTAAGACTTAGCTAATAGACTATAGAATCAACCTAATTGAATTAGTAAACCTTAACTATGCTAAAGATAGAGAATAAAAAGGTGTAAAGTCGTAAATGGGCTTAGAACCATTAGTTAGACTTGTATGATTCTTGTGTGAGCTATTTTAGCTAGTTTCTTAGACTTCTTGTGTGATTAACAGTTAGTCTATATTAACAACGATCGATTCAAAGGATGAACCAGTGGATCGTGGATCTCGAGGTAGGCGTGGCTTGTCATCAAAAGAGGTGGGAATTTATATTTAACTCTTCTGTGATTATTGTTGTTTTCTTTTACCAAAGTTTATGTTTATCAAATTCATGCATTGTCTAGTTGTGTTTTCCATGCATTGTTTAACTTTGAGTTACGAAAGTTATGTTATTTCTTTTAATCTTTCCATCGCTTGGAAAGGAATCGTAATGCTTTGTTCTTCTTTATGAATTGTTTGGGAAATAATAATTTCCATTGATTGTTTGGAAATGAGAATTTTCATCTATGGTATATAGGATTCTGCTCCTTCATTTATAACTACTTTCTTTCGAGCTTTTATGCATTAACTAGGTGGGAAATTTGAATCACCATATTAGCTATCTAGGTGGAGGTTTGAATCACCATATTAGTACATTGTTTGGAAGGAGTTAGTTCCATATACATGATTGTTTACTTCTGTGAATTGGTTGTGTTTTAGTGTTAGGGAAAACATAAATTGTTTTCAAATCATTTCAATGATTACTTGAAGTTAAATGTTATTCCTACTGGGCACCCCTTTTAGGGATGATGTGCTCACCCATTCCCACTTTCAGTTTCAGAGACAAACCAGAGTTGCGCAGCGAAAGCTTCGAGGAGTCGAGTCCGTAGTTGGTTAACTTCTGCTATGTTTATTTTGTTATATATTCTATTTTTAATCTAAATGACTATTGTATATGTATCATTTGAGAGAAGTTCTTGTATATATATATATCAGAGCGGGGCTAGCTTTTGGGTTAAGTTTTGTAGCAGATTTCTTAATTGAATGTTTGAGTAAATGCTTTAGATTTTTAGTGCCTCTTTATTTAACTAATCTGTTGGATTAGTCAGCTGCAAGCTTAGGGGGCGCTACAGTTGTGAAGAAAAAGGAAGTTATCTTGTATTAAACAAGAAAGATATCCTTAGAAGATTTTATCTTGGATTTTATTCTGCGAATTAAAGAAGATATGGGTTTAGTAAAGAAATATAGAGAATAAAGAGAAAGAAAAATTCATGAAGATATTTTTAATTAAAAAGAAGAAGATTTTGGAGTTATGGAAGAATATATTTGAGTAATGTGTATTTGTGTGTATAAATAGAGAGCTAGAGAGCACATTTGAGGGGGGGAGTTTTGGAGAGAAAAGAAAATCACTGCTTTAATAATTTTCACTCATTTTCATCATTTGTAAACCCTTTGAGCAATAATAATTATATTTTGAGCGTATTTCCATGATGAGGAGCTAAACCCATCACTGGGGCGACGGAGTAAGCTGTATTTCATCCTTGGGTAATTTAATTAATTCCTTATTTACTTGTTGCACCGATTTTAAATGATTTATGATTTTTATTAATCAATTGTTATCTTGTTTGATAGTGTATGCTTAGTCTTAGGTTCTTTTGATACATTATGCTTGTAATTTACAATTGATGTTTTATGAAATCTACTTTGGCAAAGAATAGAGTTAATGTTTCTTGTGTTTGGAGCTATAAATGTCAAGGATTAATTTTTAAAACCCATGTATATGAAAGGCAGTGAAATCCCGAGTCCCAGTACCTATCCATCTTGCTACTATTTTGTGTATATATTTTCTTATTTTTATTTATTTATTTAAGCCTAAAATCAATTTCAACAAAGTCCGAGTGAACGACAACCTTTCTTACTACAACATCATTGAAAATAACCATCAATTTTTGGCGCCGCCGACGCGGACTTGTTTATAGATTGGTTTTTAGTTTTATTTATTTATTATTATTTTTGTTCTTTTTTACGTGTTTTGGTATTTCTGTTTGCTTTCAGATTTGGAGTGGAGCGAAAGAAAAAGAGAAAGTGCTGAAAAGAAAAGCAAAGCCAAAATAGGAAAGAAAAGAGAGATCCGAACGGAGTGAAGAAGAAAATTTTGTATATAGTGTTATTATTATTTATTTATTTTAGAAACTGTAATTAGGTAATTATTTTTGTGATTTTTTTTTTTTGGACTTTTTAATTTTTGGACTTTTGGACATTATTATTTTTGAAACCCTAAGGAAGGGTTAGTTTAAATATAAACTGCACAGGGAAGGACGACAGTTACGATACTGTCTCGGCCCCTCGGGTTCGTACACTGACATCGGAGTCAGTGGCCCGAGTCGACTACAACGGTTCATCCCCCGTCTGGAACGGGAGGTAAGTTTGTCGAAACACTCGCGAATCCCATGTTAGCGAGTTATTGTATTCCTTCGTTTGCATATATGCTGAGGAATTGAAAACGGCTGCTTTAATTTCCTAGTAAAGGGCAAGGACTGGCCACACAAGATAAGGGTTCGGATTTCATCAGCGTTCTCTTCTTGCCCGCCTTAGGAAAACGATACTTAACGCGAACCTAAGCTTTAAAATTTGGAATAGAACGAGACCGATAGGGTAACGAGCTTAATAGGAAAGTCGTTCGAAAAATATTGGTTACTCTTTTAAGCATACTTCGAAGTTCATGATGGTTTCTGTGAGTTGAATGCGTGACTGCGCCGCCTTGTAATGCGGTGAGGCCTTGGGTATCAAAACTCCACGCAGCTTCCCTCGTCTCTATTCAACTTACTTCAACTCGGATTGATTCCAGAGAGGTTTACTCAGATTGTAACGAGTTCCTTTTCGAAAGATTAGAAGTGGTCTAGAAACAATCTAAGTGGAGCCATCATGCTTTTGTTTGCTAGAAATCAGTAGGTTTGTTGTGGTCGAGTCAGCCTTGTTTGTGCTTGTGTAGAATTCCCGTGCAGTTAGGATGTCAAACTGGTATTATAACAACCAATACAATGATTATCCAACTGAACAATATGGACATTACTCTTTTTATGACCATAGTGTGAATAGTGGTTGGGGACGCCAATCTTTTGAAGGATATGGGTCATACCATGGTGAGCCCAATTACTATCCACATGCCCACCGGTCATACGAGCAAAATTCCTATAATTCCTCTTCTCTAGATAAGGCGCGTAAGATACTTGAGTCAACGTGTAAGTTAACAGAGTCAACACGTGAGTTTCTTTGAGTCAACACGTAGGTTAGAGTTAGAGACGGAAGAAAGAATTGCTCAATTACTTTGAATTGCCAATACAATGCTTCAAAAATCACCCTTGAAAATGAGGAAAATTTCTATTTACATAATCAAGATGACGAGGTTAGAATTGAAAGCAATACTTTAGATAAGGTTCGACCATCTTCATATTACAATGATGATGATGATAGTGTCGATGAAGAATCTGAAATATGTAGGCATAGTAATCAGGAATTTGCTACTTCAAATATTGACCTTCAAGAAAATAATATTATTTCTGGTTCAGATCCTAATAATTTTAACAATTATTCACCTATTCAAAAGGACGAGGATTTGACTAGAGATACTGTTTTAGACGATGTAGAATTTCCTTTTTACGAAGCTGATAATGGTTTAGAGGAACGAATTTACTCTGAGAATATTGTTTTAGAGTCCATCGATTTAGAAACATTAGTCTTAGAGGAAGCAGATGAACTCGTAGAGCTTTTAAATATGAGTGAGGATACATCACCTGAGTATAATTTACACGAAGCAATTGACCATTTTCAAAATTCTGATGATCTAGAAATTAGGGAAATTGTAGCTAGTCTATCTAGAGACACTGAAAACTCTAAGTTTGGGGGTGGTTATCATTCTCCATGTGCTTTAACTCTTAGAAAGGTCCCTAAATTGGGACTTGACATATGTGCCTCAACCATTTAGATTATCTTCATACACTTTTTCCTGAACCTAGTTGTGTCCATAAAGAAGTTCAGTTGTTAAGAACCCATCCACTGGTTGATGTGGTTAACCCAGGTTATGATACCACAATTGACTTTATTTTCCCACCAAAAACCTTCATTCCAATTGTGGGAACGTATAAGTTTCAGATGTGTCAATTATTAAGTTTTGAGACTAAACCTAATTATTTTAGGATATTAGGGTCGACACATTTGCTTAAAAATGACCACTACTGTGGTCAAATGTGTGAGTCAAGTCTGATTGACTTAGAGGATCCCCATTATTCGGAGTTATTGTTATGTGCTTCTAAGTTCTTAATTGAGTATTTCCGGACTCTAGAACTCGATCTTCAGGACACCGCCTTTGAGGAAATCCGGTCGATGAAAACTTTTTATCTAGATCCTTTTGTAGAGCCTGAACCCGAACCACAACTAGATGTAGTTGTCTTAAACAAAAAAATAGATAATGGTGTGTTGGATATCTTCCTGGTCTATTGCAGTTTCCTCTTCTTGTGGTTAGCACTTTTTGATCCAGATGACATGATTATTAAATTTGCTACAATATGATTCTTCGAGGTGACTAATCTCTTCCATTGTCTGGCTGAAGACTTTAAACTTAGCACTTCTTGGGAGGTAACCCAATATTCTTGTGGTAGGCCTGGAAATGTGTATGTTTTTATGGCCTACTTGTGATAAACCGCAAGTGCACGACGTCTATCGGAGACGTGGCAAGTACGGGTCGATCCACAGAGACTTGTGGTGCTTAAGATGATCTAATGGCTTCCTAAACTGAATTCCAGTGAAGATAACACAATTATGGTTTTGCCGATACGGCTGATTGAATGTTATGACAGTGAAAATAAATGAAATACAAATAGTGCAAATAAATGGGTGCTGGGATTATCAATTCCACCACTAACTCATGTTATGTGTCAACTCATTGGAAGCTTCTTGTTCCTATGGCAGTCAAGGGTAGTGTGTCAATTCTACCACCTATCTAAGGAGTTTCTCCTAGTGATTCTTCATTTAACAGCTAAGGTACTAACCTAGAGCACTAGTTGTCTAATTAAGTACAACTAGTCAAGAGAATTAGCAATTAATTCTAAAGCTTGAGCTGCAGCATACACAACACAAGTATTACCTAACTACAATGTATACTTGGCATGCATTGTGAGAGAAGAGTATTGGATGCTAGAATTGAAGTTATCTGATACATTAAGCACTCAAGAACACTTCAACAGGGTTTAAACACAACATTGAATTAGGGTTTCATTGAAACCCTAACAAACTAAATTAAAACATCAAAATAAATAATTAAACTACAAATTAAACCCTAATTGATACACTGGCTAACCCAGGCATGAGTTTCTACACACCCACAGTTCTTCTATTTATACATGCAAACATACACCAAAACCCTAGTTCTTTAAAAATTGAAATTAATTGAAAATCTCTCACCCATACTCTCTGAATCATCCCTCTCGCTTGTGCGGCTACCGCTTTGGTTGTTGTGGAAAAACCCTAGTTCTAGTTTTCTCTAAGTTAGCTTCTAAGGTTGTAGAAGCTAAGAGAGAGAAAACCTAGACCTAGAGAGGTGGTGCTGAATCGATGGAGAAGGCTGTTGCGGGTGTGAGAGATGGAGTGGTGGTGCGGCTAGTGTCGGAGGTGATGGAGGTGGTGATGATGGTCTACGAATCGGGTAAGGGAGGAGAAGGTGAGGGTAAGGGATTTGCAGAGAAGAAAGAGAAGATGGAGAAGAGAAATGAAGTGATCGAATAGGGTATAGGGTTATGGGTAGTTTTTTGTGAAGCGGTGTAGCGACGGATGATGGAAATCTTTGTAGCGAGCGTTGGATTTAGTTGGAGAAGATCTCGAACGGCTCAGGGAGAGTTGAGTTGTTTTGGTGTTGAGCGGAGACATCAAGAGATGATGAGGAAGTCGGAGCGAGCGTAGGATGTGGCGAGTGAAGATCTTAACGGCCCGGGATGAGCGGGTTCGGATCCGGGTCGTGGGTAGCTCTAGCCCATGTCTTCCTTGTTGGGTTGCAACTGATTCGCGCGTGGGCTTTGGCTATCTGCTCCATAGATGCTCGTCTCCAATTCTTCTGCTCTTGGCTCCTCAGATTCTCCGAGCTTTATTTATTACCTAAAAACACAAAATTAATTAATACAAATATTTATTCTTGAAAACAAAGAAAACGCAGAATTTGGGATAATATCTGATTTCTAAGCACAAAAGATGAGTAAAATGCCAATAAAAAGGTGTATAAATATGCACTATTTGGCACTCATCATCTTGCAGCACGGTAATATCTTTCCTTACTCTTTTCTTCAAGTGGTAACAATTTCTCTTTGTTCATGCTTTTAATTTCATCTTTAGAACATTGAGGACAACGTTAGATTTAAGTTTGGGGTGGGGTAGAAACTTTTATTACCTTTTTGTTAGAATAAATAAACTTGAGCCTAGAAATTTATGTTTGTTAAGGATGGCACTAACCAATCTAAGTGGATGGAAGCATCTTGGTTGTAGGAGTTGAGGAACCAATCGATTATATGGAAACATCTAAAGAGTCTATTCATAAAAGCACAGAGCTCAGTGTTAGAAAAAAAAACATGGTAGTTTCGCCATATCTCGTGATGGAAACATCGAAAGAATCCTGATCACTTCTTTTTTTTCTTTTTACCTTTGCTAGGGTGAAATAGAGTGACTGAGTTACAAAACAAAACAAAAAAAAAACAGACCACCAGACCAACCGGAATAAATATAATAAAGTCGACCACTGGTACCCTTGTATATGCCAGCTGAGTTGACCTAGAGTTAGGATTATCGACCACTGGTTCCCTTTTATATGCCAGTGTGTTGATATTAGTCCAGACCAGTATCTCAGTCCATTAGGAATGGTTCATCTTAGTCAACATCATCTACGTTTTTCTACATCCATTTTCTTAATCTATCCATTTGATTGGTTGACTCTGGTTTATGATGTCTAGAAACTATCTAAGTAGAGCTCCGTCACTTTATATGAATTTTAGTATGCAATTGGAATTTCGCATCAGGGTACTTTCTCCTGTAGTCAATGATTGTATGCCAACCAATGAGATTCTTTAGTGCCTTCCAAGGTTCCGCGTAGATAGCTAGGGTCTGGAGTAAAGGTTTTGTGGGTACACCTCTGGTAAATCCTCCCGAGACTAACTCGGTCACTGGGGCCACCTAGTGAGTTAGAATTTTATTTTATATATTAGATTTGCTCAAGGACTAGCAAATAATAAGTTTGGCCATTCACATTTTGCTTCGGTTATAAAGAGAGAAAATGGGTTGATCTTAGGGGAGGGAAAGCAAAGAAAGCTAAGGAAATCAGTGGTGATTGAATTAGGTGTGAGGTTGTTGAACTATGGAAGAAGAAGAGCTTGAGAATGATAAGTTTGTTCTCTTTCTGAATAGACAAAGTAGTCTATTTATAGTTGTAAGAAACACTCACTATTTCC
Organism: Papaver armeniacum; assembly: GCA_023531295.1. NCBI lineage: Eukaryota > Viridiplantae > Streptophyta > Magnoliopsida > Ranunculales > Papaveraceae > Papaver > Papaver armeniacum. The sequence continues at coordinate 256,192 of JAJJWW010019147.1, forward strand.
TCGTAAGTAGTGGAGAGATGGAGATAGTGGTATAATGGTATGGTTATGCCCATTATGTTAGGGAAGTTTCTGGAAACCCTTAAACCATCATTCCATTACTTAGCCACTTCCTTTAACCGCTCCCAACCGTTGCCACTACTTGTAACTTTCTTATTCATGGGGTATTTCCATGCCGCACATTGATGTAAACCACCGGACCAATACCCATAAATAATTCCCCTATGTAACGTGTTTTGATTTCTCATAGGAATTAATGAATATCTCTTGTCTTGTCCAGGTTCCGTAATGTGCCTGACCGAGTAGTAGCCTAAGCTAGCCAGACTTTGTCGAGGTGACATAGCTTGAAGAGATAACTCAGCTTCAAGGTTATGTGTGACTGATAATGAGTTTTCCATAAGATGACATCGTGTTAGAGCAATGCTTGGTCGAACTCGCAAGCGTTGCTATCTCAAGCTTGTTTGTCAAGTTTAGTTTCCAAAACCATAAGTATTAATTTCTAGTCTACTTATAGCTAAGTCTCGGACTAGGATAGTAAGTGTAGTTGAGCTTTAGACTCCACGGCATTTATCATGCAAAGACGAAGAACTACTCAAGGAACTGGTGGAACTTCATCGACAAAAAGGTATGTAGAGACTTGAACTTATCTATCACTCAAAAGTCTATCTACTCTATCTCCTATCTTGAGACAAAAGTCGTATTGTTATATAGACAGTTTATCTCGCTTATCTATTTCTCGAAATATGTGTTGGTAAGCTTTCACCAAGTTCATCTTTACTAGTGACGAAAGTCACGTTGATTATTTCAATAACTTGAAAATCGCTCTGATGAAAAATAGTTTGTGAATAACAACCATATAACATCCTCTAAGAATGTTTCAATGATTGAAATGAGAGTTTAGAATATATAACCATGTTTGGATATAAACATTGTATGTGAATTCATACTTGTGTAAGTCCAAAATCCTTGAACCAAAGTATGCGTACTTTACTGGTTTAGGATGAACAGAGCTAAGTCCGCGTACCTGTACGTATACTGTCGGAAGTTCACATCCCGTGAATTTCTGCTGGAGTTTGTGAACTGAAAACAAGCTCAGTCTGGGTACTTAAGTATGCGTACAGGTATGCGTACTTAAGTGAGTTATTTTCTAAAAACAGTTTATTCGTGAACTAAGACATTTATAAATTAAGAAATGCAATCTTTGCAAACCGTGGCTATAATATTCATGAATCGATTCGAGTGAATCAAAACTGTTTTTGCTTCGATTGTATCTTGTATACTTCTATGAGATCTAAGCAATTGAACAACTCTCTAACTAGTTCTTTTAAGTCATTTGAACTAGTTATGGTGAAGATGAATAAGGTTGATATGAAAGTGCTCATACGGCTAACCATTGGTTAACTAATGTTGAACCAACTACTTTTACATGTTTAGGTACGATTACTCAAACCTAAATGAAGTTACATTTCATGTGTGTATAACAAGCTAAGTTCGATCTAACGGTTGAAAAATATTAGCTTGAATCTAATCAGGTTTTCATCTAACGGTGAATATTGAATGCTTTGTTACTAAGGTAACTTAGATTGCAAACCTTGATTTGGAGACTATATAAAGGAGAACTCTAGCAACTGGGAAACCAAATCCCCACACCTCCTGTGTGATAGTAGTTGTATAAGCTAGAGTCGATTCTCCTTTAACTTTACGTTTCTATCGAAACCCTGTAGGTTAAAGACTTAAAGACTTCATTGGGATTGTGAAGCCAGACCCAACTATTTTCTCTGTAGTTACGTGATCTGATCTTGCTATTTCTATCGTATTTGAGTACAATGGTAAGATTGACTTGAGATCAATTTCTCCGATAGGCAAGATAGAAAAGTAGTCACAAACACCTTCGTCTCATCGTTTGTGATTCCACAATATCTTGTTTCGCTAGTCGATTAAGATTATTGTGAGGTGATTAATATTTCTAGGCTGTTATTCGGGAATATAAGTCCAGTATATCAATTGGTTCCTGTTCACCTTGATTTATCAAAAGACGGAACAAAACTTCTAGGTATTTCCGTGGGAGACATATTTATCTATTCCTATAGACTTTTATGTGTGAGACAGATTTGTTTATTAAAGTCTTCGACTTTGGGTCGTAGCAACTCTTAGTTGTGGGTGAGATCAGCTAAGGGAATCAAGTGCGTAGTATCCTACTGGGATCAGAGACGTAAGGAGCGCAACTGTACCTTGGATCAGTGTGAGATTGATTGGGGTTTAACTATACTCCAGACCGAAGTTAGTTTGTAGTAGGCTAGTGTCTGTAGCGGCTTAATAAAGTGTGGTGTTCAATCTGGACTAGGTCCCGGGGTTTTCTGCATTTGCGGTTTCCTCGTTAACAAAACTTCTGGTGTCTGTGTTATTTTTTTTCTGTATTATATTTTATTATATAATTGAAATATCACAGGTTCTGCGTTGAATCGATCAATTGGTAAATCCAACCTTTGGATGTTGATTTAAATTGATTGATCCTTGAACATTGGTCTTTGGTACCGTTCAAGTTATCTCTCTTATATTCAATCGATCTCGCAAATTATTATTTGTTTGATTGCGGATTGAATTAAGAGGTTGAGATATAACTCTTTGATATACTTTTCTTAAGATTGAGTCTGACTGTCTAGTTGATTCTCTTAAAAGTATATTGGAGTTAGTCCATACAGATTGCTAAGAGAAATATTGGGTGTGGTTGTTAGACCCCCGTTTTTTCACATCGTAATCAGCTAACTATGATAATACACGAAAGTTCCATAATGCACCAGGTTAATAGCTAGCCGAGTCGTGGTGCGAGAACAACCTAGGTGATAGATAGCCGACTCACGGCGCGAGGCACGACCTAGCTGATAGATAACAGAGTCATCATGGACATGGGTGCTAGGAGGTTTGGCTATGTTGGTTCGTGGTTGTGGCCACGAACTTTGGTGGGACGGATCTTGGCCATGAACACAACTTGGCCGGGAAACTAGGTGATCGTGAGTATGGGCATAGCAGGACGAGAAGCTAGGTAATCGTTTCCATGAGCATAGTAGGCCGAGAAATAAGAGGGCCATGACTAGCTAGGCTAGGCTAGGCCGGCTAGAAAGGAAACCATGGCTAGTTAGGGGGTTGGACAACTAGCAAGGAGGCAATATTTGAGAGGTAAGGTGGCCAGCTAGGCTGGTAGCCGTGGGCCAGGCCGAACCGAGAGACAGGGAGGCTGTAGCTGGGAGATAAGAAGGTTGTGGCCTGACTAGCTAGTTGGCTAGCTAGGCTAGGCCAGACTAGGAGGCAAGGAGGTTGTTGCCATATGTCTAGTCTAGGCCGGGAGGCAAGGTGGGCGTGGCCATGGATAGTCTAGGCCTGAAGACAAGGAGGTCGTAGCCATATGGCTAGGCTAAGCCAAAGACATGGCCATGCTAATAGATAAGATAGCCTGGCCATTAAGGCCGTGGCCAAGACAAGGTGGCCATGGCTTGTTGGGCTAGAATAGGAGGCCGTGGCTAGTTAGGGAATTGGTGGCCATGGCCTTAGCTAGTTGGCTAGATAGGGATAGGGATGTCGTGGCCAGAGACATGGCCAGACCAAGAGATAATGAAGTCGTGGCCTGGATAGCTAGTTGGTCAGCTAGGGAGTTAATGGCCACGACCAGGTTATGAAGCACGACCATGTTGGCGCTAGCACTTCGTTTGTAGCATACGAAACATATTCGAGGAATTCAGCCGTGGAAGTTCTGCGACTCGAAGTAATGTTCTAAATAGTATGCTTCTGGTAGTATTTTTTTATTCAAAATAGCGTAGTAGCTTATTCTGAATATTTATAATTTGCACCATCAGTGTAGATTGATCAATGCATGAAAATTTATATAGCCGTACATAAGATAATGATAGTGAAGCTCTAAAATCTTGCAGGCATATTGAAGGCCAGTGTGGCCGTTAGATGGATAATTCTATATAATGTAGAAGTACGAATCTATAATTCTGATACTGGGTCAGGAATTTATACATATTCATAAACATATATAGAATACCAAAATTTCAGCTGGGTGAAGACCTAGTACATATATATTTATAGATATGTCTCTGATGTAGGTTCAGAGGCAATTTTTACAAGTTTTTCCCTTGTCAAAAACCCACCATGAACAATACCTTCGTACCGAAATAATCATAGGAATTTGACACACTAATATTGTCATATTTTCTTCTACCAACATACAAACCAGAAGCTTGTATCTTTAACACGACGCCTTTGCTTTCACAAAATGTGATTTTCAAAGCAAACACACCCAAACGAAAAACCAACTTGGTCTTCCGAAAATAGTCCACAAGAGCCTCATACGAAACGAAATAAAAAAGCACAATCAACTAACCAAATTATGGTTACACGAATACTTAACCGAAGCTATGCAGAATGCATAGGGTTATGCGCTTCAAGAAGTAAAACTTCAAATCCTTCGATGTAGAGCACTACCAAAATAAATGTGGACAATCTTAAATAATCCCATTCATCCCAAACACTTTAACTTGCTTCATACCCAAAATTGATAATATCAAATACTTCAACCCGAATGCTTGATAACATCAATCTATGCATCTTCGAATATTTGATAACTTCAAATCGTTCGTACTTCAATACTTAAAAACATCAAATCCTTCGAAACCAAAAAAATTACGCTACCCGTTGATAACCGAAATATTCGTACTTCTAACTTCGATCCTCTCCACGCTCACCACACCACTTGTTGTGGGAGATAGAACTTAACCGCACCACTTTAGGAAAATCCAAATAGATTAACCCACAAGACAATAAATCTTTGGATCGACGTAGAATAAAAAATAAACGATGTAAACACACATAAGAAGAAATAAGTAAAACACCCAAGACTTAACGTGGTTCGAAATATGCCTACATCCACCAAATAGTCACGACTTCTTCATAATTATTATGGAACCACCAAACGGAGAATTACACACTTCACGATTGATGAATCAATCAACAAACTATGACCAGCAGGGTGCTGTTCACAAACATCAAGATAATTCTCTACGAACACAAAACTCCATAGACTACCGAATAATGTCTAACCGAACGAGATAATACTTATCTCACATAACGAGATGATCTTCTTCTAAACGATCTCTACCTATGATGATCTTCCACCATCAACGAACAAAATTATTTTCTCTTCACTAAACGATGTCTTTCACATCTCCCCAAAACCATAACGATGTAATCTTTCAACACCAACGATGTGTCTCTAAACACCAGACAATGGTCTCTCTCTTCCCCTAAAATTCCACCCCTAGATGTGGGATGGAATCCGTAAAGACTTTAATTCCATTGGAACTACATTGTTTATTCTCTAACTACAGTGTTTATTCCACACATGAGAACTACATTGTTTATTCTCTAACTCTCTAGGAAACTCTTGAATTCCATTGGATTCCATGTCTAAGAATCACCATATAAACCTCCTTATATAGTATTCATATACATGATTCACAAGTATTAGTCTCCTTGGAAAAGGAAACCCTAACCAACTAGGAATCCTAATGTTATTTAGGTAACCCATCTCCATATAGAAATTGTCCCAAACTAGGAAACCTTGTGTTTTCCTAAAATAACAATCTCTAGTAGATTCCTAAATTTTCTAGAATGTTCCCTAAAACACCGACAATTCTCAACAAAAATGTGGGATGAATTTGGTTAGCGACTAGTCCTTATAAGGCTAGATTTGATACGTATTGATCTCTGTACCTTGGTGACTATTATTATAGAGGCGGAATTCGGAATAATAATAGAAGAAAACTAGAAAGAAGAACACAAAGAAGTAAATCGAAGAAATATATCTTCTCTAGATTATGAACAAGAAAACTATTACAATTATCACTTTGTTATGCTCACAATCTCTCTAAACAGTGGATCAACCTTAAACTGTTTGCTAAGCTTGCTTTTACAATAATTAGTATTGCCTCACAAACTTCTCTCTAGGTAATTTGTCTCACAAACCTCCTCTAGTCTAGGTGTGTCTGTATCACATACCACACTCTAGATGTCTTAGCTATGAGCTATACATCTCTATTTATAGCTTTAACGGTTCCCCAAACCTTCTAGCAATCTAATTCCTTTTCTAGGTATATTTCCTTATCTAGGAATAATACATTGTCTTAGGAATATTTCCTTATCTATGAATAATTCCTTTTCTAGGTCTATTTCCTTATCTAGGAATATTACCTTGTCTAGGAAATATTCCTTTTCTAGGTATATTTCCTTATCTGGGAATATTACATTGTCTAGGAATATTTCCTTATCTAAGAATACTGCCTAAAAATCAGTATTCCTTCCCAAATTACAATTTTTCCTCAATCCGTCTTAAGGATCACTAGTTCCCGAAGAGAGGAAGATACACATGTATCAATACTTATCCCGCTACTACCTATAAACTCAAAAAGCACACACTTTCAACACAATATCTCTCTGACTTGCATAAAATTATTTCTATTTTTTTTTCTTTTACAGGTCTACACTGCTAATTTAAAGATATCCCCCTCCATTAAGCGCACTTATCTCGAGGAGTACCAGTTTTTTTTTTTTTTGAAGCATGCATTTGATTAAATTACTTATAGGGCTATTACACAAGGGTATATGATACTCGAAGATTCATCAGTTACATTTTGAATGATAATCCATGAATCTAAAATAGAAAAACCATGGAGCAGAGCGTGCATCAGCAGTCTTTCTTCAATTTTTGAAAGATAAGTCAGAGTTGCATCGGGGGCAGATATTGGAGTCGAAGGTCCGAAGGCCTTCGTTCAATGCTTTGCATAAAAAAAGTTGTACTTTTGATGGACATGACAGGGTACATAAGAGCGTAGTTGATGGTAGGGGTGCTCGATGCGATTCATCAAAGGTGCTAGTCAGGAAAATGCGTCCATATGCTGAGGTGAACCGACCGGATGGAAATTTTCTATCTTCTTTTTTTCCGTATTGATCCATCATGTGGTGAGTCCCAGAGAAAACAAAGGTTACTACTGCTAATAGTGCTACTAAAAACATACTAGAGACTGTTAAGCTATAACAAGACTAGAAGTTTACAACTAAGACAAGAAAATGTGCTTTATAGGATAACACTTACAAAATCTAAGAAAAAGCTTTCAAGAAAACACCTCATGCTACTTAAACTTACGAGAGCTTGAGAAGGAAAAACAAACGCTACAAGAGATATTACATCCTGGACTAAGAAATGAATTACAACGCTCAAAGAAAAATTACAATAAAAGAAATACACGAACCCTAAGACAAAATCAAAGAACACTGCAAAGGTTAGTACCATATATTAATCTTGCACCTACACTTACATCTAAATATATATAGGGGCGGAATCGGCTCACAGTGTTACTTTCACAGACTTCTCCACAAACTGTAAGAACCGTTGATTTTTGCAACTTCGAATGGTTACGATGAATTGATAATTCACGCGGATTTTTAGACTAAACCACGACCTGATTTCGTACGTCATGAACTTTTGATTATTTTTCTCTCTCTCCTCCAAATAGATTATCTTCATCTCCACTTTCTTTCTGTATCAATAGAACTTAGGAGTTCATCAATACATATTTTTTATGTCCAATTAGTTCTCTTTGTAACAACTTACAACTATTTTGATTTAATGGGTACCTTTTCTCAAGTTTTTAGTATACCAATTGCTACTGGTGTTGGTGTTGTCAGTCCCCATGAAAAATATCAAATGTTAACTGATATTTGAGAAATTTTTTGAAGACCCTCTGTACCTAAAGTTATGATGAAAATAGCAACCGTGGATATTCAATTTTAAGGGAAAAAACACAAATTTTTAATTAAAAATATCAGAATATCTTATATCTAAAATTCATGAAATCAAAAGATTGTCATCTCTGTACAAAGATCGTTACATTCAATTAATGGGTTGGTCATGTTTGATTTTTAATGGTTTATATGGAGATTTTAAATCTGAGTTTGCTGAAAGATATGAACTTAAAAATGGGTTTTTGAACATTTCATGGGGAAACTAGTTAACATCCATGAGACTTGAAACAAAAAAATTACTGAGAATCTCGACTAAATTCGATACCCATATGGGATTGTAATTAGTACATAAATTTATGGAATGGATGTGACTGCCATAGAAGTGTATCGTGCAAGCGAAGATCGGCAGAAGAGAGAGACAATAAAAAGGTTGATGACTTTCTGAAAAACTAATCGGGTCATGGACCACTCTCTAAACCCGAAATTTTGTTTTAAATCTCGGTCGTCTAAACTCGCAAGATCTATTGGTCGCGGCAGTTTGTGAAGAAGTCTGTGAAAGTAACGCTATGAGCCGATCCCGCCCTATATATAAATGGGTTAAACTTTTGTATTTTTACACAAAAAAGACATTTTGGCATTATATTAAATAATACCAACATCATCCTGTGTTTTTGAGGACCAATATAGAATCTTTTTAGAAAAATGACCTTAGAGAAAACAGGCCCGACCGCTAAGACTTAATGGACAACCACTATTGGCTAAACATCAGTTAGAAAAAGGAAAAAAGAGACAATTTTCTTTCTTAAGTTTCTCTCTCCTCTCTAGCTCCTTCTCAAAACTAAGAAAAAAACCTCATCACTATTAAAGCTTTCTGCCCATATCTAGTCCATTTTGGGCTAGGTCAGAGCATATTTCTTTCCTTTTCTTTGTTTTCTTAGATAGTTATTAGTTTATGTCAGATTTATTTAAATATTTGTTTCAAGCTCCATTGTTTTTAGGAGATTTTATGGTGTTTTTGTGGGTGTTTTTTCCTTTTTGTTTATGTCTTCTCCTTATGCTATCTCATGGTGTTTCTTTGTGATTTCACTGGAGATTTTGGGTGGAAGTTCAAGTGTGGTAATCAAGATTCAAGACTTTAGCCATATTACTCTCATATTTTTATGAGAACGAATCTTTTTCAAGAAGAAATAACCCTATCAAATGGTTGGATTATAATTCCAAAACCATTTTTTCAATCTTCGGATTGCTTGGTATTCTTGTTGGTAGTTCGTTACTTCTCTTCAAGAATTACTCTTTGTTAGTACCTTTTAAATGTCGATTTTTGATCTTGATGTTCTTAAAGTTCATGTATTTCTATTTTATCATGAATGAAATTTATGAGATTTATCAACAAAAAAAAAAAGTTAAAAAAAGGTTTAAAAAAAATAAGAAAAAGAAATCAAACAAAATACTGGAATTCTCTATATAAAAACAGAGTTTTTTCGAGCGTTGTGGTTAATCGGAGCTTCTGGTTGATTCTGGCCCCACCATTTAATTTTTTTTTGGTAATTTTTTAAAATTTTAGATAGTAAAATCCAAGAAAATATCTTTTGGCCCACGATATAAGAAAAAATATTTCCTAAAACAACTAAATCTTATAAATTACCAAATAATTTTTCAAAAATAATTAAAAATCAAAATTAGATGCTATCATTGACATTCACGATCAAACTAATATCAATAAATTATGCATCATGATCAACATCACAAAAATAAATCAACTACAAAATTAAAAAAATAATGTCCAATGTCCAATTACACTTCTAAAAAAAATTAAACTAATTCTAATAACAATTCCAAGCTACTAATAATTAAACAAATTCTAATTAAGATTTTACAATTACAATTGAGACGAAAATAAATATACATCAAAATTAAATGATCAATACCTGTTGATGATCGAAGTGTAGTTCTTCCTCCATATAAAAATTAAGAAAATCCTGTCAAATAGTTAAAACACAAAATTATTAAATAAAAAAGAAAATACGAAGCGAAACTCTAAAACATCAACCTAGAAGGGAAAAAAACGGAAAATCGATTTTGTTTCAATGCAATTTTTATTGATAATACGGAGTATTGTACATTCCAAAAGAAAAATAACAAACGTAAGACAAAATAATTTCTATTCTTAGACTAGATTCTCAATATTTTTTGTATAAAAATGTCTCCTAAATTAAATAAAATTAATAAAATATTGGTAAACAAAAAGCTTTACTATACTTTTCATTTAATGAACCAAAAATAACAATATTTTAGATATCTTGCCCAAAATAAATCGATAGATTAAAAAAAAAATTATATTTAGAGGTTTTTTATGGTAAAATATAAAATTTACTTCCAAACGTTTTAATACGCAAACAGAGATTAAGGAAGGAAAAATATCTACAATTTTATTTTTGGATATTTCCAAATATTCCTAGGATATGCTCAATATTTATTGCGAAAAAAGGAAAGGTTGCATTTCTACACGCGTAAGATATGCTCAATATTTTTTACACATGTTGCAGCCAATGTATATGGGTATCCAATTTTATTTTATTTTGAAGCATACCATCCAAAAATATAGTAGCTATTCTAAAATTATGACAAGGGTGTAAATGATAAGATATTGATTGATATTAGTTTCCTAAATAATTATTTTTTCTAATGGAATGTTGGGCTTGATGGCTCGCTATATAAAAGGACTAGGAAGGGGCAAATTTCATTGTGTGCGCATTGCTGATTTCTTTTGCTATTGCGTTTTTTTTCTTCTTATTTCCTTCTTCCCGACGCAATCCATGGTTATCTAATCTTTCTTTTTTATTGTTTTGTTGCATGTAATCAATTTACAATGATGACTGCGGCAATGAGAGAGGTCGGGATTAGTGATATCGGTTCTTTTAGAGCTATGTGGCGATGCGATATAATCACACGGTGAGATTGAATATTTAAATCCTGTTTTTTTGTTTGTTTTTTTGTTTGTAGTTTAGGGTTTTGTTATCCGATCTTTCTTTTTGTAAATGGTTGCGGCAATGAGAGAAGTCATGAGTAATGATATCGCATCTTTTGGAGCTCTGTGGCAATGCGAAACGAAATAATCACACGGTGAGATTGAATACTGTCTTCTTCTTTCTTTTTTTTTTTTCTTTTTTTTTTTGGTATTTTCTGATGAGTTAAATAGGTTTCTTCTTCTTTTTTTCGGTAAAGATGATTTAAATAGGTAAATCTTGATTTTTGATTTTTTTTTTATTTTAGCGAGTTCTTGGTGATACCTCTCCTCGTAATTGAGCGAGGCTACGAAATAAATGGTGGTGACGGGTGATGGAGAATTAGGGTTCGATTAGGAGAGGAGCACGAGAAACGGCTACCACATCCAAGGAAGGCGCGGGCGCGTAAATTACCCAATCCTAACACGGGGGAGGTAGTGACAATAAATAACAATACCGGGCTCTTCGAGTGCAGTAATTAAAACCTCTCCTCTGTAAATGAGCGAGGCTACGAAATGAATTTCACTTTTGTTTTTGGCGTGCAAACTGTATAACCATAAGATGTAAAGCTTAATCTTTTTTTTTCCTTTGTAGGTTTTTTTTCATGGGTTCTTGGTTTTTGAAATTAGATCGGTAATACCTTATATCAGTGAAAAGTCGGGGTTAAGAGATTTATGTTAAACTGGATTTTTAATGTTCTTAACGAGTATGAGTACATATTTCCTGCGTTCAAGATAATAGGTTCAGGCCTTTGAAAAACTGGTATTAATGAGTTGGAAATTTGTCTGTTTTGCATGATATCTGTGGGTATTAGATTTTATATACCCGCAGATATGGTTTGGGTTTTTTGTCTGGCTAAGTGTCAGTATGAGAGTGGGTAGTCAGCGGAGGAATAGAGGCAGAGTGTGGTTTTATGTTACTTCCGCTAAATTAGCTATGAGTAATTTAGAGTTTCGAAGATGGAGTGAAGATGTGTTTTTACCGTGAGAAGAAGACCCGGCATTTCTATTTGGAGATTTGTGTATGCTTTCACAAAAATGCAAGATGAATAAAATTGTTATAGTAATTATACGTGGTATAAGGGTTTTAAAAAGAATTTTTTATTTTTTTGGTAGTTGTCAAACCCCACTCAGTCATCTCGGTACGAGACCAAATTAGAATAAGTATAGCATTGTTGGCATAAGTTTTTATAGCACCGTTGGCAATTTTAACATGGATATGTGTCCATGTAAATCGTGTTAACAATGGTTGTTCACGACTATTAGACACCAATTCCATTCGCTCATGGAGTAACATTAGATTACGCACAACCATATAGTTCATGGGAATCATCCAAACGCTTCCTTCTTTGATCACCTTAGTGAATGCTCCCTCCGTCCCTATTATTAAGGCGGAGAAGTAGTATTTTCTTAGAAGTATAAATTTTTTTATTCTAAGAAAATACTTAGTTTTCACAATTTTTTTTTACTTTTCTAATTTATCCTTACCTTATCATAAACAAAAACTAAATTGTATGATATCCAATACATCATAAATAAGGGTATAAATGTAAAAAAAAAATTGCAACTTCTTATCTAATTGGATCACAAAATTTCTAAACTCCGCTTTTATAACATGGGCGGGAGAGTAATCAACTCTCCTCCATTTATGTTTAAATTAAGAACTATATACAAAAATATTATTTATCTTTCTGAATTTCGAGTAGGGAGAAAAAAAATTATATACAAATTTAAATAAAAATCTTGAACCTCACTAATATTATATACTATAAGGTTAAAATATTACTTATCGCATAATTCACGGGTACGCATAAATTGACACTATAAGGTACTCGCTTTGCTATGTACATGCACATGTAGAGTCGCTGAGGGTATACGTCATCCACATGTTCCCGTCTTCATAGCCCCCGATATACACCCATAACCTACGCTCACTCTAAACCTATATGAAATGAAATATATATATACCCTACAATACACCATCGTTGATCCTATAATTTAGTGACATTCTTAGTACATATTGATATCTTCAGATTATTTGGGGGTTCATCTTATAATGCCAATATACACGTACATACATAATAAATATCGTAAAGTTTTTGTTGCGGCGAAATAAGACACACGTATATAGGATTTCATGAGTACACTATAACTTCCTTGAAAAGAACTTATGTTTGGAAATTTCTTGGTAGAAGATATGACTTTTTGTAATTGAGATTTGTTCGTTTTTAAGTAAGTACGTAATTGAAAGAGAAATCCCTTTGATGATGATTGTATAAATAGTTGATACTAAATAAATATGTCACGATCTCGATGACGCTTCTGTTAACGAAGTGAAGGAACGCAGTTAATGATTGCGTAATAAACTATATAAAAGTTTACCTTAAGAAACTTGAAGAATATCAAAAACTGCAAAAAGATTGGAGCGGCATAACTTTTAGTCAATTTATAAAGCTCAAGTGTTATCACTTTCGAAGATGTTGGGACTACAAGCCCATGACATTTTAATTGTCGTCTTGAATGACATTGGTTTTTTATTAATTTATACATTGCTTTTTGCAAGGCCAAGTACTATGGTAAGCGATTTCGCTTCGCGATAGTTTAATTGTAGCTAGGAAAATTTGAAAAAACTACTATTTTTAGCGGATACTTAGTTTCACTTTGAGAATTTTTTAAATTTTACTCTTTATTTTTCATTTTTGACTCTTTTATTTTACTAAAGCACTTTTTTTTCTGTGATATCTCCATTTTTTTCCTCACAATTTTTTTTTAACCCATACATAATATCTATCTAAATTCGTGTAAATAAAAGTTTTGGCACCTAATTAAGCTAAGGGATGCCCATCACCCATAGTGGGGTTGGCTTCAGATCCATTTCGCTTAACTTCAAATAAGCTATAGTTAAGAGAAATCCTTGACCATTGAGATTGACCTAAGGTTACGAACTTATTACCAAATGTTTGAACTTATAATTCAATATTTTATAAGCGAGAAAGAAACCCGTGCGTAGCACGGGTGACAAACTAGTATATTTCAAAAATGTGGACAAATCACCACGTTATTAATGGTTAATGGTAAAACAAACCAATACAAACATAAAACAAACAATGCAATACAATTACATCAACGGTTGCTGACTTACATCAAAGACGCCCCTAAACAACCATGATTATCTCTTCCTCGTAGTCGTCGATTGTAATTAGAAAATATTTAACAAATAGTTATATTGAAAAATAATGAGAAATGCTTAAATAAGAAACAAACACGACAAACTTTTTGCTTTTCTTAGTTGAAAGCGTCACACATGCGACGGATGTTTCCCTGTTTACCGGTCAAAACCCCAACACGTCCAAGCTTGGTCATGGCAATTTCGAAGGCTTTGTTAAAGTTAGCAGCATTGACAGCCCAGTCATTAACAATTGGCCTAGACCTTTTATCAGTAAAGAGAACTTGGTCTGATGTGAATAGACCTTTACCTTGTTTGAGATTTTTGTAGTATTGAATATCGAACTTCTTTGGTGTGACTGGGTCCATGTTGATGGCAATTCTAGGATCAACATTTTTAGGGCACTGTTGTTTTAGTTGAGTTGCATAGAAGGCGTTTAATGTTGGGTCAACTTTGTTTTTGCTATTCCAATTGTATAGACGTTTCTCGACATGCTTGCAGTGAGAAAACCCTATTGAATGTGCAGCTGCGATAAAAATAAAAACAAACTAATCCATCAGTTAAAGATTTCTTCCGAGACTGTCTTACGAGCAATTTGAGCACAACAAGATGTCCAGATGTTATTGATTTGAACATATTACGCTTATTGTATCATCACGATGAGTAATTCATATACGACATGCAGCTAGCTAGTTACCTGATAGAGCAACCAAATCGTCTTGATTTAGGCCAACTTTACTGAAGATGGCGTTAAGCTGGTTGAGGTTTTGGTGTGGACTTGGCAAGTGGACACTTGATGCAGTTGATTTCAATCCATCTCTTCGTCCTAATTCAACAGGGTACGATCGCCCTCCAGTCTGCATGCATGAAAATATAGAACATTCAAGATATACATACAATTCTAAAATTTAAATATCATCAAGAGAAATCTCCAAAATTAAAAGTAAAAACATATAAATTCTTTAACTAACCAGAACAACAACATCTCTGGCTGCCAAGGCGAGGATGTCAGCACATGAAACTTTGTTCTTGCACTGCTTTTCAACAGCTTGTTTTGCCTTGATTACTGTATCGAATCCATCTCCAGCCAATGAAAGATTGTCAGGATGGTCCTTTTCCGCCTTGTTACCTGGTGTGGATTGTATCATCACTGATGCATCACAACCCTGGATTTTTTTAATTCAGAAAAATTGGCAAGTTAAAACATCTTTATTTCTCATAGAAAAAAATAAGAAAAAATTGCTAATTACTACAAATATTTTCCATGTTCACTTACATTAACCATACAATCGTGGAAGAATAGACGTAGAGTAGCGGGAGCAGTAACAAAAGTTTGCTTAAATTTCTTAGCAACGGCTTCCTTGACAATACTTTCCACATTTGGGCATGATTTGGAGTAGAAATTAGTCTTAAGTTGAGCTGAACCCACAAAGAAATTCAAAGCTAATACGCAAAGAACAGCAAGAAAAAAACCTTGAAGCTACCCATCTTTTGCAAATTGGAAGACAAAAAAGAAGAAGAAATGTGGATGGGTGAGATTATTAGTTCCATAAACGTATGTATTTATAGTAATCCTGATATAATATTTGATAATTTTGTAACATAGCTAGTTGGCAAATAAGAGAATGTTACAGGGCTTCACGATCTAACAAGTGGCATAATTGAAATTGATAAAAAATGAAATTAAGACCAAGTTAGTTCTTCCGCATCCATTAGATCATGGTCGACTTTCTAATAGAAACATCATCTCTCTCTTTATGTGTGTAATACTGCTCTGCTCGTCCGGATGATTGTAAATTTTCTTTTAATTTTTGGCAATTGGCACAAGCTAACCTTATGAATTGTTCATTGTTGACTTGTTGTGGATTGACTTTCTTAGGTTCTAAAATTTTAATGGCCACGAAGGAAGCACCCTAATGTTCTTGAACTAAGTCATTGCAAATACGTGACAACATTACGAAAGTGAAATTAGTCCGGATAAAACCGGGCTTAATTCGTAGAAATGAGATAATTAATCTGATTGGTTTTGGGTATGCTTGATTTGGTCTGCCGAAAAAAACGACTAGCTTTCGATACTGCGTAACACGAATTAATCAGCTATAGGTGAGAAATCTTATGCTCTCATGATAATCAAGATAATGCATGTTGAATGTAAAATCAAGATGAATAACAGAAGAATGAGAAGAAGTTGTATTACATGAAAATTAGATAATTGATACAGACAGAGGTTCAAACATATTTATTACAAACATTTAAGTTATCTGAATTAGACAGCTGACTCCACAAAACTATATCTGGCTGACTAAACTGAACTGAGTCAAGTCAAACTTATTTGACTTGACTGACTATCCTATTAGCCCCCATCAAACTGATAGAGGCTAACTCGAAACAGTTTGAACAAGAAGTAAACTGAAAAATGCAACAGGAGCAACTAAAATGAAACATGTCTGACATGATAAGGAACGGAAGAAACTGTAGTAGAAACATCATCTGTAAACTCTTCATCACCAGAAACAGAAGAAACTGTTGGTGCAGACAAATCTTTAGCGGCAGGTGAAATAGATGTGCCTAACAGCTGATGCAGTAAAGAAGTAAACACTGTAACACAGAGACTTTTGTAAAGAGAACAGCTAACTGATTCTCTGAGGCAATACGTTGAACTGATAGAAAACCACTAGCAATAAACTCCCTCACAACATGATAGTGGATCTTTATATGTTTGGCCCTGGAATGAGAAACATAATTAGATGATAAATATATTGCACTTGTATTGTCACAATAGAGAGTAATAGGTTGTGCTAAGGGAAGATGTAGGTCAGATAAAACAGAAAAAAGCCACGCAGTAGCTACTGATAAGCATTTATACTCTACCTCAGTTGTAGATCTAGAAACTGTATGTTGCTTTTTACTAGACCAAGAAATCAAAGAAGACCCCAAAAAGATTGCAAAACCACAAGTAGACCTTGCTGTTTCAGGGCAGTTACCCCAATCAGAATCTGTATATGCTGTTAAAGAAGTAATATCCCCTTTCCACAGTGTAACTCCAACACCAATTGAGCCCTTCAAATATCTTAAAATTCTTTTGACTAGTAACATATGAACATCTGTGGGAGCATGCATGTACTGACTTACATAGTTAACCCCAAAGCAAATATCTGATCTTGTTAAACATATATACTGAAGAATACTAACTATTGTTCTATACTCAGAAGCATTTGTTAACAAAACACCATCAGAAATTGAGACTCTTGGACCCTTAGCTACATGTGTACTACAAGGATTACATGCTAACATCTTTGTCTTTTCCAATAACTCCAAAGTATATTTCTTTTTTGTTAACAAAATACTATCAGCATCTCTAGTAGCTTCTATGCCCAAGAAAAAAATGTATATCCCCCAATTCTTTCATTGCAAAAGCAGCACTTAGATATTTAATCAAATGAGCAATTAAACTGTCTGATGAACCAGTAAGAATAATATCATCCACATAGAGCAGCAAAACCATCATTTCAGAACCAACAACATAAACAAACATAAAGAAATATGAAACAGTTCTCACAAAACCATAAGAAAGTAATGAAGAACTAAATTTCTCAAACCAAGCCCTTGGTGCTTGTTTTAACCCATAAAGACTCTTTTTCAATTTACACACTTTATGAGGAAACTCAGTACTTTCAAAGCCAGGTGAATGTTTCATGTAAACATTTTCTACAAGATCACCATGCAAGAAAGCATTTGATACATCCAATTGCTTTATTGTCCATCCCTTAGTAATATCTAAAGTTAATACTACTCTAACTATTGTTGCCTTAACTACAGGACTAAAAGTTTCATCATAATCTATTCCATCTTGCTGATTATAACCTTGAGCAACCAATCTTGATTTGAGCCTATCTACAGTTCCATCTGACTTCAATTTGACTCTATAAACCCATTTACATCCCAAAATGTTCATATGAGGTTCAGGATCAACCAAATCCCATGTGCCATTCCTAATTAATGCATCCTTTTCATCTCTCATTGACAGTTTCCAATTAGGATTTTGAATAGCAGTTTTAAAAGATTTTGGCTCAGTAGGAATAGAGAGCAAAGAAGAAAAGTAGAAGGAATAAGATGCTTAACAGAATGATGTAAAACATGATCAGGGAATTCTTTTTGTTTTATAATGCCAGACTGAGATCTTGTGACAATACTAGATGAAGGAACAGAAGATAAAACATAAGGAACTTCAGAAACAGTAGATGACTCAGTAACAGAAGAAGAAGAAAAATAGAACTCTGTTTTTGAAAAGATGACATGTCTTGAAATATAAGTTCTTTTTAAGACAGGATTAAAGCATTTATAACCTTTATGTAAAGTGCTATAACCTATAAACACACATTTCACAGATTTTGGAGATAACTTGTCAGTTCTTGAATGACCCAAAAAAGGATAACAAATACAACCAAAGACTCTCAGCAAAGAATAATCTGGATTGTCATTATATAAAACTTGAAAAGGAGATTTTTTATTAAGAACTGGAGTTGGAGTTCTATTTAAGAAAAGTAGCATCTAAAAAGGCATCATACTGTTAGAGCACTGCTCGGTCGAACTCGCATGCGTTGCTATCTCAAGCATGTTTGTCAATGTTGGTGATCAAAACTATAAGTCTTGATTTTTAGCATATTTATAGATGTCTCAGACTAGGACATAGATTGTGTAGTTGAGCTTAGATTTCACGGCGTTCATCATTTGAAGACGAAGAACTACTAAGGGGAGCTTGTGGAACTTCATCGACAAAAGGTATGTGGAGACTGAAACTCATCTATCACTTGGAAAGTCTATTTCTACTCTATCTCCTATATTGAGACATAAGTCGTATTACGATATAGTTTTCTATACACATTTGAGATTTAGAGCTGAGTTTATCTCGCTTACATATTTCTCAAAATATGTGTTGGCAAGCTTTCGCTTCGACCAATTTCATCTTATATCATGTGAAAATTGCCGAGTAACATCTTACATGGTTTGTGTAATACAATCATTTGGTGTAGTCTTGGAATGTTTCGTTATGATTATTTCAATATCTTGAAAATTGCTTTGATGCTAATAATGTGTCAAAACGGCTATTCTCATCCTCTAAGAAAGTTTCAATGATTAAAATAAGAGTTTAGAACACTTAACCATTATTGGCTAACCTCGGTTAACCATTTATTTAATAAAGAATGCAATCTTTGCAAACCCGTTTGCATACTTGATTGTCATTATATAAAACTTGAAAATGAGAATTTTTTATTAAGAACTGGAGTTGGAGTTCTATTTATGAGAAAAGTAGCAGCTAAAAAGGCATCATACTGTTAGAGCACTGCTCAGTCGAACTTGCATGCGTTGCTATCTCAAGCATGTTTGTCAATGTTGGTGATCAAAACTATAAGTCTTGATTTTTAGCCTATTTATAGATGTCTCAGACTAGGACATAGATTGTGTAGTTGAGCTTAGATTTCACGGCTTTCATCATTTGAAGACGAAGAACTACTAAGGGGAGCTTGAGGAACTTCATAGACAAAAGGTATGTGGAGACTGAAACTCATCTATCACTTGGAAAGTCTATTTCTACTCTATCTCCTATATTGAGACATAAGTCGTATTACAATATAGTTTTCTATACACATTTGAGATTTCGAGCTGAGTTTATCTCGCTTACATATTTCTCGAAATATGTGTTGGCAAGCTTTCGCTTCGACCAAGTTCATCTTATATCATGTGAAAATTTCCGAGTAACATCTTACATGGTTTGTGTAATACAATCATTTGGTGTAGTCTTGGAATGTTTCGTTATGATTATTTCAATATCTTGAAAATTGCTTTGATGCTAATAATGTGTGAAAACGGCTATTGTCATCCTCTAAGAAAGTTTCAATGATTGAAATAAGAGTTTAGAACACTTAACCATTATTGGATATGTCATGTTGTGCACTCTTGCACATATGTAATCCATGTCCGGGAACCATAGTATGTGCACCCATTCGCGTACCTGTTGGTTGGAGAAATCCGGGAACCTAAATCTGCGTACCCGTTTGCGTACTGGCGTACATGTTCATGTCCGAGAATTTCTTCTGGGATTGAAAGTTCGGGTACCCGTTTGCGTACTGGCGAAACCCAATCTTGGTCTGGGTATTTCAAGTATGCGTACGCGTTTGCATACTTGAAGGTTAAAGTTCTAAAATCGGTTATGAACATGAACATAAACATTTATATAATAAATAATGCAATCTTTGCAAACCGTGGCTATAATGTTCATGATTGATTCGAGTGAATCAAACTGATTTTGCTTCAATTGTGTTCTTCTATAATATAACAATTGAACGACTCTTTAACTAGTTTCATTTGAGTCATTTGAACTAGTTATGGTTAAGATGAATAAGGTTAATATGAGAGTAATCATATGGCTAAACTCGGTTAACTATTTGTGAGCCAACATGGTGTACACATTTGGGTACGGTTACATAAACCTAAATGAGGGTACATTTTATTTGTGTGTAACAAGCTAAGTTCGATCTAACGGTTGAAAGATATTAGCTTGGTTGAATCAGGTTTTTCATCTGACGATGAATATTGAATGCTTTGTTACCAAGGTAACTTGGATTGCAAACCCTGATTTGAAAACTATATAAAGGAGAACTCTAGCAATTGGAAAACCTAATCCCCACACCTTATGTGTGTTACTAGTTGCATAAACTAGAGTGGATTCTCCTTGAACCTTAGGTTTCTTCGAGACCCTGTAGGTTAACGACTTCAAAGACTTCATTGGGATTATGAAGCCAGACCCAAGTATTCTTTTTGTAGTTGGGTGTTCTGATCTTGCCCGATTCTATCGTATTGAGTACAATTGAAATAATTGACTCGAGATTAATTTCTCTGATAGGCAAGATAAAAGTAATCACAAACATCTTCGTCGCATCATTTGTGATTCCACAATATCTTGTTTCGCTAGTCGATTAAGATTATTGTGAGGTGATTTATAATACTAGGCTGTTCTTCGGGAATATAAGTCCGGTTTATCAATTGGTTCCCGTTCACCTTGATTTATCAAAAGACAGAACAAAAACTCTTGGGTATTTCTGTGGGAGACAAATTTATTCAATCTATAGACTTTTCTGTATGAGACAGATTTGTTTATCAAGTCTTCGACTTTGGTCGTAGCAACTCTTGGTTGTGGGTGAGATCAACTAAGGGAATCAAGTGCGTAGTATCCTGCAGGGATCAGAGACGTAAGGAACGCAAGTGTACCTTGAATCAGTGTGAGATTGATTAGGGTTCAACTACAGTCCAGTCCGAAGTTAATTGTTAAAAAGTGGGGGTACAACAACCTCACCCAATAATTTGCTTAGCAATCTGTATGGACTAACTCCAATATACTTTTAAGAGAATCAACTAGACAGTCAGAATCAATCTTAATAAAAAGTATATCAAAGAGTTATATCTCAATTTCTTGAATACAAGAGAAATTAACTTGAACGGTACCAAAGACCAATGTTCAAGTATCAATCAATTTCAATCAACAACCAAAGGTCGTATTTCCCAATTGATTGATTCAACGCAGAACCTGTGATATTTCAATTATATAACAAAATATAATGCGGAAAAGAAATAACACAGACACCAGAAATTTTGTTAACGAGGAAACCGCAAATGCAGAAAAACCCCGGGACCTAGTTGTTTGTGGGTGAAAACTGTTTCTGCCGATTTTGGTAATTTTGGGTGTGTAGATGAGAAACGAATCTAAACCCTAAACAATGCACTGCAGGGAGTACAATTCGAGAGATCAATTTGTACAATCCTGGCCTAAACCAAGAAATGGCCGTTGCAGGCTTGCTTTGGTCACAAATTGAAGGAGAAGGGTTGGTCTTAGGGAGGGAAACGAAGAAAGTGTTGAGACCAGAATAGTTGATTTTGAAAGTGTTGTTCCCACTTAGCCACTGCGGTTATCCGGCAATGTGTGGTTTTTAACGGGCACCGTTGTGGTCATCCATCAGCATCTTCCCGGGAGGTCACCCATCCCTGGATTACTCCCACCCGAGCATGCTTAACTGCAGAGTTTTCTGCCAACTCTGGAGCCAATTGTGCTGAAAAGTCCTCGGTATAATGTAGACGTTTCCTGCTGGTCTGGCATAATCGCCCAACATACTCTCCCACCCGAGCACATGCAATCCGTCCCTAGTTGTATCCCAACTGTCACCGATATTGTTATCACTTACCCACTGCGGTTATCCAACAATGTGGCATTTTTAATGGCACTACTGCGGTCATCCAGCAGCAGCTTCCCCAAAGGTCACCCATCCGTGACTACTTCCGACCGAGCACGCTTAACTGAGAATTTTTTCCCATGAGTCAGTCAAGTGTACCCATTAGGCCTCGGTGTTAGGAAAGGATAAATCATTACTCATATTCCATTCGACAAACCACTGCCGAAATTAGGGTATTACAATACCACCACCTTAAATTGGAGCCGTCCTCGGCTCGTGAATATATATTCAAGCCCAGATCTCTGACATTCCCTGCCCCTTCATGAGACAAGCACATGGAGAAACCCCGTCCGGCGTACCTTCCCACCCTCGGCAGGTGACCCGTCGTCGATTCTGATACCATTTTGTAATGACCCGTCCCTCCAGTGATACTGTCCCCACTTAGACATTGCGTTTACCGGCAATGTGGGGCTTTCAACGGGCACCACTATGGTCATCCAGCAGCATCTTCCCGGGAGGTCACCCATCCCTGGATTTCTCCCCGCCCGAGCACGTTAACTGCAGAGTTTTCTGCCAACTCTGGAGCCAATTGTGCTGTAAAGGCCTCGGTATAATGTAGACGTTTCCTGCCTCTTGTGAGACCAGTATCGGGCATAATCGCCTAACATACTCTCCCACCCGAGCACAAGCAATCCGTCCTAGTTGTATCCCAATTATCACCGAAATTGTTCCCACTTCCCACCGCGGTTATCCAGCAGTGTAGAATTTTAACGGCTCTACTGCGGCCATCCAGCAGCAGCTTCTCGAAAGGTCACCCATCCCGTGACTACTTCGGCCGAGCACGCTTAACTGAGAAGTTTTCGCACGACTCAGCCAAGTGTACCCATCAGGCCTCGGTGTTAGGAAAGGACAAATCATTACTTATATTCCTTTCGGCGAACCACGCCGAAATCGGGGTATTACATCTCATGCTAGTAAACTATCATATTTCAGATCTCTAGCAGTTGATATAAGCAAAATAGCTAAACCATGCATGAAAGGCAACTTTGTCTCCGTTCACATCTCTGAAGATGAGTACAAGCTTGATGTTGACGAATATAAGAATTGCGTTATTGGAAGGCTTGTACTACCTAAGGGTGCGACAACATTAAAGCTTAATGATTGCAAAAAAAAAAAACTATAGAGTATGTGGTTTTCACTAAATCCATGGGTAATTTCTCCACTAGGTAAAGGATTTTTTTGTTTTAAGTTTTCATATATCAAAGATGTACTCCAGTTCGTACTGCTGGTATGTGTAGTTTGAAACCTTGAATAATTCATTTTATAAAATGGGTACCTGACTTCAATCCGCATAATCAGAAGCAATCTGTTGCTCAAGTTTGGGTCAGAATCTATGACATAGGACTAGAATATTGGAATCGAAAACTTTATTGAAATATCGAGTTCTCTTGGCAATCCTATGTATTTTTATGAAGCAACTATAATGAGAAAATTTGGTTATTTCCTAGAGTTCTTGTGGAAGTCGATATGTCGAAGCCATTGGTTGAAAATGTTCTAGTTGAACAGTTGGTTTTACATTTCTAGCATCGGTTATGTATGAGAAGGTACCATCATATTGCTCATATTGCAAGGCCATAGGTCATGATACAGATGAATTAAAAGTAGTAAAACTAAGGATGGTAATGATGTCACAACTAATGGAAAATGAGTGAAATTTGAAAAATTAGTGGATAAAACTAAAAAACCTATTATACAGAATGTCCCAAAGGTAACTAATACAAGTGCTAATGTGGACGCCGCAAATGTTGATACTAGCATATCAACTATAGACGCCTCTCTTGTTACTGAGAAAGAGGGAACATCTTTAATTAGTAAATTGCTATTGGTAAATCAAACAGATATGTTTTAAAGTAACACGTAGATCGGGAGCATATCTAGTAGAGATGTAGCTACCGGTACGTAATTAATAGGGTGGTGGACACTATCGTTTGTAAAGCTGATGTAACTTCGGTAGAGACAGTTGTTGTGGAACCTTTACAAGGCATTGGAGCTGCTGAAACATTGGATTCAATTTCGAATGCAACCATCCGTGAAGCTACTAGTTCTGGTAGTAACAACGATGTGACTCCTATTTCCTTGAAAGGAACTCGCTGGCCAGACTTATCTGAGGAAGAAGGTGAAATTTACTTACGAAGAGCAAGAAACAAAGAATGGTACTCCTCCAAAAAGTTGAACGTGGAGGAATATGATGAATATCCAAGGATGCCAATGCAGATATTAATAAATTTAATATGCTATCCATGTATATGGATGATAAGGAATATGATGACTAACTAATTTTCCCATCATCGTCTGCACTAGATAACTTGGCGGTTGAAGATTTTACTTCTCCTCCATCGCATAGTTTCAACCTGTTTTGCGCAAGTAGAAACCAAAACATGGAATTTACATAAAAACTCCTGAAAAGAATTTTCGGATGAAATGCTTTACATGAGCTGGTTGTTGTAATTTCTCGTTTTCGGCCATTTTGTTTTTGATTTACTTTTCTGCTTATTTCTTTTCTTTGATTGAGGTTCAAGCTTATGTCCCCCACTATTTCTGTTCTCTTTTTATAAATAAATTCTCCTTGGGAGTTCGTCGAAAAAAGTAGAAGAAACTATTACATTTAGTAATCACTTAGGCTTGTAACTTCTTAAACTTCATTAAGTTCATAGTCTTCATCATCTTCAGTGGCAACATCTTGATTTTTTATTCTTCGTTCATGGCTTTTCGTAACCTGTTAATTTTCCTTTGCCAAAGACTATATTGGTGGGAGTTTATTTTTTTAGTATTCATTGTAAGAATTTTATCCTTGTTCCAATTGGAATAATATTTCTCTTGCGAAAGATGACTTTCTCGAAACTGCTTACCCACAAAACCACGATGAACTGATCTTTTTTTCAGTTGCATGTTGGTTCGACATGAATTCGGCCATGTTAAAATCACTTGAAGATTCTTCTTGATCTTCTTTTCTTAGTCTTTTGTATGTTTTGACATATGCATTTAAATTATGTAGTTTTAGCAATATTAAGATTTGAATTCGAATTTGGAGAAACATTACCAATGAGTATGCCAGTGTGCACTTGGTGTGTTGACTTTGGTGAAGAAAATGGTAAATCAGGTTGAGATTCTTAAGAATTTGATGTACCGAGAGAGTATGGGGATCTATTTATCTCTTGTTGCAAGTGATCCAATAAAGCTGGATTATACTTGTTCAACGACATTAGGATGTTGCGTCAGGGACCAGGGTTGTAAAATCCTAATCGCATCGCGAATCATTTTTTACTTTAACAATCGAACCGTATGTTGAATTGTGAATCGAAGATCCATAGTAAATCTCTAAATACAAATATACATATTGAAGTTATATATTAATAAGTTTAAATATATGTTATTAATATTATAGATATGAATAATGAAGAATACATAACACAATTTAGCGTCCAGATAAGTGGCTGAGAACTTAATTAGGTGGACATGGCTTTTGAGTTCGAATCCTGTGTTTTCGCGCGAGTTAACATGTCTCCAAATATTTATGTTTAATAAAAATCACTTGGAAAGCACATATTTAGATTTGTCTGATTTATGAATCGGTTCGAACCGCACAAGCTAAAATGCGAATCGTAATATTCACAGTAGATTCGATTCATAGTTGGGATTGGAATCGTTTGGGTAAATTTTTTAGCGAATCGTAAGAGTCGAATCGTGAATCGTAAGACTTTAAAAACTACTGACAACTATCATATGTGAAAATTTTATCGTGTTTTTGTGTCAATCCTCTCACAAATACGTCCCTGCCATTTGCAAAACCATTTTATTGAAGATCACACCAAGTAAAAAGATTAAAACTCGACAAAACTTCTAATTATTCTTACCACATCAAGATCAATTTCACAACTCTTTTTTCCTTGATTGACTTGCATGATCGGAACAACATATAAGGTCACTTCTTTATTTATTGTGTCGAAATGACCTGATAACCCTTTAGGATCACTATTCTAAGGTTTACTATATGCTCTTCACTGAATTTTTAAAATTAATTCTCATGAATACGGAGTCCTTGTTGTTGCACCATTGATAGATCATCTTATTGTATAAGAAACATTGAACGTTGAACTTTATTGTTAGTTTGAGAAAATTAATGGGAAGCAAAAGCCATATTAGTACGAAATTAGCGGAGTTGGATTAAATTTGTGTGAAAAATGAGGGGCGGTGGACAGGTGTAATTTGAAACATTTACAGGAGCCTGATGAATGAGAATCGTTGGACCAACTAGCTACTGGCGGCTTGATGAAGTGTCGAGCAGCAAAGATTGTGTTGCATAGCGGCATAAACTCTACCGTTCAGCTGCAGCATATTCTCTGCTGATCTCTAGGTACTTTGTCGCGATTCGCAAAGTGAAAATTTGATGGTTTGGCAATGTAACCAATAAAATAGTTAAAGCAACTATGTATCCACTGTATGTAGTAAAAATTAAAAATAACATAAATTACCAAAATAAAACAAAATTTTCAGGTTTCCAAAATTAAAATTCATAAGCGGAGAAGATATTGGACAATGCCAATATCAATTCTTAATGATAAAACAAAAATCAATACAAACAAAAATAATAATGAAGCAACACAATTACATCACCGAGATCGGATGCGTAGTTGTGCTTACATCAAAAGACATACCCATAAACAACCAAGTTTATCACCTCCTATCGGTTGCAATAAGAAAATGTAACAGGTAATTGTAGATTACGATAAGCAACTCCCAAACAAGGAACCAAACACGAGAAACTTTTTTTCTGCTTAGTTGAAAGCGTCACACATGCGACGAATGTTTCCTTGTTTACCGGTCAAAACCCCAACACGTCCAAGCTTGGTCATGGCAAGTTTGAAGGCTTGGTTAAAGTTACCAGCATTGACAGCCCAGTCATTAACAACTGGCCTAGATCTTTTATCAGTAAAGAGAACTTGGTCTGATGTGAATAAACCTTTACCTTGTTGGAGATTTTTGTAGTATTGAATATCGAACTTCTTTGGTGTGGCTGGGTCCATGTTGATGGCAATTCTAGGATCAACGTTTCTAGGGCACTGTTGTTTTAGTTGAGTTGCATAGAAGGCGTTTAATGTTGGGTCAACTTTGCTTTTGCTATTCCAACTGTATAGACGTTTCTCGACATGCTTGCAGTGAGAAAATCCAATTGAATGGGCAGCTGCGAATAAAGATAAAAGCAAATTAATTGAAGGTTTCTTCTAATACTGTCTTACGAGCAATTTGAGGAAAATAAAATGTTCAGATGTTATTGATTTGAATATATATCATCATATACGACAGCTAGCTAGTTACCTGATAGAGCAACCAAATCATTTTGATTTAGGCCAACTTTACTGAAGATGGCGTTAAGCTGGTTGAGGTTTTGGTGTGGACCTGGCAAGTTTCCGTTGACACTTGATGCAGTTGATTTCAATCCATCTCTTCTTCCTAATTCAACAGGGTATGATGGCCCTCCAGTCTGCATGCATGAACATATGAAACATTTAAGATGCAATAGAAAATTTTGAATATCACCAGAAAGAATGTCCGAAATTAAAAGATAAAAAACTAAACATGTAACTAACCAGAACAATAACATCTCTTGTTGCCAAGGCGAGGATGTCAGCACATGAAACTTTGTTCTTGCACTGCTTTTCAACAGCTTGTTTTGCCTTGATTACTGTATCGAATCCATCTCCAGCCAATGAAAGATTGTCAGGATGGTCCTTTTCCGCCTTGTTACCTGGTGTGGATTGTATCATCACTGATGCATCACAACCCTGGATTTTTCAGTTCAGAAAAATTGGCAAGTTAAAAAATCTTTATTTCTCATAGAAAAAAAAAAAAGAAAAAATTGCTAATTATAGTAGTTTAACTACTACAAATATCTTCCATGTTCACTTACATTAACCATACAATCGTGGAAGAATAAACGTAGAGTAGCGGGAGCAGTAACAAAAGTCTTCTTAAATTTGGCAGCAACAGCTTGTTTAACAATTCTTTCGACATTTGGGCAAGACTTGGAGTAGAAATTAGTCTTAAGTTGAGCTGAACCCACATAGAAATTCAAAGCTAACACGCAAAGAACAGCTAGAGAAAAAACCTTGAAGCTACCCATCTCTTGCAAAATGAATGTGGAAGACAAAAAGAAGAAGAAGAAATGTAGATGGGTGAGATTATAAGTTCCATAAATGTATGTATTTATAGTAATCGTGATAATGTTGATAATCGTATTATTTAGCTAGTTAGTTTGCAAATAAGAAAACCTTACATGGTTTCACGATCTAACAACTCTAACAAGTGCACAATTTAAATTGTTATAAAATTAATTATTGGTAGATGTACGTATCTTAATTTAGTTATGAATTCCGCGGCCATTACATCTAGGTCGACTTTTCTCTCCTACACCTCATCTCTTTCTGTATTACTGCTTCGCTCGTCGCATAATTCACGAATTTCCTTTTAGTTTTTTGGGTGGTTGATTCGTCTAATTATTGGCACTTGGTACATGCTAACTACCTCATGAATTGTTGACTTGTTTTTGGGTTTGACATTCTTATGTTTTAGAAATTCAGTAAAGCCGTCGAAGGAAGCAACTAACTATCTCGAACCGAAGTCAATGAAATACGCGACAAAACTATGGAATATTCGGGATAAACAACGCTTATTAGCTCATTAAGTTGGATTAATCCGTAAGAATAGGTTAATTGGGCCGACCGACCGGAGGGCCCGAAGGCCCAAAGGGAGGGAGTCCCATTTATGGTCATTTTTTTGTAAATTGAAACCTCACATAAATTTGCAATTTCATAAAAAAAATTTGGTAGTGTGCACTTGATAATACCAAAATATCCCTCCTTTTTAGTCCAATTACTATAACACCTTATGTATCCTATTCTTTAGAGCAACCACGGTGGATGAGTAAACCTATAAATATGGTCCAGAAGCCAGACACAGTCGAACGGACTAAAGATTAAAACCTGGACTAAAACCAAATCTCGGAGTATATTTGGTCTCAAACCCAGACCAAAACTAAATATAGTCGAGCGAAGTTATAAAGTACGTTTGTTAATAGGCGAAGTTATAAAGTACGTTTCATGTTAAGCGGATGTATATTCCTCGTTCCATGGTGAGGTGTGTATATAAATTACGCCAGAGTAGGCGTGGGTAATATGAACGCCTCATGTCAGGCGTGGATTATAAGTTCGCTCCACTGAGACGAACAAAATACATACGCCCGGTTCAGGCGTTCATAAAGTTCACGCCCCACTCATCTACTTCTTTCTCTTTTCTACTTCTTTCTTTCCATTCACATCCAACACCAGAAAAAACTCCCTCATCCAATTTCCAAAATATGTACTTCCTGCACCGGTAACAACATTTCTCCACATTCTTTTCAAACCATACTAAGAGTTCCCAGAACACATTCACCACTATCCGTCGACATCGACATTAAATGGAACCCATTACTACAGCCATGAGTCAATGGCACCAACATTAATAACAGCACCTCCACTTCCTTGAATAAAATCAGCACCTTTACCCTTCAATCTCGTCTAAGATCTGTACACAGCCACCAGTGACTTCAGCTCCATGTAATCACAACAACAACTCCATCTTCTGTCCATGCATAGGAACTGCTCAACATACATCTCCACAGAAATCTATCTTTGTTGTTCTCAAAAGGTTCCGGAGATACACCACTGCTCCAAATGGAAATAAACCATCGGCTGAAGGTTCGCATAACACCACCAGTACCCATTGATCACCACCATGAAAGAATGGCAATAAGCATCTTCACATCCCTGATTTTTCAGCTTCAAAAATAAGCATCTTCATGGCTGTGGATGAGGGAGTTGTTTCACATATCGGTACAAAGAAAGAAGTAGAAAAGAGAAGAAGACCCGAGAAGAAAAGGTTTTAATGCCAACACGTGTTGAGGAGCGGAGATATTAAGGCGCGCCCGCTTTTAAGGCCCACACGTGTTGATAGCTTGTGTATACTTGAGCGGTTTTATAATGCTCGCCTGGTTTCAGGCGTGTATATTACAAACGCCCCATCTGGCGTGAGTAATACCTCAGTCTCATTCTTCGGCGTGAACTATATGTACGCCCCACAACAGACGTATATTTATTCAACGCCCCGCAACAAGCGTAATCTATATGTACGCCTCAGTGGGACGAACTTTATAACTTCACTCCATAGCAGACGAAGGCAATACTACCGCTCGACTAAATATACTCCAGTATGGTAGCGTGACACCACGGACTAAACTCAAATTTGGTCGTTTTTTTTGGTATTTGCTCTTTGGTTTTGATCGCACCATTGCAGTTGCTCTTAGGGGTATAATTGGCAACCAAACTTTAATATATAACATATCTAAAAATCCGTGCCTCAGAATTTTACAAATTTTATCTCGTTGGAAAGGTTATAAAAAAATCTACGCAATGAGTACAAACAACAATATCAAATTTAGAGTTTTTAAGAAAAAATCGGAGGTATTTATTATTTTATGCACAATTTTAGAAAATTATATGTATATCCATTATGCAAACCACCACAAAAGGATACATAATACTTTATGTAGCCATGTTTTGGTTTATGCATCTAACTAATTTTTTGTTGTACCTAATAAAATAATGTACTCCCTCCGTTTCAGGAAAAGTGATACTTTCACTTTAGACATAGTTTTCGAAAATTCAATGCATAGCCATTATGCAAACCACCACAAAGGATGCATAACAAATTATGCAGCCATATTTTGGTTTATGCATTGACTAATATTCCGTTTCAGGAAAAGTGATACTTTCACTCTGTTTCAGCAAAATAGATACTTTCACCTTTTCAATTTCCCTATGTTTCAGGAAAAGTGATCACTTTATCAATTTGGCCTATTATTAGGCAAAATGAAACTATGAAAATATCGCTTTTCCTGAAACGAAGGTAGTATATGCCTACCGGCGAAAATTGTTATTTGTTTCGTTTTTCTTCGGTCGGCCCTCCTCACCGTGGCAGCGGTGTTCTAGTTAGATGGATTTTTTTTTTTTCTCAACACAACAAATATTCCAAACTTAAAGCAGTTCGATGCCTTAAATGAAAATCTACCATTTAATAAAATCTATGATGCAATGAGTTGCTCGCAAAAAGGGAAAGTGAAGGATAAAAAATTGTTGGACCCAAATCTTCCTCTCTACTGATCAAGAACAATGCAGCTAAGCAAAACAGATAAAAATACTTAAAACAAGAACAAACTGAAGCAAAGTAATTCTATTAAGAATACGTACTGAAGCTTACAAAACTCAATGACTCAATGACACTATTTATACTAAACCAAACCGAGTAAACATACTTCCATAAATACTAAACTTCCTAACTGAGAAATACGTGTTGAGCAAGCAAATTAAAGACTTCCTACACAAGCAAAAACCTACGGAACATTCTAGTTCCTTCTAGAACAAGAACTGCACTTTCCTGTTATAGATTAAACACCATAGAGTCTTCATTGAACTTACTTTCTAACAGCCTCCCTCAATCCAAGACTCTGTAAACTTGTCATTCCCAGCATTGTTCTTAAATTGATGAAGGTCTCAGCCTTCAAAGCTTTTGTAAAAATATCATCAATCTGTTCTTCACTCCAACGGAAGATCATGATAATCTCCTTGTTTGTTACCAGCTCACGGATGTAGTGATACTTAATATCAATATGTTTACTTCTCCCATGAAAAACTGGGTTTTTTGTCAGTGCAATGGTTGAGTTATTGTCACATATAATTCTTGTAGGATCTCCCTGTTTATGACTCAAAAAATCTAGCGTTCTCCTTAACCATATTGTATGAGTAGCACAAGAAGCAGCATACATATACTCAGCTTCAGCTGTAGAGAGAGCAACCACTTGTTGTTTCTTAGATGACCAAATAAAGAAACTTGATCCAATGTGAAAGCCATAGCCTGATGTACTCATTCTATCTTCAATATCTCCAGCCCAGTCACTGTCTGTGTAACCAACCAATTAAGACTCTTCTGATGATGTATAAAACATCCCTAAATCCATGGTGCCACTGAGATAACGCAGTATGCGTTTTGCTGCTTGCAAATGAGACTGTCTAGGAGCTTCCATGAAACGACTAATTATTCCAACTCCATGCACAATATCTGGCCTTGTAGCTGTGAGATACCTGAGACTCACTACACCAAAACCAGGATTTTGTAACAGTGCAACCTGTCACAGTTTATTTTTCAGTCACAGATACACCTGTGATAAGCCCCGCTGTGATTATAACTGTTATTAAATTTTGTATTCGTGATAATAATTAGGAATATTAAATTCTTTTATTAGTCACAATAATATTTGTTGACAATTTTACAGACAATCACAATTATAAATCAAAGTGATGATTCCACCCAAATATAACAACATCTAAAACAACCCCAAAATTATAACACTTTGAATTTTACTAGTCACTAATTTTCCCACATTTGTACAAACTAACAATTATATTTCATTTCTATAAATCAAAATATATTTTTCTTTTTCTTTTTGATTTTCTTAATATTAGAAAACATGATCAGGACCAAGTCAACAAGTCATGACTTTATAGAAATTTGATTTTGACATATCTGCTTCTTCCGAAGACGGTGAAAATTACCAGACACCCTTATCTAATAAGCGCAATAAAAATTCGAAGATTATGAAAATGACCAGACTACCCCTTATCGGAAATAAGTAAAGTAAATATTACAGACTGTTAAAATGACCATATTACCCTTAATGGAAAAAAGTGCAAAAAAATATTATGCAGACTGTGAAAATGACCAGACTACCCATATCAGAAATAAGTGAAGTAAATATTACATACTGTGAAAATGACCATATTACCCTTAATGAAATTAATGCAATAAATATTGTAGAAACTGTGAAAATGACCAGACTACCCTTATCGGAAATAAGTAAAGTAAATATTACAGACTATGAAAATAACCATACAACCCTTATAAGAAATAAGCAAAGAAAATATTACAGACCGTGAAAATGACCATCTTACCCTTACTAGAAATAATGGAGACTGTGGAAATGACCAAACTACCCTTATTGGAAATAAGTAAAGGAAATATTACACATTTTGAAAACGACCATATTACCCTTACTGTGAAAATGACCATATTACCCTTACTAGAAATAAGTGCAATAAATATCATGGAGACTATGAAAATGACTATATTACACTTACAAGAAATAAGTGCAATAAATATCATAGAGACTATGAAAATGACCAAACTACCCTTATCAGAAATAAGTAAGGTAAATATTACATACTATGGAAATGACTATTTTACCCTCATCGAAATAAGTGTAATAAATATTGGAGACTATGAAAATGACCGGACTACCCTTATCATAAATAAGTAAAGTAAAATATTATAGACTGTGAAAATGACCATATTACCCTTACTGGAAATAAATGCAATAAATATCATGGAGACAATGAAAATGACCAAACTACCCTTATCAAAAATAAGTAAAGTAAATATTACAGACTATGAAAATGACTACTTTACCCTTATTGGAAACATATGCAATAAATATTATGGAGACAGGGAAAATGACCAGACTACCCTTATTGGAAATAAGTAAAGTAAATATACAGACTGTGAAAATGACCATATTACCCTTACTGGAAATTAGTGCAATAAATATTATTTAGAGTGTGAAAATGACCAGACTACCTTATTAAAAATAAGTAAAGTTAATATTTCAGACTGTGAAAATGACCATATTACCCTTACTAGAAATTAAAGCAATAAACATCAGGGAGACTATAAAATGACCAAACTTCCCTATCAAAAATAAGTCGAGTAAATATTATAGTATGTGAAAATGACCATTTTACCCTTACTGGAAATAAGGTTAATAAATATAATAGAGACTGTGCAAATGACCAAACTACCCTTATCGGAAATAAGTAAAGTAAATATTACAAACTATGAAAATGACCATATTACCCTTAATGGAAATTAGTGTAATAAATATTATGGAGACTGTCAAAATGACCAAACAATCCTTATAGGAAATAAGTAAAGTGAATATTATAGAAAGTGAAAATGACCATACTGCCCTTACTGGAAATAAGTGTAATAAATATTCTGGAGACTATGAAAATGACCAGACTACCCTTATCAGAAATAAGTAAAGTAAATATTACAGACTGTGAAAATTACCATATTAAATAAATACAATAAATATCATGGAGACTATAAAAATGACCAAACTACCCTTATCAAAAATAAGTAAAGTAAATATTACAGACTGAAAATGACCATATTACCCTTACTGGAAATAAGTGCAATAAATATCATGGATACTTTGAAAGTTACCAAACTACTCTTATCAAAAATAAGTAAATTAAATATTACAGACTATGAAAATGAAACTTTACCCTTATTGGAAACATATGCAATAAATATTATGGAGACTGTGAAAATGACCAAACTACCCTTATCAGAAATAAGTAACGTAAATATTTCAGAATGTGAAAATGACCATATTACCCTTATTGGAAATTAGTGCATTAAACATTATGGAGACTGTCAAAATGACTAGACTATCCTTATAGGAAATAAGTCAAGCAAATATTATAGTATGTGAAAATGACCATTTTACCCTTACAGGAAATAAGGTTAATAAATGTAATGGAGACTGCGATAAGGGTAAAATGGTCATTTTCACAGTCTATAATATTTACTTAACTTATTTTCGATAAGGGTAGTCTGGTCATTTTCTTTGTCACCATATATATTTATTGCACTAATTTTTAGTAAGGGTAATTTGGTCATTTTCACCGTCAGTGATATTTACTTTACTTATTTCCGATAAGTGTAGTATGGTCATTTCACAATATCCATAACATTTATTGCATTTATTTCCCCTAAGGGTAAAATGGTCATTTTCACAGACTGTACTACTTACTTTACTCATATCCGAAAAAGGTGGTCTGGTCATTTTCACAGTCTCCATAATATTTATTGCACTTATTTCCAGTAAAGGTTGTATGGCAATTTTCACCGTCAGTGTGATATTTATTGCACTTATTTCGAATAAGGGTAGTTTGGTCATTTTGACAGTCTCCATAACATTTATTGCACTTATTTCCCCTAAGGGTAAAATGACCATTTTAGCAGACTGTAATAATTACTTTACTCATATCCGATAAGGGTGGTCTGGTCATTTTTACAGTCTCCAAAATATTTATTGCACTTACTTCCAAAAGTAAGGGTAAAATAGTCATTTTCACAGTCTATAATATTTACTTTACTTATTTCCGATAAGGTTAGTATGGTCATTTTAACTGTCTCCATGATATTTATTGCACTAATTCCTAGTAAGGGTAATATGGTCATTTTCACAATCTGTAATATTTATTTCACTTATTTCCGATAAGGGTAGTATGGTCATTTTCACTATCCCCATGATATTTATTGCACTAATTCCTAGCAAGGGTAATATGGTCATTTTCACTGTCGGTGTGATATTTAGTGCACTTATTTCTAGTAAGAGTAATATGGTCATTTTCACAATCTGTAATAATTTCACTTATTTCCGATAAGGGTAGTCTGGTCATTTTCACTATCTCCATGATATTTATTGCACTAATTTCTAGTAAGGGTAATATGGTCATTTTCATTATTTGTACTATTTATTTTACTTATATCCAATAAGGGTAATATGGTCATTTTATTAATCTGTAATATTACTTTACTTATTTCCAATAAGGGTAGTCTTGTCATTTTCACTCTAGTAATCTTTGAACTCGTGATGTTTAATTCTGATGTTACAGGTTACTATAGTTAGAAACTCAGGTCTAACTCTAGTAACTGATGTTCATCCGAATCTGAAAACTCAGTTCTAACTCTGGTAATCTTTGAACTCGGGATGTTCAAATCTGATAAATTTCATTTTCAGTTCACCCGAATGAGAAACTCAGGTCTAACTTTAGTATTCTTAACCTGTGATGTTTTCGAATCGATATATTTCTTCTCCAGGTTCACTGAATTAGATACTCAGTCTAACTTTAGTAATCTTAACTCGAAGGATGTTTTCGAATCGATATATTTCTTCTTGGTTCACCCGAATGAGAAACTCGGGTTTAACTTTAGTAATCTTCGAACCTGGATGGTTTCTTCGTTCTTACCAAGTTTCTGACTTAAAGTAGTCAACTTGCGGCCAGGTTTCGATTTAAGAGCCTGGTATGCATACATTTATGCAGAAATAGGGTTTGTTTAAGGTTTCGTAAAATATCTAGAAGAAATCTTACCTGTAAATGGATGGATTCGTCGTTCTTATCGAATTTCTGAATTAGAGTAGTCAACTCGCGGCCAGGTTTCGATCTCGGAGCCTCGTATGCATACATATATGCATAAATAGGGTTTGTTTAAGGTTTCGTAGAATATCTCGAAGAAATCTTACCTGTAAATGGATGAATTCGTCGTTCTTACCAAGTTTCTGACTTAGAGTAGTCAACTCGCAGCCAGGTTTCGATCTCGGAGCCTGGTTTGCATGCAATATGCAAAAATAGGGTTTGTTTATGGGTTCGTACATGTAAATGGATGGATTCGTCGTTCTTACCAAGTTTCTAACTTAGAGTAGTCAACTCGCGGTCGGGTTTTGATCACGGAGCCTGGTTTGCATACAATATGCAGAAATAGGGTTTCTTTAAGGTTTCGTAGAATATTCCGAAGGAATCTTACCTGTAAATGGATGGATTCGTCGTTCTTACGAAGTTTCTGACTTAGAGTAGTCAACTCGCAGACAGGTTTCTATCTCGGAGCCTGGTTTGCATACATATATGCATAAATAGAGTTTTTTTAAGGTTTCGTAGAATATCTCGAACAAATCTTACCTGTAAATGGATGAATTCGTCGTTCTTACCGAATTTCCAACTTATAGTAGTCAACTCGCGGCCAGGTTTCGATCTCGGATCCTGGTACGCATACAATATGCAGAAATAGGGTTTCTTTAAGGTTTCGTAGAATATCTCGAAGAGATCTTACCCGTAAATGGATGGATTCATCATTCTTACCAAGTTTCTGACTTAGAGTAGTCAACTCGCGGCCAGGTTTCGATCTCGGATCCTGGTACGCATACAATATGCAGAAATATGGTTCTTTTAAGGTTTCGTAGAATATCTCGAAGGAATCTTACCTGTAAATGGACGGATTCATCGTTCTTACCGAATTTCTGACTTAGAGTAGTCAACTCGCGGCCAGGTTTCGATCTCGGATCCTGGTACGCATACAATATACAGAAATAGGGTTTTTTTAAGGTTTCGTAGAATATCTTGAAGGAATCTTACGTGTAAATGGATGGATTCGTCATTCTTACTAAGTTTCTGACTTAGAGTAGTCAACTCGTGGCCAGGTTTCGATCTCGGATCCTGATACGCATACAATATGCAAAAATAAGGTTTTTTTAAGGTTTCGTAGAATATCTCGAAGGAATCTTACCTGTAAATGGATGGATTCGTCGTTCTTACCGAATTTCTGACTTAGAGTAGTCAACTCGCGGCCAGGTTTCGATCTCGGATCCTTGTACGCATATAATATACAGAAATAGGGTTTTTTTAAGGTTTCGTAGAATATTCCAAATGAATCTTACCTGTAAATGGATGGATTCGTCGTTCTTACGAAGTTTCTGACTTAGAGTTGTCAACTCGCGGCCAGGTTTCTATCTCGGAGCCTGGTTTGCATATATATATGCATAAATAGAGTTTGTTTAAGGTTTCGTAGAATATCTCGAAGAAATCTTACCTGTAAATGGATGAATTCGTCGTTCTTACCGAATTTCTAACTTATAGTAGTCAACTCGCGGCCAGGTTTCGATCTCGGATCCTAGTACGCATACAATATGCAGAAATAGGGTTTTTCTTAAGGTTTCGTAGAATATCTCGAAGGAATCTTACCTGAAATGGATGGATTCATCATTCTTACCAAGTTTCTAACTTAGAGTAGTCAACTCGCGGCCAGGTTTGATCTCGGATCCTGGTACACATACAATATGCCGAAATAGGTTTTTTTTTAAGGTTTCGTAGAATATCTCGAAGGAATCTTACGTGTAAATGGACGGATTCGTCGTTCTTACCGAATTTCTGACTTAGAGTAGTCAACTCGCGGCCAGGTTTCGATCTCGGATCCTGGTACGCATACAATATACATAAATAGGTTTTTTTTAAGGTTTCGTAGAATATCTTGAAGGAATCTTACCTGTAAATGGATGGATTCGTCATTCTTACCAAGTTTCTGACTTAGAGTAGTCAACTCACGGCCAAGTTTCGATCTCGGATCCTTGTACGCATACAATATGCAGAAATAAGGTTTTTTTAAGGTTTCGTAGAATATCTCGAAGGAATCTTACGAAATAAGGTTTTAAATGGATGGATTCGTAAATGGTGGATTTCTTACCGAATTTCTGACTTAGAGTAGTCAACTCGCGGCCAGGTTTCGATCTCGGATCATGGTACGCATACAATATACAGAAATAGGGTTTTTTTAAGGTTTCGTAGAATATTCCGAAGGAATCTTACCTGTAAATGGATGGATTCGTCGTTCTTACGAAGTTTGACTTAGAGTAGTCAACTCGCGGCCAGGTTTCTATCTCGGAGCCTGGTTTGCATACATATATGCATAAATAGAGTTTGTTTAAGGTTTCGTAGAATATCTCGAAGAAATCTTACCTGTAAATGGATGAATTCGTCGTTCTTACCGAATTTCTAACTTATAGTAGTCAACTCGCGGCCAGGTTTCGATCTCGGATCCTGGTACGCATACAATATGCAGAAATAGGGTTTCTTTAAGGTTTCGTAGAATATCTCGAAGAGATCTTACCTGTAAATGGATGGATTCGTCGTTCTTACGAAGTTTCTGACTTAGAGTAGTCAACTCGCGGCCAGGTTTTTATCTCGGAGCCTGGTTTGCATACATATATGCATAAATAGAGTGAAAAACGGCTGTGCAAGAGATGGGAAGAAAACACTATGAGATTAGGGTATTTAAGACTTGGCAATTGAATTATGCAAATACCCTCTATATTATAGGTGTACAGGTGAAAATGGTATATCGGTCTGTACAGGACGATACGCGCGTTTTTAAAGTTCCTCATTCGTATCGCCGATATTTTCTGTATCGTACAGATTTTTTCCTATATCCTATAAAACCGTTAATATCGGCCTGTACAACCGAGATTAACTACCTTGGGTCTAACTCTAGTAATCTTTGAACCTGTGATGTTCAATTATGATAAATTTCTTCTCCAGATCATCCGAATGTGAAACTCAGGTCTAACTGTAGTAATCTTCGAACCATGGATGTTCAAATCTGATAAATTTCGTCTCTAGATCATCCGAATGAGAAACTCATGTTTAACTCTTGTAATCTTTGAACCTGGGATGTTATCATTCTCATACACACTTTGAAATTCTGTCAAGTCGAAGGTCAATAACAATTTCCAGATATATTTTTTCATTCTTCTGACTCATTTCTTATATTTCCTAAAGTTTTGAACTCTTATAAAACGACATCACATGGTGCTCTTAAAGTCATAAAATGCACCACCTATCATTAAAACAATGAGAACCGTTCAATATTTTTTGTTTTTGACACATGGCAAGAAGCTGACCATCCGATATTTGTGGACCAATTAAATTGGCGTCATATGTAATGATCATCTAGCTCCACCATTCGGCGTTTCCTACCTTATATATATATATATATATATATTTTTTCCTTTCAGGATAAATGAAATTAACCCTTATCTTTAAGAAAAAAAAATAAAAAATGTAGTACTAAATTTGTTGTAATTTTGACCGTCCAAGCTAACCCACCCAACTTGAGGGGGCGTATGGAAGCAAGATTGCTAATGGGGGTGCCAGGATTGGTGGGGGTGTACCAATCCAAGGCAAAATTTGTTTTGTCCTATATTATTGTTTTGTCCTATATAAAAATTTTGGTACACCCCCACTAATCCTGACACCCCCATTAGCAGCCTTGGTATGGAAGTAGCACTCGGGCAATCAAGCTCCAAAACATGAGCGCCATAGAAACCAGGCCCCTTAATGGGCTTTTTAAGTTCACACAAAGCGAACTCTAAACCCACATCGAGTATATAAAGAAGAAACACTAACCTAATTCTCTTGATTCTCACTTTGCTTCTTCCTTAACGGCCGCACCAAAGAAGCGAAAATAGTATCTCTCTCTTCAATCTCCCTTCTTCTTCTTCCTTTCTGATTCTGTTTTAGCGATAATCTTCCTTTAGTATGCTGTTTCAATGATGATTTCACTACTAATTTGATTTTGATTTTTGATTTACGTTTTTGCAGCCTTCCCACAAGTCATTAATGACAAAACAGACCTATCCCTAATTGGATCCGACCATCAGGTTTGTGTTTCTTTCATCTTTTTCTTCAGATCTATTCTTCTGTGAATCTGTTCTTCTTCTGTAGATCTGTTATTCTTCTTCAGATGTTGAGTATTTTTCTGATTTGTTTGTTAGTTTTTGTAGGTACAATGGCGCAGAACCAAGCTAGGGTTTTAAGGTAGAGGCAGTTCTTTACTTCACCTCTTGTTATTTGAAGGATATCGTGTGGTGGGGTTATGGATGATGTTTTATTTTATTTTAGGATTCAGTTTTTTTTTTTTTTTTTTTGATGGAAGATGGATGAAGTTTTGGTACTTGGGTTTTTTTTTTTTTTTTTTTTTTGTTTTTTAGGATTAAGTTTACTTCATTTTGAATCTGTGTTGAATCTGTGTTCCATAACAGATGGGGATTTTTAGTTGCAAATTTATGTTTTGGTACTTGGGTTTTATCTTTAATCTGAGACTTTGAGATGTTATTTCCGCTATATTTTCCATTATTATGCACATTTAAAATGCCATTTTATATCTTGTATGCTCAATGTCTTAGTTTTATATCTTGCAAGTGGTTTTCTAGGCTTGTAAACTTATTTTTTTCAGGTTTGTAAATTGTCTTCTGTGTTTAAGGTGCAGTATGGTTTTGGTCGGGAGTAGGGCTTGTGATAAAGGGTAATTTTTGATACATTTAGGGGGATTACTATACAAACAATCCAACAATGAATGGTTGTGTACAGGTATAATATGAATGACTCAGGTATAATAAATATAGTAAGGTTGACTTGGGTGTTTGGGTTGATACCAAAAGTGATATCTAATTTGTTGCAGATGACACAAGTAATATCCCTGGCCAAATGCCAATCTGCAACCTGATCAATTTGTTCAGTATATACGATGGCGTAGTAATCGAGCTGCTGCTAAGTGCAGGTATGTCTGTTATGTTCCTGTCATTCTAAAATTATTTTGTTTGTTTTTGGTAATCCGTACTGCACTTTATATTATTGTTCTAAGTTTATTGTTTTATTGTTCAGGTGGAAGTGGGAGTCCTGGTTCAACCGATGTAGAGGTACCAAAATCTCTATTCACACATGGTTGAATTGCTTTGTGATGAGCAACATTCAGTACTTCTAACGAGAGTTGTTTAATTAATACTAATTGTATCATTCTGCTTTTCAGGTTGCCATTGTTGTTGCTCATGAGCTAAGCTTGCAGAGGCATGTCTCTTTAAATTTAGTTTCCTTTCTTTTTACAAATGCCGATAACTTAATTATGAAACTGGAAACAGTTCATCTTAGCTTCAGAGTAACACTCAGATATGACAATCATAATGGTTTATATAATGGCTCTATATCTTAATACAATAACTATTATTAGCTTTCTCTTCGTGGTTTATGCAGTTTATGATAGTTTCAAGTCGATTAAGTTGAAGTAATCCTTTTCCCTTTTGCCAACTCAGTTCTGTTTGATTTCAGCCTTATGGGATCAATCACCTGCGAATACCTATGAGAGACTACTTCTTTGCCCCTTCTTTTATGGATATTAGCCAAACTGTGAACTTCATACGTGGTGAATAATGTTCATCTCATCTACTACTTCAATGGTTAAGTCATCGTTGACAAGTGCTGGATTATGTATTTGAATGGGGTTGTAGGATGTAAGCGAATGGATTGCAATTGCAGTTTATTCCGGATTAATTTGTATTGCAGACCTGCAGCAGGAAATCCAGGGTCAAAATGGGATGTAATACAGTTGTAACTGAAACACAGGCCTTTAAGTTGGAAGCCCAGGTCCATCATAATGACCTGGGCTACCCATTTTTTTTTATTTGTTATTAAAAAATTGTCACGGTTAACTGTGACAAGAAATTGTGACAAAAGAGAACATGTGTCACCATCACTGTGTTGTTATAAATGATGATAATGAGTTTAAATGTTACGATAATCGTGACAAAAAGACACGTGTCCCCTCGAATTAGTTGTTGCTAAATTTTGGTAACACTTATATGTGTTACTATAACCGTGACGAAAGGGGACACGTGACCCTGGCCGAATTGTTGTAGTTATCGTGTAACAGTTAAACCGTAAAGATAAATGTGACAAATATGACACGTGGCGCAATCAGAAAATTAGGTCAATTGTGACTATTAATTATTGTAACGCTTTATAAATGTGACTGTATCTGGTGATTGTCACAGATAAAAACGTTACAAAACGCCATCACAATTATTTATAACGGCATATTTGTTACAGGCTATACCTGTTACTTATTAAATTTGTAACGATTATAGCCTGTGACAAAATTCCTGATTTGGTGTAGTGACTGCCAACTAACTTTTTATACAAAGTTGAATCAACAAGTTATCCTCCTCCTTCCTTTTGTAATTTCAATCTTCCTTCCACTGGGGTTAGAATTGTCTTGCAATTTCTCATGTTAAAACGTTTCAAAATATCCTTTGCATATTTTTGTTGAGAAACAAAAATTCCATCATCACTCTGTAAGACTTCCAGTCCAAGGAAATAAGACATCTTTCCTAAATCTGTCATTTCAAATTGCTTAATCATAGCCTCCCTGAATTCATCAATCATTTGCATATTGTTCCCTGTAAATATGAGATCATCCACATATATACAAACAATGAGAAAATCATCTTCACATACAAATTTCACATATAGAGTGTGCTCATATGGACATTTCTCAAATCCAGTATCCATAAAATATTCATCAATTCTTGTGTACCATGCTCTTGGTGCTTGCTTCAAACCATAAAGAGCTTTCTTAAGCTTGTACACTTGATCTTCTTTTCCTTCTACAACATATCCAGCAGGTTGATCTACATAAACTTCTTCCTCAAGAATTCCATTTAAGAAAGCAGATTTCACATCCATTTGAAAGATTTTCCACTTATACTGTGCTGCCAATGCAATAATCATTCTCACAGTATCATGTCTAGCTACAGGAGCAAATACTTCAAAACAATCAATACCTGGTTGTTGTTTATAACCTTTAACTACCAATCTTGCTTTCAGTCTTTCAACTTCTCTATTAGATCTGAACTTAGTCTTAAAAACCCATTTAACTCCTATTGCCTTCTTTCCCTTAGGAAGTATTGTAAGTTCCCATGTGTTGTTCCTTTCTATTGCATTAATCTCTTCATTTATAGCATGTATCCACCCTTGATTTTGTGAAGCTTCATCATAAGTCACATGATCACAGTCTCCAAAAATTGCAAAATTGATTAATTCTTCAATACTGTCACTATCTCTGTTAAGAACATAATCTTGTAATATTGCTGGTAATACACGATTTCTTGTTGGTCTTGTTATTCTTTGTTGAGATTCAGCAGCGGATGTGGTAGATTGTGTTGATGTTGGTAACACAACTTCAGTTTCTTCTGGTGTATCAGCTTGTGTATTTTCTTCTTG
The DNA here is from genome assembly GCA_023531295.1 of Papaver armeniacum. Classification (NCBI taxonomy): domain Eukaryota; kingdom Viridiplantae; phylum Streptophyta; class Magnoliopsida; order Ranunculales; family Papaveraceae; genus Papaver; species Papaver armeniacum. The sequence goes on from JAJJWW010019147.1 coordinate 300,262, forward strand.
AACATCAACTGAAATTGTTGTTTCTGTTGGTGATGTAGCTTTGTCATTCCAATCCCATTGACTTTGTTCATCAAAAATCACATCTCTACTTACAATATTCTTATTTGTAATAGGATTAAATAGTATATACCCTTTTGTTTGACTACTATAGCCAACAAATATGCATTTTTCACTCTTATCATCAAGTTTCTTTCTTATCTGATCTGGAATATGTGAGTAAGCTATACAACCAAACACTTTCATATGTCTAATGCTTGGTTTTCTTCCTATCCATTTCTCTTCTGGAGTTATTTCCAAAACACTCTTAGTTGGACATCTATTCAGTATATACATTGCACAAGACACTGCTTCTCCCCAAAATTCTTTTGTTAACCCTTTAGCTCTTCTCATAGTTCTAACCATCTTCATGATAGTCCTATTTTTCCTTTCTGCCACTCCATTTTGTTGTGGTGTGTATCTTGTTGTGACTTGGTGTTCAATTCCATTGTTTTCCAAGAAATTATTAACTGCAATATACTCAGTCCCTCTGTCAGTTCTTAGTACTTTAATTCTCTTCCCAACTTTATTTTCAACATAATCTTTAAACTTCTTAAAGTACTCAAAAGCATCACTCTTTTGCCTCATCAAGAACACCCAACCTTTTCTACTAAAATCACCAATAAAAGTGATAAAATACATGTTACCACCTCTAGAGATCTCTTCTATTGGTCCACATAAATCAGAATGAACTAATCCCAAATGCTCTTCTGATCTTACAGATTTTCCAGCTGGAAAAGGGTCTATATGTTGTTTTCCAAATATACAATCTTCACACTTGTCTTTAGGGAGAGTTATGTTTGATAATCCTGAAACCATATCTTTCTTCTCAAGCTATTGTAAACTTTCAAAGTTCACATGCCCCATTCTCATATGCCATAACAAAGTATCATCATTCATGGAGAAACTATAGCATTGTTCTTTATCATAATTAATATTCAATAAACAATCGATTTTTGGTCATTTGTACCTTTGCAATAAGTCGCTTTCTCTTGTGCATAGAATTGTGCAGATACCTCTTTCAATGTGCATTGAATATCCTCTCTAAGAAAGTTGTCCCATGCTCAGCAAATTTTGATGTAGCCCAGGCATATAAAACACATCTGTGATATAAGCTTGAGAACCATTCTTCATAATAATAGCTATCCTTCCCTTTCCCATTACTGGTACTAAGGCATTATTGCCAAACTTCACATCTGTTCTTATTGATTCATCCGGATCAACAAACAAATCTTTTAATCCACTCATATGATTACTACATCATGTATCTAGAAACCATTTTTGACGTGCTTGTTCTTCACTTGGATGACATGCCATTAACAAAACTTCATATTCTTCTACCAAATTTACTTTGTTATCAGCAAAGTCTTTTTTAGGAAACCTTTTACACTCAATTGAAAAGTGACCTAATTCACCACACTCCCAACACTGAATTTTTGTCTTGTCAAGAGGCTTCTTATATTTACCTTTTCCTTGATTTTGAGATGGATTAAATTTACCTTGAAATTTAGTCGAGTTAGACTGTTGTCTGTTATTTTAATTTGTCTGACTTTGAAGTGCCTCTTCAACTGGTCGAATGACAGACTTCTCTAGCATTCTCTGCTCATCCTAACACTTCATCAATCTTCATATCAGAAACTGTATTACATTCTTCAATAACAGTTACTTTTGACTCAAATTTTTCAGGTAAACTACGCAATATCTTTTCTATAATTGCAGTATCCTCAATTTTAGCTCCATAAGCTTTCATCTCATTAACAAGACTTAATATTTTAGAGAAGAAATCTGCTATCAACTCAGTTGAGTCCATCTGCAAAAGCTCATATTTTCTTCTTAGGGTTTGCAAACGTTCATTCTTTACCTTGTCAGACCCTTTATAATAACTTGTTAAAAAGTCCCAAGCTCTCTTAACTTTCTTGATATAAACTACTCTATCCATGATAGATTCATGGATTCCTTGATGAAGGATGTATGTAGCTTTAGAGTTCTTTTTTCTATTCGCAGCTAGAGCAGTTGTCTGTTTTGGAGTAAGAGCAGTTCCTGCAACTGGTTCATCATATCCTGTGTCGACAATATCTCATACTTCTTGAAACATAAATATATTTTCCATTTGTATTCTCCAATGCTCAAAATTCTTGCCATCAAAGACTGGTACCTTGATCGAACTCATGTTGGATGTCATCTTCTTAAAAACCCTAACAACCCACGATCTCTACTGGCTCTCGATGCCAATTGTTGGACCCAAATCTTCCTCTCTACTGATCAAGAACAATGCAGCTAAGCAAAACAGATAAAAATACTTAAAACAAGAACAAACTGAAGCAAAGTAATTCTATTAAGAATACGTATTGAAGCTTACAAAACTCAATTACTCAATGACACTATTTATACTAAACCAAACCGAGTAAACAGACTTCCATAAATACTAAACTTCCTAACAGAGAAATACGTGCTGAGCAAGCAAATTAAAGACTTCCTACACAAGCAAAAACCTACAGAACATTCTAGTTCCTTCTAGAACAAGAACTGCACTTTCATGTTATAGATTAAACACCACAGATTCTTGATTGAACTCACTTTCTAACAAAAATGATAGCTACAATCACAAACGTGGGATGTAGAGTTTAAGTTTTCTGACATTTTTTTTAACAAACAACAGAGGCAAAATTTTTTTAACTTCTTTGCAACTAAGTGGACCGGACATCATTTTTGATACACATGTGTGTGCATTTGTATGACACATCAATGGGAAACTCTGTATAGCAATTGTGGGAAACAGGTTAGCTCAGTGTTTTTTTTTTTTTTTTTTGTGCTAAGATGAAAAGACTACATACCAAGACAAAGATTACAGGTCTAAGAAAAAGTTAGGTTTTTTTGCCCATCCATTCATCTATTACATTATTCCTCTTGTAATGTTTGGGTTACATAGACGTGGACATGACGCGGACACTGCAAAATTCTCAAAAAACTAGGACGCGGATACGTATTTTATTTATATATGCAATCATGTATTTATACAGCAAACTCAAGTGTTTCGATCTTGAAAATTAGAAAGCGATGCTACATTATGTTGTTTTTGTGTATAAATTTCAAAAAAAAAAAAGAGATCGTTTGTTTATACACGCCGAAGGTTAAGCAATCAATCACTATTTGAAGCAATCAATTATAAAAACAAGATGTAGCAAAGATGGTCCAAGGAGATGAATACAAGTTTGAAGACGCTGGTTAAATTCTCCTCTCACTCACACTTTTCAACTACAACTACTACGATCGATTGAGGGAAAAATCAAGGCGCTCTGAGGCGATTTTTCAGGAGACGCTGACTAAAGTCAAGGGTTTCAAAATCGATTCCAGTTCTTCAAATTTTGGTAATTGTCTTAGTGATTCTTTGTTTCATATTGATTCTCCATGATCGGTGTTCTCTAAAAACATCTTTTAATGGAGTCAGGTCTTAATAATGGAGCTACGAATGTAAATCTAAGTATTTTAAATGAAGATAATCAACATGAAGGTAATACTTCATCAGTAGATTTTCCATCGATTAATATTTCAGATGCTCTTTTTGATGAGGGATTAGAGGCGTGGAAATTTTCACTCATTGGAAGATTGGATTTCCAGAAAGTCAAATTCATAGATGTAGTAGCTAATTTGAGAAATCAATGGAAGATAAGAGGAAGCTGCCAGTTAATACCACTTGGTAAAGGATTCTTCACAATCAAGTTGGATAATGAATTTGATAAAAGCACAATTAAAGCTGGCAGATGGGAGGTTGGGTCTCAGGTACTGAAGTTGAGAAACTGGGAGGCTAATTTTCGTCCAGAGAATCAAAGAACATCTACAACTCAAGTGTGGGTAAGATATCCTAGTCTTCCTCTTGAATTTTGGAAAGAGAACATATCATTTGAAATTAGCAGAAAGATTGGTACTCCAATTAAGGTAGATGATGCTACTTTAAGGTGTGAATATGGTTTTTATGCTAATGTGTTGGTAGAAGTGGATTTCGCAACAATTATTCCTAGTAAAATTTGGATCAAAACAAAGTTTTGAGACTTTGAACAAAAGGTTGTTATTCCAAAATACCCTAAATTCTGCAACCATTGCAAAATTTTAGGCCATTTGGAGACTGAATGTCATAGGAAGGTAGCTATTAACAAGGAAAAGGAGGATAAATATCCCAATGGAAGTAATAATCAATCTAAAGAAAAGCACAATGAAGGTAGAAGTGGTAATATTAAAGGAAAAAATAATGGGTCTAAGAAAGTTGGCTCTTCTAGTATTGGATTTGATATTTGTGATATACCTGAGAAAGATTCAGTAATAGATAAAATAATTATGACTGGGACAAATACTTCTAATTCTGAGGAGGAAATTGTTACACCTCCAAGTAGATTCCAACTATTGATGCCTGAGCAAGAAGAAGGAGAAATCTCTCCAGTAATTCCAAAATCTAGTGATAATGTGGTAATGAAAACATCTAAGCTCTTGCAATTGGAGGAGGAAAATGCTTTAAATAGAAGTGTGGTAAAATTTGTTGATGGTAATACAGGGAGTGTATCAGATGAGAAGGTCCAAGTTACTTCTTGGGCTAACATTGTTGAAAAAGAAGTAGTAGTTTCCTCTACTTCTAAATCTGTTGCTCCAGCTGCTTCAAAATACAATTTTAGGAAAAATCCAGGTAAAGGGGGTACTAGGAACCCCAATTTAAACTATGAAGATCATTTTTTGGAATATAAGGGGCCTTAGAAGGGTTAAGGCTCAAGAGAAGTTAAGATCTTTAGTTCATAATTTTGCTCCAACCTTAGTTTGGCTTGTTGAACCTAAAGTGGAGTGCAGTTCTTATTTTTGTCACAAATTGAAGATACCTGGCATGCAGAGTATGGTGATCCATAATTCTACTTCAGGAAGGAAGGGTAATATTTGGTTATTTTGGAGTTCTTCTATTTCTACTCCAAATGTTGTTTCTGTCAAAAGTCAGATGATTACTATAGAGGTGGGAGGTGCTATGATTTCAAGAGTGCATGCTCATGTAAATGTAGTTCAAAGAAGGTTTTTGTGGTATGAGATGGATGCTATCAGTTCACATCAGAAACCATGGATTATTCTTGGGGATTTTAATGCAATCTTATCTGAGGAAGAAAAAGTGGGTGGTAGAAAACCTAATAGAAGACCTATGTTAGACTTTAATAATTGTTTGGATTTCTGTAATCTTCTCCAAGCTCCAAAGATTGGGTTACAGTTTCCTTGGTCCAATTGTCAACAAGGAAGACAGAGAATTCTTTGCAACTTGGATAGGGTGGTCTTTAATTTACAATGGTTGCAAAAGTACAGTGACTGGGGATATAAAGTAGGATTAAGGATTGCATCTGATCATTCAACTCTAATTGGTGGATCTGTAAATATCCCAAAACCAAAGAATGCTCCTTTTAGATTTCAGAAAGTATGGCTTGCTCACCCTGAATTTATGAATATTGTTCATCAGTGTTGGTCTGAGAGTATTATTGGAGATCCTGCTTTTGTTTGGATACAAAAATTGAAAAGGCTCAAACAAGTTTTAAAGGTTTGGATTTGGGAAATCTTTGGAGATGTAAATAAGAAGATTAAAGAAGCTGAAGAAAAAGTTAGAACAACAATGTTAATCTCTGATGTTGATCCAACAAATGAAGAAGCTTTAAAGAACTTGGTAGAAGCTAAAAATGATTATAATGGAAGGGAACTCAATATAACACTATTCTTAGACAAAAATCTAGAGTGAGACGGGTAAAACAAGGAGCAGCTAATACTTCTTTTTTCCACTCAAATATGAAGATAGGGCAAGCTAGAAATCTTATATGTGAGTTGGAAGATGAGGAAGGAAATATCATTTCTGATCAACAACAAATATATGAGTTGTTAGTTAAACACTTTGAGAAAAAATTTGAATACAAGGAAGTGAATATTGTAGAATCCTTATTAGATGTGATTCCTGAAGTGATAACAGCAGAAGACTAGATGAAGCTAGAATTCTTACCTGAAGAAGAGGAAATAAAGGCTGCAATTTTTGACATGGATGCTGAGAGTGCACCTGGACCTGATGGTTTCTCAAGTATGTTTTATAGAGCTTGTTGGAGTATAATTACAATCTTGTGGCTGCTGTGAGGTTTTGTTGGAGGAGAAGATTTATACCTAAAGGATTGAATTCTAATCTTCTAGTCTTAATTCTTAAAGTACAAGGTGCTAAGAATGCCAACCAATTTAGACCTATTGGCTTGAGAAATGTTTGCTTTAAAATATTCACAAATATTATTACTACAAGAATGAAGGATTTTATGTCAAAACTTATTTCTCCTCAGCAAGTGGGTTTTATCAAAGATAGATGTATTCATGAGCAAGTTTTATTAGCATTTGAATTGGTAAATGAAATGAGAGTGAAAAGAAGAGGTGGAAATGTTGGTTTGAAGCTTGACATCTCCCAAGCATATGATTCTGTCAGTTGGGAGTTCTTGTTCAGGGTACTACATAAATATGGGTTCTCTGCTAGCTGGTGTGACTGGTTGAGATGCCTTTTTGAATCTGCTAAAGTATCAGCGATGATAAATGGAGGGCCTTGTGGATTTTTTTCAATTGGAAGGGGATTAAAACAGGGAGACCCACTTTCTCCAATTCTATTTGTACTCATGGAAGAAGCTTTGAGTAGAGGATTAACTCAAATGGTGGAGAAGGGTAAAATAGAACCAATGGTGGTAAGGAAGGGAGTTTATCCTACTCATTTACTTTTTGCTGATGATGTCTTCATTTTTTGCAATGGAGCCAAAAGGAGCTTGGAGAATCTACTTTAATTATTGGGAGACTACCAGCAAAGCTCAGGACAATGTATAAATAGATCAAAAAGTAAGCGTTTTGTTGATGGCACTTCTAATTCCAGAAAGAACCAGATTGCAAGTATTGTACAAATGGAGATTACTGAATTTCCTGACAAGTATCCGGGAGTGGTATTAATGCCTAGGAGAGTTAAAACAGCAAATTTTTGGTCCATAGTTACCATGTTTCAGAACAGTTTAGCTGCTTGGATGAGTAAGTTGTTGTCTTTTCAAGATAGGTTAGTACTGATAAAAAACTGTCTTAAGTAGCTATCCAATCTATAATATGTCTGTGTATAAATGGCCTTGCACTGTTATTAAAGAATGTGAAAGAATAATGAGGAACTTCCTATGGTCTGGGGATGGAGAAGTGAGAAAAAGCACCACCTTATCTTGGAAAAAAGTATGTACTCCCTTTCAAGAAGGAGGATTAGGAATAAGAAGGTTAGGTGTTATCAAAAAAGCATTGCTTATGAAGATGACGTGGAAGTTATTGCATTCAAAAGAAGACTGGGCAGCTTTCTTTGCAACCAAATACAAGGACAAAAATGGGCAATGGATAGATAAGTGGAAATATTCTTCTGTGTGGCCAGGCTTAAGATGGGCATGGAAATCTCTGAAAGAAGACATAAGATGGTGCATAGGGAATGGCTCTGAAATATCAGTTTGGTTTGATTGTTGGATTGGAAAAGTTCCATTAATTGAAATCTTTGGAGTAACTGATTTTATAAAATCACACATTAGTATGAAGGTTCAAGATTTAATTCACCATGGAGATTGGCAAATTCCAGTTGGAGTTTTACCATATTTGGGAAATAGAAGTATGCTTGTTATTGGTGGAGGGAAGGATCAGCTAATCTGGAGTGGAGATTTGAAAGGCAAGTTTATTACTTCTGCTATTGTGGAGAAAATTAGAGTTAAGGAACCTAAACTACACTAGCCCAAATACATATGGACAGCTTTCTTGCATCCCAGCATCTCAAGCAACATATGAAAAATTCTTCAAGGAGTGCATATTGATGATACTAAAATGGTTATGAATGGTGTCAAAATGTTGTGTCTATAGAATGGCTCAAGATTCAATGTCACATCTCCTTTGGCAATGTAACTTAAGCAAGCAAATTTGGTCCTGGCTTGGTTTAGTTTTTGAATTCAAAAATCCTCAGAGCTTTGAAGATATTTGGAAATTTGCAAGACAGAAGAGCCCCATAATAAAAGAGATATGGATCACAGCTGCTTGTGCAACAATAAGAGAACTTTGGTTCCAGAAAAATAAATGCTTCTTTGAAAATAATAAACCTTGCTTAAACAGATTGAAAACTAGAGTTTGGCAAATGATTAATGAAGGTGGACTGAGGATGAAGGGAACCAGATGGGATCAAAGGTATGATCTTCAAATTTTGAATTTTTTCAAGCTAGGAATGAGATACATTAAATTTAAAGATATTAAAAGTTGTTATTGGAAAGCTCCTAGCAATGGATATATCTTATTTTGTTGTGATGGATCCTCAATGGGGAATCCTGGAAATGTTGGATTTAGTATAATTGCAAGAAATCATTACTGCCAAGTTGTAGGAACTATATCTGGAGGCATAGGTGTTGCTACAAATTATATTGCAGAAGTATTAGCAGTAGTGCGAGCAGCTGAGTGGGCAGTCTTATTGAAATGTAGTTACATAATCATCATATCAGACTCTGCAGCTGTGATTAGAGATTTTAAAAAGGGTGATATTCCTTGGTTTGTAAGAGCAAGATGGTTGAAGGACTTTTCTTCTCTAATAGATGTGCAATTTGAACACTGCTACAGAGAACTGAATTTCTCAGCAGATAATTTGGCAAAAGAAGGTGCAAAATTGAGAGCAGGGGATAAAATTCATCACAGTGGAAGACCTTCTTCTTTGATTAGAGTTGAAATGCCTGATGTAGAATACTACAGATTATGCAGTTAAGATGTTCCAAAAAATGTAGTCGTTTGCTTTGGTTTCTTAGTTTTTCATTTGATTTTTTTGTTTTAGCCTAACCTGTAGGCTTTAACTTGTTTGTATCCATCCTTTGCTTTTTCTAATAAAATTATGTGATTAAGCAAAAAAAAAAAAAAAAAATCACTATTAAACACATGGAACAATCAAAATGCATTCTTAGAACAACACACGCCCAACCAAGGGTATATATAATGTCATTTTCAATTAAAAAATCCTAATAAATACCTAACTATCCCATTTATTCTCTCTATCTTCTTATTCTCGCCTCCTTTTCTTTATTTTCCTCCACTGTCGAATTTCTTGGCTTTATCTTCTACTAACACTAAATCCACATCTACCTTGTTATCTCTTCTTTTCCATATTCTTTAACGTTTCTCCTCTGTTACCTATGTTGTGATAGCAGGACAAAAATTATTCCACGACTTTACCATTGTATCTAGATGTATGTAAAATAAATGTTGGTGATCATTGTTTTCTGACGAAATATTAATGTATATGGATATGTAATGTAATTAACTAATGTTTCAGTTACATTTCCTTAAACTTTTTATTTTGTATTCCAATTGGATGAATCGGTTTAATGATTGATCTAAATGTTTGTCTTTCTTCATTTAGTTAATAATAGTAAAAATAATGGAATAAGCGTAAATGAAAATGAAAAGAAAATGCGTCAAACTCGAGCCATAAGTACGTCCAAACCAGATGCGCGCAGGACGCGCACATTGGTGCGTCGGACACGCGTCATGTCAGCGTCCCGCGTCGGATGCGGACACTGCTCAAAAAATGCAGCGTCCACGCAACCCTTTGGTTGCTTTATTAGCTAGGGAGATAAATATTCTACTAACATAATCTACTTTTGAGAAAGAAAAATCGTTCAAAATAAAATAGTTTGGTCAAATCAACACATTCTTAAGAGTGATCTTCGCACACTCAAAATATTAAAATTGGATTTTTTTTTTTCCTCGTAAAAGAAACAAGGAAAACCTATAGTTACCGGAGGAGGAGATGGAAAGTGTCATCATTGAGGTAGTTGTCAGGGGGTCAAACTATGCAAATTCAACAGTCTTACCTTGAGAACGGCGCTATGTTCTACAACACAGTTCAACCTATTCCCACTTAGCCAATTTCATTTCATGTTGACTAAAACTTTATTTAGCACTTACTGAAATAGGTGTTCTTCTGCTCATAATTATTCAAACTTTCAAATCATCACACAGACTCCACTTGATGATAAAACAATAAGCAAACAAAGGGATAAATGCACCAACGGATTTCAACTTTGATCTTAGCCGAAGCCTTATTATTACTACACACTCACGGTTATACAAACTATTTTTGTACTGGATACATAGCCTTACAAAAGATATTTACAAAGTAACTGTCTAGCGGTTATGGATTTGCTTTATACAAAGCAGTTGGCCAACCGTGTCAACTGGACTATAACTTTTCCAAAAGCTACAAAGGCAGTTTATATCCTTTAGTAAAATATAAAGCTACGCCAACCAAGTGTAACCCACTCGTAACCATAAAGGCCATGTTCTTGGTGCATGCTTCTGGCCTTGTCATACCAATGATGCATATACCACCCGAAATACGGCCATCATTGATGTACATCACTCCCTCAATGATGCAAGTGTGCTTATGCAAGTCTTGCTTGCATCCCTGCATGCATCATGCACGCAGGCCATGTTCCAAACTCCTTTGGCACCTAGTGGTGCTCATCGTGCATTTCTGGTCATGTCCAAATCCTCTTTAGACAATGTTTTTTCCTAGTCGAAAATCTTGAATACTCCACGCATTTTTGTGCAAGTCCAAGTTGCATATGATGAGCCATTTTGGCGCTTCATTACTAGGTTGCTTGACTGACGGGTCATAGACCTCCCCCACCAGCTGAACCCGATGCTTTTGTCGATTCTTTCAGCTTTAGATAAGCCTGAATTTGTTCTTCAAATTGCCACAATGTAGTATCCTTCTCCCAAGAAGCCTCTGAATCTGGTAAACCATGTTGCTTTACCAAATAATAGGTTCTCATATTCTTCTTGTTTTGCTCCTCAACTCAATCATCAAGTATACTTTCAGTTTGCTTGTAAATTATGATCTGATTACTGGTGACACACGCTTCGATTGTTGTCTCGAAATTTCTAATAAATCAGGATGATACTTCTTTAAAAAGCAGACATGAAAAGTGGTATGAACTTTCAGTCGTTCCGGAAAAACGAGTTTGTAAGCCACCTTACTAACTTTTTTTAACATCATGCATTGAAATCAAGCCTTTAGACACTGTCTTGCTAAAGATTTTCTTCAAATCTGGGGCGTTACCTTCAACAGTCCCATATATCCACCTCAAATTCCACATTCATGCGATGTAAATCAGCATACTTATTCATCATTCTTACTGCCTTGGATAAATTATCAAGTGCCTGCTCATTCATCTTCCTTTTAGACCTTGCATAACAGTATACTGCTAGACAGGAGCCTTGCTTCTTAGCCTTAGGCACCTCAAGAGGGGTTACAGGTTGTTTTCATATTGCTAACTTGAAAAGACTCATCCTCATGGATGAACTCTTTTGTTAATTGTAACGAAATTGAACCGTATCCATCAGCGAAACCCAATTTTCCTGGCTTGCAGTCACATAATGATAAAATTACTCTTTTAACAATGCATCTATCCTCTCTGTATGACCATCAGTTTGAAGATGATTGCTAGTAGAAAACTTTAGTTCAAATCCAAGCAATCCGAACAAGGCAATCCAAAATATGCATGTAATCTGTGAGTCTCTATCATTCACTATATTTTGAGGAAGTCTCAAATACTTCACTACATTCTTGAAGAACATATTTGCTGCAACGTCTTCATTACAAGAATGAGGAAAGGGGGTGAGTGTATCATACTTGGAAAAGAGATCAACAACGACCATTATCGAGATAAAGCCTTGCACCTTAGGCAGCCCATTGATAAAGTCCATCGACAAGTATTTTCATGGCTTTTCTGGAATAAGAAAAAACTGTTGCAATCCTTCTACATTTCTCATTTCCGTCTTATTCAATGACACACTAAACAAGTCTTGACATACCCCTCCACATATTCTTCAATCTTAGGCCAGTAGTATGAACGGGGAATTAAAACATGTGTCCTTCCATGCTTAGATGACCAACCTAAATGGAATCATACGTCTCTCTCAATAATTCCCTTCCCAATACACCTACATTAGGTACATATATCCATCCTCCTTTGGCATAGATGACTCCAGCATCTATCCAATATCAGCGAACGATCCCATCATAGATCTGCTTAGTCAGGCACACAGAAACCTGATCATTCATTGTCTCTTCTTTGATTCGAGGCAATAACTCTTCCTCAATCGTGGTCAGTACAGCAACATATTTGCCACCAAATTTCTGCTCAACGCATCTGGTACAGAATTAATCCCTCCTGGCTTATGCTCGAATTTATGTCAAACTCGCTCAAAAAGTCAAGCCACCTTGCCTGTTTTGGCATAATTTCTTATGGATGGTAAAGAATGTAATGACCACGTTATCTGTCCTTATAATGAAATAAGTTCCCGAAATATAACGGCGTCATATCCTTAGGCAATGTATCACTTCTAATATCTCTTTTTCATGCACGATGTATCAGTTTTTTGCATCGTTAATCTTACGACTCTCGTAATCTATTGGATAGCTATCTTGCACCAAGAATCCATCAAGAGCCTTATCTGAAGCATCAATGTGCACTTCAAATTGTACATCGAAACTGGCCAAGCGGAGAACCAGTTCTGTCGAGATTGCTTCCTTTGTATCGAATAACTGCTGACAATCGTCAGTCCGTGTGCAACATTTTTCATTCCTTCACAAATCTGTCAAATGAGCTACTTTGTTTCAATATCCAACTATAAAACACAGGTAATAGTTAGCCAAATCCAAGAAAGAACAAAGTTCTCCCAAATTCTTTGGCACAAGGTAAAACTATACAAATGCAACAGCTTTAACTTGACAATAGCACTATGTTCCACAATACAGTTCATCATATTCGCATTTAGCTAATTTCACTTCTTCTTGACTAAAACTCTTTATAGCCCATACTAAAATAGAGGTTCTGCTCACAATCATTTATCAAATCAACAAATACACTCCACTTGATGCATAAAACAGTAAGCCAAACAAAGAGATAAATGCACTAACAGAACTTAGTTTTAATCTTGGACGAAGCCTTATTATTAATGCACACTTAGGGTTGCACAAATTCTTCTTGTATCGGACATCCAGACTATGATGGGCCGGAAAATTACGCCTAGCGCGCCAGGGCGGGCAGGCCATAACTTTGGCGATGCGTCATGATGATCTAACCAGGCCTTAAAACAAGGCAAATGCACGTTCATTTTCTCTTGCAAGCATGCTCGTGGAGCATGATAAAGCTAACTTAGATTCCACACCATTCCAACCAACCTTTGTTCTGTAATGGGTTTAAAGCCATAGAGGTTGATGCTGATGCATTATTTCATGCATCACTGACCTTAGACTTATTATTAATGCACACTTAGGGTTACACAAATTCTTTTTGTATCGGACACCCAGACTATGATGGGCCGGAAAATTACGCCTAGCACGCCAGGGCGCGCAGGCCATAACTTCGCCGATGCGTCATGATGATCTAACCAGGCCTTAAAACTAGGCAAATACACGTTCATTTTCCCTTGCAAGCATGCTCTTGGAGCATGATACAGCTAACTTAGCTTCCACACCATTCCAACCAACCTTTGTTCTGTAATGAGTTTAAAGCCATAGAGGCTGATACTGATGCATTATTTCATGCATCACTGACCTTAGACTCCTTTCCAGGCATAGAACATGCCTTGAACTTGCGCATATGCCATATTTCCAACTCTTTGCTTAGCTTAGGCGTTGTTGAAGGCATGCACATATCTTGCTCGTGCCAAGGGTGCATCAATCAGGCTCATTTCGTACTCCTATTAAGCTTATGCAAGTTCCGCTAACTTGCATATCGATGTAGCTTACTTTCTTGGCCATGCCCAACTCGCAATTGGTGCATATGCAAACTCCGTGTAACTTGATAGGAAGTATGAGAATCATCTCTTGCATTGCAATAGCCTCATCAACTAGTATGAGAATGTCATGCAACTAGCCTCATCAAGTGCGTCCACAATCATCTCTTGCATTGCAATAGAGAGCCAGATGATATGAGAGGCCAATATATCGCTATCATTTCGCAATTAGATGATATGAGCGACAAAGTGCTGGACCGGCAATGCTACAACTCATTGTGGCTGCCTACGTACCCTTCCTTATTCTAAAGGGATCAAGCACAGACCGTAGTTCATCCTCGAAGGGACAACAACTTAAACCAACTTATTTGCAAGGCCGTGGTCAAGGAATAATGGTAATGGACTAGTCCGTGTAGGCCATTTCGTCAAAATGCACAAAGGTTGCACATTACTGAGTCTGCAACATGGCATGGCAATTCCCATGCTTAATATGCTCCATTGGCAAGGCTACGCAGCTATAAATGAGGCATAAGCATAATTTATGCCCTTCCGGCTAAGCTATGAAGCTTACTTGGTGCATAGTCCACATATGCACCCTCAACCAACTACCCCTCCCTATATATGTTTTATTGACATTTTTACATCTTAAACCGGAGGACCACTTTTACATTCACCAAGTACCATTTTTGAGGTGCTTGATTCATTATTCATGGTCGTTGACATGTTTTTCTGAATAACCGACAATGATGGCTGAGTTTCCGTTCTGGCTCACATGCCAAACTTCAATATTGCGCAATGATTGCGTAACATTCACTCGGGCATCCTTCTCTGGCATATTGCATAATTTTTGTGCATTAATGGCTCTATGCTATTTCCTATATTTACAGCAATGATTGATGTACTTTGTCTCGGCCAACCTTCTCTGGCTTAAGCATCATTGGCCATGTGCAAGAAAGCTTTGGATGAAGCTTCATCATAAGCCATGACGCATCTTTGCGCACGCGTCATGCTAAAAACACAGGGTGTTACACACACCTTCACAAGATCGGGCTTATATAGTCTTACAAAAGCTATTTACAAAGTAATCGTTTAACAGTTGCATATTTTCTTTATACAAGGAAGTTGACAACCGTGCCAACTGGCCTATTACTTTTCCTAAAGCTACATAGGAAGTTTCTATCCTTTAATAAATCATAAAGTTATGTCAACCAAGTGTAACCAACTCGTAGCCGTCAAGACCATGTGCCTGGCCATGCTTCTGACGTTGTCGCGCCCATGATGTGTATACCAACCAAAATATAACCATCATTGATGCGTATCATTCCCTCAATGATGCAAGTGTGCTTATGCAAGTCTCGTTTGCATCCCTGCATGCTCCATACACACAAGCCATGTGCCAAACTCCTTTGGCACCTTTTGATGCTCATTGTGCATCTCTGGTCATGTCAAAATCCTTTTTGGCCCATGCCTTTGCAGCTTTGCCTAGTATGCAACTTTGAATGCTCCACGCATTACTAGGCCGTTTGATCGACTGGTCGTAGTAGGATGGTGCTCTTACTCTTTCGAGTTTAGGTATGTTGTATTTCTTGCTTGCATCTGCAACTTTGCTTTTGCGGATCATATATGAAATCGACAAGAAAGATCTTGTAATATGTCGTTGTCTATCTCTCCTTTATTGCCAAGGTTTCTCTAGTTATTATCTCATTTCATTCCGGTAACTTTTGGGTTGTGAGAATCTTTTTTTTTTTTTTTAACTTAATGTTTTTTTTTTTTTTTTTTGTCAATACTACAAAAAATTATATAAATATTGGAATAGAGTTACAAGGGAGAAGAGAAGAGAAAAATAGACCAAAGCGACTTACTCCAGTCGCAGAGAGAAAAAGAAAGACCAAAGCAACTTACTCTAGTTGACAGAACCGCTACAAGAATAAAACTTTTGTATGTAAAAAGACAAGTTGGTATTGAGAATAAACCAACAGGACCAACTCAAAAATGAGTATAAAGAAACTCTATTGCCTATTCACTACAATGCCCCAGTTATAGTGCAGATTCTGAAAAGTAGTGCCCTTGAAAGATATGGTTGTAGACAGGGACGGAGGGAAATGGAGACAAATGGGGTCCGCCGACCCCACTTGATTTTGCAACATGATTAAATTAGGCTAAGTATTTTTGTAAACTATGTGTCTTGTGAGGGCAAATATGTATGATAAAATTAAAACTCTACTTAATGGGGGCAAACTTATAAACCAAATCTATAAAAATGCATAAAATACATGCATAAATATGAAAAACAATGTAAATTACTTTCTTTAATTAGTTTAATTAAAATATTTTATAACTTAGATCTTTGCTTAAAAACCAATACAAAATCAATTGAAATGTCAAAAAAAAATCGTGCGGCACACACTGATATAACTAAACATTACTGTATGAATTTGCCCTCACTTGAGAAAATGTCTGGCTCCGTCACTGGTTGTAGAAGTCCAGTAGAGTAAGAGTGCCTTAATCTTCCTGATTAAATTTTCCTGTAGGTAATCGGAATCCTGGAATATGCATTTATTTCTCTGTTTCCACACTCCCCAAACAAAAGCAAAAGGAAGTAACTCCCATAAAATCTTACCGTTCTCAGTGAGACCGCGAGTCCAGTGGTCGATAAACAAGTCTCTAACATCCTCGCTGATAACCCAATCCCTTTGAAACTCATTCATGAAGAACATCCAAACAACATGCGTTAAAGGGCACTGAATGAAAAGATGATTGATGGTTTCTTCACTTGACTTGCAAAAAATGCATCTATTTGCTAACTGCGTTGTGAGAATCTCCCTGCCCTGGATACCATTTGGTTTTAACAAAAGCTCAGAGAGACATTGTTGTTCACGGTGATATCCGTGTCCTTGATACTCTCAGTTTGGAGAGTGGAATGGAGAATACAATACTGTATTACATGGCATACTTTCCTAACAAGAACAAATTTTTGGTGGAATTACTCGGTTTTAATCTGTGGCGTGGCCCATGAGCAGTTGGTTTTCAGAGAAAAAAAATATATTAAGCAATGAGACCCAATACTAGGCTACAAAAGTTTAACACAAACAATGTTTTAAAACTTTATTAGATGTGAATAACAAATCAGAAATCCATAGAGCACATAATCATCATCCTTGCATCTTCTATCGTAATTACATCCTTAATGAACGCTCTTTCGCGTTCAATGATTTTATTAAGATACTCGATCGACCAACTAATTGTTTAATTAAACGCACCACAATCACGACGAATGTTCCCTTGTGATCCAGTTTTGACTCCAACACGACCAAGTTTAGTCATGGCAGTGATGAAAGCTTGATTAAAAGCAGCAGAATTGCTAGCCCATGTATTAACAGTAGATTTGGATCTACTATCTGTGAAGAGAACTTGGTCAGATGTGAATAGTCCTTTACCTTGTTGGAGATTCTTGAAGTACTGGTTGTCGAATATCCTTGGTGTTACTGGATCCATGTTAATGGCTACTCGTGGATCAACATTTCTGGGGCACATCCCTTGTAGTTGTGTTGCGTAATTCCTATCGAGTGATGGATCCACTGCGTTCTGCGGACTGAAATTATATATACGGGGCGCGACCTTGGTACAGTGCGAAAATCCTAATGTATGCGCAGCTGCAAAGATTAAAACACCCCAAAATAGAACGCTAATGTTAACATGGATTGTTTTTAAGTATTTTTAACTAGTTCGGAACTCAGTTAAACCAGAGCAGACAAACTACAAAGTAAAAAGTAAATCTTGGTGCTCTGTTCATAGATATATATATAAATAAAGTACAACAAGAACACGTGTAACAGACTATTATTGAAGTTTAGGCTCTATATATATATGTCTGGAATAAACGATTGTGTCCAAATAAATACTCCATCCTAGACCAAGATCGGTCTCTTTCACAAAGTCCAACAAACAGTACCATACAATATATTGGTCGATTCATGACAGCCGTATGTTTCCTAATATGTTCAGCGTAAGATGATGGTATATGATCAAAGAAAGTGTCAATAATTGTAATTCACAATAAAAAAATATATATATATAAAAAAACAAATATTGATTAGTACTTTAGTAGTTACCTGATAGGGCAATCATATCCGCTTGAGATAGACCATGTTTAGCGAACATGGAATTGAGCTGGTTTAGATTAAATGTTGGTTTTGGCAAGTTTCCTTCAACGCTTGATGCAGTTGATACTAATCCGTCTCGTCGTCCTAGTTCAACAGGGTAATTCGGTCCACCAGACTGGAATTCGAAACGAAAAGTTAAGTACTTAAGTACCATAATTATTTTTTTGATCGATAAGATAAAGCAGAAGTACGTAATTAACTAGATAAAGTTACTTAATTGATTAGGTAGTATTTGGTGCCTTTAATAAATTACTATTAGTACTAAGTTACTAACCACAACTACGACATCTCTTGTTGCCATGGCAAGAATATCAGCACAAGAAACTTTATTAGCACCACATTGAGCATCAACAGCTTTTTTAGCTTTGATCACTGTATCAAATCCGTCTCCAGCTAATGATAGATTATCGGCATGATCTTTTTCTGCAGTGTTGCCTCCAGAAGATGCAATCATTACTGATGCATCACAACCCTGTTTGAAGATACATAATTAGCAATCAATAATCAAAACTAGAATTCGAAGAACTATGATTGCTTAAAGAGAAAGAAAAGAATTAAGCATACATTAACAAAGCAATCATGGAAGAAGAGACGAAGAGTAGCTGGGACAGTAACGAATGTTTGTTGGAACTTCGTATTCACAACACCACGAACAATCTGTTCCACGTTTCTACAAGTGCTGCCATAGAAATTTTGTCTGAGTTGAGCTGAACCAAGATTAGAATTCAAAACTAGTATCATACAAATGACTATACAGTAACCATTAAACTTTACCATCTTTGTAATGGAAAAGAATATATTAATTTTTAGTGATGAGATAAAAAAAAAAAAAAAAAAGTGAAGAAGAAGGAGGAGTTATATGATGAGATTGAAAAGTTCAAATGAAAAGATGATGTATTTATAGTTAGCTTTAGAATCTTTAAATAATCTACAGTAATGAAAAGTTCTTCCTTTTACAATTAGTTAAATAATCTTAAGGTTATTTTCATGGCCGCCTTCAATTTGTCTGCATTATTGACTAAAAAAGAAAAAATGGAAAAAGAAAAGTAAAAGAATGTAAAGGTGTATGTGTTGTAGTTGCATGCAGAAGCTTTAATGTGCATTTTTGTAAAGCAGTATATTTTGATGCGATATATACTTCCTGTCCTATTATTGGATGGATGGGTCTACAGTTTAGGTGTACAAGGTCATGAGGCTCATCTCATTCTCATCCATCGTTGTTGACTTATCTTTATACGCGTAATCGTTATGCGAATTGGATTAGTTGTTGGATGATTATATTATTCGCCAATTGAGTATCTTCACGAGCTGATCCGGTTTTTCAGTTCGGTGGGTGTTTTATGTATTTTTATTGTTGTTTTGTTAATCATGAAAAAGGATGGCAAAATCAAATCGAGTCGTCGACGAGCTTGTGCATGCACCGCCAACCCAATCATACAAAAACCATGCAAAACGGTCGACTACTGATTATTATTGATGTTCTTGTTTACATGCGTCCAATTTCTTTAGCTCTAGCTAGCTAGTCAGCTAGATGTTGTCTTGTCCTACTTGTTGGAGTTATATTATATATAGCTAGCCAGCTCTTTTGACACCAAAGTTACATGGGGTCGGGGGTCTCGTTAAAACTACAGCATTTTTATATGAGTTGCGTATAGTGTAGTCTCTTGTGACTTCTCGGTTGCCATTTTTGTGTCAAAGATATAGTAATTGATAATGTAATAAAGGGCGTCTTTTTTTCCCGGCAGGTACAGCTACATGGAACCCAGCTGCACAGTCTGTATCCTTTAAGACTTTGACATCGTCTAATTATACTAGAAGAAAAAAAGAAATTAACAGTGAATCAAAATAACATTAAACATCAGTCACTAGTTTGTAACTGCATTATAATAATGACCTAGTACCAACTACATAATGCGGAAAGAATTTATGAATTAATTACAATGGAAGCAGTCAAATACACCTCTTCTTACTTATTACTTGTACTTAGCTGTCTCCACGTTGAACAAGAAGTAAGCAAAAGAAAATTGTTCATAAAATTAAATCTTCAGATCCTGTTTTTGCATTGCGGTAAAAAAAAAAAAAAAAAAAAAAGGCTTTGTTTTATAACAGTAAAGTGATCTGATATGTAAGGAAGCTTCGGCTAAATACCATGTGAATGTTATGTGCAATGAAAAGTATGAAAGTGATTCAGTGAGTTTGGAGTTTAGGTGTGACGGACCGGAAACTTACGCCTTTGGCGCGTTGCCCCGCAGGCCGTAACTTCCCCGATGCGCCATGATGATGAAGCTACGATCCGGGCCTTAAGGCTAGGCAAATCCACGTCCATTTGCCCTTGCAAGAATGCTCGTGGAGCATGGTGCAGCTAACTTAGCTTCCACACCGTTCCCAACTTACCCTTGTTCCGCAAAGGGTTTATTAAGGAAAGCAAAAACTTCCTTAATACGGCAAAAACGGCCTTTTGAGGCTCTAAACGATGGAATTTGGCTAAGTTGTGGTGACCATGTGGATCTATAGATCAACATGTCTTGATCTCTGGGCCGTTTCCCATCAAAATGGACTCCTCTTGAGCTAAATTACGACTTTCGGGTTTTTCGCCTCCAGATAGGCTATAACTTGCTCTTTGTAGCTTGATAGGAAGTATGAGCATCCACTTGCTGGCATGACAAAGCCTCATCAATAATGGCCACAATCATCTCTGGCATCGAGCTACCGAGCTTAGATGATATGAGGGGCCAGAATGTCGCAATCATCTCCGAATTAGATGATATGAGCGACAAAGTCTTTGGACCCAAGCAATCCGCAACTCATTGCGGCTGCCTACGTACCCTTCCCTACTCTAAAGGGATCAAGCACAGACCGTAGTTCATCCTCGAAAGGACAAGCAACTTGTTCCAACTCGTTTGCATGGTCGTGGCCAAGCAATAATGGAAATGGCCTAGTCCGTATAAAGTAGTTCGTCGAAATGCATCCAAGTGATGCATGTTTGGTCCGCAATATGGCATAACGATGCCTAAGCATCAAATGCCCTCTTCGAGAGGCTACGCAACTATAAATGAGCCTTAGGCATCATTTATACTCTTCCGGCTAAGCTATGAAGCTTACTTGGTGCATAGCCCGTATATGCACCATCAACCAACTACCCCTCCCTATATATGTCTTAATGGAATTTCTACAAGTATGAAAAGGGGACCAAAAATATTTCATCAACTCCCCATTTACTATTCATGGCCGTTGCCATATATTTTCCTGAATAACCGGCCAAGATGGCTGTTCACTACCAATGCCAACTCCGATGTCCGGCCATGTTGGCCGTCCACTGCCAACCCGATGTCCGGCCATGTTGGCCGTCCAGTGCCAACCCGATGTCCGGCCATGTTGGCCGTCCACTTCCAAGGTCATCTACCCAAGGTCGACCCCAATCGCATCATTTGATGCAATATTGGCTCTTGGCCAATGTAGCTTCCAACCAATGCCATATTGGCCTTAGCCAATATGCATATGCGATGTGCCTTACTTGGCACCACATATGGCCCAGGGCCAAATGCATCTCACCATGCAAAAGAAGCTTTGGATGAAGCTTCATCACAAGCAAATGGCGCATCCTTTAGCATGCGCCATGCTAAAAACACGGGGTGTTACATTAGGTGTTGTCTGGTGATTGCCACTAGCCCTTTACAATCACACAAAAAGGGAAAAGGAATTTCATAATCAAACCAGTAGTAGATTTCCTGGCTGTAATCTCTTTCGAAAGTGCAACCTGAGCTCTGAAGCCATCTGATCAAGATTCAAAATAAACATGTTAATTACCAAGTGGATTAATTAATTTTAGGTGTTAAAAGTAATGTTATCTGAGAAAGACTTGTTGTCGGACCCTGTTAACGCAACGTGATATGTTTGATCTCTAGTTGATAAGATGGCTTCTTTAATTTCCACTCTCGTGACTTCCCCGATATTCATTCATTCATTGAAAGCATCCTTTGCCTCGAGTGTATAACTTTCAAGTTTCAAACTTCATCAGAAAAAATAAAATAAAATGAAGGAATCAACTTTCAACCTAATGGCTAATAATACTATATACCATGTTGATTCCTCGTCTTAAAAGTTACCCACGTGCCATTACCAAAGAAACTAGTAGAAGATTCCGAAATGTGTATAAACTTCTAAAGCATGAAACTGAGCTATTACTTTTTTTTATGTGTGGCTATAATATTGTGATAGAGAATTTATAATGTACAGGATGGATCGGGAAAGAGTGTTGGGGGATGAAGAGGGTCCAAGGAGTGAAGACAACATCCGAATAGGTGCATTTGAAGTTGCATAACATTACTATGACGGGAATGCAAGAAATATCGTAAACGTCAATTCGAGGGCAAGAACATTGTAACCACTGACCAGGTCCATATATTCTAAAATGTTGTCAGTGGCTCATCAACCAGGTACTCCCACATTAGTCAGGCTCTCCTAGTCAAATTCCAACCTTACTTGACAAGTGGTGCATTTGGGCCAAGGAAACTCCATATGGAACTAGAGTGTAGTAGAATGTGGTCTGAAGAAGATTCTTACTTCGGAATTTGGACTTTATATTTAAGGATTATTTATCAAAAACTGGCGGCCGAAGAACAGTCGAACTACACCCAGACCACTGAATCCAAGGAGAAAGGGATTCAATTTACAACTAGGTTCAGTGGGTCGCTATTAGAATACCAAAGAACAATCAAGGTTTTTGATTTTGACATCTAGAATATGAGTTTCCATTTACTTTGGTTTTGAGCCACATGTTCATGCTCTATCATTTTATACTCTCCGTATGGTAAAAGATGGCATAAGCATAATAAAGTAATAACTCGAAATTGACCAAATTTACTTCACCCGAATCTACGGAGCAAGACCAAGCTGAAATAAGTTGATTTGGGGGATATTGTACTTGAAAAGTGTCCCTAACAACAGCTTTCATAGCTCAGTTGGTTAGAGCACCCGTTTAGTAAGCGGGAGGTCTTGAGTTCAACTCTCAATGAAAGCATTTTCATTTTGTCTTTTTAACTATTTTGGTTTGTGTGTGTAGTTCAGGGCCACCTGCCTATGTCACTAATTTTCATAATTCAATTTTAGCTTTTACAAAATAATTTAATTTCAGCAGAAAAACTAGCTCTCTTTTAAATTTTATGATTGAGAGACTATTACATTTATCAACATCACCACTACATGTGTGTATTCTTTTTTCTTCTATGAATGTTCTTAATATGCTTTTTCAAAAGATTTTGTTCACAAAGGTCCAACTTAAAGATAACATTTGATTGTAGCTAGCCAGGTATTACTTCTTAATATTTCATCTTTTTCAAGTCACTTCTAGGTGTTGTCTAAAGAGATAAACAAGCAAACATTTCCTCTTAGATGTTATTTAGGGCTGAGAATTCCAAAGAAACAATTATCGCGTTTAAAACAAATTGATCAGGCGCTCTTGTCGGGCTTTTTTAATCTAACAACATCATAATTAATCAATGGTAAAATGTGGACGAGCTTGCTTTAGCTAGACCTTGTTGCTCTGTTATGCGAAGGAGTTCTTGGTGGTCATAGTCCTTTTCGTTTTGAGGTATATTGGCTCTCTCACCCTATGTTTATATCTTTAACGCAATCTTGATGGGACTCTTTTTCTTTAGTAGGTAGTGCTGGTTTTATATTCAGTAAAATGTTCCAAAGCTTGAAGCAAAAGTTGTGAGCGTAGAGCACAGAGGAATTTGGTCAACTGGATAGACAATTGGAGCATCTTGAGGAGATTTTTGTTACTTTTGATGCTGAAGAAGATACAAATAATGGACTTACTAAAGGTCAATGGACCTGAGATTAAAAGCAAGACAAGACTGTTAGAGCATAGCTCGGTTGAACCCACCAAGCGTTGGTATGTCAAGTTTGGTTGTCATATTTTAGTGAGCCAAAACTCATTTTAAGAGTCACTTGATTATGTACTAGAGTCAACTTCGTATAGGTTAGCTTGAAAGTATTAGGATATGAGACATTACAAGTATTGCGAAGACTTGAAGAAGTGAAGAAGTAAGGAGATACAACGACGAAAACATCCTTCCACTTCAGGTTAGTGATATTTGACTTGAACTGTTTCATTCCCTAACATATCTTTCAAGTCGTGCATATTGAAAACGAAACTGCGAAGCATGAACACTCTAGATAGACATAGTATTAAGGAATACAATATGAAGTTTATTGCTTAACCATTAAACTTTGTATATAAGACATCGACATAATCGTTAAATGCTATTGTGATTATGTATGGGTATGAGGTGAGGATTTCATCCTAGGAAACAATGTTTTACATGTGTTTTAAGGAAGAAAGTTCATAAACTTGTTTATGAATCGAAAAGGAAATCTCCAGGCGTTATTGGGATTTTTATTCATTGCATATCTTGTGAACATCCAAGTTGTGTGATTTAGTATAACCGCTCACGACTTGTTTGTATTCTTGGTAAAACTATTCACAAAGGCCTGACTTATGTATTGGTATGACTTTTATTAGTGAAACCGATCTTAAGTAATCACCTGAGATGGTATGATCGAGTTTGTGATTGTGTATGACCGAATCTTGGTAAAGGGGAACCGATCCTATGAAGAGGTGCAACACATCACAAAGGGGAATCGATCCTTGTATGAGGTGCAGCAAGTTTGTAGCAAAAAGGGGAACCGATCCTATGGACATGTGCAACACATTTTTAGGCAAAGGGGAACCGATCCTATGGACATGTGCAACACATATAAGTTAGATACCATATATATGTGGGGACCCGATCCTAGTACCTAGTCAACCGAATTTTGGGAAGCTAGTGTGACTATGCACGGTACTCACATGGAGGTAGAACCGAAACTTGTTTTGGTAGAACCGTTAAACCCATCATTTGTGATTGAGTGTTTCTTGATCAATCGCATAGTTCTTGAAAGTCAGGTGAACCAATTCTAAACTTGTTTGGAAGTGTGGAAAATCAGTTTCAAGGTTGTAAGTATGAAAGAGGACTAACAAAGTAAGGATGTCGACACACTTTGAACACAGGCAGTAATGTTTATCTTTTATTGTTCAAAGTTATTCCTTAATAGCTACAGGAAGGAAATCCCAAGATCGAAACATAAACAAGTTAAGAATCTTTTATTTAAGGTTTTTAATTTTATTTTAGGAAAACGAGAATTAGTAATGTGCATTTACTAGTTGGGATTTTCCAAAGATATTTTCGGTCATTATTTTGGACAGAGCATATCCAAGAATTATGGAAACCGGATTTAGAATATATTGAATATCTTTGAGAAATTTTTTTTTTTTTTTGGTGTCCAAATTTCCTTATCTATAAATACTTGAAGTTTGCATTTCTAGCAAACTAATCCTTTGTGACAACAAACTTCCTCGGTTGTGTTGTTACTGGTGAAGCCGCCTATTCGGAGAGGAGAGTAACATAATTAGGCGAAATCTCTTACGGCCACTCAGTTTAAAGTCTTCTTTGGAATTGAGAAGCTCTACGAGTACCGTTGGTGGGAAACTAGATAATTGTGGTTTATCTTGTGTTTTCGATTGATTTGATTGACTAACGGTGGTTGAACTTTGATTGCACCTAGTTTGTTTATGCTTGATAATCTTCTCTTCTGATATAAGATTCACTCAAACTAGATCGAAGTTTCGACGGGGATATTTAGATTGTTTGTAGATCTAAATACATCTTATGATAATCCATTATTAACAGACTCCGTTATGTGCGTGATTGATCACAAGAGATTCAAGTTAATTGTGTGCAAGTGTTTATTGAAGATCTAAGAATATTTGAAGACAAAGAAGACTTTGAAGATTTCTGATTTGGGTTCATAATCTTTGGTGTGCACAATACTTGTTTAGGTAAAAGAGGATCCAACTATAATCGGTTTATCCTTGTGGTAGATTATATTGATTAGTTGTGTAGATCGGCATCAATACAATTCTTTGTGATTAAAAGTATTGATTGCAAAATCTTAACAATTACTTTGGTAGTTGATAATAAGATAGATCTGAGAACCTGACAAAGGAGTTTATTGAGATAAACAGAAGAACTTTTTGTCGAACTCACATCACTTGGTTTAAAAGAGTTGATACCAAACATATTTGTTGTTCCTTTACTGTTTGGAATATGAACCAAAGGAATTGTTCCAAGTACGTGACTTATTCATAAGTTGGAGGCGTGGGAATACATACGGAACTAGGTGAACTATAGGTTTAGTTGCTTGGTCTCAACTATACGAGGTTGGTTTGATTTTGTATATCGGCTTAATCCTGAGAGTATTCAATTCTGGACAAGGTCCCGGGGTTTTTCTGCATTTGCGGTTTCCTCGTTAACAAAATCTTGTTGTGTCATTTACTTTTATTTTCCGCAATTATAATTGTTGTTATTATAATTTAAAGTAAATTACACAAACGTTAATTCTTATTTACTTGATAAGTAATCCTATTGTGTTTGGTTAAATCCGAACCTTTTATCAAGTAAACATACTTCGTCGTTATATTGTCTCGATCTCTTATCCATAGACGATCACACGAAGTGTGAACCGATTTGTTGTATTGTCTCGACTCAATCCATAGACAATCACTTTCGGAGAAAGGACTTATAGGTGGAAAAGTTTTAGATTGAGGTATATTTGGGTACCCTCGTCTTTTCAAAGACTACTGCAAGCTTATAATTTTGGAGGCAGAGAAGTGGAGAAGCGGGACTAACATTCACAATATGCAATTTTTGGACAAGAACACATGATACTTTGACTGAATTGCTTCTAATAGGAAGAGAAGAAATTTTATTGCTAAGATAAATGTGGATTGAAGAATGACTGATAATCAAAATGAAATAAAAGTTGGTATTGTAGATTACTTCAAAAATATTTTTCGGGAACAATCTCACTCTAGGCCTTCTATAGATAATTTTAATTTTAGTTCTACATCTTCTGACTTGAGTTCTTGGCTCGAGAGGGAGATTGATGAAGATTAAATCCTTAATGCCATCAAACTTCTGGGTAAGACTAAGGCACCATGGGCCAGATGGGTAACCTATTGCCTTATATCAACAGACTTGGAGTATTATTAGAGTTGATGTATTGAATGTTTATAAGGGGTTACGTTGTAAAGGTTTTCCTGGCAGAAGGTTAAAGAATACGTTTATAGCTTTAATTCAACAAAAAAAAAAAAAAACATTGTGGAGGAGATTAAAGACCTAAGGCTAATTAGTTCATTAATGGTTTCGCAGAGAGGTTCGAGGTTTAACTTCCTCAAGTAAATCTAAACAACAATCTTCTTTCATAAAATAAAGGCAAATACTGGATGGTGTTCTCATTGCAAATAAGTTAATTGATTCTACAGAGAAAAGTGGTGTTCCTGGCCTTTTGTGTAAGACTGACTTTGAAAAAGCCTTCGATCATGTCAATTGGAAATTTTCGGATAAAGCTTTTGAGAAGATGGGGTATGGTGATAGGTGGATAAGATGGATCCAATGTTCTGTTGAACAAGTTATATCTTCAGTCTTGGTTAATGGGAGTGCAGAGGATTACTTCAAAAATAAGAAGGGTATTCGTCAAGGTGTGCCTTTATCACCTTTTTTATTTCTTGTAGTTGGTGAGGCTTTAACTGTGATGATGAACAAGGCACAATAAAGATGAGGCTTTAACTGTGAGGCTTTAACTGTGATGGTTTTCAAGTATCTCCAAATGGCATAAAGATGAGTCTTTACAATTCACGGACAATAAATTGATCTCTTTGGATGCTAGTGTTGATCAAGTTAAATTTCTAAGACTGATTCTCCTTTGTTTCGAGATTTTAACGGGTTTGCGTATTCATTTCTTCAAAAGTCATAAGTATGGGGTATTTTTGATTTAGATGATATGACTCAATTTACTTCTCTATTAGGTTGTTATAACTATGTGTTGCCTACTTCTTACCTTTGTTTGCCGCTTGGTGATAAGTACAAACTGGTTGTAGTCGACTGAGGTCACCGACTCCTATGTCAGTGTACGAACCTAAGGTGCAGAGACAATATCGTAATTGTCCTCCTTCCCAACAACATTTTAAATTTAAGACTACCCTTCCGTAGGGTTTAAAAATAATAATAACAAAGTCCAAAATATCCAAAAAGTCCAAAAAGAAAAGAACAAATTACAAAAATAATAATAAACCCGAATACAGTTTTCTAAAAAGGAAAAATAAACAAAAACTCTTGAAAAACTAAAATAAAATTTTTGTCCTTTTCGCTTCTCTTTGACTCCAAGTCTTTAATATCCAATTTCTTTTTGACCCAAAACCTGTAAAAAAATAGATAATACGTAAAAACGTAAAATAGAACAAAAGAAAGGAAAAAAATCTATAAAAAACAAAAAAAAAAATCTAAAACTGTAAACCTAAAAACAAATCCGCGTCGGCGGCGCCAAAAATGAATGTGATTGTTGTTGTTGTAAAGTGGTAACAAAGTTCGTTCAACTCAGACTTGTGACGGTTGATTATTTTAGACTCAAATTAAAATAGAAAACTCAAGACAAAGTTGTTATCAAGATTATAAAAAGATCTGAGACTTAGGATTCTACCATTAACCAATTGAGTGGTTCAATCTAATCAATATTCATGCATTAATTTTTTACGTTCAAAGTGATTCAAATATGTTGCAAAAGTATATTTTTCAAAGTAACATTGTAAATCGAAAGCATAGAACATCAAAAACCCTAAGCTAAGCATGATCTGTCAAGAGAAATCACAACTGCTCAATAATAATCCTTAAATCAATTTTTATTTATAATAATCATAAAAGAATTTGCAAAAATCAATTAAAATAGAAATATACCATTTTTCTTGGAACAATGGCTTCCTCCGTCGCCTCAGCTAAGGGGTTTAGCTCCTCATATTAATCACTTGCTCAAAATAATGGTTCTTAGCTCAAAAGTTGATTGAAAAGAGGAAAAAGTTTTAACACAAACATTTGCAACGGATATAAGTGTTCCAAACTCATTACAGATGGAAACGATGTAAGTTATGTATCGCAAACACAACAATATTTAAAGGAATAGATGGCAGTTTTATAAACGATAGTTCTAAACCGTTAAATGTTCTTTGTGTTCAGCAGCAGCAGCAGAACCCGATTCCTGCAACTCGTGATTTCTCTCTATGTGGTTTTCTAAACTTCCCCAAACTTCTTCTAAAGTTGCATAGCCTCCTATGGGACTTGAGAAACCTATTTATACACCTCAACAACCTCGGAAATCCGATTAAATTTCATTTTTTCTTTCCGTGCAAGTCACGGCAATAATCTCTCTGCCAAATCAATTTACGTGTTTCTGAGTTATCCAATCCTTTCCAAACTCTCTTGAAGATATATATAAACCTTATGAAAGTTTATTTTCCCTTAAATCTCATACAATTTCCAAAACCAAACCAAATATGGACCCGTGAAAGTATACACCTTTGTTTTCCAAAAACACGATTATCCAACCAATTTGAGCCCAATGAAACACCCATACCATCATTGTTTATCCATAACAAGTCCATCCAGTGAAAATCATAGATTGAATCTCCTTAAAAGTCGTCCAATTCTCCAACCCTAAATCTTCCCATGAAGAGCCAGATTTTCCCACCAGAACGAAATTTCAATTTGGAGAAGATGATGATCTCCCCTTATCCTCGCTGGAGTCCCTTTAGCACTTGTCCCTGGGGTGCAAATAGTAATTTTTGGGGTGTAAATAGTAAATTTCTAGATGTCTTTAACATTTTTTTGGCAGGTAGGGTTCGCCGAATGGAATATAGGTAATGATTTTTCATTTGATAACACCGAGGCTTGATAGGTTCACTTATTTGAGATGCGAAAAAAAATTCTCAGTTAAACATGCTCGGCAATGAGTAGTCAAAAGATGAGTGATTTATGGGGAAGTTGTTGCTTGATAACTGAAGTAGTGCCAGCAAAAATCCCACACTGGTGGAGAAACACAGTGGAAAAGGGGGAACAATACTAGTGATATAATTGGGATTATTACAACTAGAAACAGATCGCTTTTGCTCTGGTGGGAGAGTGCACTAGGCGGTTGGGCCAGATACTAGTTTTACATGAGGCAGAGAACGTCTTACACTAAGACCCTGATGGGTATACTTGATTGAGTTGCAGGAAAAGGAAAACTTCCCAGTTAAGCGTGCATGGTCGAGAGTAGTCACAAGATAGGTAACCTCTCGAGAAGCTGCTACTGGATAACCGCAAAAGTGTAAATAAAAATCCCACATTGTCGGATAACTGCATTGAGCAAGTGGGAACAGTATTGATAATAGTTGGGATATAACTAGGGACTAATCTCTTGTGCTCGAGTGGGATAATACTCGTCTCACGGGAGGCAGGGAACGTCTACATTATGGCGAGGCTTTTTCAGTATAGTTGGCTCCAAAGTTGTCAAAAATCTCTGCAGTTAAGCGTGTTCGAGTGGGAGTAATCCAGGGATGGGTGACCTCCTGGGAAGCTATTGTTGGATGACCACAGTAGTGCCCGTTGAAAACCTCACACTGCTAAATGACCGTTCGTAGGTTCCGGAACCTACAATAATAATACTGCAAGTGCACAACGTCTAACTAGTAGACAATGGCAAGTACAGGTCGTTCCCACAGGGAGTGTGAAATACTCTACCAACTAATACCAAAAACTAAGTAATCGCAATATGATGTTTTTTTTTTTTAGAGTTTTCAGAAATTCGGACAAAATGAAATAATAAATAACAAAGACGTAACCAAAATGAGAAATGGTTGTTATGGTTTTCGATTTCCACCGATTCAATCATATAAAACTCTACTAATCTCTATTTATTACTCAAGACGAATTTCGAAATCAATCTCATGTCTCGGAAGATGTTATATTAAATTCTAAAATATAGTTTCTCCGCTGTAACTTCCTTCGCTTTGTATGTAGCGATCCTAAAGCATTACCTATCTATCCTTGCATACCACGTCTAGGGATTTAACCGAAGCACGAAATATCAATTCAAAAGCATAAATAATCAAGAAAATCACATGAACAATAAAACACCAAGCTATATGAAGAGAAATCACTAATCAATGAATCATTATTAGAAATATCATCGTAGAGTCTATATAAATAAATTGGTTTCAATCTAAACCCTAACAAACGATTTAGCCAACCATGGAGAAAATAAAATCAAAACCGCAAACCCTTGTTTTCTCCTCTTCTCAGCTCTGCAGCCGCCTCCCAAAAAAAACAGAATTCCAAAACCGGCCTCCACTCAAAATTGTTCTCTGTTCGTTTATATATATCTGCTGTCGCAAAACCGAAAGTCCAATAATTAAGACCTAGCAATTTCCAGGCCCAGTCCACCATCGACCTCACTCTCCAAGTTAAGACACCGAATCTGTTTTAGGAAAATCGGCACTATATACTCCCTGCTTTTCAGACTGACCCTTTTAGCACCTTCCTCCACCGTTGCAACAACTCATCTATCGGCCCCAAAATGAACCCATTCCACGCTGCCACTTCTTTCCCAGTCGAGAACTATTTCAAACATCACTTCAGACGAATCCCATTCAACTGCATGCATCCAACATACATATGTTCCTTGTATTTCAGTTCATCACTTACCCAGGTCTTGTCCACGCTTTATTCACGTCCTCTCCATAAATCCCCACAATCAATCACTGAAATCCAGTTCATATGACCATCTCCACTCAATTCCCATCTTGTTCTCGGTCGGCACAAGAACAATCGAGAACTGCAGTCATGAAACCCATTCGTTCTCATGCCTTCAACACCTTCCGTTAGCGCTTACTTTCTTTGCTCCAGCGACAACCATCATCTCAGTCTCGATCAAAGAGCAGTCACCATTAGTATGAGAGAACAAAACCATCACAAATCTGCTGCTAACAATCGCCATGATTATCTCCATTCTTGAACAGCTCCACTGCGTCAGACTTTAGCTCCATGCATGCAGTCATTCGAACCCACGAAAAACAAATTCCGGCCACAACACCTTCCTCTACGGCTTGCAAATCTGCAAGAGCTGATGTCGCAATAATCACCACCCAAAACAGTGAGTCTGGATACCTCACTTTTCTGTTGCCAAGTACTGTTGATTTCTCAATCGCAAACCCACTTCTCTTGGTGATATTCCAGCCACAACTCGACCGACTACCTAGTATCCATCTCCATTCAGTTCAAATCAGATACCGGACCATGGAACCAGTTCTCTTCTCTCGCTGCTATTGCAGCAGCAACAGCTTGCATAATGAACAAACCCAAAACTCAGTTGCCATTACGACCACCAATGTGCCGGCCAGAGCAGCATTCTCCACCGGCATGCGACATCTCCCACACAAACCAACTGTCAGCTAGCTTCAGTTTGCTCCATCAACTGCGGCTCAATCACTTTCATAGCACCAACAGCATACACTTCTGTTTGCTGTCGTTTTTCTTCCACTTCCATCATCATCTTGGCTCTGAGCAGACGCACCCAAGTCCATCTTTCCAGCAACCGTATCTATCAAAGAACAACCAACTCCATTCTCCCTGAATTTCAGTACTTTCTTCTGTTTTGTAAAGAAACCATATGTGGTGGTAAGTCGGACATGTGGCATAGTTCCTTCTTGAAACTCCTAATGAGCTACACGTACTTGACCAAAGAAAACTCTTTGACTCATTCAATCATTCTCTGGAAGTGGAATTGATGTGCTTGATATATAACCAAAGACCACTCCCTTGTCTCACTGTCTCTAGCGGTGGACTGTAGAATTAGTGCCTTTAGTCGCAAACGCCACTATAACTCCCAGTTTAGCTAGTTATTAGTCCAGTGATCAGGTTCACTTGTACTTTCTACAAAAGCACTAAAATAATATCATTAGCCAAAATATTGAGTCCTAGCTAATATAAATATGGGTATAAAATGTAGCACAAACGTGCTTATCAACAGCCCCACACTTATATTTTGCTAGTCCCGAGCAAAACAAAAAAGATATCCGCTAAACAGCTGGATAAAGAGTGATGTCCGCTAAACAGCAAGACGGAACCACTAAATAATGGTTTAGAGAAGTCTGCTAAACAGCGAGACGAACCACTAAACAGTGGTTTAGAAATGTCTGTTAAACAGCTAGACGTATCCACTAAACAGTGAATAGAGATGTCTGCTAAACAGCTAGACAGAAAGACCCGCTAAACAGCTGATCATATCATACAATAATTTTTTTTTTTTTTTTAATTTTCTTACAAAGACCCGCTAAACAGCTGGTGATAATTGGTTTTTTTTTTTTTTTTTTTTTTGCCGAACGAAAACGCCACTCCCCCACACTTAAACATTACATTGTCCTCAATGTAATTAAGTCCTCCAACATAGAAATTAAGGTGGAAAATTCTAAAATGCGATATCTAAAAAGTAGATAAATAAAAATAAAAGATAGAGAAAAGGGAACAAATCTGATGGGTTGACTCCCATGAAGCGAAAGGTATTTGTTTCCCTGCTTTCAGTAGCATGTAATCTCACACAAGCCGAGGTTGGTAACCCAAAGTAAGCTGCCAATCATATATATAGAGTCTAAAAAGTTGGGGATCAACCCAACTACTCCGGTCAGCTGAAAATATAATCCTGCAGCAGAAATGATTAGTACCCAGAGAGCTAAAACTAAATTCAATCTTATTCGGAACACAATTCGATCCTTGAATATGAAGTAAATCAGGTTCATGGATAACAAGGAAAGATTGTTTAGAGAATTCAACAGTTGTTGTATACCCTAAATATGGTTCTAAGTCTGCCGAAATAACTTCTGCGGCTAATACTGGTTCAAATTTAGCAAAATGGGACACACATGTTGGTTCAAATTCACTCGCTGAACAAAGGCTCAATGGAGCAATAATATCTAGACTCATAGACCCACTATCATCTACAACGGTTTCATTATTAATATTATCAAGATGAGAAAAATCAAAAATTGATAGGTCAGACAATAGCTTAAGGGTCAAGGTCGGAGCTTTCTCGACTGATGTAACTAGTCGAGACTCGGGTAGAACTAGAGGTTCTAGTTTGCATTTCCATTTATTAGTGTCTAGCAGCGGTGTGGAGTCTAACAAAGCATTATCATACCCAAAATGAGCTAAGCAAACCTCTAATGGATCTTTCGAATGGCTCTTGCAACAGCCTTGCGAGTGCATACTTTCTTTTCTCCCGCAGCACTTCAGGCTAAGGTACCTAAAAAAAACAAACAAACTGCGTAAAAAGGAACTGAAGAAAATCTAAAAGAAAAAGAAAAATAAATTATGTACTGAAAATAAAAATAAATAAATAGATAAAAATAAATTATGTACAAGATATCAATCAGAGAGTATTATGCAACCACTCCCCGGCAGCGGTGCCAAAAACTTGGTAGGTTCCGAAACCTACAATAATAATACTGCAAGTGCACAACGTCTAACTAGTAGACAATGGAAAGTACAGGTCGTTCCCACAGGGAGTGTGAAATACTCTACCAACTAATACCAAAAACTAAGTAATCGCAATATGATGTTTTTTTTTTTTTTGAGAGTTTTCAGAAATTCGGACAAAATGAAATAATAAATAACAAAGACGTAACCAAAATGAGAAAGGGTTGTTAGGGTTTTCGATTTCCACCGATTCAATCATATAAAACTCTACTAATCTCTATTTATTACTCAAGGCAAATTTCAAAATCAATCTCATGTCCCGGAAGATGTTATATTAAATTCTAAAATATAGTTTCTCCGCTGTAACTTCCTTCGCTTTGTATGTAGCGATCCTAAAGCATTACCTATCTATCCTTGCATACCACGTCTAGGGATTTAACCGAAGCACGAAATATCAATTCAAAAGCATAAATAATCAAGAAAATCACATGAAAAATAAAACACCAAGCTATACGAAGAGAAATCACTAATCAATGAATCATTATTAGAAATATCATCGTAGAGTCTATATAAATAAATTGGTTTCAATCTAAACCCTAACAAACGATTTAGCCAACCATGGAGAAAATAAAATCAAAACCGCAAACCCTTGTTTTCTCCTCTTCTCAGCTCTGCAGCCGCCTCCCAAAAAAAACAGAATTCCAAAACCGGCCTCCACTCAAAATTGTTCTCTGTTCGTTTATATATATCTGTTGTCGAAAAACCGAAAGTCCAATAATTAAGACATAGCAATTGCCAGGCCCAGTCCACCATCGACCTCACTCTCCAAGTTAAGACACCGAATCTGTTTTAGGACAATCGGCACTATATACTCCCTGCTTTTCAGACTGACCCTTTTAGCACCTTCCACTACCGTTGCAACAACTCATCTATCGGCCCCAAAGTGAACCCATTCCACGCTGCCACTTCTTTCCCAGTCGAGAACTACTTCAAACATCACTTCAGACGAATCCCATTCAACTGCATGCAGCCAACATACATATGTTCCTTGTATTTCAGTTCATCACTTACCCAGGTCTTGTCCACGCTTTATTCACGTCCTCTCCATAAATCCCCACAATCAATCACTGAAATCCAGTTCATATGACCATCTCCACTCAATTCCCATCTTGTTCTCGGTCGGCACAGGAACAATCGAGAACTGCAGTTATGAAACCCATTCTTTCTCATGCCTTAAACACCTTCAGTTAGCGCTTACTTTCTTTGCTCCAGCGACAACCATCATCTCAGTCTCGATCAAACAACAGTCACCATCGGTATTAGAGAACAAAACCATCACAAATCTGCTGCTAACAATCGCCATGATTATCTCCATTCTTGAACAGCTCCACTGCGTCAGACTTTAGCTCCATGCATGCAGTCATTCGAACCCACGAAAAATAAATTCCGGCCACAACACCTTCCTCTACGGCTTGCAAATCTGCAAGAGCTGATGTCGCAATAATCACCACCCAAAACAGTGAGTCTGGATACCTCACTTTGTTGTTGCCAAGTACTGTTGATTTCTCAATCTCAAACCCACTTCTCTCGGTGATATTCCAGCCACAACTCGACCGACTACCTAGTATCCATCTCCATTCAGTTCAAATCAGATACCGGACCATGGAACCAGTTCTTTTCTTTCGCTGCCATTGCAGCAGCAACAGCTTGCATAATGAACAAACCCAAAACTCAGCTGTCATTACGACCACCAATGTGCCGGCCAGAGCAGCATTCTCCACCGGCATGCGACATCTCCACTGAACCCACACAAACCAACTTCCAGCTAGCTTCAGTTTGCTCCATCAAGTGCGGCTCAATCACTTCTGTTTGTTGTCGTTTTTCTTCCACTTCCATCATCATCTTGGCTACAGCATCAGCACCCAAGTCCATCTTTCCAGCAACCGTATCGATCAAAGAACAACCAACTCCATTCTCCCTGAATTTCAGTACTTTCTTCTGTTTTGTAAAGAAACCATATGTGGTGGTAAGCCGGACATGTGGCATAGTTCCTTCTTGAAACTCCTAATGAGCTACACGTAGTTGACCAAAGAAAACTCTTTGACTCATTCAATCATTCTCTAGCAGTGGAATTGATGTGCTTGATATATAACCAAAGACCACTCCCTTGTCTCACTGTTTCTAGCGGTGGACTGTAGAATTAGTGCCTTTAGTCGCAAACGCCACTATAACTCCCAATTTAGCTAGTTATTCGTCCGGTGATCAGGTTCACTTGTACTTTCTACAAAAGAGCTAAAATAATATCATTAGCCAAAATATCGAGTCCTAGCTAATATAAATATGGGTATAAAATGTAGCACAAACGTGCTTATCAACCGTAGTGGCTAAGTGGGGACAATATTGATGGAGGGTCGATTCATTACAAACAGTATCAGAGCCAACAACGGGTCACCTGTCGAGGATGAAAAGGTACGCTGGATAAGTTGGACCAGGTGCTTGTCTCATAAGGAGCATGAGGCATTGGAGATCTGATCTTGAATATATGTAATGGTTTGTCCTTTCCTATTTATCTCGTTATTTTAACCGCATTGGAGATCTGATCTTGAATATATGTAATGGTTTGTCCTTTCCTATTTATCTTCGTGCTGACTAACTCTATCTTCGAATCTTCATTTTCTCTTTCGAAATTCAAACATTCAGTAGGATGAGGTTTTAGGTTCATAAAATAACTATTAACTTTCTGAGGTTTAAGAAGTGAATCTGCAACCATTGGGTTGACGTCTCGAAGCGGTTGTTGCTCATGATGAAGCACCTAAACACGGGTTTTCACATGAAGTTGGTCATTCTGTGCTGCATGAAAAGAGGCTTCCATTGAAAGATTCTGAAAGTTATTATGCTGCAGATTTTTATCATTTCCATGTCAATCAAAGTTGGATGAGCCTGCAAAATCCAAAACAAGATAGAAAGAACATAAAGAAACTAAAATGAGATATACCTCGTTTATGGAAGATATTTTTACAAGAAGAACTAATGAAAAACATATCATATACATGTAACTATATCTGATAAGCGACATGGCTCATTATCAACTTTAAGAGATGTCTAATACCACATACGCTTACGCCAAGCATGAACTACTTTAACGGTTATTTTATTTAAGAAGCATTTATATCTTGTCAACATATATTCGATCAAATGAGGATACATTTACGAAGTGAAGGTACAATTGCAAGAAACTCACTTCAGTTAGCATTCTTGTTTTTAGACCAATTCAACAAGACTAATGTACTTTGAAACAACTAAGTTACGATCAAATGATACTTTAGCAAGATAACTCTTCATTAACATCCAAACTTTATCCATATCACAAATGAAGAGGAGAGACATAATTGTTCTTTGTTAGTGTGTGCATCTTTAAAACTTGCACTAGTCGAGCTGAACTACTAAAACCAACGGAAAACACATTATTACTAAGGATAACTTATGGAAAAACAAGTTAAATGGTGGAAGGTAAAAGATTTTCGGAAATGCAATTCAAATTTGCATTTACGGCCATTCTGCAACCGAAACTGACTCAAATAATCGGTTCTAGTACCTATGGTAACCGACATAAACGGAACATTGACGGCCCAGTGTACTAGACTGGGTGTCCACGGACCCAATCCCCATACTAGACTAGAGCATATATCGGTCTTTTCATCGGTCACCCGTCACCGTATGTTTTGTTTTCCCTAATTCATTTTTCTGCTTAATTTTACCTTGCGTTTCTCTTTATCTAAAATTTGTTTGTCCATAAACCCTAATCACAACTTCTTCTTCTATGTCCTTTTATCAATTTCTTTACACCGTAATCATATCAGTTTAATCCCATCTGCAAACATTCTTTCATTCTTTAATTGATTCATTGTTGTTGTAATAATGAAAAGAAAACCAGCTACAATTGTCAGTTTATTACCTCATATGGTCGCAAACTCTCAATCAAATCTGAATTCTATTTACATAAATTTCTTCAATAAAGTTAAGACCTTTAGAACTGTTGCTGCTGAAAGAATTGATTATCAAAATCAATCAAGTAATAGTAACTCGTATGCTTCGGAGGGAGGAGAAGATGTTCAGCAGACTACTGCTGCTGGGTTTCACACACCAAATCTTTACAGAGGTAATCATAATGATAATAATCAACTTCAGAATAATGGGTTCAATCAAAATGAGTTGAACAAGAACCCAAATTCTTCATATTTTCAGAGCAATTACAATAGGAATTTTCAACACAACCCTAGTGAGTATCATCCTCAGGTACAGAACACAAATCCTAATGGGTTTAATCCAATTGATTTCCAGCATAATGCTAATGTATGTTACACTTATAATTCTAGAGGTTTCGAACAGAATCTAAATGGTCATTATAGAGAGAATTCTACTCCACCACACAGTTGGAATGAGTCCTGCAGAGAACATTTGCAGAAACCTAGTGGTTATCGTCAGCCGGTTATAAATGTTAGTTGTGGGCAGTTGCAGTTCCAACAGAACTCAAATGGGTATAAAAAGGAAACAGATGTGTGGGGATTTCAACAGAACCAAAATGGATTGCATTCTCATTCTCAATCATCCGTAAATAGTGTGGAATCTGAAAGTGAAGTGGAGTGTAATGGTAACTTTGAGGAGATGGATAGTTTCTGTAAAGATGGTAATGTGAAGGAAGCTATGAGGGTTATGAACTTGTTATATCAACAAGGTATTGAGATTGGTTTGTTCCGGTATTGTCAGTTGATGAAGGTTATTGGGGAAGTTGTTGCTAAAGAAGAGGCAAAATTGATTCATAATCATCTCATGAAGACAAAGCTCTCTTCGTTAACTACCGTACAGAATAAGGTATTAGAGATGTATTTGAAATGTGGTTTAGTGTCTGATGCTCATGATTTGTTTAGAAAGATACCTGCTCGAAATCTGACTTCTTGGGACACCATGATAGTTGGTCTGGCAGAAAATGGATATGGAGAAGACGCAATTGATGTGTTCACTGAATTCAAGGAGGCTGGAGGAAGACCCGATGGCCAAATGTTTCTTGGAGTTTTTTACGCTTGTAGTACTCTTTGTGACATTACTGAAGGAATGTTGCACTTTGAGTCGATGAGTAAAGTTTTTGGTATTGCACCCTCCATGGATCATTATGTGGGTGTCGTGAAAATGTTGGGAAGTACAGGATATTTAGATGAGGCTTTCGAGTTCATTGAAAATATGCCAGTTGAACCAAGTATTGATGTTTGGGAAACTTTGATGAATCTTTGCAGAATTCATGGGAACCTGGAAAGTGGGGACCTTTGTGATAGTATCGTGGCTCTCTTAGACCCCTCACGGTTAAATGTCGAATCGAAAGCAGGTCTTGTGCCAGTGAACCCCTCTGATAATGTAATAACCAAGAAGAAGAAAATGTATCTAGGTAAGGAACCATTAGGATTACTTGGTAACGTTAAAGAGTATATGGCAGGTGATACATCCCACCCTGATAATGACATAACATATGCCCATTTGAGGGCGCTGAGTGCACATATGAAAGAGTCTGGTTATATACCTGAGGTTAGATGCGCATTGCATGATGTAGATGATGAAAGTAAAGCTGCGGCACTTCTCACGCACAGTGAAAAATTGGCTTGTGTTTCTGGTCTCTTAAGTAGCCCTGCTCGCACCCCCATGCGAATAATGAAGAATCTTAGAGTCTGTGTGGATTGCCATAATGCGTTGAAGTTTATCTCAAAGATTGTTGGAAGGAAAATCACTGCTCGCGATACCAAGCGGTTTCACCATTTTGAAGATGGGGTGTGTAACTGTAACGAATTCTGGTAAAGCGGTAGTAAGGGTTTTGAAGGTATTAAACCATAGTTATGATCCTTCTCAAAGCTAACTTTATATAAACTTAGGTGCGTATTACGATTATGCAATAATTTTTCTTCTTACCTAATTTAAAGGGGTTATTAATTTATTATCATTTCAAGAGACAATATCAAGAAATTGCAGTATTAGGTTGGTAGCTCATTCGTTATTTATAGTTTCCTAAAGTTTCCAGAACATTATACAATGACCTGTGGCTGGTTGGAATATGTACCCGGATTCATTAACTCCAAAAAAAAACTGATTGAATATCAGGAAATTTAGGATTGCAGTCAAGTAAATTAGGAATGATCATCATTGTTTATTTATACTTGCCAGATGCTTATTGTAAACACTTCATTCTGTTTTGAATCAAAATATGGGGTTTCACAAACTTATGAACTTGGATTGTGCTTACTGATAAACACTATTCAATGGTCATTTGGTTCTGCCAAATATTGTGCCAGCCATTTTTTTCCTTCACTTTTCCTTTGACAAAAGAAGCCAGTGAGACAATTACACATTGTGTAATGCAACTACCAGCATCATAATATCTTGCTCATCTGTAGGTTTTACCATGCGTGCTTTGTATGTGATGCACATGAGCAATCTTGTTTGTATTTAAAATTGAGCAATGACTGCGCTTAAATTGTATAACGTTAACCTCTCTTGCTGTGTGTTTGTTTGTTTCTCGAACTTAAAAGATCAATTCCTGTAATAACCAGGTTTTGGTGATGATCTAATCCTCCACATCTGTTGTTATGTGCAAATCTATTACAGGAGAGAAAAGAAGAAGAAACTGAAGAATGAGTAAGTTATATCCTTGTAGCTCTTTCATTTTCTGTTATCTGTCGAGTGTAGGAATTTATCAGTACTATGTTTATTCGCAGTGGGTACAATATGAGGAACATGAAGCCTGGCAACATTTATACACGCTCTCTTTAATGGACGAAGGAATGATGTAAGGCAGGCTGAGTATACTCACCCCAACTATTTCATTGGTGAGATTTAAAGTGCAGGGAGAAAGTCATGCCACAAAAGGGCTGTTGTGGCTTTCCAAGTGTTTATAGCAGGAGAAATTCCATGAAAAGAGCAAGGATGAGATGATTTGTTTTTTGAATGGTTGATAAATCTAGCTGAAATGCAGAGGTTTGAGGAAGCGGCAAAGGCTTTCTACTAAGGTGTTCAACTAGATCCTGACAGCAAGGAGCTTGCAATTGATTTCAGGTCATCCACTGTTTTTACCTCAGCCTTTTCTTTATGGTAACGAATTTGGTAGTTATGTTGAAAGAATGTCTAGTTCTGTATTATTTTAAATACGGATTGGGATTCTGGAGTTACTCAGATCATTTTGAGTAATGCGGAACTGCTTGAATATTCTACATCTGTATTTTTGAAGCAAATTGCTTCATTCTGTATACAGATATGTAAGTTATAAGATGGTTTTATGTTTTGAGTTTTACTCTTTTATCGAAAATATATTGATTTTCTTCTGGCTTGAGAAGTTTTATCCAAGTTTTTAGCTTTACAGGTCGTTCTAGCTAAGCTGGCGAGTTCTCACTTCATTAGTTGGTATTCATAGCAGGGCTCGCCTATTGAGGTCTTAAATAGTAAAACTGACAACCAAAATCTTCTGCGATGATAGGTGGTTATCGGAGTATTTAATGGGAAATGGGTGACCGTCACTGTAACAATGGAATCCTAACTAATATCTTGATTCCTTAATTAACCAGTGTTCGAATATTTTAAGTTAATTTGAAAAGGAAGTAAGAAAAATATTGGGAAACCTCTAGATGGTAGAAATGAGAAATCTGATTTTGTACGCCTGTTTTTATAGCACTATATATATTGAAGTGAATTCTCTTCGCCTTCCATTCTATCTATCCTTTTGCAAGTGGTACTGTGGTAGCCGAGACGAGACGAGACACCTAAAATCAGATTCTCTTTTCTGCGTTTCTGTTCCAGACGCAGTTTTAGCTGCATCTCTTTTCAATGGAGCAATTCAAATGCGCAGAGCCCGTTTTTGGTTGCAGCTTAGGTGAAAGCTTTCCCAAGTTGGAGATTCGCGATACGGAGATGGCGATTAGGATTAATCAGGCACATCTCGCTAACTCTATAAAGAACAGACCTGCCGGAAGATCAAGGGAGGGTCAGTCTAGTACAGCAGACAGAGTTGACAGTCTAGTACAGCAGATAGAGTTGACGGAAAGCCTAGTACAAGTTCGTTTTCATTCCCAGATTGTGTTTGGACTCCCAAAAAGCTGCAGATGCATGAAGAGCCTTCGAAGTTAACTGACGTCACGATGTTCCTTTCCCGGGGAGAATCATGTCTTTGTACCCTTGAGGCCCATGTAAACGGGCTCCGAATCACCGGAGATTTAAAGTTTCATGTGGATCTCATGTTTTCAAATCTAAGCGAGTCTTTGTTGCGACTTCAAGGCGAGAGGAGTTGGCAGCCTCCTCCTGTTTTGCTATTCCGCTTGCAGGACCCATCATGGTGTTGGGAGAAGAAACAGTGGATATCCAAGTCTGTCTGTTTCCAAGGCCTGACAAGGATTCAGATAACATTGAGAAAGACAAGCGAACCCGGTGTCGCAACGAAGAATTAGTAAACTTTGCCCGCAAAGTTGAAGAAAATCATCGGACTTGCAGGACTGAATTTCCGATGAAATTCCATGCGCTAGAGGAGTGTGAATTTGACGGGGACCTATGCCCTGACTAAATCTGCCTTAAGTAGTGATTCAAAACGAACCACGTTTATTTGTGATCTCACTACGCGACATCGAGATTGTTAATCTGACACACCTTGAACCTGATATCATATGCATGACAATCGTATTTGAAGACTTCAACCGTGGTGTGTTTCAAATCTTGTCAATTCCCTCTAGATTTCTCACTGACATAAAACGTCGTCTTAATTTTGGAGACGCGAAGTTCTATGTTAACGAATCAAGGGTAAGGTGGGATGTCTTAGTGAGAGACATCGCAAAGTTTCCTCAGGCGTTCAGAGATGGCTTATATCTCGAGGATGATCTTACTTTGGCCTACTATCCGCGTGCATATTCAAACTCTGGTTTCCAAAGAAGTGGAAAGCAAAGCAGGGAGTTGAAAACTACAAAATTATTTATGATATGATATTCAAAGACAACATAATCCAAAATCAATCCTTCATATACTAAACAAAATGCGAAAAATAGCTCAAGCAATTTAAGTTTTTTATTCATAGAAAATGTAGTTCTAAGAATCAGGCGATGGAATGTCGTCTATTTTTTGTAACTTTCATCTGTTCTTTGTCATCGAAACTCTCGAATCCGTCAGGCCGAGCAAAGGGAGATAACCATCCTAGTTTTTTTGATAGAGAGTTTATGAAGGATTTCTTACGCGGATGCAGTTTATTTCCAGTTGCTAGAACACTACTGCTGCTACTACTACTCATTGGTGTATATCCGGCCGATTTCTCTAGTTCTTTTAATCGCATCCGCATACTGACCAACTCTATTTTCAAATCTTCATTTTCTCTTTCCAAATTCAAACATTCAGTAGGAGGAGGTTTTATATTCATCGAGTAAACATTAACTTTCTGAGGTTTAGGAGGTGAATCTGCTGCAATTGGCTTGACGTCTCGAAGCCGTTGTTGCTCATAATAAAGCACTTGAACACGGGTTTGCACATGGAGTCGGTTGTTCTGAGCTGCATGACAAGAGGCTTCCATTGATAACTTCTGGAAGTCT
The DNA here is from genome assembly GCA_023531295.1 of Papaver armeniacum. Taxonomy (NCBI): domain Eukaryota; kingdom Viridiplantae; phylum Streptophyta; class Magnoliopsida; order Ranunculales; family Papaveraceae; genus Papaver; species Papaver armeniacum. Next base: position 344,263 of record JAJJWW010019147.1, read on the forward strand.
ATTAAGCTGCAGACCTTCTTCCTTTCCATGTCAATCAAAGTTGGATGAGCCTGTAATCAAAACACATAGAACGGATCATAAATACCTCGTTCAATCCCACATATGCCGAGCATGAGAAAGGTTCTAAGAACATGAACTAGTTTACGGGTTATTGAAATGTAAGAAGCATTAAATCTTGTTATCATGCGACCAAATGAGGATATAGCTAAGAAGTGGAGGTACAATAGCAAGAAGCTCACCTTCAAATATATATCGATGGACCTGTACATGCCATCCTCGGTTACTTTTTCTTGTTTTGAGACCAATTCAGCAAGACTAATATACTTTGAGACAGTCAAGTTACGATCAGACGATACTTCAGCAAGATAACTCTCCATTAACCTCCCAACTTTATCCATATCACATAATGAATGAGAGACAGAACTGTTGTTTGCATTCCGGCATGGCATGGTACCTTCATCAGTTTTGCATTCTAGATATATTTTCATAATTCGTTTAATGGTTTCAACATCAAATATTGTGTCACCCTTGAGTTGAAATGAAGGAATCAATAGATCACTTAAAACTGCTTGCTCAAGTTGCATGGCTATTCTCTTCTCGAGGTCTATCCGAGATGCAACCATTGTTTCTAAATACATTGCTGCTCTTAGAAGCATTGAGAGGAAGCTAACTGGCATCAAATTTTTCTCCTTCGGTAAAAGACTCACAATTGTCTCCAAAGAGATTCTCTTCTCATGTTCATGCTTTGGCTCAATTCTCTTCCTTCCCTTGCCAAATATTTCCTGCATTTATCTCTCAAATTATAGCTTATAAAGCACAAACAAGGCCAAATAAAGAACAGTTGGCGAAAAGTTACACTAACCAGTCCTCGGAGAGAATCCTTTGCATAAAGCATAACTATTGGAGCAAGAAAAGATTGTTTTAAGCCTCTAGCTACCATTGCCATAATAACCCGTTGAAAGATATCAATGCTGAGAACAGTCAAGTCTTCAGCCCACCAGTCTAAAATAGGTTTCTGTTTAGCTAGAGGTTTCGAGCAAGAACTGACAGATTCGTTGATCTTGTTCATCTCACAGAGGTTCATCTCCTTGCTGGCTAGATATGATATAGCATCTATGCATCGTCTCACTAGCTTTACTTCTTCTGCCATTGGAAGAAGCTTTTCTGATTGAATCAATACAGAAATTGCACCAGTAAGGCTCTTTAGAGCTACTTCTTCCAAGTAGGCTTCAGTTCGATTCACTAAGTTCACGACTGCATAATCTTCTGTCATCTCGAGATACTCAGCTGCACATCTGATGATTGCAATGTTTTCAATACTTATCTCAAAATTTATACCATAGCAGAATTTTGCTGCCAATTCGAATGCTTCGGAACCACCTGGAATGTCTGGAAGGTCGATAACAGGGAGACCATAATTGCCTGCTTTGGATACCAATTTCTTTATGTATCCACATTTTGAGACCAACGGAAACTGCAACATATTAAGCAGTGATTCAGAAATTAAGATACGCAATTTCACTGTCAGGTAAATTCTTAATACAGTTCAACCTAATTGAAACTAACTGCTCAGTTCAGTCTCAGAATCCATTATTGATATGTAAATTCTGAAAATATATATGTGCTATAAAGTAACTCAGATTTACCATATGAAGTGAGAAGGAAGTTTCTCCGACGTTAACCTTGACATCCTTGGGTATCTCCTGGGAGAAAATCCTGTTGAAATTCAACAAAGCACTTTCAGATTTTATATTTATCGTATCTCTCTTTTATCAACTACCTACTTAACAAACTTCGACAAGCTTTAACCCGTTTGAACTTCGGTGAAAAATCGAACAAACAAAATATAAGTATAATAGGAGAGTGAGAGTGAGAGCAAACCATTCACTTGTTCTCTTCATGGCAGCTGAACGAAGTTGTTGATGGGTCGAATACATATATAATATGTTACCTGTTGTAGTGCATGCAGCTTCAAAACTTGCACTGGTCAAGCTCTAGCTAGTCTTACTGTCATCATACAAATTTCTTCTTACTGTTCTATGATCAATTATTTATCATAGAAGAGCCTAAAAATTTGAATTCATCCTATCAGGACTTTCTTTCATCGCCTTTTTTTTCTAAAGGGACGGGAAAGGATCATTTTCAGAAATCAAAGATGTTTGGTGGTTTTGGACCTTCTGTAACAATAATAGAAAGATATATCTGTTTTATATCCAATCAGTCCTTTCGGTTTTGTTGATTAGTGGTAAAATGGGCTTTGATTTGTTTTGAAAGGACTCAATTTTGTTCATGTTCATGTTCTTGTCCTTGTTGAGTCTTAAATATTAAAACCATGAAAAATGGTCACGTGGGAATTGGTCCACAAAAGTCCTGTCTTTCTTGTTTTTGGCTTGTCAAAGTTTACAGATGAAGGCTATTATTGGGGCGTCACATTTCATTAGAGGGGCGTCACCTAATAAGACAAAAACGGATCACCCATAAATAATATCAAAAACCTCTTATCTCAAATAATGTTATAATGACCAAAAAACCCTTATGTAGTTAATTTTAATTTAATTTAATTATTATCTAATTAATTAAGAAGATGAATTTTGTTATATATTTGTGAATTCTGGGACAAAGTTTTTGTGGGGAAAAAAACTAGAGAGAAGAGGAAAAAGAAAAAAATTAAAGATTTCTTTCAAAACCTAGATTTTTTGATTCACTCAACAAAAATGGACGAACCAAGTTATCAATTCGAGGTGGGTGAATTTTTGTATGATAGAGAAAACAAATTTTACATTCCTCATGTTGGAGACTAAGAGATGGATGATTTGTTAGATGGTAGAGAGGGTTTAACATAAATTGATGATGAATCTCAACCAATTGAAGAAATAAATCAACAAAGTGAAGAACCAATGGTTGAAAATCAACAGGTACACCTCTAAACTATCTCCCATGGGTTCAATTTCGCTCAAAACTAGCTTAAGTACGCAAAAAGTTTGAGATTTTTAGACTTTCATGGAAAATTACGGTTGGGTTTAGCTTCGTTGCCAACCGTAATTTAGGTTGACGTCTAGGTTTTGGAAGAACTCCAAACCGTAACTGGTTTCCAATAGGACAAAATTGAATTACGGTTGGTAATATGTCATGCTAAACACTTCGAAAACCCAGACGTGGGAGAATACGTCTGGAAAAAAAATTCACTAACCTAGACGTAGAAGATTACGCCTGGAAAGTTTACTTCGCGAACCTAGACGTAGAAGATTACGTCTGGAAAAATTACATCACGAACCTAGACGTAATCCAATTTGAAGCTTCTTCTAAAACATCCAGGAAGAATTACGTCTATGTTAGCTTATAAGATAAGCCTGGACGTAAATTCATTTTCTACGGTTGGAATTATAAGGAACCTGGACGTGATTTCAATTTCTACGGTTGGAATGAAGAGAAACCTGGACGTATACCAACATGCAAACTAATTCTACGGTTTGAATTCATCCAAACCTGGACGTAAGTTCTTCAAAAACTGAAATTACGGTTAGCAAACCTAGACGTAATCGCAACGATGAAGTGAATTGAAGTTGAGTTGAATTGAAATTACTGAGAAGGAAGAGGAGCAGTTTTTTTGTGAATTAGAATAGAAAAAATTAGGTTTTTAAATTTTTATTTTAGTTCAAGGGTATACTAGACATTTTGTTTATGTGTTAGGATATCCCATAACCTCTTTTTTGGACACTAAGAATCCAAGTGAAGCCCCTTTAATGAAGTGTGGCGCCCCAGTAATAGCCTTCTTACAGATAGGTCATGGACCATAACTTATTAGACTTGTACAATAGTAGTGAAAACTATTGACTACTACTGGAGACAAAAGACGTCTCTTACGGCAGGGCATGTTGGAGCAACGCCTACGCTCCAGCAGAGGGTGTGTGTCTTAAACGTCTGCCACATGACAATAAAAAAGCACAAAATTGGTTAAAAAGACCAAAATCAAAATTTCCTGGGTGAAAAGGACAGTCAGATTTAGATATTGTTTAAATGGACAAAATTTTAAAAATAGGCAGGATGTAACCAGTTTCATCCTGTCCATTTTCAAATTTTTTACTCGTCCATTTGAACCGTGTTTTAAATTTTTTTGGACAAATGACCCATTTTCCGATAAAAAAGACAGCCTAAGTAAACATCAAATTGATGGCCACAGCTGCTAGACAATATACTACCACAGATAGTTTCCAAATGGAGTCTTTTTTTCCCCGATGGTTAGGCTGTTTATCCTGAAACATAACTTGTGGTGGGATTAGAAGTGCGAATTTCCCATATGGAATGGAGTGTTAATTTTCCTGAATACTTAGGTGAATGTCGGTTGTGAGTGTAAGGTCAAGTGTCTCCATTCTCTATTGCTGTACTTGTAGAGGTTACGGAACAACAACCAATTTTAACCGGTACAGATATGATATAAAGAAGGCAATCGCTTATCCATTTAGATTTTGCTGTTGTTGGAAATAAAGATTCGAGGGCTGTGGCCGTGACTAATTGTTTAGCTAGAGAAAATAGTACTAGATGTAGGTCCAAATAGAAGCAAGAAATTAAGGGCAAAACTGCGACGAGTCTTTTCTATAATGAATGATATCCAACAGACTTAACTGGGAAATAGTGTGGTACCAATCACTACTCTGATTATTGCAGACACTACCCACCTTCATAGAGATGACTTTTCACATCATGCAGCTTATGAATTCTATCTTATGCTACTCTAATTTTATGTTCTTAAATATGATCAAATCATCGTGCCTGTTTTTACACTTTTACTACTCCCTCCGTTCTTAAATAATAGGCTGGTTTCTATAAATAGATGTTTCAAAAAAATATGTTGATTTCATAATTGGGAAAGTCAAATGTTACTTTAGTTTTCTGGGACCACTTTTCTCTTAACTTCTTTTGATGACAAGTGTCATGTGGACCATTTCAATTTACTTTTCATGACAAGTGTCATGGGGACCATTTCACTTCACTTCTTTTATTGACAAGTGTCATGAGGACCACTTTCAATGATTAGTTCTCTTAATTTCCTTAATTTTCTCTAAAAACAAAACCAGCCTATTAATTAGGAACGGAGGGAGTACCAAGTTAAAATCTCGATCAGACTTAAAAATCAAATTTGTGTGGGTCCTAAATTAAATCAAAGTTTATTTTGACGTTATAGTAGTAGACAGTAGACACTACTAAAATTAGAGCAATTCCTATGGGAATGAACAAACCCATGTGTTTGTTCAGCCAGGTGGATGGCCAAACGAGTTTTTCCACTATGGTAAAGCACTTGGCGTTAGATAACCAAGCGCGCGGACGTATGACAAACGCTAGAGATCGTAGGTAAACCGCCGGTGTTGGAAGGGGAAACGCTGGCGCTCAAGGATTGAACGCGGCGTTCGAGCGTATAACGCTGGTGTTTCTAGCGAAAACGCCAACGGGTAGTTTTTTTTAAATTCGAAATTCACTTTTTACTTCTATAAATTACCATCAATTTCAAACAATTCACTCAAACCAAAATTCACTTCTCTTGAATTTTCTCTTCTAAAATCTATTTCTCAATGGCTGAAAAGGCGATCACACTTTTTTGCGATGCAAAACTTGAAGTTGTTGTTTCTAAGATATGGGGGAGTTTTAAAAGGTTTCACCTATTTGCCACCCTCATTTTTCCTATTTGCCACTCTCATTAATTGCCACCCCCACTTATCCTATTTACCACTCATATATTTTTCATATATCCTAAATGCTACTCTTTTGACTTTTTGTTTTCAACCCAACAATAAAACCACCCAACAACTAACCTAAAAAAAACCCTAGATTATAAATTAATCTCCCACCGGCGGCCTTCTTCTACTCCGTCTCTCCCACCGATCAATATTTAGTATCAACCACCTTCACACATTGTTTTTTAAGTTTTTTCTTCTAATATTTGATTTTGTATCAACCTGTAGGGAATGTTCAAGCAAATCAAAACCCAAAAACGAAAGAAAGCTAAACCTAATTATTTTTTGAATGTGCCATTACATATAGATTTCGTTTGTATTGTCATGATGAAGAACTATCGTTCACTTTGGGTCGACTATTTTCGAATCATTAACCCGGTTTTAGATGAACTAGTCGGCCATGAATGGACGTTTGGACGATTTGATGGTTTTCCGTGGATGATCACTTACGACTACTAGCATTTGTAATGATGTAATGATCTACGAACGATTTGAAGATGGTAATAACAAAACTGATCGACAATTGTTAGAGACGAGACCACCAAAACTCATTAGGACGCATATTAATAAGTTATCCCAGGCATCATGTTTAACAAAAGTTGAGATCGCACATGATTATATTTATTTTAACTACTGCAAGATGCCAACTGCTTGTATGCATCGGCACATTTCTTCATGCATATCCCAGTTTTATTATGTGACACTGACGGAACTTGTCAAAGCATCAACAGAACTTGCATTTATATTACTATATATACAATCATGAGCTTTAAAAGCTGGTGGAAAGACAGAGTATTACTGCAACGAAAACAGAGATTAATACGGAAGAAGACAACCTATAGTCAAACTTAATTTGACTTTTATAAGTGGTAAATAGGAAATAGTAGAATTGAAAAGTACAATTACTTTAAAAATTTGATAAGGGTGGCAAATAGGAAAAATGTGGGTGGCAAATAGGAAAAATGTGGGTGGCAAATAGGTGGAACCTTTTAAAAAGATTGAAAATTGGAAGAGGGAAGTGCAAGTTTTTGAAGTTGCTCCAAGAAAATGTTCCGCTAAAAGGCAAAGAAGAGCTCCAGTTTTGAAAGTTAACAACCAAAAATTCAAAAACAAAGGCGAAACTGTCAAAGAGCGCGTTGAATGGAAGATACGTCAAATGAAGATAAACAGGAGGCCAAAACTTGTACTTGATTTTTATTGAAGTTGTTAGTACGTTTTATTATTGCCTAAGTTTATATCTTGTAAAAGAATTGGCATCAATGAACGAAAATATTTTAGATTTTAAAATAGAGATTTCCACTTCAGATTAAGCGAAATTTATTACAATTTGAACTTGCAAATAATATCAAATCCACAACAAAAACATCAAACTACATCAAATCCAGCGACATTCTCTCTGTAGAATTCATAGCATTCAAAATGCTTAAACTCTCTTCCGCTTTCTTCAGTATACTTGGTCAGAGCGATGGTTTTCTGTAAAACATAGAGAAAACAAGTTCAGATATTTATAATGCAGTTGATCGGTGAGGAAAAAGGGAAGATACTCACCAGTTCTTCGTTGGATAATCCAGAATAGCTACGGTGAACCATCCACAAAATTTCCGTATAATGTTTGACTTCCTTAGTGATAAATGCAATTCTTAGTTCTAGGCTCTTACTGTTTCTTATGGCTTCGTTCCGCGATGCTACAAAATGTCCCAATACTCTTTCCCATAAATTATCATTGTTCATTGGTCTCATCATACGATGTAACCAACATCGAACAAGAGCAACATCTTCTTCCATTGTAAAGACCGGCAGTGGCATTCGAGTGCAGTAACGATGTGCTTGAGATGGACCATCTTTTAGAATGATGAAACACGCTTCGTAACGAAAAGGCTTACCGTGAGCTTCCTCCCAATTATCAAGAGTTGTTTGGATCACTTCATCTTCAGTTACACCGATGAACTTTTCTCGATCAATTTCTATTACCAGAGCAAGAAATGGCTGGACTGCAAGCCTAATAGAATGAAAACGAGCACGCAATCGACGAGCATCTCGGTTTTCTGGGTTTCCCGTCAGTGATACAAACATTGAAAAAATGTTCTCCCAAAAAGAACCGTCATGAGAAATAACAACACCAGTGATTACCCTATGAAAGAAATATGCTTTGCATAGACTTATATCCTCTTCTTGAGTAAACTTGGGACCACGATTTGTAACAGACATTTCTGCAAAGGGGGAGAGATTTAGCAAAAAAGAAGAAGAATAAGATGTGATTTTGGAGATGGGGGGAATGAAATTTATAGGTCAAGAAAGAAAAGTGAGTCGTTGGAAATTTGGCCGTTGGCGTTTGAAGTAAAAGTGCTGGCATCTTTCCTTTAAGCGCCCATTTGAATTACATAGAAGTTGGCGCTTGTAGTAAAACCGCGCAACTTTATTAAAACCGCCCGTTTGAATTACCAACGCATATTTTCTATTATAAATACGCCACTAGGTTTTATTATTCTAAACCAAACCATCCGATTTCTTTCTCAACATCCACCATGTTTTCTAAAGGCAAAGCGAAGCAAATATTATGTGTCGAAGTAAAAGAAGTTTGTCCATTATGTTTCATGGATAACCAAAGTCTTATGCAATGTCCTTAAATATATTCAAAGTGTCCGCGGGAAGGTTGTTCACGCATCAGAATGGTGATTGAATCATAACCGGAAAAGCTCAGGTATTTGCGATGTCAAGATCCCAACTGTCCAGAGGAACCACGTATGCTGGATGATGATATGAAGATTAAAAAAGAAGAAGAAGAAAAGATTGCAACACTTTGCAAAAACTTCAAACTTAAAGCCAAATTAAAGAAGGAGCTATTACACTGCAAGCATTGTGGATATGGAGATCACGGATACAAACATTGTCCATAGAGAATCAGTGCATGCTCAAAGCTCGGTTGCAAGACTTTTATGCATTTGCGGACGCCTTCTGAAGAAGACACATATGGAAGGCATTTCTGGGAATGTCCCAGGTGTTTTTCGGTGGAGTGGGCCGATTGAAGTTGTATGCCAAATCGATTCACTATGGTATTATGTTATTTAATTTGTTGTTTATTTTGTGTTATCTAAAACCATCAATATCAAGTAATTTAAATTTGGGAAAAATATCGTTTGGTCCTTTTTTAGATGGTCCCAAGTCAGTTTGGTCCTTTGGGAAAACGCCTTTACTGTTTGGTCCATAATTATTTAAAAATATTAAATGGACAAAAGTACCCTTCGTGTTAATTTCTACTTATTTTTTTGTAGCAGTTCATTCATCAAAATGAACTCCTGTTAATTTCTACTTATTTTTTCAGAAATCACCTAAAAAAACAAGGTTCATTCCAGAAATGAACTCCATATAAAAACCTAAAAAAAAAACATGAGTTCATTACAGAAATGAACTTCATATAAAAACCTAAAAAACGACGAAAAAACACACAAATCTTCATCTTCTTCATCATCTTTATCGTCTTTAACATCAGCAACAGCAAGACAAAGATCTAAAAATCAAGATCTTCAACACCAACAGCAAGACAAAATCGTCATCTTCATCTTCAACACGAGCAGCAAGACACGAGTTCATTCTTTTGAGATCTGATATTATTTCATCCTTCACAGCAAACATCAATATCGTCGTCTTCATCTTCATCATCTTCAACTTCAACACAAGTATCATCTTCATCATCTTCGACGTCTTCAACAGCAACAACACCAAACAAACCCTAAAAACTCCGTCGTTCATCATCTTCTTTCATCGTCTTCACATCTTCAACAACAACAATCACGAGTTCATCTTCAAAACATCATCACGAGTTCATCTTCAAACAGCAAAACAACATCACGAGTTCGTCTTCAAACATCATCATGAGTTCATCTTCAAACAGCAAAAAAAAAACATCATCACGAGTTCATCGTCGTTTTTATAAAGATTCATTATCTTCAACCGCAGTAGCAGATCAAGAAAAGCAAGGTTCATCTTCAACAACAGCAGGGAAAAGAAAATTCTAGAGCAAAGAGATTCTAGATCTGAAAAACAGGAAGAGAGAGAAAGTAAAAATAAAAATAAGATTTTTTCAATGATTTTTTTCTATATATGTGGTCCCAAAGGATATTTCTGTCACCATACATGACAATTACATCATCCATGACGTCACCTTAGGACCAAACTATAATTTTTAGGACCAAACTATAATTTATTTTTCCAAAAAGGACCAAACAGACAGTTGACTGAGTCAACTGGACCAAACTCATCCTAATATATTATTTCTAGGACCTATTGGTATTTCCTACTTTAAATTTTTCCTCGATAAATTGCACCATCAATTTCATAAATAAAAACATACTGCATTGAACAACCATATCATACATGAGAATAAAAGAAATACATTAAATTAAAACAACTACTACATAGATGTCAATTCTCTGCGGGTGGTGTGGGTGGTGGAATTCCTAGGGCGACATAGGGATCGTCTTTGATGAGCACCCTAAGAATGTTGAAACAAGCATGGAAGTCGAAATTACGACCGCGGTGAGATCTAACCACATCGCCAGAGTTCTGGGTTCCACTTCATGTTCGGCTTCACCGTTGAGCTTATTTTTGTGATTCTCCATTAGTTGAGCGATGAACTCCAATACATTACAACTAGTTACACTAAAACGATTCGCCAATCCGTGACAATCACGCCTATTAATGTTCATCGTTTCAGCAGCGAACATTTCAAAAACTTTCTCCCAGAACATCGATTGTGATACATTCCTACCGGTAGCAACATCAGCGGCAACATCTTGTGTTTGAAAAACGTAGGCTCTGCAAATAGCTAAATCCTCTTGTTGAGTGTATCTAACACAACGAACTCTGGGAGGCATTTTTGTAGATGATTTGAGAGTGAAGAATGTGTAAATTTAGAGTTGAAATGAGGAGTATTTATAGATTTCAAAAAATGTAGCCGTTGGATCACAAGTTTTTGCAGCCGTTCAGATTGAGCCGTTGGCGTCATTGGGTAAGACGCTGGCGTTTTTGTTTCGAGCGCTGGCGCTTTAAGTCATGTCGCGCGTTGGTTGTAAAAGCGCTGGCTTTTTTTCTTCTGACGCCAGCGTTGGCAACTAGGTCGCCCGTCCTTACCACAGACGCGTGCCGGTTGTTCCATCTCGATGTTCAAATCAACAAATATATTGATTTGAACATCCATTTTTCATGTTTGTTCATTCCATAGTGGGAGCAAAATGAATAAAAGTTTGTTCATTCCATAGGAACTGCTCTTAGTGTCAGTGAGTGTCCAACAATGACCGGCCGCCAGTGAACCTTGTTTTTTCCCTTAATCCGTTAATCGTCGGGCTGTAATGTTCGGGGTGCAAGTAGACTCCAAGGACGAGATGCACTATATAATCTTGGAATTGCGTAGGATGAATCTCTTAGCTAACCAAGCAACGCCAATATGATAAATCTTAGGCAGGCGTAGCAAATTAAATTTAAGGTCAGGAAATGACTAGACCAGGCGTAGCAAATTAAATTTAAGGTCAGGAAATGACTAGACAACACCAATCAGACTTTGATGCAACGACCACAAATTTTGCCTTACTAGTCTACACGGCCCACGCTCTTGGCATGACCCTGAAGACTGCTTCCATGTTACTTTAGAGAGTTGCATCCAAAACAGTCCGCCTGGCCATATCAACTCTGCACTGTTGTTGATCTAAATTAGACTGGTGCTATAACGCACAATGAGCGCACACAAAATTTATATTTGGTTACAAATGGATGCGTAAAAGGAGGTGAAGCAGTAGAATTTCTGACACAATATGGGACACGTGGTAGGAACGTCAACAAATAGAGTGGAATCCTATAATACCTTTAAATATTTCTGTAATATAGATTACATTAAAATGGATTTGCTTGGAACAAAACCATCTCTTCTTTTTCTTTCTCAACTCTTTTTCTTGCTCCACAAGTGCATTCATTCATCAAAATCAATCACAGGGATTAATCTGGTGGACATTGACAAAAATTTAACCTGACACACCAGATAGTCTGCCTGGTATACCCTGGTTGTTAGTAAATCAATCAATCTTCACATATCTCACTCGGACCTGCTTTCGCTAAGCCTGCCATGTAGGTAAGGTATATAGTCCACAGATAAGCAAAAGAATTGCTCACCAAAGGCTGCCAAAAACAAAAAGAATCAGTTAGACTGCTTCCAAGAGATTATTGAAGTAATATGGTTGACCGAACCAGCCCAGATTTGGAGACAGGATTTCTGGTAGATTTTGAATCGGCACCCAAATTTTTATGATCCAGCTACTAATATATGAAGTGTTGCATAATTACAAAAAGATACCAGTATGATACTCAAGGGAGATTCTGTTAGCAATTCTGAAACATGTAGTAAAGCTCTTTTCAAATTTATGGGGCAATGGCTACCATTAACAACATAGTAACATAGTATGAAGACATTCTTTCATCAGTTGGTTGGCTTGCCATAGGAGATTGAAGACTAAAGCAAAACTGCTAGGATGGGGGATTGTGGAGGGTGCTGTATGTGTGTTATGTGAAAATGGAACTGAAGATGAAGAACACCTGTTCTTGAATTGCACCTATTCCAGGGATATTTGGCAGGGGCTCTTGATTACGATGGGAGTGTGCTCTTGGGATACTGAGCTCTTATGGTGCCAGAATAACTTCTTAGGTGATGGGGCTGTTATTACAGTTAAAAAGATTTGTCTGAACAGTTTTATTTATCATGTGTGGATGTAGAGGAATAATAGAATCTTCTCCTCTAAGAAGATGGCTTCTGCAGGTGTGAGTCATTTAATTTCTATGGATGTTAGACTCAAGTGCTTAGCTTCAAAGCTATCTGACAAGGATAAGCCTTTTATAAGGAGATTTAGGGAGGTCTGGGGTATTGAATGCTTATATAAGATTGAGAGGGTGGTGGAGTGCAGTTGGCTTTATCCTGCTGAAGATGAGGTCATGGTTAATATAGATGGGTCCAGAAAGGATAATTCAGAAGGCAGTAGAGCTATTATAAGGAATCACTTGGGGGTAACCCTTGCTGCTGCTTGTGGAGGATCTGTTCCTGCAACTATTATGGCTCATGAATTGCAGGGGGTGGAGGTTGGCATGAAACTGGCAATTATCAACAATTGCAAAAGAATTCATATTTGCACCGACTCTGTGGGGGTTTACAAACTGCCCTCTGGTGATTCAGTTGCTGCTTGGAGTGTGCTGCATTGCATGTCTGGAGAAGAATCCAGCATTTGATCAGGGAGTTCTCTTATATTAGATATTCCCATGTGTACAGAGAAACAAATAGGGCTGCTGACAGGCTTGCCAGTGAGCACCCTAGAGAAAATTCTGTTATCATTGATATTACTAGTTTTGATAGGGAGATGCTTAGCATATTGGAAGAGAATAGAAATGGGAAGATTTACCATAGGAAGTAGTTTTTTTGTAGTTGTTTTGTTGTTTTTGGTCCTTGGTTTGTAAGGTTTTGGGTTCTCCTTAAACCCGGCGGAAGGTGTCAAAACCCACAAAAAAAAAAAAAAAAAATGAACAGCAGCACAGAAAAAATAGAGAAATCGTTGGGTTCCCAACTATATTAATACATAATTACATACACGCCAGACAGAACATACCTGTAAACGGACTGGAATGAACTTGAATGTGATAAAGTCACACATGGGCCAATATATAAGGCCATTCTTCAGAGTTGGAAGTAAGTCCCGCTTTAGTCTAGCAATAATCTCAGCACCATTTTCACCTGTGCTTGGCAAACATAATCAATGCCCTTCAAATCAGTAACATATTTTACTAAACAATCAACATAAGTACATGAAACAGAAAATTTAATGCTATGAGCTATAATAATGCACATATTAGCATCACATGAAGAAGTTCATGGAGATTGCTGTTATACTTGCTAGAACAATTATAGAAATAGAAATTATAACATCAAAAGTTCATAGAGATTATTGTTATGACTTGTGAGAGCAATGAAAAATTGAAATCACTGTTTTCCGTGAAATCAGATTGTAATCATGAGCTGGAGTCATAATAAAAACGCAGCCAGAAACTGTGAAACTCAAAGGAACCCACCAACAAGTCTATCCACTTCTCAATGCATCCATTGCCTACCCATAGTAAACTACTGATGATTGGCCAAGTTATCTGGGTTTGCTAGGGTATCCACATTAATTTACACCGTACAGAGACTTAAACTTTTCAACAAGGGGGATTCTGCCAATAACTAAGATTAATAAACCAAAATTATACACGGGATTCATGTCAAAAGCACAACATCCCTGGAGATATTATCTGGGTTTGCTAGGGTATCCACATTAATTTACACCGTACAGAGACTTAAAACTTTTCAACAACAGGGGGGATTCTGCCAATAACTAAGATTAATAAACCAAAATTATACACGGGATTCATGTCAAAAGCACAACATCCCTGGAGATATTATCGGAACATCAGTGACCTGGCAGTCAAAAAAGTTATAACTTCTGCATCTCGTTACAAAATATAAAAACGGAGAACAATGGTTGTACTACATAGAAGTAGCTAGACAGTAACATTTTTCAATGAGAGAGCACTTCAATTTGGTTAAAAGTTAGGTCGACTGACTACAGACTCTAAAGTCATATCATAGGAACCAAATGGGAATCCGCGTATATATGGACCAGTAAGCAACAAATTCACCAACCCAGACATATCAATGTATAGCAAAGCATTACCATACATGACAGTCCATGAGATATCTCGGTGTGTTCATATCTCCTAATATGTTCACAGTTCAAAATACTGTAAAAATGGTGAATTCTATTAAAGACTAATAAGAGGAATCAACAACCATAAATCGAATTCATGTAAACGCTGACACATAAGTCATAACCACTGCATCATAATAAAAAAAAAAATCAGAAACGACGAAAAATGGTTGAACTACGAGGAAGTGGCAGCATTAGGCAGTGAGTAAGCACTTCAGAGGCAACAAGTAAATTCGTATCTTCCTTCACTTGTACTTCATATAAAAAATTGAGCTTAATTTGACTACACGAAGCAGCAATATGATCAAATATGGTAAACAATAAAGAGACTTAAAAATGTACCATGAACAATTTCCTCAATAGTTAAGATGCGGAATAGTTTTTTAGTTGGTAATGTTTCGGGATGTATCATGTTGCTATGATTTTTTAGTTGGTAATGTTTAGATATGTATCGTGTTGCTTACATACGTTCAAGCTGGTGGTTTGCCGCTTTCTAGACTAAAATAATGTGGATTATGATATAGTTCCTGTCATCTGTTTTTTAGAGTTTGTATACTTTACCTCTGTGGTACGTCTGTTGCATTCATTATAGAACACAACACAACAGATAGATAAATCCGTGATAAGATTACCTTGTAAGCCTGCATTCAGAGAGAAAAACACGGTAGCCATAATAGGTCCGTAGATAGTCTGCCCCATAAATATTTTCTTCAGAGTAGTCAGCACATCCCGCTTTGGTAAGACTTTCGAGACAAAGTTAAACCAGAAATGTAGTGACGGGCCCATGATAAGCAACCCATACCCAGCCATACGCAAAGTCCTTATCGAGTCAAGAGGCTCTTCTGTTGCTTCGGTGAGCATCTGAGGATAAAATTCACTAGAATTCAGCAACATATATGTCGAACAAATACACAATTATTTTAGAAGCTTCTAGGTTATTATGAGCACAGGGGAGAAAAAACTTATTATACATGGTTATAGTCTGGTTGGGGTGTATTTCAAATGTAAAGTATGCAATGTAGGTGAAACATGTGATTGTCAGTTGTCTGTTAAAGAACTAGGAGTATGTTTCTGAAGAAATGGATATTCGATAAGTAATATATTCAATTAAAGAATCCAACACATGATAGGAAAATTTCAACACTAAAGAGAATCCATCTAGCAGAAAAATAAACCAATTGAACATTACAGATTGAACTAGTAACCGATCATCCTAACTCATAAAGAGAACTGGTGAATGTGTTCATGTAGATTCTGTACTAATGGGCATAATCATGTGTTAGAATCAAGAAGGCAAAAACTACAAATTGACATCAATAAGTAACACATTTACCCATTAATCATCACTCAACACCATTACATAACTTCAAATCCTGTCCCTTGATAACTTAACTTAACCTCCAGCATCTTAATTCTGAACAGAAAACCCACCTCAAACTAATCCACCCTTACCCTACTCAACTCCTAATTCATAAACAGAAAAAATTATACTAGGAAACACACCCTCGAAGTTAAACAAGGGGGGAAATGTTTGCATTGTATTTTAAGTTTTAGGGTTTCTACTAAAAAATCACGGTCACCAAAAACAAGGAACAAAAAACCTCGACATCATAAAAAAAAAAAAAAAAAAAAAAAAAAGGATGAACAAAAACTAGGGTTTTATTGATTAACTTACCTGAGAAGATAAATCGGAGGCAGTATAAATAAGAGCAGAAGTAATACTTTTAGTAAGAATCGGTCTCGACTCAATCAAACCTAAATACCATCCAATAATCCCATTCTTTGTAGAAACAGCTGACGATGATGACGAAGAAGAAGAAGAAGAAGAGCAAAATGAAGATGATAATGTAGAAGGAGAACAAAACCCAGATTCTTTAATCTTCCTATAAACAATTGGAGATCTATAAAAACTTCTCGATTGTTGTTGTAATGACGACGAAGAAGAAGATGATGAAACCCCATTTTCGATTGTAAAAATCGAACGTCTTTCAAGTAATTTTTGAAGACAGGATTTACTGCGGCTTCTCAAAAAGCTACCGCTCATTTTTCTTCTTTCTCTCTCGCTCGGGGTTCCTTTCCTTTCCTTGTTTCTTGGCGAGGGTTTACACTTTTCGAGAGAGAGAAAGGAAAGTAGGGGCGAGAAGGAGGAGTTCCAGTTCAGTCAAAATAAATGAGAACTATATAGGCATGATTATTGTGCCACGTCTGTGTATGAAACCATATGCATTTTGACGCGTGTGTTTGTATATTTGATACGTGGAATGTTGAAATGCTGGAAAGAAGGTTTTATGTCTTTCTTTCCGGTAGGCAGGTCGGCGTTCTTATATTTTTCTCTTATTTTGAAAGAGGCAAAAAAAGAGCCCATTGAAAAAATAGTTGGGCACAGTTTTGCTGTTCCCTCCCGTACACGTAACGTAAGGATTTACTAGTTTTTATGATCTGGTTGTGGGTGTAGGGTGTTCCTTGAACTGATACCAGAAAGGGCTGGCCTTCGGTTGCGAAGGTCGAAAATGTTGCCTATTTTTTCTTCTCTTTTTTTCTCACCCGATGCCGACTTAGAAAACGAAAATTCTTCGGGAACCGCCGTTTTGAACTCCCTAGAAATCACATGGAGACATGGTAGGCCCCACAAAGCAGGTTCCCAGCAAATTCTAGAGGGGCGGGTCCTAATTAATGTGACTCTACGGGTTTTGGCTTTTTCAGTTACACAGTTTGTTTAAAACGATTCGTTTGAAAATGTCACCCCGAGTATACACATGTCAAAAAAGCTAAACGCATTGTCGAAGACGACAATATATAAATCGTCTAAACACATGGTTGGCTCAAAACCAGCTCCCTAATTTTTTCGGGGAGGTTATAAATTGTACATTTGTGTAGAACCACTATACTACTTCACGATATGTGTAGAACCATTATACTGTGTATAAGCATGATAAAATATTCGGTGGCTTTTTCTAGGTCGTATTAGAGCACTGTTCGGTTGAACCCACCAATCGTGGGTATGTCAAGTTTGGTTGTCATATTTAGTTCCAAAACTCGAGTCGCTTAATTAGTAAACAAGAGTCAACTTCGTGAGGTTAGGCTAGAAATGATAGAAATATTATGCTCCAGTTACTCATGAAGATCTGAAGATGGATTGAAGACAAGAAAGACATTATCCTTCAGCTTGAGGTTAGTAACTGCAGACTTGACTTGTTCCATTTTTATCTTGTTTCTTTCAAGTCTTTTATATTAAAAACATAACATCTGAAGTTGTATATATTGTATATAATACTCTAGTGGATAAACATTATCGTAATAGTATACTCATAGTATTAAGGAATTACATTACGAAGTATAACGCTTATGTTTTGGACTTCGTAGATATGACATCGACATAATCTTGTATATAGTTTTATGATTATGTGTGTGGGTTATGGTGAAAATTTCATCCTAGGAAATAATGTTTTACATTTGTTTCAAGGAAGTACATTCATGAACTTGTTTCATGAATCGAAAGGGAAATCAATAGGTATGTTGGTCCGGCCATTCATTGCAGATTCTTTGGATGACCAATATGTGCGAGTTGGTAGAACCGATCTTAACTCGGGTTATGTATCTTGGTATAACCGATCACAATACCTAGACTTATGATTTGGTATGACCGGTCCTGGTAATTGGTGTAACTGATCCTAAGTAATCACCATGAGATGGTATGATCGATCCTTGTAACTGGTGTGACCGATCCTAGTAATTGGTGTGACCGATCATAAGAGCTTGTGTGATCGATCCTTGTAATTGGTGTAACCGATCCTAGTGACTGGTGTGACCGATCACAGGTAGATACCATGTGTAGATGGAACCGATCCTTGTAATTGGTGTAACCGATCCTACCTAATTATTTTTGTAAGGTACTACCGATTCCTACCTGATTATTTTTAAGGAAGAACCGATTCCCTTAAACTTTTAGATGTCAACATACTTTGAACATGAGCATTAACTCTTATCATTTATTGTTCAAAGATATTCCTTGGTATTCAAGGTGATCTTGTATCGAAATTAATTGAGAATCTTTTAGTTAAGGTTTTTAATTTATGTGCTTTAATTACCAGCAATTAAAGCATAGCTCTAGAGAAAAAAATTAGTAATGGTGCATTTACTAATTGGTGATTTTATATTGAGAGAATTTCGAAAATATTGGACAACATTTATTGGAATTAGGAAAACCGAATTTGGGCATTCATTGCATATCTTGAGAATATTTTCGGTTTTGGAAATTCCTTGGTGTCCAAACATTCTTGGTCTATAAATACCTACGTTTGCATTTCTAGAAAACTATCCTAAGATCCATGCAAACTTCATACTTGTTGTTTCTGGTGGATCCGTCTATCCGGAGAGGAAAGTACCCTAATTAGGCGAAATCTCTTACGACTGCTCGTTTAAAGACTTATGTGGGATCAAGAAGCTCTACGAGTACCGTTGGTGGGAAACTAGATAATTGCATTGTTATTCTAGTTTTAGATTATTGATTTGATTGACTAACGGTTGTTAAAACTTTGATTGCACCTAGTTTATTTATTCTTGAGAACCTTCTCTTCTGATATAAGGCTCACTCAAACTAAATCAAAGATTTGACGTTTCTACGGATCTAAGTTTTTCTAGATCTGTAAGATAAATTCATTAATTTTCCATTGTTAACAGATTCCATTCTGTGCGACAAATCAATAAGGAATCAAGTTTCTTTTTGCAGGTTGTTACTTTGAAGATTAAATTGAATATTGAATACTTTGAAGATTTGAAGACTTCATTCTTGTGTTTTGATCTTGGTGTTCCTAACTGAACTTATGGTTTGCAAACTGAGATCGCTAACCTTCATGTATTTATGAATCTCAAATATCTATCATTTGCAAACGAGTTCGCCAACCTACCCTGAGTAGATTTCAATAAGTTCATATATCTCTCTTTTGATGATTGAAGCATTCCCAAGTGATATAATCATTTGCATAGGCAATTTTCAATTGATCCACAAATTAATTCATAAAACTAATATAGTTAATGACCTTCGAACATCCAATCGCTAAATCATATTTCGAGATTTTTCATAAGACAAGCTTGACTCTCTTTGTTAATCTTCTAATGTAAGTCATACGATACAGTCTCAATAGATAAAATGATGGTATAGTCAGTAAAATAGAATGCTTCAATCTTCACATACCTGATACAGAAGTTCTCCAAATGTCATCGTCGATCTTCAGTCTTCAAGAGTGATCTCCGATACTTAACTACAATTCTACCTAAACGAAACTTGACTTAGTAAACTAGAAATTAAGATATAGTTTTGATCACCTAACATTGACAACAAGCTTGAGATAACAAAACTTGTTCGTTGAACCGAGCAATGCTTTAACAATATAAACTATTTTACAATCTTTAGACAAAAACTGTTTTATTTGTATTTTACTTTGCAAAATAGCCACAATCGACATATAAAAAATTGAGCATAAAGTTGCCTCTAAGTCACTTAAGTGAGCAACATATTATAAGAATGCTAATTTTTTATATATTATAATAAATACAACTAAATGCGAAGGCTAGGTACAGAGCCTCCTAAGCCTAAAAGGGCCCACTGCCAATTTTTTAGAGGGCCTTTTACAAGATCAATTTTTATATAATTTTATAACAACGACAAGCAAAAACTGTCAATACTTAGTCTTTTTATTTGCAAAACTATAATCTGTGGTGCACTAGAAAAAAACTTACACTAAGCGGAAGAAGTAACGCATGCTCTAGAGAATAAGGAAAAATATAAAATAAGAAGTTTATTTGTAATGCAATAAGCAAAAGATACAGCCATGAGTACTATACTTGGGGATGTAACGGCGCGGGATCCAACAGTTGTAATAAAGATTGGTCAAAAGTGATCTGGAGGGTACCAAATGCATATAAGACAGAGGACTTTTATTTTGTCCTATATGCATTTTGGTATCCTCCTGTGGAATCCGGTACCCCATTAGCAACATTGATAACAAGGATGTGAGTTATTTAAGAAATCTCAATCCGATATTAAGAAATCTCAATCCGATAACTTTGAGTTTTTTTTTTTTTTTGATTAGAAACTTGGAGTCTAAGACTTTGAAAGAGTTTTTTTTTGAAAAAAAAACTTTAAACAAGAGGATGAAGGTGACTTTCTTAAAATCTCTATTGACTAGCAAGAGTTTATTTGGTTCATAGAAAGAGATTGCAGGACTATTACGGCTGCAGTTAAGTGAGCCATGGTACCTTTTTTGGGTTGTAATTAAAGAAAATAGTATTTGGCAGGTGGGTAACGGTCGAAGCATTAATATTTCTTTAGATAACTGGATACGGGGTATGGGTTCTTTAGCTGATTGGCATCATAATGATTTGAAATATGTCTCTGATCTTATCGGGGAGGATGGTAGTTGGGATAGCAATGATTGATTCAGTTTTTAATCCTGTAATTGCAAACAAAATTA
This sequence comes from Papaver armeniacum, assembly GCA_023531295.1. NCBI lineage: Eukaryota > Viridiplantae > Streptophyta > Magnoliopsida > Ranunculales > Papaveraceae > Papaver > Papaver armeniacum. Next base: position 365,239 of record JAJJWW010019147.1, read on the forward strand.
AAGCTATTCATATTGATATAAATAACCAAGATAGGATCGGATGGGCAGTAGAAGGGATGGAGAGTTTTCAACAAAATCGGCATATAACATTCTAGTAATTTGGATAAATTTTGGTTACATATATGGCGTCTGAATTTGCTTCCTAGAGTAATTTTGTTTGTCTGGAAGATGGCGGCAGATGTATTGATTCTAAAGTCAAAAGTGTACGATGTTTTAGGGCATTCTAATCCTTATTGTATGCTTTGTATGAATGATTTAAGGGAGTCATCGAATCATCTTTTCAGGGAATGTAGTTTTACTAGGGCAGTTTGGTTTGGTTTGGTTTGGGTTTTCAAATGCCAAATGGTAATAATGATTTTTTGTGATGGGTGAAGTCTTGGTTTTCTCCTCCTTTGTATGAATGGAAGGAGATTTTTAGTACAATATGTTGGAAGATTTGGAAGTACATAAATATGGTAGTGTGATAGGTGTAGAATACACCGTATTTACTATCTAGTAGTTACGCTTTCTTTGCTATTTTTCTTGTGAATTATGTACTTTACGTGTGTTTTTGAGTTATTAGGTACTCTGGAGTTGCACGGAGGAAAAGGAGAAGAAATCACCCATTTAAAGTTAAAAAGAGCGAAAAGATCAATTCACAGGCGAGCGAAGCTAGTTATGGTTGAGCAAAGAGGTGAATAGGCAGTCGGTTCCGCGAAACCGACAAGCCATGCAAGAACTAGGAGGCCCTTTATCTATTTCTCGGGTGCCTAGAGTCACACTGGTGACCCCTTATCTGCAAAGACTGGATGGTCAGATCATCTCCGGTTCTACGAGAAGACCTAGGTTTCGAGAGGAAAATGATTTTTCTCATCATTTATGCCTCTATCTCATTCTTTGTCAGTAAGAATGGTCGCATAAGTGACCATGGATTCAAGTCACGAGAGAACAAGGGAGAATTTTTGGCTGATATGAATCGGGAAGATGAAGTCTATGCGGTGGCTTCATTGATGTTCAGGGAGGAGATTCAATGAATATGGAAGGAAGAGGTTTCAAGGGTTCGAGTCTGTTTAAGAGAGATCGAGAAATTGAGTCAGGTATTGATGGTTCGAGTTAGTGACCGAGATGAAATCAACGATGAAGACGAACGGGGAACACGAGAGACAGTCTGTGGATGAATTGGTTGTTGGAGTTGGAAGTGGAGGAGTAACAATCTAGGGTTCGAATCGTGGTGATTTTGTGAGTTTGAAGTTGATAATTCAGGGAAGAAATAAGGGTTCCTGCTAAAATCTGGTGATCGAAATGAGAAGATTAAAATGGGTTATGGATGAATTGGAGATTGGGCTTCTGAAATTGAAGTTAGGGTTTCAACTAAGAAGATTGAAGGGTTTTTGAGATGAATTGATGGCTGAAATCAATATGGGTTTGCTATAAAAGGCTCGAGAATAGCAAGAATTCGGAGAAGTTGCAACGAATCGGTGGTGCAGTGTCCGGGTTCCGCTAGTGGTCTTTGTGTTGAGATGCAAGTGAATATAGCCTTAGTGTTGTGGATGTTGTTTAAGCATCGGTGGTAGTATGGCTAACTAGTGATGTGCAAGCTAGAATTGGTAGTTGTGGATGTGTAAATTGCAGGGAATGGCAGAGGCTCATGGCAATCGGGGTTATTGCAAGTTGAGTATGGTGAGCTAAATGGAAATGCGGGTGCAACTCAAGGTTGTATTGCTTGCTATGATCAGTGGAATGGATTGAGATATAGTTTGTTGGCCTTTGCAACATCCGAGGTTGCGGCTCGGATGAGTTAGTGGTGATCTTGAATTTTGAGAAGATGGCATATTTGCCTGGGCAACTCGGTGGGTTATTGGAGGTGAACCGAGCCGCACTGTGCACAGTGAGCAATACTAGCATGAGGAAGAAATGGACCTGGTGGAGGCATTGTTGTTGCTGCTTGTGGAAGGAGGAGGCTAAGATGCTGCTACTGGGATTGCAGGGCAAAGTGCAAAGCAAAAGAAGCCTTGAGCTGATGATGTTGGGAAGGTGGTCTGGTGCTGTATGAGATTGAGATGCAATTCAAGTTGTTACAGGTACTAGTGATGATAGATGGTGGTGTTAAGGTCAAGAGCTGGAACTGAATGGTTGGTGTTTGCTATGAGTTGGTGTTGCAGTGAACAAGGGAAATGCAGGTTAAACTTACAAGGTTTGATGGAGCTATGAGATTGCAGTTCAGATGGAGTGATTGGTTGTGCTGTGTTACAATGTTGTTAGCAGGTGATGTTGGCTGTGTTTGAAATGAGAAGCTGAGCTGAGACTGAAAAGCAACAGTGAGTTGCAGGTGTGGTTCTGCTGAAAGCTACAGTTTAGCATGAGAAGTAATGGTAGTGGCAGGCTGAACTGAGGATTGAATGGAGCTGAGAATTTGCTGATGGAATTGATGGTTGTGGAATTATAAAGCTACAGAGGAGAGGAGATTGACTAGCCATCATGGTGGGTAAGTAATCGATGCACCATCTTGGTGCAACACAAGATGGCAATGGCAAGATGGAAATGGCCCGAGCCACTCACTCACTCACCGATTGTGTCCGACTCGACCCGACTTACCCCGACTCTCCCCGACTCCTGGCCTGACCGAGTTGACCCGAGCCGACCCGTTGACCCGACCGAGTTGACTCACCGATCCGGTGACCGGCGGACTTTGCCTGGCCACCCGAGGCGTTTCGGCGACCTTTAGGCCCGGCCACAATACCAGCTTTTCCCGACCACTTTTGGGACATATTTTCTACATGGGTTTCTCTCTTCTATGGGCTTGGTGGATTTTCATCTAATGGACTTTGAAGACTAGACCTAATTTTAGAAGTTGGAGAAAAGCTATATAAGGGAAAGTCTTCTACAACTTATGGGAGATCTTATTCTTGGAGTTTTGGAGAGCCGTTTTGTTTTACGCTTCTAGGTTTGCTTTTGTTCTTCTTCTTCATTATTTTATTATTGAATATTGATTATGATGAACTCCATAGCTATGAGTAGCTAAACATCTTATTGGTTATGGGATAAAAGTTGATTTCTCAACATGTTTTTGAATCTATGAATTAGTTTTGTCTCAGTAATTTATTGTTTGTGATTCACAATTAATAGTGTTATAAGATTTGAATACTTGTTAGGTTGATTCCGGAATCAATCCGATTTGCGTTCATCTCTAGAGCTATATTAAGGTTTTCAATACGAAAAAGTTGTTTATCCCTGATTCTAAATAGCATAATTGTGGGTAGTGCTTGTAGTGATATATCCTACTAGTCACAAGTGAATCATAACTTTTGTTAAAACGTTTAGTGCTTTTACACATTCGTTTGCATTGATTAGTCTTATTCCATAGAACTTATTGCTTTTAGGAGTTAAACTTAATTGTGCTTTTACACTTTAGGTTGCTTTCTACGAAGAATTCACATATGCATCTTTTAATGTGGTTGTGATGAAAACAGGGAATTAACGGGTTATACTTGCGATCAAGGTATCCTAGGACTTTTAATAAATACGAGATTAAAATACCAATTCTAATCATTGATGAAAATACATGTTTGTGAATGATACTATCCCGTGACCAATATCTTCTCCTTATTGATTATTCCAACTATTTGCTTTGCTCTATTTTATTTTTACTTTAGTATTTCGCTTAAACAACAAACATCCCCCCTTGGTTACCTTAGAAACTGAAAATTGCATAACAACAATTGCCTCTCTGTGGATACGAACTCTTCCTTACCTTGTGCTTCATTTAAATTTAGTGAGTAAGAAAGTGAAATTATTTTTGACTGATTGACAACCGATCAAATTTTGGCGCCGTTGCAGGGGAGGCATACGGCTTGTTATTAAGTTTTTAGTTTCTTTTTACAATTTCTGCTTTTATCTTTGCTTTTCGGTTCTTGTCTTGTTTCTCACTTGTTTTGGAGAATTGTTTTCAGTGTACCTAATCTCTCGGCTTCTAAGGATTGGAATTATCCAAGGTTCGGGATAGCTACTCGAAGAGGCACAATACTCCAACCAAGTCAAGACACAAATGAAAATCGAGTTGGAAGTAGGAGAAGAGATTTTCCAACAACAAGAAGAAGGAAAAGAGGTTCCAATCGTAGACGAACCACACGTGGAAGAAGAAGAAGCAATGGGTGATGCAAATCGTTCACTCAAGGACTTAGCTTCTCATAGGCTTGATATACAACATGGGTGTATTCAAACGAACTCTACTTTTGAGATAAAGCCTGGGTTGCTTAGAGAATTACCAAAGTTCCATGGCATGGTGAATGAAGATCCAAACAAACATCTTATGGACTTCCACACCATTGTCACGGCTATGCTTCCAACGGATGTTGAGGCGGATGGTGCAATGTTGAAAGTTTTCCGTTTCTCTTTGATGGATAGTGCTAAGGATTGGTTGTTCTATTTACCTTCAGGAAGTGTCACTACATGGAATGGGTGAAGAAACTCTTTTGGAGAGATATTTTCCCGCATCAAAGGCTACTCAAATTCGGAAAGAAATTTGTGGGATGAAGCAAAATGTGGGAGAATCCTTATATGACTGTTGGGAACGATACAAGAGATTGGTGGCAAGCTGCCCTCACCACCAATTTAGTGATGCTATGATCATCCAATATTTCTATGAAGGACTCCAATCAAGTGATAGGAATCTCCTTGACGCTGGGTGGTGGTGCACTAGTGAACAAGACGGTGGCACAAGCTAGAGAGTTGATTGAAAACATGGCAGCGAACTCACAACAATTTCTGAGTCGTGGTTCGGATGTGCTTCTAAGAAGAGTGCATGAAGTGAGCGAGGTTGAGGAACTTCGTCAACAAATGGGTAACATGTCCGCAATGATGCAACAAGTTGCAGCCGCGGTTATACCAAGTTCTCCTCAATGTTATGAAGATGAGCAAGCTAATGCGATCTTTCCAAATCAACAAAGACGGTATGATCCCTACTCTAACACTTACAATCCGGGATGGAGAGATCACCCCAATTTTAGCTATGCCAACAAGCAAGGAGCGGTTCAACAACCTACCTTCAACTCTTCAAGTGGATTTCAACCTCAACAACAACAATTCCAGTGAGACAACAATTTCAAAGAACCACAAGCACAACAATCAATGCAAAATCAAGGTTCCGATATTGATTCAAAGCTTCAAACAATGATGCAAGGTATTTCTACCATGTTCAAAGAGAGTCAACAAGAAACTAAGAGTGCTATCAAGGAGTTGCAAACACAAATGGGCTCCATGGCTATTGAGTTGAACCAATGAAGGCACAAAATAGTGGGAAACTCCCTTCTCAACCTATCAACCCAAAAGAGGGTGTCAATGCTATTACGTTGAGGAGTGGTACACAACTTGTGCAACCCGGGTTACCGATTCGGGCAAGGTGGAAACACCCAAGGAACCTATTTTGGAGGAGAAAAATGAGGATCCTCCAAAACTTCTGAGTTACCTATTCCTAACTCTAAAACTCCGGTTTCTACTTATGTTCCTCCTTTACCTTTTCCTCGCAGATTTGCAAGTTCTAAGAAGGCGGAACTAGAAAAGGAGATTTTAGACGTTCTTAAAAAGATCCATGTGAACATACCACTCATTGATGCTATCAAGCAAGTACCAAAGTATGCAAAGGTGTTAAAGGACTTGTGTACCAACAAACAAAGGCTCAAAGGTAATGAAGTGCTTAGTGTGGGGGAGAATGCTTCGGCAATCTTGCAACACAAACTCCCACTTAAGTGCAAGGATCCTGGTAGTTTTGACATTCCCGTCACAATTGGTAACAAAACATTTAACAAAGCTATGTTGGATTTAGGTGCATCCGTTAATGTTATGCCTCGCGTCAATGTATAATTCACTTGATCTTGGTCCTCTAAAAAAGGTGAAATTGTATTGCAATTAGCCGATCGCTCTAATGTCTACCCAATGGGTATTGTTGAGGATGTTCTTGTGCGGGTTAATCAACTTGTATTTCCAAGTGACTTTTGTGTGTTAGAGATGGATGAAGGTTCACCGGACTCGTCTCTTCCATTGCTACTTGGGCATCCCTTCATGAAAACGGCGAAACCATAATTGATGTGGATAAGGGAACGTTGACCATGGATTTTGATGGAGAAACAATACGTTTCAACATTTTCGAGACGATGAGATATCCTAGCGATGTCCACTCTTGTTTCTCCATTGATGTTATGGATTCATTGGCACAACAAATGTTTGAATTAAACGGTGATGATGCTTTGGAAACCGTGTTAACTACATCCATGGATAATGGTATAGAGTGTGGTAATGAAGTCAAGGAAGCCCTTGGTGATCTTAATTCACTTCCAAGGATGCCAGGAAACTCATAATATCTCTTTTATTTCTTTACCATGCGGTGATGAAAAGCTTGTACCTTCAATTGTTAAATCTCCAAAGTTAGAATTGAAACCTCTTCCGACCACCTTAAGTACTTGTACTTGGGTGATAATGAAAAGTTACCCGTGATTGTTTCTAATAAGATTAATGATTTACAGGAGCAAAAACTTCTAAGGGTGCTAAGGAAGTACAAGACGGCCATAGGATGGACAATCGCCGATATCAAGGGTATAAGCCCCGCCGTTTGTATGCACAAAATTGTTTGGAGGATGATGCAAAGCCTAAAAAGGGAAGCGCAACGTCGTTTGAATCCTCCCATGATGGAAGTTGTGAAAAGGAGATACTCAAGCTTTTGGAAGTGGGTGTTATCTACCCCATATCCGATAGCAAGTGGGTAAGCCCAAGACAAGTAGTACCAAAGAAATCAAATGACGGTGGTGGAGAATGATAAGAATGAACTTGTCCCAACTCGTGTGCAAACCGGTTGAGAGGGTTTGTATTGATTATAGAAAATTGAATGCCACCACTAGAAAAGATCACTTTCCTTTACCTTTTATTGATCAAATGCTTGAACGTTTAGCTTGACACTCTTACTATTGCTTTCTTGATGGCTATTCAAAGTTATAATCAGATTGTGATAGCACCTGTGGACCAAGAGAAAACCACTTTCACTTGTCCTTTCGGTATTTTTTGCTTATAGAAGGATGCCTTTTGGCTTGTGCAATGCTCCAGCTACCTTTCAAAGGTGTATGGTAAGTATCTTTTCGGAATATGTTGAAAACATAATCGAAGTGTTCATGGATGACTTTAGTGTCTTTGGTGATTCATTTGACCTTTGCTTGAACAATTTGTCTCTAATCCTTGAACGATGTGTTGAAACAAATCTTGTGCTAAATTGGGAGAAGTGCCATTTCATGGTAACTCATGGCATAGTTTTAGGCCATATAATATCTTCTAAAGGCTTGGAAGTCGATAAATCTAAGATAGACCTTATTCGTGCTCTAACCCCTCCCACTACGGTGAGGGAGATACGTTCTTTTCTTGGTCAGTGTTTTTATCGTAGGTTCATCAAGGACTTTTCCAAGATAGCATCACCACTTTGTAACTTATTGCAAAAAGATGTGGTTTTTAACTTTGATGAAAATGTATGGTGGCATTCAATCGTTTGAAAGAACTTTTGATTTCAGCCCCTATCATTAAACCACCGGATTGGAGTAAGACTTTTGAGCTCATGTGTGATGCTAGTGATTATGCGGTTGGTGCGGTGCTTGGGAAACGTGTGGGGAAGCTTCCTCATGCTATTTATTATGCTTCTAGAACGTTAAATGAGGCCCAACAAAACTACACAACCACCGAAAAAGAGTTATTAGCCATTGTTTTTGCTTTAGAAAAGTTTCGCTCTTATCTAATTGGTACAAAAGTTGTTGTCTTTTCCGATCATGCAGCACTTAGATACTTGCTTACAAAGAAAGAGGCGAAACCGAGGCTCATACGATGGATTTTACTCTTGCAAGAGTTTGATATTGAAATCAAAGACAAGAAAGGGATTGAGAACACCGCTGCGGATCACTTGAGCCGACTTGATGTGGACAAGGAGACTATCCCGTTGCGTGAAAGTTTCCCAGGATGAGCAACTTTTCTCAATTGCCTTTGGAGAACCATGGTATGCCGATATTGTCAATTACTTAGTTTCTAAACAAATCCCAAAGAACTTGTCTCTGGCCGAGAGGGACAAACTTAAGAGGTTAGGGAACCAATACATATGGGATGATCCATACTTATGGAAACATGGTAGTGACCAAGTAATACGAAGGTGCGTTCCGAATCTGAATTTAACTCTATCTTGTCTTTTTGTCACTCTTATGCTTGTAGGAGGACATTTTGGGAGTAAGAGAACCGCGCACAAGGTACTTGAAAGTGGTTTTTATTGGCCAACTTTGTTTAAGGATGCACATATATTTTGTACAACTTGTGATAGGTGTCAAAGAACCGGCAATCTAGGTGCCCGAAATCAAATGCCACAAACTTTTATTCAATTTATTGAAGTTTTTGATGTATGGGGTATTGATTTTATGGGGCCTTTTGTCAACTCCCATGGGAATTTTTATATCTTACTTGCATTTGATTATGTCTCGAAATGGGTGGAAGCTAAGGCCACCCCAACTAATGATTCTAAAGTGGTTTCAGATTTTGTGCAAGCTCACATTTTTGCAAGGTTTGGAATTCCAAGAGCCATAATTAGCGATGGGGGTTCTCACTTCAAAAACAGGATTTTACAAAGCTTGTTGACGAAGTACAATGTGTCGCACAAGATTGCAACACCTTATCATCCCCAAACCAATGGACAAGCCGAGGTGTCTAACCTGGGAGGTGAAATCCATTCTAGAAAAGAAAGTGAATCCAACAAGGAAGGATTGGAGCATGCGACTTAATGATGCTTTGTGGGCGTATAGAACCGCATATAAAACACCTATTGGGATGTCTCCTTTTAGGCTTGTTTATGGTAAACCTTGTCACTTACCCGTGGAAATTGAGCATAAGGCGTTTTGGGCTATTAAACAATGCAACATGGAGATGGATGGGGCTGGAAAGCAAAGGAAGTTACAACTCCAAGAGCTAGAGGAGCTTCGCAATGATGCATTTGAAAGTTCACGGATTTACAAAGAAAAGACGAAAGCATTTCATGATAACATGATTTCTAGAAAACAATTTTGCATTGGGCGAGAAAGTGCTTTTGTTTAATTCTCGCTTGCATTTATTTAGGGTAAATTAAGGTCACGATGGATCGGACCTTTTATTGTTACTAATGTGTTTTCTCATGGTGCAGTTGGAAATTGTAGATAGCTACATGGAAAGAACTTAAAGTTAATGGGCACGGTTGAAACCATATTATGAGAATTTCACTTCCGAAGTGGTGGAAGGAGTTAACTTTGTGGATGTACTCCTCCTGGAGGAGTCATAGAAAGCAAGGAGATAGTCGGGGCCGACGACTTTAAACCAAGCGCTAATTGGGAGGCAACCCAAAGGATGAGTATTTCTTGTCTTGTATTTATTTCTTTTCTTGTTTTTAGTTTTTCTTGTTTTGTTTTTACTTTTTTTTTCTGATTTTTGTTAGGATTTCCCACCTTAACTTACTTTGACGATTCAATTTACATTGAGGACAATGTAAAGTTTAAGTGTGGGGGAGTGGTTTATGTTGTAAATTTTTGCAATTTTTCAACTTTTGTGTAAACTAGTGAATAAGAAAACTCCAACTTGTAGTTAGTTTAGAGTCACATGGTATACATGTCGCTAAGATTACATCGAGAATCTCACACTAGTGACTGAACTTAGAGATGACAGAGAACATGATCGGGTTTCTTAATTGTATGAGAGTTAAAGTTGGATTTAACCATGCCAGTGGCAAATAAGGTGCAGACTGAATTCGGTATTAGAGTAGTGATCCCCTATAGTGGAGACTACCCATGTTACATAATGTGAGGCACCGACCTTCAATTCTTTGCACTGTCTAAATTTGTGCTTTTAGAGTGTGTGTCACCGTACGTAAATTCCGGCAGAATGGTGAGCTGTCCAACTTCCCACCATGGAAGCACTATTTTGATCTCTTGAGTGCTATTTTTATCAACCATGTTGGTGACATCGAATTGCTAACTTACATACCACTTGTGATCTTGTTCGCATTAGCACCATCCACCTTATCTCTCTCTACACCAACAGTCCATAGAAACACCATCATCATCAACAAGAGGAGCATCACAAATTTGAAGGAAAGTTCAACACGTTCATGGTTTACAAGCAACGTACAAAATTGAGCAGATTTTAGATTCAAGTAAAGCAACAAAACAAGGGGCATAATTTTTATAAGTTGAAGACTATTGTACAAGAGTGAAAATTATCAAAGATGAGAGTTCGAGAAGTTTATGATATCAAGACATATAAGTTGTGAAGAATCAAGCGGTAAAGTACTTACACCATGGCCTTTGTACTTACGTTTTTATTTTATTTGTATTTTACTTTCTCTTGTCTCGAAAAAAAAAAAAAGAAAAAAGAAAAAAGAAAAAAGAAAAAGAGAAAAAAAAAAAAAAAAAAAAGACAAGAGAAAATGTTTAGGTTTGTTAATAGTTTTTATTATTTTGTTTTATTTTTATTTTGTATTTATTTTATTTTCTCAAAAAAAAAAAAAAAAAAAAAAAAAAAAAAAAGGGTTTGTATAGTTTGTTTTTAGTTTTGTATTCTTTCAATAAAGCCAATGGAAAGAAGGAATATCTATAATGAAGTTTCAAGCGACAAGGAATTTGAGGGAAAGAATCATATTGTCAAGATTCTACGAAGTTCAAGAGTTATCATCAAGAGTTGAAGACCGAAGATGAAGATGAAGACACCGATAGAAGACCGAAGACGTTTCTATGGATGTTGTGAGAGTGTTGCTAGCTGCACGCCGAACAGATAACGAGGTAAGTAAGCATATTCTCACCTTCGTTAAATGGTTGATTTCCTTTCGAAGAGATCGTCAGAAAAATGGGTTTTCAAAAATATATAAAAGATGTGGGTTTTCAAAATAATTCGGAGGGTTAAGCCTTCCTACCATTCAACGTGTCTCAGGATTCTCTCTTCATTCCAACCTGGACACATGTGTGACCCATAAAAAGCTGTTTATTATTGAGAGCAATATCATAAAACCCTTTCTTGTGAGGCAGAGTCGAGACTTTCGATCACTCCGAACCCGAATTTTAGTCGAGAAGGGATGGTTACTTCTCTCTCAACTTTTAATAATGAGATTGTGTTCATTTATGTGTCTAACTTCTTATGATTAGTGTGCAGAATCTCTATGTCTTCTTAGCGCGTTGGATGCTATCATTACGGAGAACTAGTAAGTTGGAAAAGTAGGTTTTGTGGGTATATCTCTAGTAAACCCTCACGAGACTATAACTCGTCCACTAGGGACACCTAGGGGTTTAAAGGCTTGTTATTTATGCTAAAAGTGACCGTAGCCTCGACGACACGGAGTTGTTGTATTTTATTGTTTTGTTTGATTTGCTCGAGGACTAGCAAAGTCTAAGTGTGGGGGAATTGATAGGTGTAGAATACACCGTATTTACTATCTAGTAGTTACGCTTTCTTTACTATTTTTCTTGTGAATTATGTACTTTACGTGTGTTTTTGAGTTATTAGGTACTCTGGAGTTGCACGGAGGAAAAGGAGAAGAAATCACCCATTTAAAGTTAAAAAGAGCGAAAAGATCAATTCAAAGGCGAGCGAAGCTAGTTATGGTTGAGCAAAGAGGTGAATAGGCGGTCGGTTCGCGAAACCGACAAGCCATGCAAGAACTAGGAGGCCCTTTATCTATTTTCGGGTGCCTAGAGTCACTTGGGGTGACCCCTTATCCGCAAGACACACTGGATGGCTGTATCATCTCCGGTTCCTACAGAAGACCTAGGTTTCAGAGGAAAATGATTTTTCTCATCATTTATGCCTCTATCTCATTCTTTGCCTGTAAGAATGGCTGCACAGCGGCCATGGATTCAAGTCACAGAGAACAAGGGAGAAGTTTTGGCTGATATGAATCGGGAAGATGAAGTCGATGCGGTGGCTTCATTGATGTTCAGGGAGGAGATTCAATGAATATGGAAGGAAGAGGTTTCAAGGGTTCGAGTCTGTTTAAGAGAGATCGAGAAATTGAGTCAGGTATTGATGGTTCGAGTTAGTGATCGAGATGAAATCGACGATGAAGACGAACGGGGAACACGAGAGACAGAGTGCGTGGATGAATTGGTTGTTGGAGTTGGAAGTGGAGGAGTAACAGTCTAGGGTTCGAATCGTGGTGATTTTGTGAGTTTGAAGTTGATAATTCGGGGGAAGAAATAAGGGTTCTGCTAAATTATGGTGATCGAAATGAGAAGATTAAAATGGGTTATGGATGAATTGGAGATTGGGCTTCTGAAATTGAAGTTAGGGTTTCAACTAAGAAGATTGAAGGGTTTTTGAGATGAATTGATGGCTGAAATCAATATGGGTTTGCTATAAAAGGCTCGAGAATAGCAAGAATTCGAGAAGTTGCAACGAATTGAGCTGGAATTGCAGGTCTGGGTTCTGCTGGTGGTGCTGTGTTGAGATGCAGTGAATATAGCCTTAGTGTTGTGGATGTTGTTCTAAGCATCAGGTGGTAGTATGGCTAACTAGTGATGTGCAAGCTAGAATTGGTAGTTGTGGATGTGTAAATTGCAGGGAATGGCAGAGGCTCATGGCACTGGGGTTATTGCAAGTTGAGTATGGTGAGCTAAATGGCAATGCAGGTGCAACTCAAGGTTGTATTGCTGCTATGACTGGTGGAATGGATTGAGATATAGTTTGTTGGCCTTTGCAATGTGATGTCGAGGTTGCGGCTCGGATGAGTTAGTGGTGATCTTTGAGTGAGAAGATGGCTAGGCAACTCCGGTGGGTTATTGGAGGTGAACCGAAGCTGCAGTACATTGCGGGTGAGCAATACTAGCATGAGGAAGAAATGGACCTGGTGGAGGCATTGTTGTTCTTTGCTTGTGGAAGGAGGAGGCTAAGATGCTGCTACTGGGATTGCAGGGCAAAGTGCAAAGCAAAAGAAGCCTTGAGTTGATGATGTTGGGAAGGTGGTCTGGTGCTGTATGAGATTGAGATGCAATTCAAGTTGTTACAGGTACTAGTGATGATAGATGGTGGTGTTAAGGTCAAGAGCTGGAACTGAATGGTTGGTGTTTGCTATGAGTTGGTGTTGCAGTGAACAAGGGAAATGCAGGTTAAACTTACAAGGTTTGATGGAGCTATGAGATTGCAGTTCAGATGGAGTGATTGGTTGTGTTGTGTTACAATGTTGTTAGCAGGTGATGTTGGCTGTGTTTGAAATGAGAAGCTGAGCTGAGACTGAAAAGCAACAGTGAGTTGCAGGTGTGGTTTTGCTGAAAGCTACAGGTTAGCATGAGAAGTAATGGTAGTGGCAGTGGGCGAGGATTGAATGGAGCCGAGAATTTGCTGATGGAATTGATGGTTGTGGAATTATAAAGCTACGAGAGGAGAGGAGATTGACTAGCCATCATGGCCGGGTCAAGCACCGATGCACCATCTTGGTGCAACACAAGATGGCCTGGCAAGATGGAAATGGCCTGAGCCACTCAGCTCACTCAGCTGATTCAGGTCTGACTCTGACCTGACTTACCCTGACTCTCCCTGACTCGGTCTGACTGAGTTGACCCGAGCTGACCCGTTGACCCGACCGAGTTGACTCACTGATCCGGTGACCGGGCGGACTTTGCCGGTCACCTGAGGCGTTTTCCGGCGACCTTTCCGGCCAAGTTCCGGCCACAATACCAGTTTTCCGTCGGCCACTTTTGGGACATATTTTCTACATGGGTTTCTCTCTTATATGGGCTTGGTGGATTTTCATCTAATGGACTTTGAAGACTAGACCTAATTTTAGAAGTTGGAGAAAAGCTATATAAGGGAAAGTCTTCTACAACTTATGGGAGATCTTATTCTTGGAGTTTTGGAGAGCCGTTTTGTTTTACGCTTCTAGGGTTTGCTTTTGTTCTTCTTCTTCATTATTTTATTATTGAATATTGATTATGATGAACTCCATAGCCATGAGTAGCTAAACATCTTATTGGTTATGGGATAAAAGTTGATTTCTCAACATGTTTTTGAATCTATGAATTAGTTTTGTCTCAGTAATTTATTGTTTGTGATTCACAATTAATAGTGTTATAAGATTTGAATACTTGTTAGGTTGATTCCGGAATCAATCCGATTTGCGTTCATCTCTAGAGCTATATTAAGGTTTTCAATACGAAAAAGTTGTTTATCCCTGATTCTAAATAGCATAATTGTGGGTAGTGCTTGTAGTGATATATCCTACTAGTCACAAGTGAATCATAACTTTTGTTAAAACGTTTAGTGCTTTTACACATTCGTTTGCATTGATTAGTCTTATTCCGTAGAACTTATTGCTTTTAGGGAGTTAAACTTAATTGTGCTTTTACACTTTAGGTTGCTTTCTACGAAGAATTCACATATGCATCTTTTAATGTGGTTGTGATGAAAACAGGGAATTAACGGGTTATACTTGCGATCAAGGTATCCTAGGACTTTTAATAAATACGAGATTAAAATACCAATTCTAATCATTGATGAAAATACATGTTTGTGAATGATACTATCCCGTGACCAATATCTTCTCCTTATTGATATTCCAACTATTTGCTTTGCTCTATTTTATTTTTACTTTAGTATTTCGCTTAAACAACAAACATCCCCCCTTGGTTACCTTAGAAACTGAAAATTGCATAACAACAATTGCCTCTCTGTGGATACGAACTCTTCCTTACCTTGTGCTTCATTTAAATTTAGTGAGTAAGAAAGTGAAATTATTTTTGACGGATTGACAACCGATCATAGTGTTATGGGGAGAGAAACCTGACCCAATAGCATGCATTAACCTAGTTAAAGCTACAATTGATGAATGAGCTTTACTGATGAAAAAATAAAATGTTGGTAATAGGAATTGTGTTATTTCTAGAGTCATGAATAATACAATGTTGGTGTTATTTTTTTTTTTCGTGTAAGAACCCTAATATGTGTGTTTTAGTTCTTGGCAAACTGAAAGGGGCAACCATTAGGGGGTATATCTCTTTCTAGAGCGTACCTTTCATTTTTAGCTAGCTCACAAAAAATAAAAATATAAAAAATACAAATACGAGGAGACAACTAGCATTAAGTAAAATATATGAAAGAAGAGCTACGACTTTTCATTAGTTTTGTGTTTTCCACTTCTCAAGTTCTGTTGCAGACACAAGTGATTACCGTACGGCTATTTATAGCTACAAACTTTGAGTCGGTAAAACAAGATAAGCACACGTGTCTTATATGTCTAGAAACCGAGGTTACGTTCATCTCGAACCGGCATGCTTCCATAGAAGTCAATTCCATGAAACATCCTACTTTAGATAACTAGCTTGAATCCTCCACTTACATCTTTAGATTAGCTTGATCGAATAATACTAGCACGAATATATGATCAATACGATAATAGACAATCACACACGACACAAAGATTACGTGGTTCACCTTTGTAGGCTACATCCACGGCCAAAACCACCCGAAGAATCTTCATTATCATAACAAGTTATTACATCGGCACACATCATATAATCAACTAGTTATATAACCCACTAGCGCTAAACGTTAGAAACAACATGACATATTACGAAGAGTTTACCTCTTCCTTTGTTCTTCTTCTTCCATAAACCTCCACCGCCATGGTTGCTTCGACTTTAGACAAGAACATGAAGAACATCATGAATTCTAGCTTCTCCCATATGAACCCTAGAAACCCTAGATTTCTCCCATACCCGTTCTCACTACAAATCACTCTTATCACATAGATTTTGCCCCATCACCAACCATCGTAGGGCACAATGGTTGTAACACGAACACTCTCATAAAGAGAGGATTCTCCAAAAGAATGGATTTCTACTCACAATATAAGCCCTCTTATATAGTAGACAAATCCTTGCTCCCCAAGTCTTAGAACTCCTAAAAATAGACTCACACCTTAATTAGGAAATCCTAAACTTGGAAAACACTCCTACAAACCGTCATACAAGTTTCTTAATCCAAACAAACCTTGTAGACAATCTATTCCCGAAATAGGCTTTTATCCACGGTTTTGACAGCAATAGATCACTATTTATGCTTCAAATTGTGTTACCAAAAGTCCAATTTCAGCCATATGGTTTTGTATACGGAACAAAACCCCAACATTATAATATTAAAAGCCTTATTTTTTTTTTTTTTGAAAAACCATTACAGACGAAACACTAACTACTCAGATTTGGAGTCTTGAGTGGTATTGTTTTGAGGGAGCATATTACAGTTTAAAGTAGAAGGTACGAACCACCATCTCTGGAGGATGGGACATAAGACTTAGCAATTGAAACAAGTTTTGGCATCCACATCTGCTTTAAAGGAATACAATTAAAACTTCTAAAATAACAAAATAAATCCACATTTTCGTCGATGTGTTTCGAGTTTGATGGTGCTTGCGGGTTTCTCCATTTTAGATTGAGCTACTTGATCACATTTCTGTCGTCCATCTCCATGTTGCAAATCCCGTTTTTCTGTTTTTGATGCCATCTCATCGCTTCAATCACCCCCAGAATGTTGCTTTCTTCTATAGAGCTCACTTCACAGTGGAAGACCCTTTGTCCCCTGCAGACTCCTTTCTCATCTGTAATGATAATGACCACAATTGCAATAGTTAACCTACAACGCCACTAGCTGTAACATATCATAGTTTGAGTGTGTTTTCCGATCTGAGTGTAACATTGGGCCAGTTGTTCATTGCTAGGGTTCCTATTGTGGGTAAGTTTTGTGGGAATGTTGAGACAGGCTCTTAGGTGGGTTTTTATAAGAGTGATGGTTGTTTCAGGGGACTGTTGGATTTTTTGAAAACAATTAAGGCACCCAGCTTTCCATACATGCCAACTCACTATAGCAAATAATTGGTTTTCATTTATATTGTTGACCTGGGTATTCTGCCTATTGTGTATCCAATTCTCTATCTAGATTATGATCCCATAAGTGTTTCCTATTGTATAGTTCTCCCTAGCCAGACTTCCTTGCTAAAAGAGCACTGTAAGAGCGTGTGTTCACCAGTTTCTATTAAGTTGTCACACATAGAGCAAGTGGTATTTATAGTCGATACCCATCTACCCACTAGACCACTAGCTGGTAGAATACCACTATAGCATTTCCAAACAAAGACACGTATACGAGGGAGGATGTTCGAGCTCCATATTTTCTTCTATATCGATCGGATTTGGAATCATAGGTTGAGCATTGTTCAACACGTAGGTTTTTATGAGATGATCGTACACAGATTTCACAGTGAGGTTTCCTTTTTTGGAGAGAGGCCAGGCAAGGGTATCCTGGGAAGAATGATTTTGATGAAGGTTGATGGATAAGATATTTTGAACCACCATATGGGGGAGAACTTGTTGGAGAAAATCTATATTCTATTCAGAAGCATCATGATTCAAGACATCACTGACTTTTATGAGAGCGTTTTCGACCGTGGGTTTTATATCACTCCTAAGTATAGGGTTTGAAGAGTTTAGAGGGATCAATTATGTGTCCACATTTGGATTTCTCTTTCATTTCCTATTTTCCATGTAACTTTGAATGGCCAAAGGAGTGGCGTAACTATCCTGAATTCTCCGAATTTTGCTCGAGTAGAAATGGTGGGCCACACCATAGAAGACGTGTTTATACAACATAAACATCTATTTCTTTCTTCTTATTTATTCTTATGTTGATCTTTTCTTCTCCTCTTAATAATTAACCTATTTTGATTAAACGTGATTTCAAAATACATTTGAGGGAGACGCAGTTATAAATCCCACCCAGTGTCGGACGCATTTTAATACCATTTTGATAGACGCTTTTTTAAATATCGTTCAAGCCAGACGAGTTTATAAAGAACGTTACATTTGAAAAAGCGGGGGGCATAACAACCACATCCAATATTTCGTTCGGCAATATGTATGGACTAACTCGAATATTATTCCGAGAGCACCAGCTTATAAAGTGAGCTCTATCAAGAATGATAACAAAGAGTTATATCTCTGTTTCTCAAAGTAATCAGCAAATCGAACAGATATGAATCCGTGAGCCTGATTATTATGAGAAACAACTTGGACGTTACTAAAGACCAATGTCCGAGTGTCAATCAATTTCTATCCAACAACCAAAGGTCGGATTTACCAATTGATTGAACTACACACAACCTGTGATATTTCAATTATATAAGAATATAATGTGTAACAGAAATAATACAGACACCAGAGATTTTGTTAACGAATCCACGATTTCAATGTGCATTATAAATATCTGGTTAACACACGATTTCCCACTTTCCCACTCTTTCACTCGAGCAACCGTCACATTCACTGGAGATCAATGTGTCTACTATTCTGGCAATATAAATAAGTCTCTGAATCCACGATTGAAAACAACACAATTTTTCGAGTAATCACCCTCAAGAATTCCATCAATCGACCAGAACTTATTCGAACTCAACAGTTCACAGAAAACTTGCAAAAACCCACAACACATTCACAATCCTTGATCATCATTGATCTCACACAATAATCAGCTTCCCTCCTACAGATCAACCCATCTCCCTCTTTGTGACCGAATTGACTCTGGAACGGCCATTGACTTGGTTTAGGCCGGAGTCATACAGATTGATCTCTCGAACTCAAAGCACTCCCGTGCAGTGCATCTGTTTGATCTTAAGCAGTTTGCTCGGTTGAGGAGTCTCGTCCGCACGGGTGTCTCTTCACTTTCCTAAAAAACCAACAAATCGTTTTTCCCCATCTACATTAGGATTGTTAATAAACGTATTTTGAAGAAGATTCGTGTTCACTAGTGGAGAAAGAACCCCTAATCATTCTCATTATCATCCTCATTGTTCACATTCATATTTGTTTTGTAGTTTTTGCATTATTCATCCTTTCAGAAATTCAATCGATAACTTTAGCTCAACTCTCCCTTAGGAACGAACCTGCTTATCCTTGTGCTACTTGTTAGTGTAAGAAGAGTAAGGAATATGTTTTTTGTGAGTTTGACACCTCATCAACCACGGGCATTATAATAGTGTGTCGCTATATATGAAAAATGCTAAAAAAAAATTCTCATATTTAGACACTTCGTTTGAGATTATAGGAATATGGCACTTATAGCAACCCAGACTGCGCCTTGTTTTGTTGCCATATATAGCTTTTGGCAACAACACTAATGTTGTTCTTATAAGTGATTTTAATTGAACCATTTTCTGACCACTACTCCATTTTGGAGGGAACCATCATTTCAATTTTGGTATGTTATTTAGAAGTAAACTAAAGCCATCCCTTATCTAACTATTTATGATAATACCAAAAATACCCCTCCTAATTAAGTTAGTTAATGTTTAGTTAGTGTAGTGTTTATTTCAATGATTAAGTAAAATTAATTAATGATTAGTGAGTGATTAGTTAATGATTAATTAGTGATTAGTGAGGTTAAATTGATGAGAGGTTTTTTTAAAAGAAGATCATTTTCGAACCTAAAGGGTGAAGTTTTGGGTACTCAGGTATGCTTCAAATTAGTTAATCTTACTTGAATTAGCCAAAACTTTTGGAAAATTGAAAATTTTAAAAACAAATTTCGGCTAGGTCAAAGGAGTTCGACTACGATATCTGAAGAACATGTAGCAGACTTTTCTGCTAGTGTAGTTTGGCTAGTATTTTAGCAGACGCAGGTAGCCGATGTTAGAGCATAGCTCGGTTGAACCCACTAAGCGTTGGTATGTCAAGTTTGGTTGTCATATTTTAGTGTGTCAAAACTCATCTAAGAGTCGCTTGCACAATGTGGTTCCTTCACAAGCATGGGGTGATGACGTTTTTGCTGGTGTTGAATTTGCTGCTAATCCAACAAGGGCCAAAGTTATTGCTGGTAAGCCCGGACATGGTTTCTACATCAATTCCTTCAAGAGGAACGGGAATACGAGTCCATAATTGAGTAGTTAAGTGGGAAACCAGTATAGAATCAGATTAGATTGGATTTTCTGAGATACAGTCTATTTTATTTTTTGTTTTCAAGGTTAAAGATGTTAATACTGATTTTTCTAAAATATATTATGTTATTTGAAGTCAAGAAATCTTGCCAGCTATCTAAGGTATTCGTCTAATGAAAATTTTCCAGTCGGTTCTAATTCGTCGATTGTTTTCATAAAAGTTTCGATGTAATACAGTTCTTTTGTCAACAAAAAAGAAAAAACAAGAGATGTAAAAACTCTTTCAAAATTCCTAGAATCCTTATTTCACTAACCTTACTAAATATAAAGAAGAGAGAATCGTCCAGGGGAGGAGAAGAATTTTTCTTGGGAATTTGGCTTTCATTTAGATATTATCTCAAAACCATACATCTTATCAACCAAATATATGCGACCAATTTATTTTCTAAAAGTCGGCTCATTTTCTATTTTTTGTCACACAATAGACCTAATAAATATATATTTTTCATGCTATGTCAATAAATTGCAGTTCGATGCCATTAGTTGTGTCGTCCCGAAGCACCGCTTTGTTTATTTCGCCTCAAGTTAGCTCTAATAAACAAAAAAAAAAGTATTTGATTTTAATGTTGTCTTTGTGTTTGGTATTCATTTTTAGTTGATATGTCTAATACTCATTATGTCATGTGAAAACAAACACTTTCATTATTCAGAGCATCTCCAATGCTAGGGGTGGAGGTCATCCTATGTGGAGGTCTGAATAACATATTTTTATGGAGGTCATTCACATATGGAAACAATAAATAAAATTAAGACCTTTGAACACAAAAATCATCTCCAATCCTCAAGGTTTTATCTAACAACTTTTAAATTGATGATGTGGACTTAGACCCAAGGTTACGGAGAAGGTCTTATTTGGACTTTATCTTCTACCCCACATAACGATGTCATATTTCCTAAGGACCTTAACCCTTACATTGAAGATGGAATTTTGGTGGAAAAGTCTTCAATCTTAGGTGGAATTTTTTTATGACCTCCACCCCTAGCATTGGAGATGCTCTTATACATGGTGGGGTAATTAGAATTGTTGTAGTATATGAAAATAATGATATCAGCCTCGAGACAGCAATATACTGAATTCAGGGTTGATGGGGCCAGTTTTGAGCTCCTTATCAAATGATATATATATATATATATATACATGTGATAAAGAAGGGAAGCTATGTAGTCTGGTAGAGCACATAAATAATGGCGTGTCCGCGAATTTTAAAGATAGCAGGGGGCGTTCTTTGTTGCATTTGGCTGTGCAAGAAGGCCACCTTGACATGGTGGAGATGCTCTTAATCATGAATGATGACCTGGATGATCATGCAAACTTTGGTCAAACTCCATTGCATTATGCATCCATGTATAATCGAAAGGCCATTGCAGAATTGCTCGTAAGGAAAAATGCTAATACTGATGTTAGAGACAAGGATGGCAGCTGTGCATCTTATCTTTGTGAATCAAAAAAAATTTAGAAACAGAAGATTACTCTCATAAATAATGGATATTTTATAAAAATAAAAAAAATATGAAGGGAATAAGATTTTATTTACTATTATTCAATAATACGAAGTTGTTTGAAATACAAAGAGTTGGGTCATCGTTTGACCAATATTCAGTTACATGATACTTCACTAAAAATTGGCATTGAAATGGATGGGGTACTTAGAACACCACCAACTTTTTCTTTTGCAAACTTATATGAAATCTTTCTCTCTTTCTTCATATTTTTTCTTACCGCCTGCTTCTGGTTTTGAGTCTGTCTGCTAAGATGAAGGTAATGTCTAACGTGACAATTACCCAGAGCTATACAGAGTAGATGAAGACGATGAACCTAACAACATATATATTTGATTTTTTTAATTATTATTCTTGTTTTAGTTAGGTTATTATGATAATTTTGAAGTTCAATTTTCACTTAACTTCGATCATCATATTATTCATTATTTACATCACTAATTAACTTACGGTGGAGAACTTTTCAAAACTTCTTCTATTCTGGATTTTTATTGTGTTTATTAAATATGGATCGTAGCATAGAAAATATAAAAGGGATAGCTCTGCACGAAATTGTGGTGGTTTCAAAACAAGTTTGAAACCATTGTTACCTAATAACAAATATGGCTTCTAAATCAAAATTGGTTTCGAAGCCACTCATAGAAAGTGCAAGTCAGCATTTCCTTTTAAAAAGTTGTTCGTTTTCTCATCTTTCCTTTATAATCTAGGATCCCTGCACAACTACTCCAATTCGTATTCCTCGATAAGTAAATGACTGTAAGTGTAATGTTTTTATTGAATTTTATAAACTTGAGCTATTTTGAGAAAGTCTTTGTCGCTAAGAAATCTTTGGAGACTTGAGGTGTATATTGGTGATGATATTGTGTTAAAAGTTTATTCGTCCTCCCTGTAGGAGCTCTACAATATGTATCGAGCGCAAGATCCTTTTGACGTAACAAATGAATACGTGTTATATTCACCCTCAATACACCTGAGGATGCCTCTTATTCTCTTTCAATTGGTATTAGAGCAAACCATACATTAATAGTCCTGCATACAACATGGAGATCGTGATTAGTGGAGCGAATGAAGATGATTTTGAATCATAAACAAAAATGTGGATCAAATACATATACATCAAACTGTGTCAAGCATATCGAAGATTATCCTCGTCAAAAACCGAATTTTATTAGGATAATTACTAGTCCTAAATGTGAAATAAAAACAAATGCTTTAAAGCTGATTAGCGAAGGATTCAAAGGATAAACTTTACTAGCAATAAGGGCTAGTGATCTTCAGAGATGGAAATTGTTACTTTATTAGCAATTAGGAAAAAATCAAGCTTCCAACTATTTCTGTAATACACGATGTGTTATATGTTCATGGCATGAAAGTCTTTTTGTTAACCAAATTTGTGACAATGGTCACAAAGTATGCTTTAATACTAAAGGATGCAAACTTGTAGACAAATATGGAAATGTCATATTTCATAGACTAAGATGCATATGTAATTTTTAGTATTTATTAGACATAAAATTTAACTTGTACTTTAATTTGACTGAGGTGAATCAACTCATCTTCGGAACAAATGTTTGGACACATTAGCATAAGATGTTGAGCGAGTTAATTGACCAAGAACTTGCTAGAAGTGTTCTAAAGATCAATACCAAAGTTGACGGGGCTTGTGGTGTTTGTCAAAAAGATAAACAAGAACAAATAAGTCACATCACATATAACTGCTAAAGGCTAGAACACCTCTTGATCTAATTTACATGGATTTGTATGGTCTCAACGAACATGCCTGGTAAAACATATGCTTTATAGATGGTTGGTAGGTACTGTACCAAGATTCACATGAATTGCTTTCTTAAAACATCAAATGACACTTATGAGAAATTTTCAATTATTGAGAATAGAATCCGGAATAAGCAAAACCACAACTTAGAGAAAATCAAAAGCAATTTATACCGAAATCTTGTTATTGCAACATGTTTAGGTTATATGGCATTCATTTTCATAGTTTCTAATTTTATCCTTATTTCCTCATTTCATATAAAACTTAAATAACTTACCATGTGGATTTAAAAGTTAGTTAAATAAAACACCAAGATTTGAAATTCCAAATTTTATCACAGTATATCATTGCTGCCGATTTCTCATCTCTGCACACGCATATATGCGTAACACAATAAAAAACATCACTATGTAACCAGAGATTAACTTAATTTTTTTTTCTTTTCCGTATGACTCAAATACAATAAAGGTTTTATTAACATGCTTAAATTTGTGGTCACCGGATCTTTGGATTGACTCAGCCCTGTCAATATTGGTATCCCCGTTATCAATAGTGAAATTTGTAACGTGGATTTGATTAATTAGATGTTGGGGAAGGATCCGTTGACATGGTTATAATGACATAATCCGTTGACATGGTTATCATTTTTTCTACCAAACCAAACCGACAATGAATTTAAAGCTAATATTCTGGCGACATGTTCCTCGTATAAAACTCTACATTCCTACTAAAAATGAGAGTATTCCGAAATACGAAACTTCACCATCCACATATTTTAATTTCAACCGTTAATCTTCAACGGTTGATATTCAAAATGGTAGATGGTGGTCTTATACATCTCGGAATGATCTCATTTTTGGTGGGAGGGTAGAGACTTATAAGAAGAACATGTCATCAAAAAATTAGCCTCGAATTCATTGCCCGTTGGGTTTGGTAGAGAAAATGACGCTAAAATGTCAAGATTATATCATTATAACCATGTCAACGGATCCTACCCCATAGATGTTAGATTAAAAGACTTTCAACAATCTTAAACGCGAGTTTTAACTGCAAGTTCTAATTAATTACTTTTACAGCATTACTCCAATAGATAACAGAGGGAGGATCCCCTCACACTTTTATTATCACACTATCTCACACGTTGGGCGTTATTTCGCGAATAAAAACCAAACCGTAACGGATTTGAAGCTAATATTTTGGGGATATGTTCCTCTTACCAAGTTCTACATGCCCACCAAGAATGAGCACATTCCGAAATATGAAACCTCACAATCTACCGGTCTTAATTTCGACGGCCAGAAATCCGTTGATTTTCAACGGCTCATTTTCAAAGTAGTAGATGGTGGTGTTATATGTCTCGGAATACACTCATTTTTGGTAAGTATGTAGAACTTGGTAAGAGGAACATATCCCCAAAATATTAACTTCAAATCCGTTACGGTTTGGTTTTTGTTCACAAAAATAACGCTTAATGTGTGAGATAGTGTGATAATAAAAGTGTCCCTCCTCATAGAAAATAGGTTATAATCATATATCATTATCACATTGGGCTATCCTCACCGAAATCCAAAGTTTTCTATTTTCCAACCGATCCGTCCAACATTTAATTCAACCCTAATAGAAGGACATTCGAGTCTGTCCGTATCTGTTTGTTAAGTTTTGAAAATTTTTCCAAACTTACCCCACCAGCAAAGTTAATAACCAACCATAGTTATATTTTATTTGGGTTAGGAGAGAAACCGGCCGATTGGAATTGATAAACTCGGTTTCTTATTTTCTTCCTTCTTCTTCTTCGTTCTTTTTCATTCTTCTTCTACTCTTCTCTTCTTTTATTCTCCGGCGATTCTGAGAATTTCCTGGGTACGTGAGATCGATCATCGTAAGGGTTATGTTAAGGATTGATCGTTAGTGATGATATTGTTAGTTTATAATCAAAGAAGGTTCGATGGTGTTGATGTTTAGTCGATATTCCGAAGCTGTTGTATCGATGAGTTAAAGAAGTTAGGGTTTGTATAGAATTGAGAGGTGAACTGGGTTGTTTTTAGATGAAGAAAGAGGGTTTCTGCTAAATTGAAGTTGTATTATTGTTTTGAAGAAGAACTGGGGTGTTAGTGGTTCTGTGAAGATTTACGGTTTCACTAGAATTGCAGAGAGGATTCAAAAGATGAAATTGATACTCTAGAAGATCAATTGAAGATGGGTTTTGTGTATAGAACGTAAAATCCGAGATTTAGTATCTTATTTTCTATTCACAAAGAAGAATTCAAGGGTTGGGGTTTATCTTGAGTTGATACTGAGTATCACAAACACTGAGCATGAAATTGAATAATTGAGGGTTTGTGTTAAGAGTATGATATGAAAAAGAAGATAGTTATACTAGTCTGAGGATTCAATTTCAGAGGCGAGTATGAATTAGTTAGGAGAGATGGGTGGGTTTGACAAACCGATTGGAATGTGGTTAGTAAAAAGTGTAGAGATGTTGGCTAGAGATGTTAACCCTAGATTAAACACACTAGGGAGCGGCAATTGATGGAGAAGATGTAATTCGGTTTGTTATTGCAACCTTGTATAGACGAAGACCGGTGATGAGTTTTGATTTCATTCATTCCGATCCCCAATTTTAACAATACACGTATCGGTAAGTTGCTTTTGAAATCCAATTCATCTGAACTGTATAATTTAGTTATGCTTGTACATTTTTAATTAAGCTATAAGAGACCCAAAACAGTTAATAAATAAAATGCCTTATAATTTCTTGCTCAGTATCCAAGTACTTAGATTGAATATACTTGGAAGACCGATTCTTGTTAGGTGCTTTTGTTAGAATCATTGCTAAAATATTAAGGCGATGGACTCTGCCTGATTTAGTGAAGTAGCAGCTTGTTGCTGCCTTCCTCCTACAACAAGCAAGTCCCCTGTACAGATGAAGTTATGGTTTTATTGAATCTTTGTCTCTTTTCGGGTTTACCATGTCAATCCCCACTAGCTAGTGCAGCAATTTTTTCATTTGTATAACTATAATTTTAGTTTCGGATATACACAACAAGTGTTTCATAAACGTTCATTAGCCGCAAGACTATATGCCCATGAATGATTCTAATTAGCCCATGGATAATGCATTTCAGTCACTTAAACACGAGGATGTGGAGAATATTGGCTATGTCATACCAAAACCTATGATTACACACTTCATTCAAGATTATGAGAAAAATGGAGAAAATACTGGTAGGGTTAAATAGCAAAATAAAATTTGGGTCAGCTGTAATTTCTCTGATGTGGTCTGAGTTTACATTTCCTTATTGCAACTCTGGACATTATTCTACATGTAGGATTTCCAAGTCTTGGAGTGGAGTGGCAGAAGATGGAAAATCCTGACCTGCGAGCATGGCTATGGGGATGAATTCCAATCGGAAAGGTGTTCGTATCGGAAGAATTGAGCCTCATCGCTCCCTGAATAAAGGTCCTGAAGCCATCTGATATTATCCTCAGTTTCGATGGAGTTGATATTGCTAATGATGGGATAAGTAAGCCTTTCTCATTGTTGTGATATTCATTTGTACAATATGTGATTTTTCCTTACATGCTGTTAATATGGGTGTGATCCATGTCCCCTTTTTAGTGACATAATTATTGTTCTGTTAAGTACTTTTTGTTGCCAACCATTGGTTTGTGCCACTGTATCGGTTCCTTATCTTCGTTCTGAGGTAGGCAAGTTAACATCTGCGGTGTCATTATTTATCGTTTCTTGTTCACGTTAATAAGCAAAGCAATGCGACTTGTGTTTAAATACGGTCCTATAAAATGAATTGGGTAACTCGATAACACGGTCGTGTAAATTTAAATTGGTACGTTATTTTTGAAGGTACTATAAATTATGACGGGTAACTCACTCGATGGTAGTATAAATTAAACTAGGTACCCATGCCACTATGTAGAAGTTTTTAATTCTCCGTAGTTTTCTCATTTTATTTTATTTTTCCATTGACTCTTAGTATTATGTTTCCCCGATCTCCTAGTAATGCTTTCATTTCCGTAACTTCTCATTATCAGGGATTTTCCGTTCTCAGGGTTGGTAGTTTATAGTAACTGCTCACTCTATCCAAGTACTTAGATTAATCTAGTCGAAGCTATAAATTATAGTACTTGCGGGTATTTCTTCGGTTGTAGTCGTTGTCATGCCATAGAACTCTTTCATTCATGGAAATCCAATGTCAAAACTAGCTCAATTTTGATCTTTATAGCTTGCACAAGTATGTAAATGGCAGTCCTTCGCGATACTTGTTTCTTAAACTTTCTAGCTATACTTGTTTCTCTTGCTAATCCGTGTAAATGATTTTTCATAAATCTTTGGAAGACTCAACTAAAAAGAAAGCTGCTGAAAAATTGAACACCATACAACATGGTATACTATCGGCAAACTAAACCAAACTTGAAGTCTGACTCCAAATGCCGCAATTAACTTTCGCTCCAACTGCAGCAGTCAAACTTCTTGATACAGGACAAGTAAGTTTAATGCGTTACCTTCTCTATTAGTTCTTTTATTGTCAGCAAGACTGCATTTTACGATTTCATAATTTGTTGTTTCTCTTGAAATATGCATCAATTCTCTATTCTACAGATGCCAGACAATCTAATATATCCGCCCACCATGCGAATATCAACTATCAGGAGAAAAGTTGTCTTCTCATTTGCAAATGGTGTCACCAAGATCCTGTTGAGACTGGCCATGAGGTCTATAAGAGCTATGGATTCCTCTAATCAGTGGTTTCTGTGTACCCAACTTTTTTTATACGATCGTATCTATAATTTGTCCATTTTAATTTATATGGTCGTTTGAAACAGTTACCCATTCAATTTGTATGACCATAGAACAACATACCCAACTTATTTTATACGACATTTGAAGAATAATGTATATTTATTTATTTTGTCGTGTCATTTGTTGTTTGGACAGTACAATTTTATGAAGAAATGTTATTATCGGTCAATACTTAGACCAACTGAGCGATGTTCCGGTTCCATAATTGCAAAAGACAGAGGGTTGAATCATAAATGATTATTTACGTATTGAGCAAAGTAGAAGTAGAAGGTCAGAAGTAGAAAAAAGGTTAGAAGATTAACGGGTTCAGATTAACCGATGAAATTAGGTATTGGGTTCAGATTAACGGGTTCGGGTATTTTACTCCACCCATCTAACAGTGGTTAAGTTAACTGATTAAGGGATAAAAATGTAATTTAGCGTGGATCGGTCCCAACTAGAACGGACCTATTCAACTCAGTCCGTCAAAATAGGTTTGACTGAAACCTTGGCGGGATGCAAGGCTTGACCCAAATTATTGGATTTCAATGACGATTTCCCTATCACATTTGCCCTGTTTGATAGCCGTCCCCTTTTTGATAGCCGCTCCGGATATGAGTTGAATCTGGCAGGGGTGGACTCCACCCTTTGTTTGCGTAACACAAGTTGGCGTAGACTGTAGAGGACCGTAAGATTCCACTTCGGCCTCACTTTCACTATCAACACTTCCCCCTTCTTCTTCTCTTTATTTTTTTCCCGAGTTCAAGATTTGGGGGAGAACTGAGATTCAACACCATGTCAAAGGCTCGAGTTTACACAGACATTAACGTTCTCCGACCTAAAGAATACTGGGATTACGAATCTCTTGCTGTCCAATGGGGGTAATTTCAATCTCTCTCTCTTTTTCATCGAGATCAAGAGTTTTAGTTTCTGATATATGTTTATGTAAAATTGAAACCTTTCATCGATTTCAAGCATGTTGATTTATTTAGTTAAACGTCATATTGATTATCAGCTGGATTTAATTGTTTTTTTTTTTTTGTTGTTGAAGATTTTCAATTTGTTTTAAATGTCTATTGAGAAATTTGATTCATTTAGATCTGTTAAGGACCGGAACCAATAAAATTGAAGCTGTTTGATTGTTGTATTTGACTCAAGTTTACATATTTTTTTTGTTTGTTCTTACTAATTTTTGCAGCTATAGGAGTGATTAAATTTTACATATTTTTATGTGTTGTTTTCTTTTTATTGCTATGTTCAGTGATCAAGATGACTATGAAGTTGTTCGAAAAGTAGGAAGGGGAAAATATAGTGAGGTTTTTGAAGGTATAAATGCTACTAGCAATGAGAAGTGCATCATCAAGATCCTCAAGCCTGTCAAGAAAAAGAAGGTTAAACTTTAACCTTTCCATTGCAAGATTTCAATTTCATATTCATGTTAAGTGAGGCGTTTCTACCTTTTAGAAACATGGGTCATATTGCTTCTACCTACATTTTTGAAGCTTTTATTCTTTTAGGAGTCTTCAACTGCTTCCGTTTTATTCTTTATGAAAGAGGAATCAAATTTTAATGTTTGTTTTCTTCATTGTCCTACTATACAGATAAAGAGGGAGATAAAAATACTTCAGAATCTCTGTGGAGGCACTAATATCGTGAAGTTGCTTGACATTGTTAGGGACCAGCACTCAAAAACTCCCAGCCTGATATTTGAATACGTGAACAGCACAGATTTCAAAGTTCTGTACCCCACACTAACAGATTATGACATACGCTACTACATATATGAGCTTCTCAAGGTTCTTAATCTACCTGTTTCTTGTGCTGTTTGCTTGATTTCAAGATTACAAAAGAGAGAATCGCAGTATCTTAGGTGTCACATTATCATCAGCTCAAACCTTTGCCTTGCATTCTCTTTGGATGGTGCCATAGTTATTGACCAACCCTTTTGAGTGAATATTGAGGACCACCAGTGGTTTGAGCATGGGGTTTGACAATGCCAACAGTAACAGTCCAGAAAAAGTTCTGACCGTTTGTAACATATGACTAACCTATGAATATGAGGCTGAGTATAATTCAGAAGATTAATATGTAACATTGACTCATGTGAACCTAATTCTTTTTGGGTGGGTATTGCAAATACAAGCAGTCCGTAACATTATGATCATCAGCCTCGTATCAATAACCCAGTAATGTAATGTAACCCAGTATATTTTGAAATTGAAGATGTAATACTGTTGTCTTATGAACCCTAAGTACCATCAGAAATCTGGACATATGATGCCATAGTGATTGTCGCAAAATTATGCTCACTTGCTAAATCAGTCATGTGAAAATAAAAATGCTTACCTTAGTATCCATCTGAATTATGATTGCATATATTGTCATGGTTATCATTTGTACTGTTACACGTTGCATACTTAACTCATCTTGGCATATGGTTGCAGGCTTTAGATTACTGTCACTCACAAGGAATTATGCATAGGGATGTCAAACCACACAATGTTATGATAGATCATGAGCTGCGGAAACTTCGTTTGATAGACTGGGGTCTTGCTGAGTTTTACCATCCTGGCAAGGAATACAATGTCCGTGTGGCATCAAGGTAGACCTTCTTAGACAACCTAAACCATCTAGGCAACATACCATCTGTTTGTCTACATATATATATTGCCATACTGATACTGGATCGTCTGTGCAATATTTTAACTTTTGGTTTTCGTCTTAGCACACTTGTCTTCTTGATGGTTAACAACATTTACCCTTAATCCAGATACTTTAAAGGCCCCGAACTCCTTGTTGATTTGCAAGACTATGACTATTCTTTGGACTTGTGGAGCCTCGGGTGTATGTTTGCAGGAATGGTGAGAATCTCTTTAGAAGAAAATGCTATTTTGTTTGTAACCAAACTTTAGTTGCTTTAAGCATATTTTCCCCAAATCTTAAATTCGTGTGTATTTTGCAGATATTTCGCAAGGAGCCATTCTTTTATGGTCATGACAACCATGACCAACTTGTCAAAATTGCCAGGGTAATTTTATTCTCGTGCTATACTGAATGAGTTAAGAAAACTAATACCACATGAACATAAAGCAAACTGCTACCAGTAAAGATTGATAAACTATGTTCTGAGCCACACGCATGTTAATTTGTTGGATGCTAAGATATAAACGTTTCACTTATAACTTTATAACTTTATCACTACCACTTACTTCATCTAATGCCATCTTTAATCACCCTCTATCACAACTGTTGAGCCATATAACATGCCCTTATTGTGATCAGGATATTGTATTCCATGACGTGCTCGCCTGACTAATAGTTTTGGTGCTGATGTCATTATTCTTCAGGTACTTGGAACAGACGAGTTAAATGCATATTTAAACAAATATCGCTTGGAACTTGATCCCCAGCTTGATGCTCTTGTGGGAAGGTACATTTGCCATAATTTATTTTCTTTTTTGACAGTCTGTCTAGTCCTGGTATCTTGTCTGTTTTTTGAGACCGCTATTCAATATCTGAGATAGTAACCTCGATAGGTGGAGTTCACTGTTTAGAAAGTGAGTAGAAAGAGTTTGAAATGTTATTCACATTCAAGAACAGAAGTGCTAATCTCGACAAATTCTTTGACATTTTCATGCAGGCACAGCAGGAAACCATGGTCTAAATTTATCAATGCAGATAACCAGCATCTAGTGTCTCCAGAGGTCAGTTTCTTTGGTGTGCATTAGATTAAATATTTGGGTGATCTGGCTATCGTCATGGAGATTTGTTCTTCTGGTGTCTGTCACTGACTCGCAGTAATTAGCTATTAATGAATACTTGGTTTGTCTTGAATATGCAGGCCCTCGACTTTCTTGACAAACTTCTTCGCTATGATCACCAGGACAGGCTTACAGCAAAAGAAGCTATGGTACTGTATATGAATCATTGACTAATATCAAGTCTTTCCAGTCTTTCCAGTAAACTTCTTTTTTAATTATTATACTTGGTACCCATACTCATTGATCTCATGGGCATCAAATCTTCAGTAGTCTACATTAGGCATTTCCATCATTTAAATGCTTACAGTGCCAACAGCCAATCTAAAAGAAAAACCAAAAGAATACTTACGCATGGCCAATAACTAGTGTGCTTATCAAACCTGATTCTGTGCGTACTTCAGCTTAAGATACATGTAGATATGCATTTATTAACTTTTAACATGAACTCCTTGGCATTTTACGCATGATATTAGAAAATAAGTTAGATGCTTGTATTTGTATGAAAATGATATTGTTTGTGTTACTGTTTGACCAAATACCTTGAGGATTTTTTTGTTTCAAGATCAGTGCTTCACATTTACACCGAAAAGCTCTAGATTTTTTTTTAATGTTGTTTTATATATCTTCCTGATTTATTTATTTTGTGATATTTGCTTCAGGCCCATCCATACTTCTTTCAAGTGAGAGCTGCTGAGAATAGTAGAATGCGGCCACAGTAATGCAAAAAGCTTATGGCCGGCCCAGGGTGGGTTTCTCTGTTCAATCAAACTACGTGCAACAATGAGCCATTTTAAGACGTTCTTGCACATATTCCTCCTACTCAAGAGCGCCTCACAAATCGCAATCTTATACATGATGTTCATCTCCCGTCAGTCGATTTAATTCTGACGTGAGAGTTTGTGATTTATACTAGTAGTCACCATTACTAGTCCTTTCAGATTAAAAAGAACTAGAATTAGTCATGTTGTAAACCTTTAATGCAGATTGAGTTTGATACTAAGGAAGAAACATATTTTTGATTACATTTAATGCATTTGAACTTTGTAACTTGATGTTCATCATATTGAGAATTTGAGATATCAATTTGACTGAGGATTGTATTGGACCAAGCTCACTTGAAAAGTACAAGGCATTTTCACTGT
Source organism: Papaver armeniacum (assembly GCA_023531295.1). NCBI lineage: Eukaryota > Viridiplantae > Streptophyta > Magnoliopsida > Ranunculales > Papaveraceae > Papaver > Papaver armeniacum. The sequence continues at coordinate 398,192 of JAJJWW010019147.1, forward strand.
TATATTTTGGACACTAATTTTTTTCTAAAAACCAAACGGTTGCGTATCTGAAAATAATATTTCCAAAACTAATAATATTTCTGGGATATGTTAGGCGAACACATTCCGGAACACATAGCTCCACCATGAGTTATATATCATTTTCTTACAAGCTCGGTAAAGGGGCGGTAGGAATTGGTAGAGGGGCGGCAAGTGAATAAGACAAAAAAGGTCATTTACAAGTAAATTCAAGTGCCCCTTATCAATGAAAAAATCTGGAAATGACTAATTAGCCCTTATCGTTAATAATCAAGATTAGTGTTGATAATTAATTTTCACTTATTATAACTCTAAAATCAGATTTTTAGAGTTATAAAAAAAAAAAAATTTAGAGGAGAAGAAAAATAAAACTTATGTGATATTTGTGAAACCCTAGATTTTGATTCACTCAACCAAAATGAGTGATTCCAGTGACCCGGTGTACTTCTAAATTAGTTCACATTAGTTTTTTCTCGCTCAAAATTATCTAAAGTACATAACAAAATCAAAACTTTTGAATTTTCAGAAGAACTTACGGTTGCAATTTTGCTTGTTACCAATCAGTAACTCTTAGTTCTGATTCGTAAGTTATCGAATACCAACCGTGAATCGGTTAAATTTGGGGAAGATCCAATCGTAAAACCAGTTACGGTTGGTAACTAAATGCTCGATACCAACCGTAACTAAGTTACGGTTGGTAACCAAATGCTCGATACCAACCGTAACTGAGTTACGGTTGGTAAACTAAAATAGTTACCAACCGTAACTGAAGAAAATTCTCGGATATAAGAACATACGGTTGGTAATTGAACTATTATCAACCGTATGTTCTTCAAAATCTCAAGTTACGGTTTGTAATTGAGTTATTACCAACCGTAACTCTCATAAACCCAGAAATTTCAATTTCAATTTTCATACAAAACCCTAATTTTTGATACAAAATTAACTTAAATCCAACACGATAAACTAAACCCTAACTGGGTTTTACCAAACATTTTTCAAATCGCCGATTAATCGAAGACGATGAAATTTTCAGTTTTAATGGAGGTTACGGTTGATGGAGGAGAAGAGAAGATGAAGAACAAGATGAAAAAAAAAAACTGATTTGATTTTTTTTGATTCATTAGGTTTAAAAAAAATTGATTTGATTTTGGTTAATTTAAGGTGAAAAGGATAATCTAGTCAATCTACACCCCCTATAGGACACCCCCTAACCAATAAGAGGGACATTGATATCACACTTGCCGGCCCTCTACTATTTCTTGCCGCCCCTTTACCAAGCTTGTTTTCTTAACTAAATGGTAACAGTTTCGGCTGTTACACCGTTAGGAAGATGGTGGTTTTCCATTAGTCGTTTTTCTTAACCCACTTTAAAGTAGGTTAACAAAACTGATTTCGGCTGTCCAAGTAGCGAGTGATTCAGTAGAGTATTGGATGAACAAGAAACGTAACTAAACGTTGGTTGGTTGTGAACCAGTAGATTTCATAAAATATCGGGTTTATTTTGTTTTCGTTTTCATTTTCTGTTTTAATTTCCTTCTTCTTGATTGATTCTTCAAAAAGTTGTAAATTTCTTGAATTAGATTCAAGATGATTACATCTTTTTCTTCTTCATCGTCGTCAACACCAACAGTAACAATTTCAAGACCAAAATCATCAATAAATTCAAAGACAAGATTAAAAACCAGACCTTTGATAAGAGCTGCAGTTGTAGAATCAAGACCAGCATCAATTACAAGAGGAAATAATAGTAATAGTTATGCTGTACAAGTAATTGAACCAAATTCTGTCTCAACAAATAAAATTTCTAGGGCAGATGATATGCAAGCTGAAGCTCAAGCTATGGCTCGTGCTGCTGGTGCTACTGTTTATAGTCCTGAACTTCTTTCTCTTAAATACAGCGATAGTCCTCTTAAGGTTTTACTCGTTCTCTCTTTACTCTCTACTCTCTCTCTTTGAATTGAATTCATTTTTTCTTACTGTGAATTGAATTTGAGTAGGTGGTTCGGAGAACAGTTGAGATTTTGGTAGGGCTTGGTGGTTTTGCCGTAAATGTGTTGTTGGATCAAAGGAATGGTCAGCTTGATCGTAATAAGAGGATGAGAGCTGTTGAATTGAGGAAGACTCTTACAAGATTGGGACCTACTTTTGTTAAAATTGGGCAAGGATTATCTACAAGACCAGACCTTTGCCCTCCTGAGTATCTTGACGAACTCTCTGAATTACAGGTAATTCAACTGCATTTTTTTTTTTTTTCCAAAATGAAGTTGACATTTTTAGGCAGACCCATATTTTTTTTGTTTGTTTGTTTGAAACAATAGAACTCAGTTTTTTGTCAGGCTAAGTTTAGCAAATTTTATTCCAATGTATATTATCATGTCAATGAAATGAGAGACACTGAATCTTGTATATTTGTTTCTCTGCTCTTATAGTACATATAGTTTTGTATTGTGTGATATCAATGAAGAACTACACCAGCTATTAGATTAGTAGGAATTAGAGAGCTGATGGAAGTTGAAGATGGGAGATCTAAGCTGGTGTTAGTACTCGTACTTTTATGGGCATTTATGAATTGAACAAGAATAATAATGACTAGAAAGCTCTGTGGTAGTTATTTTTTTTCCTTGTTGTAGTTATAAATACAGTTTTATGTCTATATCAACCTTCTCCGAACAATTTGATTGGGCAGGACGCTCTTCCGACGTTTCCGGATACAGAAGCATTTGCATGCATCGAGAGAGAATTGGGGTTACCTATGGAATCCGTTTACTCATCAATATCTCCGTCCCCAATTGCAGCAGCAAGTTTAGGTCAAGTTTATAAAGCTCGATTAAAAAAGACTGGACAGATGGTTGCTGTGAAGGTTCAGCGTCCTGGTATTGAAGAAGCTATTGGACTGGACTTCTTCTTGATAAGGGGTGTGGGGATCTTCATTAATAAATACGTCGACGTGATAACCAGTGATGTAGTTGCTCTTATAGACGAATTTGCTTGTAGAGTTTTTCAAGAACTCAATTATGTTCAGGTTAGTTTACTCCCTTAACTTCCTACATGTATATAGTCGTGAAACCTTGTGAGAACACTTTTTTCGGTTACAACCTTCTCTCTCTTGTGGGTGGATGCTAACAGTAACAGGTCTGTGCAGGAAGGAAAAAATGCTAGGCGATTTAAAAAGCTATATGCAGATAAAGTAGAAGTTCTTGTACCTGATATTTTCTGGGAATACACTGCTGGGAAAGTATTAACAATGGACTGGGTAAATGGTGTCAAACTTAATGAACAAGAAGCTATAGAAGGACAAGGATTGAAAGTCTTGGATCTGGTAAACACGGGTATTCAGTGTAGTCTTAGGCAGCTTCTTGAATATGGTTACTTTCATGCAGATCCTCATCCAGGTAATCTCCTAGCAACCCCAGATGGGAAGCTTGCGTTTCTTGATTTCGGGATGATGAGTGAGACGCCAGAAGATGCACGATTTGCTATTATAGGTCATGTAGTTCACATGGTCAATCGGGATTATGAAGCTATGGCTAACGATTACTATGCTCTGGACTTCTTGTCACCGGATGTAGATGTTTCTCCAATTGTACCAGCGCTGAGGAACTTCTTTGATGATGCGCTTAATTCAACTGTGAGTGAACTCAACTTCAAAACAATTGTGGACGGTCTGGGTGCTGTTTTATACCAATATCCATTTAACGGTGAGTCCTGATGTTTTGGCTTTAAGGTTTTATGCTGTAAGTTAATTTCGTAGCTGTAGGTGACTACACTAAGAATTGGAAAATTCGATCTTGAAAACCAGGATAGATAAATTGCTAACTTGAGTCGGGGCTTGTCACAGTTGAGTTAGGAAATCATTTTTAAAATCCCACAAGGGATTCATACAGATGTAGAGAGTGAATCTTGGAAAATAATTTCCCATGAAGAGTAATATCAATTGACTTGGCTGTTCATACTGCTTGCAGTTCCACCATATTATGCGTTGATACTGAGGTCACTGACAGTACTGGAGGGATTGGCAATTTATGCGGATCCTAATTTCAAAGTGCTGGCTGCTTCATATCCTTATTTCGCAAAAAGGCTTCTCACGGATCCAAATCCATACCTCAGAGACGCTCTTATCGAGCTGCTGTTTAAGGATGGAAAATTCAGGCAAGTTTAAATTCCAGTTATTTTTTCTCATCGGTGATGGTTAATGACTGATTACATTAATAATATATATTGACCTAATGAAATTTGTTATAAATTTATGCAGGTGGAATAGACTTGAAAACCTACTTGTTCAGGGAAGTAAGGATAGAGATTTTGATGCCAAAGATGCTTTACAACCTGTGTTGAAGTTATTATTGGGCCCAGATGGTGAAGAACTAAGGAATTTAGTTATCAAGGAGGCAATACGCGTTAATGAAGCTATTGTGCTGGGCACTGTTATTGATACATACAACTCAATTCCTCAATTTTTGAGAACTTTAATTCCTAATGGCAACGGAGCTGGGCTTGCAATGAGTAGCAGTGAACAACAAAGCATGTTGCAACTGCGTGATCAAGTTCTGAGAATATGGGCTCTTCTGCAATCCTCGGAGGGTTTTAATCCGTCCCTGTTGCAGCCTATTGTACAGGTAAGAATCTAATTCCCAGTTCTCTTTTTCGCTCTTCCATTTCTAGCAAGATTCAGGTTTTTAACCAAGGGGAGAGCCAAAAGATTCACCATTTCTAGAATTGCTTAACTTGTTAGTATGGTCCCTCCTTCGCAACACGAAGGGAGAAACGTTGTTTTTGCTTAACTTGTCAGTATGGTCCCTCCTTAGCAACACGAAGAAAGAAACGTTGTTTGTTTTTGGCGGGCAGCAGGGAAAATTTTAATGCCAATAGTTTTAGTTGTGCTGGTAGAGAGAGGATTACTATATTCAACTTGCATATTCCTTTTTTAGTTATCTAATCTGTCTAACATGACCAGATTCTTCAAGAACGTGAAGCTCGAGATTTTGGGGGCCGTGTAGTTGGAGGGATTACCCAACGTCTCGCAGCGCGCTTGCTACAACAAGTTCTACGCTCTCCAACTACGGCTCCTACTCCAACTTCATAGAAAGCTGTGAGTACCAATTGAAAAGGTAATACATTCACATAACTTGTAACACGAAATGAAGGTATAATGAGCAAATACGCTCGACATTCTTTGTTCGACCTTTTGTAGTAAATTAAAAACCACACCAATTGGATATAGTAAATTGAGGGTATAAATCACATACAGAATTTGTCTATAATTACACTTTGAAGGAAAAGGTTCGATCTCTGTCATCTTTTGGTTGCATGGCTTATTCATACTGGTGAATGATGCTGCAGAAGAACTTCCGAGCTTTCCAACATACTTCGAACTATTATACTGAAAAATGCATTCATGAAAGAAGCACATATGTGCATATCTGGCACTTAGTATCCATCATACTGGTTTCAATTCGGGTATAAATGTTTTACATTTCCCTCGGTAAGTATGGGCATCAAAATCATTTTTACGAAAAGCCCCGCGAGTGAACTTAGGAACGGGCAGATGATGATCATCTGTAACTGGGAGGTGATGAGACCATCTGTAACTCTTTATTGGCCAACAGGAATGTGTAACTTTTCGAGTTTAGGAACCAGTCCATGAAAATGAATGCATAAAGACCAATCGACTGATCACAGATGTTATAACTTTGAGTAATGGTTTGAACATTGACGAATAAGTGTAAGGTTCATTCCCAACCAAAAGACTACAAAAATGAGTACAACCGCCATCGTTTCATTGAAGTATCCACCATGTGGACGATGTATCCAATGTCCTAAACGACAAATTATGTCTTTTCTCTACTCTTTCTTTCCTTAATCCAGACATGTCTCAGTCCATCCACTTATGCAGTGATTTAACAAAAAAAAAGAAAATATACATCGCAACTCTGAATCGCAAAACAAGCATCTACAGCAAGGGAACTACCTATTTCTTGTCTTCTTCCTTGGCTGCAAAAAATTCTCAACTCCTCTGAAAATTCCCTAGCAACGTCAGAAAATAAAAGTAATTCCAAGTTACCTAATCTATAAACAAATGTAAATATAAATAAATTAAGAAGCATCTGCACAGATAAGCCATAAAATTAATCTTAGAATGACGGATGAGGTCTGCAGTTTATGATCTGGCTTGATTACAGCTCTAGAAAGAAGGCCGGCTAAACCCCATCACTTGCAGAAGTAAACGGATTATGGGGCCAGAGTTGCTTTGTTCTATAACCATCAGCATTTTATAATTATACTTTTAATGGCCGGTCGAAAAACCCAGTCCCACACTGCACTTCACACAAAGATAAAAGAACTTGTACCAGATTACAATGGAAGAGTCAAGTTTCTGTTGAATCTGAACTTATCACTAGCAATACTATTTCTGTTTAAGATGGACAGTGATGAGAAATTTGAAACAGGAGAATCAAGTAATAAACAAATGATGAAAAACCGAGAAAGATCTTCTAGTTCTGTAGCAGGTTGTTCTAAGTATCCCAACAGAGAGAATCCAACCAAAGGTACATATCGGCGATCATCCTCTATGTCTTTGCCAACAGAATTCGCTGATGCTGCGATGGAATTGGCAATTAAAAGAGCTCTAACTTGTGAAAAAGAAGATGAGAAAAGTATATCCATACTGAAGCCTGCTTCTATGCAGAGTCGTCCAGGTAGCCCTTGGCAATTTCCCAAGATCCGCAAGGGAATGCGCCGAAGAAAATTCATCAATTCAGGCCGGAGAAAAGCCTCAACCGACAATGGTTTAAATGAGATAACAACTTTGAATGGCAAAACTCTGCAAGATCAAAATTCATTATCTGACGAGGATTCCAGAGATGAGCTGGAGCCAATGACTCCTGACATAAGAACTGACTTCAGTGCTTCTGCTTTCTCTAGCTGCGAACATAATACCCAGGGGATCGCGAAAAATAAAGAAATGAAGTGCTCTTCGAGTAAAGGTCTGAGTAAAAAGTATCAGCCTAAACTTTTTGAAGATGTTGTTGGACATGAGATCATCGTTAAGGCTCTCTCTAGTGCTGTGCGGACGGAGAATATTACGCCTCTGTATCTGTTCCATGGACCAAGTGGCACTGGAAAGACATCAGTTGCAAGAATATTCGCCATGGCTTTGAATTGTGAATCTACTTCATGTACCAAACCTTGTTGGAGTTGCAGATGTTGTTCAAGAAGTCTTTATATCATGGATTTATGCACTGGAAGTAGAACAGCTGGCTTCCAAAGGATCAGAACACTTCTTCAAAGCACCACATTCATTAAAACCGTCTCCGGTTTTAAGGTTTTCATCATTGAAGAATGTCACACACTACCGGCGGATGCATGGGAAGAAATTTTAGATGTAGCAGAGACAGGAGACAGCACAAACATAGTGTTCATTATGATCACTGAGAATGTGAGTACAATGCCAAAGGCTATATTATCAAGATGTCAAAAATTCTGCTTCTCAAACCTGAAAGACATGGATATTAACCTGAAGCTAGCAAGAATAGTGGCACGGGAGAAGATAGAAATTGAAAGGGATGCGATGAAATTAGTCATTTGTAAGGCACAAGGGTCCATGAGAGAAGCAGAGAACATATTGGATCAGTTGATCCTGCTGGGATCCAAAATTAAAACTTCCATGGTTCAACAAATTGTGAGTATTAGTGAAAATGCATAAACCTCTTTTTAGACTTGCACACTCCATTATCATATGTATGGTTACCTCTTGGCACTTGCTCTCTCTCTCTCTAATATGTCTGTGCTTGTTTCTGGTTACAGGTAGGTTTAGTGCCACATAATAAGCTTCTAGACCTACTCACAGCAGCAATTACGTCGGATACCATCAAGGCTGCGCGATCCACAAGGGAGCTGATAGTGTCAGGTGTTCAACCACAAACCCTCACTTCGCAATTGTCATCTCTTATCACAGTAATCCTCTCGGGTGCTTCTGAAGCTGTTAAATCATCATCGGCCACGTCGTCAAAAGATAAGAGACTTTTGAGAAGTGGATCACAACTCAGTAAGTTCCTGCTCCCTAATATTCAATTATTGAGCGTTAATATCACCTCCTCATGGTATTGGTGTATGTTGCAGCTAATAATCAGTCGCAGAGATTATCCCATGCCCTGAAGATATTAGTTGAAACAGAAAAGCAATTGAGCCTGTCAAATGACCAAACTACATGGGTTTTGGAAGCTCTACTACAAATTTCATCAGAACAAGCTCCCAACAAAATTTCCACTGACATTGTTTCGGCAAGAGAACCTTCAGGTATTTATTCTTTTCGTAGACAAATAATCGATAATCCTAGTATGAGATAAAGTTTTACAGTTATCTAAATTGACATGAATCATTTTCGATTTTAGATGGCAAATATGCAACTGCAAACAAAGAGCACTCCAAAATTACCATAAATGACCAACAAACAAGCACAGAAAGCCTTTTTCAGACTGAGAAATGCTCTAGTACAGTAATACATAGAGAGGGTGATTTCATGCAGTTGGGCAATATGGAAGATGTATGGCAAAGCATGTTATGGAAAGTACAGAATGGATATGTGAAAAAACTCTTATGTCAGCAAGTGAAGCTAGCATCATTGACCATATGTAGTGGTAATAATTACCTTTTCCAGCTTAATTGCTGCAAATAATGTTGCAAGGCATTGAGATATTAGCAAAAAGATACTGATTTGTTTGTTTGATGTATCTTATACCAACGGCTAACAGGCAACGCCATTGTGCACTTGATTTTTGAGAAACCGGAAGATAAGCTGGCAGCTCAGATGTCAGAAGGGACCATCTCTGAAGCTCTGAGAAATGCTTTTGGCCGCCCTGTTACAGTGAATATGAGCCTAGAACCAACTCAGCTGAAAATCATCCAGGAAACCGGTGCCTCATCTACTAAATCTCAGGTTGATTGTGGACATGCTAGGCAATGGCAAGGATCACCACATCTCCCAATTTCTGAATCACCAGGCAGTCCAAATGTTCGAGCAGTTGTAATGGGTCGCAGCAAAAGTCAGAAGTCATCTTATATATTGGAAAACAACTTGAGGCACACAAAGTTGCCACTTATCACAGAAACGTCTCAAAGCAGAGAAACCAATTCGCCTGGAGAACAAGAAGCAAGAATAGCTCGCCCTCAACAAGTCCTACCCTTTTCAGGAATTTTGACACCGCTAGGAGGGAATGCCTCTATGGATCATGTAACTGACCAATGGGTGAGACAGGGGAGCCTAAGAGTTGCAACCGATATCATGAAAGCTACTAAAACAAATTTGTCACTTGCCTCGGTTCAGAATGGCGACGCAAGTGTTGAGCAATACAGCCAAGATTTATTGTTTGAGAATGCGAACATGGGTACAGAAAAGATGGAAAGAAGAAACTCAAAGATGTATAAAGATCAGCAATTGCAACAGAAAGGAAGAACCAAGTAAGTAGTTCTGTAACTGTAATGTTGATAGAAAATCCAAGTTTTTGTTTCCAATTCATTGATAAGCACATACTAACAGCATAATCTTGTGTGCAGAGTGTTCAGCCGCTCTTGGAGTTGCAATGAGATATTCTGCAGGGCGGGGGAGACAAAGGTTAGAAACTCTACAACATGAACCTACTCTGGTGTACAATGGCATCCAAGTGGGACAATTATCTCCAAGTTAGGAACCAAACTTGTCACATTGATGTACTTTTCGAATAGCGTGGGACCGTGCTACACATACACTTGTTTGCTACCCCACTTTCGAGTAGCTTGAATGTGTGTTTGAGTGTGCGTGACAGAGTTTTATGTATGTACATTTTCCTTGTTCTGCAGAGATTCGATTCAGGTAAGAAGTGGGATGTCTGGGAAAGTAGTACTGATTTCTAGTTTTCTCAACACGTTTTTCTTGATTGTATCTTTTCTCAAAAGAAAAGGGCATGTTTCATGGGACATTTTCCTATACATGTGGGATGTGGATCACATCTTTGGGTTCAATTCTTCAGGTCGACATATATACAAGTACCTGTACTGCAACGACCTTTAAGATGTATTTGATTCAGATTATAACCTTTTACCCACTGCAGTCAGCACCCACCAACCACTCTGCATGCCAGATGACGGATATAAAGCGGGGTATGAGGATTCCACCTCCACGTAATGTATATGTGTTCTCGAGTCATATTATCTCTAACCACCAACACAAAGCTACAGACATAATGTGGTCACTCAAAAATGAAAAGTCGACTAATCCTAGCAACATAACTAATTAAAAGTCGGTTAAGTCTGACGGAATTTTTAACCCCACTCTCTCTCTCTTGTGCATAATCCTAAACTTACACGCAAAAACTACTCTTTTACAGTATTCTGGGGATATACAAGTGTAGCGGTAATAACTTTCTTTTTAGTTCTTTTGGTCGACAGATAATCATAAATATACTAACAACAGATTAAAAGATGTTAGAGTCCTCGACTAGACTTGAGGTGGTGGTTAACGAATTAAGACGAGTAGTTGAAAGAATTGTGTATTGAGTCTTGATCAGTGATCATACCGTTACTTAATGCTAATAGAAGTTAGTTTGGAGTCAATTTAGGAAGATCTGAGACGTCCACGTTGCTTTGGTTTAAATTAGAGTTATTATTAGCTTATTATTGCATGGTCGGTACTCTTTCATTAAAAAGTATATCTAAATAGACTGTCCAATACAAATTCTCAAGTCAGGTAGCAAGAATAATGCTGTATACAAAACTGTGTACTGTGCTAACTAACAAGAGTGATCAGTCGAGCTTAATATTAATAAAATTGAGCACAAGTAATTATAGAAAAAATGGATTAGTTAGTTTAAGGGTCATGTTAATGTATGCACCCATGCATAGATTAAGACCTATTAATTAAGTATATATTTATATAGAATTTTGGGATTTACTAATTAATTATATTGGGTTTTGAGATATATATTGGGATAAGAGCAATTCCTATGGGATGAACAAACTCAGAGTTTGTTCATTTTGCTCCCACTATGAAATGAACAAACATGAAAAAGGTTCAAATCAACAGATCTGTTGATTTGAACATCGAGTCGGAACATCCGGCGCGCGTCTGTTGTAAGGACGCGCGATCGTGCCATAGACGCGGAGTCAGAAGGAATGTCGCTGGAATCAGAAGGAATGTCGCTGGAGTCAGAAGGAATGACACCCCTCACATATTCTCTCTCCAAAACCTGATTATTATTATTATAATTATGGTTTATTATTTATTATTTATTTTATTAGTTATGTAATCTGTGGGACCAAACTCTTATTAGTTTATATAAATAAAATCATTAGTGGGACCCAACTCTTATTAGTTTATGTTAATAAAATCAATAGTGGGACCCTAAAATATCAGATTTGTTCATTTTGCCTTGTGTCCCATAGTGGAGAACGCAGTTTGTTCATCCACGTGGCTCAACAAAATTTTATTTTTGTTCATTGCCATAGGAACTGCTCTAACAGCTGAAGAAAGAATTTCATTTAATGAATACCGAGATTCCATAATTACCCTTGTACAATTTGAACGTTTGGGGCCCTCTAATACTAGCCATCACCATTCCTGAAACCGACCTCTTTTGGTCCGAGGCTATAAATTGCCATCACCATTCCTCTTTTGTAATGTTTTTCATAAAAGGAAGTAAGTGACACTTAGCATACATGTCTTCATTGATTAGTTTAGTGTTTTTGGATTAACCCCACTTCCTTCCTATCTAGTGTTGGTATAGTGGTATTGCACTGCACGAGAGTTCTTTGAGTTCGAGAGATCAATCTGTAGGACTCCGGCCTAATCAAGACAATTGTCGTTCCGGAGTCAATTCGGTCACAAAGAGGGAAGAAGGTTGATCTGTAGGAGGGATGCTAAGAATTGTATGGGATCAATGATGATCAAGGATTGTGGATGTGTTGTGGGTTTCTGCAAATTGATGAACTGTTGAGTTATGGAAAATAAGTTTCAATCGAGAATTGTTCTCCTTCAGTCATCAGTTTTTTGAACTTATTTATATTGCCAGAATAGTAAACACATTGATCCAAGTAAGTGTGACGGTTTCTTGAGTGAAAGAGTGGGAAAGTGGGAGATCATGGTAAAATCAGTTCCGTGTCATGTGAGACTTGGTTGATCGTCCACCCACTATTTTGCTAACTCCCTCAACCGTTTGCACTACTTACTCACGTTTCTCATCGTGGATGAACACACATGCCGTAGGCCGCCAGACCAAAACCCTAATTAATATCCCCCATGTGACGTGATTGATGTCTCACGAACGTGGAGTCTGCCAGGCATACGTGTATTTAATTAGTCAGTTATTGATGATTATACAGTGAGTCTAAGTTTTGTTGAATCGAGCATGATTGACGAATGTTCAGTGATTCATGGATTGAACATGTCTGTTGAGACGTATAATTCTTGAATAAATGTTGATAACTGGATCAACATGACAAATATTGATGAACTGAGCAAAATATTACTTGTCTGAGCAAATATTGCTTGTATGATGGATTGTTGGATATTGATAGTTGAATCAATATTGATGGATTAAGCAAATATTACTCGTCTGAGTAAATTACTGAATATTGATAGTTAGATCAAAATTCCTCGTTTGAGCAAATATCGCTCGTCTGAGCGAATACTGCTTGTTTGATGAATTATTGATAGCATGAACAAATAAAATATTAACTAAAATATTGGTAGCTGGACCGAATATTATGTAATTAATTAAGATGTTGATCGATGGATCAACATAAAATTATTAGTGTTTAAACCTGCTCAAATTTATGATTTACAGAGCATTCAGTTTGAAACCCTAATTTTTGATCGATTGTTGATCAGTTGGTGATTTATTGAAAACCAATCACTGAGTGAAGGAGGGACCGGCTACATGGGATGATGGACGACCATGTAGCGTCCAAGTGCTCGTGTGAGCATGCACCAAAATCCTTTGTTGACCAATTGGTGAAGGGATGATTAAATGCTGGTTTAATCATTTCTTAGAATAGTGCTCGTCTGAGCATTAGGTGATAAAACCTAATTATGGAGAAGTGAAGGACCGACCAAGAGGGCATGAGACCGGACCTTGGTGGTCGTGGGACCAGCTGATGGTCGTTTGAGCAAATTCCAAGTTGGTTGGAAAGAGTTTGGACCCAATATGAGCAATTGAGCAAATTGGGTCAAAATTATAAAGATGTGTGGGACCGGCTCCTTGCAAGCCTTAGGGCCGGCCTTGGTCGGTCAAGGAAGCATGCCCGTGTCACCATAATTTTCGTGTCTCAGTCCTGAGAGTTTTGGTATTTTCTGGTGTGCTTTTGAGCAATATTTTGGATTTTCAGAAGAGTTTGATCTTTGACCGAAATTCTTTATTTTGCTCGAGCAAGTAGAACTTTGCTCGTTTGATCAATATTTTGAGAATATTAAAATAATAATAATAATTTAATATTTTCATGAATAGCCTAGTCGGTCATGTGACCATTTGACTTTTTGGCTTCATGGTTTGAGAAATATTTGAGAAAATATGGAAAAACCAGGGTTTTTGCTCAAACGGAGGAGTTTCATGAGATGAGGGAAATAATAATTATGAAAACAAGGGATTGCAAGGTGTGGGACCGGCCACGGCTAGGGCATGGCCGGACGGCTAGGTAGCATGGTTCCGTGACACCTTCCCGTATTTTTATTATTTTTCATCGTTTGAGGAAAATATGGAGAAACCGTGAGTTTTGCTCAAACAAGGAAAGTTGATTGAATGAAGGAGTTTTCATGAGATCATGAAAATAATAAAATAAGAAAAAATAAATGAAGAGGCGTGGGGTACCGGCCACGGCGGCATGATCGGCGGCCGGTGGGCCCGGTCCCTAGGCTCCTCTTTTTATTTTTATTTTATTATTTTCTCTCTCCTATTTTGTGTAGGATTCCTCGTTTGTCCATATTTTTGAAGGCTCGTTCGTGCATTTGGGTGCTCGTTCGTGCATCATCGTTGAGTACACTTGCACCATTTTCTTTGGGCTTACTAGGTGATAGTCCAGACGCCCGATTGTTGAGTGATTATTACTAATTCATGAAATTCAACGGAGAATGATTCATGAAACGGAGTAAAAATTATGAATTGTGCATCTATTACTAATCCATGAATCCAGCTGGGGAAATCAGGGAACGGAGTAATGAGATAAATTGGTTATCTATTACTAATCCATGGAATCAGCCGGGGATCATCCATGGAACGGAGTAATGAGATAAAATAGATTATTTTCTAGGAATTCAGTCGGTGAATGTCACGCTAGAATTAATTTATTGTAGAATCGAGATATGAGATAGTTGAAGCATCATACTCGTTCTGAAAGGTGTATAGTCAGGGAACAACGTGCAGCGTTGACGTCCTGAAGGCGTTTAGCCCTCTAAAAAATAATTATGTATAGAGAGCCGCCTGAATCTATACACGGTCTCTTTACATAGTCAGGGAACAACGAGTATCGTCGACAGCCTGAAGGCATTAAACCCTCTAACAAACAATTATGTCTAGAGAACCGCCCAAACATTATTTTATGTATAGGTGGGTCTCTCTATGTAGTCAGGGAACAACGTGCAATGTCGACGTCCTGAAGGCGTTAAGCTCTCTAACAAACAATTATGTCTAGAGAACCGCCCAATCATTTGATTCTACATAGAGGTATGATGAAATGTGTGTATCATCGAACGCTCAGGCGGGGAGGCCTTTCGAGAAACATATTCATCATTGCTCTGAGAGGAACGCTCACTCAGTCAGAGATTGTGAAACGGTTCACGGATTGTAAAAACATGAATCGTCACATGCGTTCCTGAAGCCGGGTCAGAAACATGCAATATCATGATTTTACGATTTTGACCTTTGTTGAAAATCCACCATCAATAGACTTCATGAGAACAAGGTCAAAGTTAACCTTTTTCAACTCAGTTCGTAGCATGTTAAGATCTTTTACAGAGTTCTCAAGCTTCAGTTGAGTCTTCCCAAGATCAGTGAGAAAACCATGAACCACTTCAGCAGAGACCATCTCAGCATTTTCTCGATCTTGATGAGAAAACGCATAATAGCATGAGGCACATGATTCGAGTTCGTCAGTTTTAACAAGGGTTCTTTTCTTCTTTAAAACAAACTCCAAATAAACAGAATCATCAATTGAATCAGCTGTCAAATCCCAAGAGCTTGGAGGAGACACCATCCTTAAAGAGAAAAACTAGAGTAAGCATGCTCTCATACAGAAAAAGGTTTGGTATTTAAGGTTTCACAAGAACCAGAATTTAGGGTTTCCAAGTTTGGTCCGTGACATATAAAGTATGTATATGCACGTACATAGACTTACCCTCATTGGTGAAAATACCAAAAACAAAATCATAGGAGTTGCAAAAGAAAGTTTAACAAAAAATTGCTCGATAAATAAATTCACAAAAACTCGGCTCTTGGAAAAATTTGGAGCATAGCAAATTTTAACACTCCCTTTTTTTTTATAAATTAACAACAAAACAAAACAAACAAATAAGAAAGTAGCTGGAGAATCAGAACACATTTTTGCCGACAAGTATACCTGATCATATCTCACTCAATCAGGATTTTTGTGAGTGAGATTTCAACCTTGTGATTAACTAGCACAAGTATGAGCCTTGAGCTCATTAAATGAACGTTGTTCTGGTTAAACCTCTTTCTCCTGATCTTTGGAGGAAAACCATTGTGATGTGAAAAGTTATCATAAAACTTACTATCATCAAAATATGACGCATAGTGTTGATTCTTACCTGAAGAATTTTGACCAGAGGGAATTGACAGCCTGTTGATGAATTCTTTATATCCTTCAATTATCCATTTTAGGTTGACTTCCATCTCTCCATTGCTTCCTTCTTCTGGTACATTTTTCACATCATGAACAACATAATCTGTAGTTGCAGGAAATCCCACACTACACCCCTCACTATATCTTGATAATAATTTCTAGATCTAAACTTATTTGATATGAAAATGAAGATAAAAATGCTAAAATTGTAAAATGGACACAAGGATTTTTACGTGGTTCGATCAATGTGATCTACATCCACGATTCTTCACTATGATTTTTGAGGTTACATAAGAATTAGATTTACAATCTCCATTAATGGATATTTTGTAGAGCTCTAGATCTAATTATTTGGGGAAGAAGATGATAAAGAAAATAAATCTCTCTCCAAAAAATATCTCTCTCCAAAATATTTCTCTCTCTAAAAATGTCCTCTAAAAGTGTCCTCTCCTTCTCTCTCCTGCTCTCCTCTTTATATAGGTGTTTACATAGTGGATGACAGTTCACATACAGCTCATATTCTCTCGAGCTCTTTAATAATTTCGCAGGCTTTTGCTACCTTCTCGCGCGACATTCTCGCGAGTCTTGCTACATTCTCGCGAGTTATGGAAAATAATGAATCTCGCAATCTCTTCTCGCGAGTTAAGGAAAATAATGAATCTCGCAAGCTATTCTCGCGAGTTAAGGAAATAATTGAATCTCGCACGCTAAGAAAATATGTTGTGCGATATTTGAATCCTACATCTTGCCTCTTTTTCCTTGAATATTGCTTGAAGAGCATTCTTTAAGGAAAAATCCGTTGTTGATGTAATCTTTGATCTTTGTTTGATGAAGGAACGAGCGGAAGAATACTGGACTTGAAAAGTACGTGCTTGCCTCTATTCTTTTGCGAAGTTCCGAAGCTTTGCGAAGTAAATAAGAAATACTATCCCGAGGTATATGAAGTATGAAGTATCCTTGAAGAAGTATAAGAAGTATGAAGTATGAAGTATCCTTGAGAATTATAAGAAGTATGAAGTATCCTTGAGAATTATAAGAAGTACTTAATCTTCTAAATATAAGAAGTATTGCGAATCCATCATGTGAAACTCTCGCTCCATGTTCTTTGCCTCATGCAATGCTCTATTCTTTTGCGAAGTTCCGAAACTTTGCGAAGTGAATAAGAAGTATTAATCCTTGAAGTATAAGAAGTATTGCCTCTGTTCATGCGAAGTTATTATTCCATTTTTGGTGAAGATTCTTGTTGTTCTTTGGTGAATATCTTCTTTGGAAGTGATTCTTGCCGAGAAGATAAAGAACATAAAAAATTTTTCTTGGTTATCCATAATTGCCTCTGTTCTTTATCTTTGAAGGTAGAATCTTTTAGAAAATGTTGGATGAGGGAGTTGTATCTTCATTCTCATTTTGCCTCTGCCTCATGCTTTGTGCTCATGCGATAGTATAATCTCTTCAAGTTGCTTATAATTTTGCGAAATAACCACATTTCGCAAACTAATCACATTCTCGAGAAATTATGACTCATTCTCTGTAAATTCTGAATAATACCTTGAGAGATTCCAAATAATATCGCTTGAGAGATTCGAATAACACTCTTGAGAGATTATAAATAGTTCTCATTTGAGAGATTCTCGATAATTTGTAAAATTTTGTAAAATACTTGTGCGAGTATAATGCTTATGTAATGATTATGTTATGAAATGTGTATGCAATGGTTATGCCATGAAATGCTTATGCAATGCTTTCATGATGCGATTATGATGCTTGTATGATGAGAATGCTTGTCTATGCAATGTATAGCTAATGTTTGTGTTACTTAGCTCATTTTACCGCTCTAAAATTGATGTAGCTTTAAATCGCTTCCATTCTTGATTTCTCTCGGTTTTATCTTGAGTATATCCTTCTTCGCGTATTTATTGTTCCTCGCAAGTTATTTTGCTTGTGCTTCATTTTTCTTATTCCCAATTCAAAATGCTTATGTTGAATTGTCATTGCGACAAGATCGCGGGACGTCTTTACATTTTCATGTAATGACCCATTGGTCTTGCCTTATCAATTTTCTTGTGTGGTCTTATTTCGCCTTCCTAGTTAAAGGTCTTATTATGCCACCCCTCATTGCGACAATATGACAGGCCTAAATATTCTTGCGAACATAAAGCCCCATGACATTGCGAGTCTTGCGACGAAATCGCAGGACGTCGTTACACTTTCATGTAAAGACCCATTGATCTCTGTCTTATCATTTCTTAGTATTATTTCCTCTGCAGGATGTTTTAGTTGCGACAATATGACAGGCCTAAATATCCTTGCGAACATAAAGCCCCATGACATTGCCGTCTTGCGACGAAATCGCAGGACGTCCGTACACTTTCATGTAAGGACCCATTGATCTCGTCTTACCCTCGCGTTAGTATTATTGCCTCTGCAGATCATTTGCACAAATATGACAAGCCTAAGTTTCCTTGCGAAAACAAAGCCTCATGACATTTGCGTCTTTGGCACTTATCAGCTCCCTAATGGAGGGTGCCGCCCTTATCATCTCCCTGGTTGCCCCTTCAAGGAGGCGTACATCGGCCATACAAGGCTAGCTCCTCCCATACGTCTTAAAAACAACCAGCTTGTTTTCGCAGCCTCTTATCCCTTATACCTATAGGGTTTATGGTTACAAGGCTGCACCCTAAGTGGAGTTTTCTTCCGAGAAAAGATGCGCCAAGACTTGTCAAGAGTGGTAAGGAAGTTCCATGCTCCCGCACTCTTGACTCAACCGTGTACCTCGGCGCCTTGATCATACGACTCCTTGAAAGAGACCCTCGGTCGCCCAACCAGGGTATATCCTACATATATAGTTGGGAATCCAAGGTACCTCTTCCGGATAGGCTTTCATGGGCCCCAAATCTCCATGACTCGAGTTCCGGGAGCGGTGTAACCTTTTCCCCCGAGCCATGTCAAGAGATACCCCCTTATATGACGCACTTTAGGTCTTACATTTGCCTCTTACGAAATATCATTCGCGAACTAGGGTGTACGCCATAAAGGTTCGTCCCATTCACTCACTTATTCATTTTTGTCAATTCATTCAATCATTCATTTTTGATTATCTCTTCTCATTATCTTTGCGAAATTATCGCATGTCTTCATTCTTTCATTCATTTCTCATTTCCACTCACTTCTTTCATTCATTCTCATAATATCATATCATTTGCGATTTGTTGCTGTTGTTGTCTCTTGCGAAGTATATGATTTGCTTCAAGCTATCATCCTTGAAATGTATGAACGTCGCATAAAATATAAATATCTCGCAAAAAAAGAATTGTGGGAAATGAGATTTGAACCCTTGACCTGCCTCTTGCATATTCTCGCACCATACCAACTGTTCTAACCTCATTTGCGAAATTAACTTGCGAGATAATCATCAACTTTCTTCTTTGCGAGATAAGCAATGTCTGTGTGAAATTTTGCATAACAAAAATAAATGTGCGAGAGCAAGAATTGATCCTGCGACCTTCTGCTCGCGTTCATGCCTCCTGACCAACTGTGCTAGCCAAGCCTCTGCGAAATGTTTCTGCGAAATAATCACTTACTTTCTTCTTGCGAAATATACTTGCGAAAAACCCATGCGAAAAATACACGTTCGTTGAGATTTGAACTCGCGCCCATGAACTCATTAATTTCGCAGGTGACCAATGTGCTGCCTCTTGTTTGCGAAAGAATGAAACAACCTTGCGAAATTATCCATTTTTTTCCTTTCTTTGCGAGGAGGAGATTCGAACCCGCGACCTTAATCTCCTCATGTTCGCTTTCGTGACCAATTGTCTACTCCTCCCGTGCGAAAGGATCAGAATGCTAATACATGACTTATATTCACCCTTTGATATTCAAGGAAAAAGATGACAAAAATTCTTCGCGAAAGGTAAGACTCGAACTCGCGACCTTATGTTTATACTCTTCGCCGGTGACCAATTGTGCTAGTGCTTTGTTTGTGAAAGAAACACACAATACTATAACTTTATTCACTTCTTCGCTCTCGGAAGTTCAAAATATGTAAAAGGTGGGATTCGAACTCGCAACCCCAAGCTTATTCTCTTCGCGAATGACCATCTGGACTACTTGCTGCTTGCGAAGGAAACACACAATGCTATAGCTTTATTCCATTTTTTCCCCTCTTGAAAGTTCAAAAATATTTGAAAAAATATGACTGTGGCGAGATTTGATCTTGCGACATCAAGCTTCTTCACTCCAACTCAAACCATCTGCTAGGAAGTTTCGTTTGTGATAAAAATCAAGAGTTTTGTTCTTATCCTTATCTTCGTTCTTCCTTTATTTCCTTCAACAATTTGCCTTTTTCTTTTTCTCCTGAATATGAAACCTTCCATTAAAAAATTAGCTTTCTTCCTTGAATTTCATCACAGCAACCTATTTTTTTTTTTTTTTTTTCTCTTCCTCTTTTAATGTCTTTGAATTGTTGACGGTGTTTTCTCCTAAAAGTGTGATTTCTTCCATGACATTTCCATTTTGCTCCTGAAACTTTAAGATCTAGAAATAAATATGAACAATAACTAATTTTCATGGAAATTTCTTGATCTAACAAGTCACAGGAAGGACAAAATCCATTACTCTCTCCCTGTTTCTAGCGCCAATATGTAGTTGCAGGAAATCCCACACTACACCCCTCACTATATCTTGATAATAATTTCTAGATCTAAACTTATTTGATATGAAAATGAAGATAAAAATGCTAAAATTGTAAAATGGACACAAGGATTTTTTACGTGGTTCGATCAATGTGATCTACATCCACGATTCTTCACTATGATTTTTGAGGTTACATAAAATTAGATTTACAATCTCCATTAATGGATATTTTGTAGAGCTCTAGATCTAATTATTTGGGAAGAAGATGATAAAGAAAATAAATCTCTCTCCAAAAATATCTCTCTCCAAAATATTTCTCTCTCTAAAAATGTCCTCTAAAAAGTGTCCTCTCCTTCTCTCTCCCCGCTCTCCTCTTTATATAGGTGTTTACATAGTGGATGACAGTTCACATACAGCTCATATTCTCTCGAGCTCTTTAATAATTTCGCAGGCTTTTGCTACCTTCTCGCGCGACATTCTCGCGAGTCTTGCTACATTCTCGCGAGTTATGGAAAATAATGAATCTCGCAATCTCTTCTCGCGAGTTAAGGAAAATAATGAATCTCGCAAGCTATTCTCGCGAGTTAAGGAAATAATTGAATCTCGCACGCTAAGAAAATATGTTGTGCGATATTTGAATCCTACATAATCTCCCTTCTTAATTGAAGAATATCCATGAATTCTTCTTCGACGAAATGGTTTAGGAAGAATGTTTTGCTGAACATTTGAGGAACACATTGAACTTACTTTCCTGGTGGGATACACATGGTGAGTACTAAGACCAATTGGTTTAGACATACGAATGTCAGTTACACCTTTGAGAATTAAATCTAAGGTGTGTTGAAGACGAATAATAGAATTGTCATTCAACCCATAATTCCTCTTTTGTTTACCATGCCCTTTTGAGTCACAAAAGAGACACACTTTTTGATCACCTGAGTGATGAGACAGAACAGTCTTAACACCATCGTTGGGAGAATTCTTCCTTCCATGTGATGTGGACATTCCTTGATTAGAGGAAGACACATGCACATCTTTTTCAACATGAAGGGATTTCGATTTTGCTTCTGAACCAGAAATTTTTCCAGTTAAATAAGAAGCAATTGGTATAGTGGACTCTTTGGAACATTCTTGAATAAAGAGTTTACTCAAAAGAAGTTCAGTTTCCAAAGCATCCACTTTGAGTTTTCCCTCATGCAAGGTCTGTGAAGGACAGGCAGAGGCGTTTTCCTCACGGAGGACTTTTAGAAGAGAGTCACGCTCATTTACCATACCAACAAGAACATTGACTTTGTGCTTCAACCGATTGAAATTGTCAGACTGGATTCTAACAAGTTTTAGAATCACTGCACTCTCTTTGGCTGCATTCCTTTCAACTCTGACTCATCAATAAGGTAGTCGGTGAAATACTTGTCAATGCAAGTCTGTTTCATGGGAACACTGGGTTCATCTATATTCGAGATTGACAAATCTTTCTCTTTAATAGATTTTATAGAAACAAGACTTTTATTTCTGGCAACGCGTTTATCAGAGATAACACTTCTGTCCATATCAGATCGCTACAAACACGGACTTATAAGGTCTTTAATGTGTTTGTCTGCTCTGATACCAATTGAAAATGCAGGGTACAAAAACCACACCCAACAATTCGTTTGGAAATGTGAGAGGACTTACTCCAATATACTTTCTAGAGAATCAACTAGACAGTCAGACTCAATCTAGAGAAAAGTATATACAAGAGTTTAAATCTCTATCTCTTAATTCAATCTGCAATCAGCAAATAGAAATTTGCAAGCCCTTTTGAATATATGAGAAGTAACTTGAATGGTACCAAATACCAATGTTCAAGGATCAATCAATCTCAATCAACAACCAAAGGTTGGATTTCCTAATTGATCGATACAACGCACAACTTGTGATATTTCAATTATATAACAAAATATTGAAACTTATGGTATCTCTTTTTTTAGAAAATATTGTTCTTATGAGATCAAAGATGTTGAAATCAGTTTCCTGAATTGGAAAATCTAAATCCCAAGACTAGGGTTTATACTTTTCAAAACTTATGGAGATACCTAATATGACAGACCAAAAAATTATGCATAACGCGCCAGGGCACACAGGCCGTGACTCACCGATGCGTCACTCTGATGCTACTAATCGGGCCTCAAAACTCGCGCCAGGTAAATGCACATCCATTTTCCTTTGCAAGCATGCTCAATGATCGGTTGTCAGCCGACAAATATAATTTCACTTTCTTACGCACTAAATTTAAATGAAGCACAAGGTAAGGAAGAGTTCGTATCCACAGAGAGGCGTTGGTTGTTATAAACTTTCAGTTTCTAAAGTTTCCCGGTGTATGTTTGTTGTATCTAAGCAAATAAAAGTAATTAAAAGCAAAATAAATTGTAGAGAATAATCAATGGAGAGAGATATTGGTCAAGGAATTCATCTTCAATCTTAGACATGTGTTTGCATATATGAATAGAATTACGATTTAATCTCTTGTGTTATCAAAAGCCTAGAGAATCAAGAAAGCAAGATAATCTATTAATTTCTCATGTTCATCAACACACACATTAGCCTGCGTATGTGAATTCTACCTAAAGAATAACCTAACGCCTTGCGCTAATCAAGTTCAATTCCTAGGAGCATTAAGTTTCAGAAATAGGCTAATCAATGCAATTGTCATGCGTTGCGCAAAACAATTAGGACAATGGTCAAACTCTACATATGATTACGAGAGTGTATCACTACAAACCATAAACATATTATGCTACTTGCATTCAAGGTTATCGCTTGATGAAAAACCCTAAAATAGCTATGGACTAAGATGCAAGTTCAATTAATTGGCCACTTAACTAATCAAACACCAAAATCCTATCACAATACTTCAATCATGTGATCATAAAAAGCAGAGAATTGAACGATAAACAAGAGAGAAAACTAATGCATAAAGCAAACACAAGTTTTAGAAATCGGACTACATCCTTAACCAATAATAGAGAATTTAGCTACTCATAGCTATGGAGTTCATCACAAAAATATCAAAGGAATAAAGAAGAAGATGAACAAAAGCAAACCCTAGTTGTGTAACCCAAAACGGCTCGCAAAGTTCCAAGGAAAAAGATATGAGATATCATTCCAAAAGTTGTAGAATTCCTCTTTTTATAGCCTTCTCCTCCTTCCATAACTAGGTTTTGTCTTCAAAGTCCATTAGATGTAAATCCACCAAGCCCACGAAAGAGAGAAACCCATGTAGAAAATATGTCCAAGAAGTCGTCGCCGGAAAATCGGGATTGTGGCGGAAATCGACTGGAAAGTCACCGGAAATCGGCTCAGGTGGATCGGCAAAGTCCGCCGGCCCAGGTCAATCAATCAAATCGGTCGGGTCAACGGGTCAAAGTGAATCGGGCGAGTCAACTCGGAGTCGACCTAGTTGTGTGAGTCGCTGAGTCGCACCGACTCGGTGAGTTGGCCGAGGATTGCCGAGGCCATAAGCCGGTTTGACCTTTGGCCAAACTCGATGATGCACAATCTTGGTGCTTCGGACCATGACGGCCCTTCGAGACTGCCATTTCAATCTTTTGTCATCTCCCGGCTTATTCACAACTCTTAGTTCAATCTTGCGCCTTCATCTGCAGTTCATCCAACTCGGTTAATCCGTCGAATCCATCTTTGCATCATACTCCCACTAGTTACGCCTCAACTCGGACTCGAGCTTCAAATACCAACTAACCCCCGCCAGGTTCGGCATCACCATTTCACTGCAATCTGGCTGTACGGTTCCATCAAAGACCCATTGCCTTGAGCTCAATCCCATTGCCACACAACTCATTAATCTCGGCCTAAAGAAGAGATTCCACCTTGCTTGATGTCGCCCTTGCCATAGCCTTTCCAATCACTCGCACCGGGCTATTGCATTGCGGCAAAATCATCAAAATCATCACCAACAGAGCACCAACAAGTACCGGTTCTGCGGCATCTCGGGTTCAATCTCGGCTTCATTTCTGCCTGAGTTGGCAGTCACTACTTGCTCCAACATCAATCATCCCTCTATCTCTGTCATTCCATAACCTCGATTTGAACTCCATCAGCTTGCAACATTTCCTCCTGTAATGCAAACTACAGTGCTTAGCTCAATTCTCGCACTATCATCCTTCTCTCGCTAGCTCACTAACAACAACCTTGATAAGCTCAAACCCGAGCCGCAATCCATCTGACCACCGAGGCTCAATCAACAGAGCCACCACCAACACTCACTATCTGCACTTGAGCCCTGCTCAACTCTGCCATTCTCATCTTGAGATGATTCTTGCTTCTTTTAATTGCATCTTTAACTTTCAACTCAACACAACTGCAAGACCTGCCATACATTCCACCTCGACCACTCGCTCATTTCTTTGGCACCAGCACATCACTCCTTTGCCTAACTTTTGCAAAACCGATTAAGCATAGTTGCACCTCCAACCACTAGTCATTGCCTCACCCCAGTATTCGAGAAGCAAAGACCGACTTCAAGTTAAGCTCCACTGCATCCATCAACAACACCTCCACGCTTTTTGCAATATATCCTGCCCTCACTTGTACCATGACCCGAGCTTCTCCTTTGCCATTACTCAACTCGCATCAATCTTATACCCATCGTTCCCCGGCAACTGAGACTCCACCACTTAGCAATTATTACCACCAGAAGCAACACCCATAGATCATCTCTGCATTAACAACCTCATAATAGCACAAGAAACTCCAGTTCAACTCTAACTCAGCAAACACATCAAGTTCAAGACCCTAACCTCAATCTCCATCTCAGCATCTTTCTTTCCTCCATTGACAGCATCAACTCATATAGATTCAAAACCTGATTTGAGTTACCACCTCTAATCATTTCACAAACTCTATTCTCCCTGAGCATCATCACATTGAACCTGAATGAATTCCATTCTCATCCTAACTGCTTCAGTGTCGATTTCCACCACAAACCCTAACTCAATTCATCCCTAATCTCATCTTCTCAAACTCAGAATCCTGTTCTTCATCTCTCAGCAGAGCTCAGATTCACATCCTCAATTTCTCTTCTCCCTTGGACTCAACACAGCAGCATTTGCTTCCCTGGCTTCATTATCATTGCCAAATAACATATCCTGTCAGTTACCCATAATCACCACTAATTCCCCGCTCGCTCTCGTCCCTCAATCCGAGGTCCGAGCTTGAAACCCTTCAATTCATCACCTTTTCTGAGTTAGAAACCCTTGATTTGATTTCAATTCCTGGAATCACAACTCAACCCTATCATCTTCATCACGAATTAATCAACAACAGCAACTCGTTGTTACTGAATTTCTCCATCTTCTTCCCAGCAATAGTCTCGATCTCTCTCAGTTTCGGGTTGAAGCATGTTACCTTAAAACTTAGCTTCCACACAGTTCCAACCTATCATGGTTCTACGCAGGGTATAAAGCCATCAAGGCTAATGCCGATATATTATTTCATGTATCACTGGCTTCCAAGTCCTTTCCAGGCATAACACATGCCTTGAACTTGCGTATAGGCCACTGGAGGCCTATTTTCATCTTCCCTACTTATCTTAGGCATAACTGAAAACATGCACTGACCTTTCTCATGCCAAGGGTGCATCAATCATGCTCATGTCGTACTTGCCTTAGGCTTATGCAAGCTCCGCTAACTTGCATACCGATATCGCTTACTTTTCTGGCCATGCCCAATACGTCATTGGTGCATGATTACATCGAACACCTTGATAGGAAGTATGAGCATCCAAGGAATTGAAAGCAACTCGCCTCATCAAGTACGACAACAATCATCTCTTGCATCGCCTTGCCGAGCTAGATAATATGTGTTACCATAATCAACCTGCAATTAGATGATATGAGCAATAATGTGTTGGACCATCAATCATGCAACTCATTGCGGCTGCCTACGTACCCTTCCATACTCTAAAGGGATCAAGCACTGACTGTAGTTCATCCTCGTCGAGACAAGAAACTTAATCCAACTTGTGTTGCAAGGCCGTGGCTAAGCAATAATTTCCTAGTTCGTAAGAGACCTTTGCAAATGATGCGCAAAAATGTTCATCATTGACCTTTTCTTGTGTTGCACCACATATTAGTTTCCAACGCCGCAACTTTGATATCTAAGCATCACAAAGCTATTTCCGGCACCATATAGGCTAAGCTATGAAGCTTTAGGCACATGTCCGCTATATGCACCTTCAACCAACTACGCCTACCTATATATGTTTTACTGACATTTCTACAAATCAAAGATAGGGATCACTTTAACATGCTTGCTTCACTTTTCATGGTCGTTGCCATGTATCTCTGAATAACCAACTATGATGGTTGTGTTTCCGTTCTGGGCCATAGGCCAATTACAATATTTGCGACTTGATGGCTGCATATTGTCTCGGACATAGTGCACCAATATGGTGCGATATTGGACATAGGCCAATGACCAGCATAATACATTATGGTAACACTACTTTTCTCAAGGCCATCCTCCCAACTGGCCTGATGCAACTTTGGTGCGACATTGGCTCTTGGCCAATATAACTCACATAATACGCCATACATGGCGCAATATTAGCCTTGGCCAATATGCCCAACATAATGCGCCATTTTGGCGTGATATTGGCCCTTGGCCAATATGCCTTCGTAATGAGATATATTGGCTCAATGTTCCTATTAACACGCAACGTAAAATTGAGATCAAGCTTCATCTCAATGATGCATCTTTGAGCACGCAACATGCGAAAAATATGGGTGTTACACCCGATCTTCCATCTACGCAAGAATCACTAACAAGATCTTAAACTAAGATGTATTCTTGTGAAAAACTCACAAACAAGATTTCAATAGATAAGAGTTATACTCAATCATGCTTGTAGTTTTCCGATCAAATCTAGATTTGATGTGCAATTCTTGAATGACCTTATATCATAGGAGAAAGACCTTAGAATAGACAAGAATTATATACAACACAAATACGAATGCCGGTTATGAAACTATCATTCTTCAAGATAGGTGAACCCGTGCTCCACGAATCCCAAGTGAGTCCTTTAAAATTTGAAACTTGGATCTCAAGGATCCTTAGATATTTGAAGGACAAACTTTGCAACAAGATACACAAGAGTATAGAGATTAAGTTTCTTATGTACGTTGTTGATGTACTTGATTAATAGTTGTTGAGGGGTGAATTTCAGTTTAGGTTCTACCCGTCCTAGCTATTACACATGACCTCACAATTCCAATAATAGTAAGAGAGAGAGAGTTGTCTTTCCATTGTACCTTGTCCTTTCTTTTATAGGCTTTCCTAAAAGCCCTCTTTTTACTACTTCATGACACATGTCCTAATACCTCTTAATTACCCTTAATAACATTCTTTAACATAACCCCTTCCTTCTTCATTAATTCCTCCTTTATCCTCCCATTTTTCATGGGTATCTTCTATTTAGGCTTGGGTTTAGTCCCCAAGTCCTACATCTTAACCCAAGTTCACCTCTATTCTTAGGGGCATCTCCAACTCGTTAAGGGGTATTATTTTTCATGTATCAACATTAGTCCCCTGGCTATTTGGTCGATTATCAGATGATCCAATAGCCAAATCCTTTCGTACTCCTATGTACCGCGTGTCATTGAGAGTAGGACAGTTGTCAGAGCATTTATGGCGTTCTCTCCTTTATATAGAAGCACCCATCTTCCAGCCCGGTCAATTTTAGTCCTTATCTTCATTTTTATTTTCTTGTCAAGCACTTTACGTAGATGGCTCACTCCCTTCACGGGTACGCGCTAACTCTGGCGCCAGTCCCCGCGTTAGTCTCGATGTTCAAGAAATTAGAACTGACGCGCCTGCTACTGGTGGAGGCTGAGGTTGAGGTGATTTACGAGCATAGGTTAGTTAAAAGGGATTTCACGCGCGCTCAATTTGCAGAGCGCTTTGAAGCGCGTCAGGCTGCTGAGGAGGCTGGTTGACTAACATATGCAATTCAACATGCTTAGGATGATGCCGCCACGACCCGCAACGCTGCTGCTTCGTTAGTCACCGAATCCTTGACGATGAAGGCAACCATTGAGTATGTTATCGCTGACTGTCGTTCACATATCTCTGGCCATGCTGCTTCACGCCTTCTCGGGCACACTCTATCTTTGACTGCTATTTCTGCGCTTGTGAACCCATCCTATCCTAGGGACGAGCTCGCGCGCTTATTGGTGTTAAGGGAGGAGATAAGTGTACTGCGGGATTTCAGGCAAGCCCGTCGGGATAAGGCACGCCAAGACCGCGATGAACACGAAGATACTCTAGCATTGGCCCAAGGGGCGAAGGCTAAAGGGAAACTTATTCGAGACATCTACAAACTGATAAGTGATGCCAATTGGGGGCTGTCCCAAGCCAACGTACAGTGTGACGAAAGTAGGCTTATGGCGGAAGCCGTGGATGTAGATATTGCTCGTTGTCGCCTATTGGTAGCTGGTTAGATTAGGTGCTAGCTTCGGGGACAATTTCCTTTATTTGCTTTTTATTTCATGCACTTTTCTTGTTGGATTTTTCCTTCTCAGTTTATATATATTTCAATCTCTTTTTTTTTTCCCGTTATGTTATCGAATTTTCCTCTTTGATTGATTCCCTTTTACCTAACCTCATCGACGTTGCCACATTGGTCTTAGGCCTTAGTTCCTAAGTCTCTAATATTTATGTCGAGGTTATCCTCTCTCTTAACCTTGTTTTGACACGTTTCTCAGCGTGCAGAAGGGGTATGAGCAATTGCTTCGTATTCCACGCCCTCTTCCTTCGTGTGTGTATATAAATACCCCCATGCTATTATCGTTTCTTAATCTTGGTTATCGTTACATCTACTATCATATATATATATATATATATATATATATTGCTTGGTAAGTCGTCATTATGGCTAACTCTCTTCATGGGTATGTGGTGTCCTTAGCGCCCATTTTCATGTTAGTCTCGGCTTCGTTCAAACAAGACGAGTTGAAGCGGCTTCTGTTCGTGAAGGCCGAGGTTGAGGAACTTCTGACACAGAGAAAGATAAGCAGGGATGCTAAACGCGTGAATTTCAGATCCCGGTACGAGGCGTATCAAACTGCTCAGGACGAGTCCCCCGGTCTGTTATCATTGGAGATCCAACAGGCGCTGTACGAAGCTGTCACCGCTCGCGACGCAGGCAATCAGTTATTCGCGGACTCTTTGATGATGATGGCTACTATGGATCGTGCCATCTCTGATTGTCATATTTGGGTCCCTCATCAGGGGGTCTTACCGCTTCTCGGTCATACTCTGACTTTAGCGGCCGCGTCCACACTTGCACCTCGACATTACCTTGAGGACGAGTTGGCTCGTTTATTGATTTTGAAGGAAGATGCGTGTCTGATGTGGACGCTAGGTTAATTCGTCAAGATAAGGCGGGCAAGGAGTACGATGAGCATGAAGATACTCTTTTTATTGCTCGCGGGGCCGGTGTTGAAGATAACATGATCCAAGACATCCTCAGGTTGGTGCATGAAGCCCATCAATATCTTCGTTTGGCTACTGCACAATGTGCAGATGGTCTCTTGATGGTGGAAGCCTTAGACGCTGATATTTCTAAGTATCGAGCACTGATGGCTGGTTAAGTTTATCACTGTGGAATGTCTTTTTAGTTTAAACGTCTTTTGTACTAGATTGGTGTGAATAAAGTCTTTACTTTCAATTTCGAGGGTGATGTTATTTGCTTGTATACGAGTATATCGTGCCTTCGGTCCGTCTGTGACCTGTTCTTCTCTTGCGGGGTTGTTGGGTAAGGTTTTTTGTTAGTTAAGCGTGATTATTCCTCCCTTTCTCTCTCTCTATGTCTTTTTTTTTTTTTTTGCCTTATGTATCTACTCCCCCTCCCCCCTTTTTTTAAAGGAGTTGGACGGGGCGGGCGTTGGTTTCTATTTCAAGGGAGAAGGGTAGAGCGGGCGTTGTTTAAACGCGCCTACTCCCCCCTCTTTATTTTCAAGGGAGTTGGACGGGGCAGGCGTTGGTTAAACGCGCCTACTCCCCCCTTTTTATTTTCAAGGGAGAAGGGTGGGGCGGGCGTTGTTTAAACGCGCCTACTCTCCCCCTTTTTTATTTTCAAGGAAGAAGGGTGGGGCGGGCGTTGTTTAAACGCGCCTACTCCCCCTCTTTTTTTCTCAAAGGAGCCAGGTCGGGGTGGGCGTTGTTTAAACGCGCCTACTCCCCCTCTTTATTTTCAAGGGAGCCGGGTAGGGCGGGCGTTGTTTAAACGCGCCTACTCCCCCTTTTTTATTTTCAAGGGAGACGGGTGGGGCGGGCATTGGTTAAAAACGCCTACTCCCCCCTTTTTTTATTTTCAAGGGATCCGGGTGGGGCAGGCGTTATTTAAACGCGCCTACTCCCCCCTCTTTTTTTGTTCAAAGGAGCTGGGTGGGGTGGGCGTTGTTTAAACGCGCTTACTCCCCCCCCCCTTTTATCCCTCAAAAGAGTTGGACGGGGCGGGCGTTGGTTAAACGCGCCTACTCCCCCCTCTTTATTTTCAAGGGAGAAGGGTGGGGTGAGCGTTGTTTAAACGCGCCTACTCTCCCCTTTTTTATTTTCAAGGGAACCGGGTGGGGTGGACGTTGTTTAAACGCGCCTACTCCCCCCTCTTTTTCTATCAAAGGAGCAGGGTGGGGCGGGCGTTGTTTAAACGCGTCTACTCCCCCCCCCATTTTTTTCTATTTTCAAGGGATCCGGGTGGGGCAGGCGTTTTTTAAACACGCCTACTCCCCCCCTCTTTATTTTCAAGGGAGCCGGGTGGGGCAGGCATTGGGTAAACGCGCCTACACCCCCCCTCCCCTTATTTCCTTCCATTCATAGGGGTGTTGGGTTGGCAGGCATTGATAAAACGCGCATTTTCCCGTTTTTTCTTTTCGTGCCCATTGGTCTATTGGATGCCTTTGGCGTTACTGGAGCCATTTGTCAATCAGGCGCCCTTGGCTATTCTGAGACCTTTTGTCAGTCAACCGGGCGCCTTTAGCATCCCCGTGACCTTTTGTAAATTTCTTCAGTCAATCAGGTTCCCTTGGCTATCCTGATACCTTTTGTCGGTCAACCGGGCACCTTTAGCATCCCCGGGACCTTTTGTAAATTTTGTAAGTCAATCAGGCTCCCTTGGCTATCATGAGACATTTTGTCAGTCAACCGAGCGCCTTTAGCATCCCCGGGACCTTTTGTAAATTTCGTTAGTCAATCAGGTGCCCTTGGCTATCCTGAGACCTTTTGTCAGTCAACCGAGCGTCTTTGACATCCCAGGGACCTTTTGTAAATTTCGTCAGTCAATCAGGCGCCTTTGGCCATCCTGAGACCTTTTGTCAGTCAACCGAGCGCCTTTGCCATCCCCAGGACCTTTTGTAAATTTCGTCAGTCAATCAGGTGCCCTTGGCTATCCTGAGACCTTTTGTCAGTCAACCGAGCGCCTTTGGCATCCCCGGGACCTTTTGTAAATTTCGTCAGTCAATCAGGCGCCTTTGGCTATCCTGAGACCTTTTGTCAGTCAACCGAGCGCCTTTGGCATCCCCGAGACCTTTTGTAAATTGTGTCAGTCGGTCAGGCGCCTTTGGCTATCCTGAGACTTTTGTGATGCTTACTCATTGATTATGAAAGCGGTTGATTGACTAAATAAATTTTTTTACAATTCGCTAGCTCATACTTCGATTCTTCCCTTTCCCTTCTCCTTTGGGTTAGTGACGGGGAAATGGATCATGCACGATTGTTTGTTTCGTGTTTTCGAGCTCCCCGACCACCCGCTTTCGTCAAATATGCTTCTAATGACAAAGCATTCTTTCGTCGGGTGTCCTATCCTCCGATGATAATGACAATAATTAGGCGAGCTTTTGTCCATCTTGTTGATATCCACTATGGTTGAGGGCAGTTGAATTTCTCCTTCGGCGATCCATTGATTTAAAAGTTTGACTACGCGATCTTTGCTACAAGGGAGAGGGGGTGGTATTTTATGGTCGTGTCTTCCTCTTCCGCTCTTTCCTTAGTTCCTGCCGTCGCTTTGGGACCGACCCCTACTTTCCCTGCTGACACTGGGCCTTGCCTCAAATGAAGTTTCTTTTACGGCGCCCATCGTAGTACGCCATATAGAGTCTTTGGGTGCTTCTTCTATGCAGTCGGCGATCCTATCAGCTGCTTCTTCTAGTTCTACAAAGTTCTGGAACTTGAAATTAATCAGATCCCATTTGAAGGTTGGGATCATTCCTCGTGCACAAATTTCGACGAGTGCTTCCTCGTTGATGTCTTCGTGGCAATCCAATGTCAATCATCAGAACTGCGAGATGTATTTTCCTACTTCTTCTCCTACCCGCTGTCCACTCTTGCTTAGGTCTATTGCTGTAATCTTTCTTTTCGCCGAATAAAACTTCTCGAGAAAGAGTGCAGACAAGGTTTTCTAGGAATCCACGCTCTCTTCTTTTAGATTGTCATACCAGGAGAACGTTGTGCCCGTCAGTGACTTGGGAAATTGTTTTAAGAATAGTTTTTCATCATTGGCTCTATCGTTCATGGCTAATAGAAATCGGCTGAGATGTTCCCGCGCGTTTCCCTTGCCTTCGTATATTTTGAATTTTGGGGAGGTATAATCTTAGGGGTATGAGTACCCTCGGATGTGTGCGGGATATGGGCTACTCACGCGGCATCGGTTGTCTTGTTTTATTACATGGTAGTTCTGCTCTAGGTATTCAACGATCTCCTTTTGTGCTGCTACTGCTGTCTTATCAGCCTTGCGTCTATCATCTTTTCTTGTTTCTTCAGGGACACTTTGTCCTGCTTCAACTTCTTGCGTTATCCAGTTTTCCAACTCCTGTCTCCTTCGAGCACGTTTCTCCAGTTCTTCTTGCATACCTTGTAGAGTTAGTGGCGTGGGTTTCGCTGGTCGAGCTTTATGGTTCACCGATTGCTTGATGACACCTAAGATCGGCGTTTCTTCCTCGTTGTCATCGTCCTCTAATGTTACTTGATCGAGGTTAATGGGATGGTCGGCCGCTTGATCTCTTGTAGTGCCCGAATCGGCGCCTCCTATGTGTGTCATTTGTAAGCTAGGCATGAGCCTCCGGGTGTGGTCGCCAAATGTTGAGGGGTGAATTTTAGTTTAGGTTCTACCCGTCCTAGCTATTACACATGACCTCACAATTCCAATAATAGTAAGAGAGAGAGAGTTGTCTTTCCATTGTACCTTGTCCTTTCTTTTATAGGCTTTCCTAAAAGCCGCTCTTTTTACTACTTCATGACACATGTCTTAATACCTCTTAATTACCCTTAATGACATTCTTTAACATAACCCCTTCCTTCTTCATTAACTCCTCCTTTATCCTCCCATCTTTCATGGGTATCTTCTATTTGGGCTTGGGTTTAGTCCCCAAGTTCACCTTTATTCTTAGGGGCATCTCCAACTCGTTAAGGGGTATTATTTTTCATGTATCAACAATAGTAATCAACCAAAGCTGAGTTGTTTAAGATGTAAGTAATGAATTTCTTGCAACCGAAGATAATTCTCAATTACAAATTCAAAATTATTTTCTAAGATACATAAAATTATTTCTTTGGAAAGAACTTGACTTGCAATGAGGGTTTTTCCATGGTTTAAAGTTGTAGACAATTGTTAGCTCAAGTTAATTCTATGGAGAGAATTACTACCAAAGATAACTTCAAACTTTCAAAAAAATAACTAGACTTTCCAAACCAAAATAATTAACCAAAGAATAACAATTCGTAAATGTATGTAAAGTTTGCCATGAAAATCAAAGAAGAATGAATGAGCCCACAGTAATTAGAGTTATGGCACCAACAAGGGTTAAGTCCATGAACCAAAAGAGAAAAAATAAAGTACCAAAGCTTTGTAGGTTTGCGAACTCAAAGAAATAGCTAGGTTCGAGAACCCAAATGCAAATAAGTTACATAGCGTAAACCTTTGTTAGGTTCGCGAACTCAAATGCTCAAAAGTCTCGGGAGAATTATCTTATACTAGGTTTTCAATCTCATATATATATATATATATATGTTTGTGAACTCAAATAAAATTAGTGCTCAAGAGAAGTTTGTATTCTATAGGTTCGCGAACTCAAAAAAACAAAAGTACGTTCTTAGAAAAAATTTCTCCAATAGGTTTGCAAACTCACCATAATAGGTACGCAAACTCAAAGACTTTATTTGCCTTATATTTTGAGTTTTACAAGCTTATAGATTCTCAAAGTCGAATCTTAGGTTTGTGAATTCAAGTGATTGAAACTCATTAGTGGTGAACTACCTAAACAAAACCTTACAAATTCAATAACAAATTTGAAGCCCAGATTTTCATTACCAATTGTAATTTTCTCTCAAACTTAGTTTCAAGTTCTCGACAAGCATGAGATCAGAAGTCGAAACTTCACTAGACTTAGCAAGAAACTAATTCGTGATATGATGTTTTTTTAATATGATCATTTATTAAAGTTTTCGACTTTTGCTACTATAGATAGATAGGTAGCAGATAAGAACGAGTTCGAAAGGAAAGACCAGTCTTTGTTACTTACCTCGATGAAGTAGTTCAAATTGATGTCTTCGTGTGATTTAATTCTTCATCCTTCTTGAGTAACGGGAAAAATCCTAAGATGTTTCTACCTATTCCAAACCGAAGTTGATTTTAGTAGGCTAAATAAAGAAATAAATGTGGAAAATAAACTTGACAACATACTTGACATACCAAAGTATGTAGGTTCAACTGAGCATTCGCTCTAACTAAAGCCTCTATTGCTTTGAGGAAGAATTTTAAATTATCTGCAAAATATTATGGCTCCTTTCCAGTCATTTAGAAGGCGGGTATCCTAGTATACAAGCTGCAACTGCCTCCTTGTGCTTGAATTCTCCCAGTTTTGCATGTCTCCCACTCGAAGAAGAAGATTAACCTTACTCACATTCCTTCACAAATATTATCAGTTGAGGATCATGAAGATTAGATCACTCTCCCTTCAGAAGTTGTACTTGGCACCATGAGCATCACAAAATGAAATGGAAGTGGAACAACTACTCATTTAATGGACTAATGCAACTTCTAAAAATGCCACATGGGAGAACTCAACTAGGGCTGTCAACGGTAGCTATCGGAACGGATAATGGCCATACCGCATCCGTTACCGTTAATTTTACCAGATATCCGATATCCTATAAAATCCGACGGATATTGAAATTTTCATTCGATATCCGTTCCGTTAAGAGTAACGGATATTCGATAATATCCTTTAATTATCCGTTTCCGATAATAAATCAAAAATAACTAAAATCTCTTATCTCTACGGCTCTACTCTTTCTCTTTTAGTAAAACCTAAACTATAATATGGTATATCTAAATTACATATATACCCTAACTATCGGATACGGATAATTATCTGTTGGATACTAACACAATCGTATTTGTTTTGTTAATAGGTAATTATCCGATAAGATTATCCGTTACCGATACCGATATCCGATAAGTCGGATAATATCCTAACGATTCGAACGAACTCGAACGGATAGTGAATATTCGGGTATCCATTGACAGCCCTAAACTCAACTAACATTTCTGCACACTTTCCAGACTTTCACTATTGAGGTGGCATTGTCATGTATACTTAGGGTACCCCTTATCCATTGACTCTTATATATCAATTTTAGTTAGTAGTTAGCAAATAACCATTATCCAGTAGTTACCCTTTATCAGTTGACTAGCCTAATTAACGTAACCATCTTTTGTTAAGTGAGCCTACTATCTCATATAATGTGGAAACTACTAGTGATGATATCAGATGACATTAACTGAGTAGTAGATTGGTTCTGACTGGATTTATGTTAGTGTAGATGAGTAAGGATTGAGTCGGGTTTTGTAAGCAAACTATTATTAAATTATTAATTCTTCTCTTGAGTAGATGATACGTTCCTTCTTGTTGTTCTTGCTGACTTAACAGTAGGAATAATCTGATTTTTAACAAGAAAAGGGAGAATCCTACTACTATTATTACTAGATCTAGAGCTATGATTGTTCTTAGGAATCCCCATATATCCCCTTTACCTTATACTAATGTCATTGTTGCCGCTTCATGGATGCCTCCTCCACACGGTTAGATCAATAATGATGGTGTTTTCGATCATGTCTTGTTTGCTAATGGTGCAGGCTATATAATAGGTGACTATGTTGGCAAACCATCTTTTTGTGTTGCTATCACTTTAGAAGTCTACACTCTAGAGGAAGCAGAAACCAGAGTTGTTTAAGCAGTTCTAAAGACGGTGGAACAACAAATTACTCACTTCATCGTGGAAAGTGACACAAAAACTCTGATTGACCGATTCTCCTGGGGAAATTTTGAAGGAAATCAACAGACGGATGCTTATTTAAAAATAATTCCCTGTTTAGTTCTAGTCTTGTAGCATGTATTTTCTTTTCAAACAAGAACATCTAACAATGTGGCTCATTTTCTGGCAGCTTGGCCAAGGATAACTCTGACACTTATTTTAGATTTAGACCTCCAATCCGTCTTATGCCAACTGTTGGACCTCTAGCCCTCTCCTCAGGCCATTGCTTATAAGAGAAATATAACCTGGCCAAATTGGGGTATACCCAGATTAATTGGGGTATATTTAATGAGACAAAACCTAGGTCATTTTGAAGTAAAACAAGTCACCCCTTAACCATGTATTTTCTAAATGGCTAATATACCCTTGTTTAATTAACAATAAAAAATCTGATTAGGTTAATTAATTATGTTTAGATTAAAATTTTGAAATTATGAATTCAGTAGATTAAAACTTGTGTCTTATGAGTTCGATTTCGATCAACACTTTCAGTTCTGAAAATGTGAAAAGTCGGCAAGGTCGACGATTGAATAAGGTGCCGACTATATTTGGCCGGCAAGGTCTACGTATGAAGAAAACGCCGACTATCTTTGGCCGACAAGGTCTATGAATGAAGAAGATGTTGACTATATTATTTTTGACACAATAGACTGTTGTGAATGCTTCAATAGTCAGCATTTTATTGATTTCGTACCTTGCCGGCTAACTTTTAGTCGACATCTATTTAACTTCTGACCTTGCCGGCTAAGTTATAGTCGGCACTGTAGTAATCTTACTATCTTGCCGATATTTGACTATACCCAAAAGAAAACAGATTCTTGAAAGTTTTAATTCACTTTATTCATGCAATTTTTGTTACTACATTGATTGAAACATAAAATATAACTCCTTGTCGTTGGAATAACGAATGCACTTAGCATGTGCATCAAGCCTTTGAACCCCTAGGCGACCCTAGTGAACGAGTTATAGTCTCGTGAGGGTTTACATAGAGATCTACCCACAAAACCTACACAAAAACTTCTAAAGCCATCAATCTTCGTCCGAGGAATCCGACGACGGTACACCCTCCATCATCTTCGGGGCATACTTCGTAATTTTGGAAACCATGAAGTGATAGCTTGCATCAAATGCGAATGCTTCCCCATTTTCCTCCAAGTAGCGCGCTTTCACGACTTCATGCTACAAAAACACAACACAAACTTACTTAGTTAGTGGTGTTTCATTGTGAGATCAAACAACATGAATTAC
Organism: Papaver armeniacum; assembly: GCA_023531295.1. Classification (NCBI taxonomy): domain Eukaryota; kingdom Viridiplantae; phylum Streptophyta; class Magnoliopsida; order Ranunculales; family Papaveraceae; genus Papaver; species Papaver armeniacum. The sequence continues at coordinate 436,277 of JAJJWW010019147.1, forward strand.
GTAAAATAAACCACAAAAATACTTACAAATTGTTCAATGGAGTATCTAAAGTGGCTAGCATTCAAAATATGTTTTTGGATAGCTAAAAAAGCAAGTATCGCATTTTCGATGACTAGGTGCCTATCATGCACTTGTTGAACAGTTCTTCCATTAGAATTCCCAAACTCTTGCCTATATTTGTTGTATACCCTTGCCCAAAAGGTTTCAGCATCTACCCTTACGGAGAACTGATGTCTAACTCGAGTTTCCGCATACCATGCTTTGGTGATGGATGGATCTTCATTTGAATCAAATGATGCCATTGCTTTGTATATAGAGGTATTTGGAGAGTTAGAAAGAGTATATGATGATATGAGCTTTGGAGAGTATATAGAACTAGGTGTGTTTTTTTTGTAGGGAGAACTAGTGTATTTATAGGATGGTGCCCAAATTTGCCCGTTATGGTAGTCAATCAATGCAGTTGTACTTGCAAAAATTTGAATTTTGAACTCGCCGACAGGGTTACTGTTTCCCCAATATGCCGACTAACAAACCGTCGGCAAGACCGTAATTTTCTTACCCTACCGACCTTATGATTTTAGGCATCAGGAGAAGTTCATTTTCCGCTACATATAGTCGGCACGGTATTTGGTCATTAGAGTGTCGACTTTTATACAGTCAGTAAAGTCGTAATTTTGTAACCCTGATGACCTTATGATTTTAGGAATCAGGAGAAGGTCATTTTCTGCTACACATAGTCGACAAGGTCGATAATTTAATACATTGCCGACTGTTTTACCGTCGGCAGGTGTTAAATTTATTACCTTCACGACCCTGGTAACTACACCATTTCTGCTGTCAGGACCAGCAGTCTGGCAGTTCACAACCTTGTCGGCCCTGGTTTAGTCGGCACTATAACTTAACAAAACATTCACTCAAGACCCTGCCGACTGAATTATTGAAACTTAACATAGATAAACAAAACTTTCATTCAACAACTAGAAATCCAACATTTGTCCAAAATAAGAAAACATGTCCCATAAACCTTAAAAAAAAACATTTGTCCAACCATTAACCTTAACATTTGTCTACCACAACATAAAAAAATAAACTAATGCATTCATTCACGACCGCGACTAGTCGACCACTACCACGGCCCCGTTTAGCATTTTTACGACCACTACCACAGCCCCGTTTAGCATTTTCACGACCACCACCACCACTACTACCACCACCACGGGTACGAGCCCTCTTTTGTTCACCATTCCTCTTGGCTTGTGCTGCCCTCTTTAGTTCAGCATTAGCTTGCTGGAACATTTCGGTGGCATCCTCATTGTCAACATTGCTAGCATCGTCAATGTGCTTAGTTTGCTCTTCAATCGATAAAGGCTCTCATATTTCTCTCGCGCAACACATCATCTTCACAAGGGTCTTCAAATGCTCCTTCTATTTTCAATTAAACAACAAACAATTAATAAACTGATTCAATAATGTGATCTTAAAACAATAAGAGCAAGTCTAAAATACTTACAAAGTTCTTAAGACTTGTTGTTGGGTCTTTCGGTGGCATCTTCCTCCTACGAGCCGGTTGTTCAACAGTCTCATCCCTAATCATGGTAGGACGAGCAAAACCCAAGTACCATGGCATGTAATCTCCACTAGCTTCATGACCTTCGATCACCTCGTCCAAAAGACTTGTATCGATTTTACGGTCACATCTTTTGTTCCAATGTTCAATAATTGGTGCTGGAGCGTAACAGACGTCAATACTTTTTTAGGACGTGCTGCAATCCTCCCTTACCACTTTAAAGAATTGATCATCACCGAGATGAGGTAATTCTTGGATGTAACCCACTTGTCTCAAAACCCGATGTGGATCGTACATTAAAAATCCTTGGGGGTAAAACAAGGGACCGTAGTAGAATGCAACATCATCTCTCCTTATCCTTATACCTTCATTTTTGTCATCTCGATAAGGATCAAATATTACCTCATCCGCATTCATTTGGTCCAAGGCGACTCGCATGTTGATAAGCTGTTGTGGCATATCCTTGTCCTAAGCACCAGTAAAACTGTATCTCTGTCCTCTTGGCTTATTAATCACAAGCTTAGTATTCACTTTGATGTGGGGGTTGGCTTTCACCAAAGTGGGGAAGTGCTCATATACCCAAACCTATGCATACACAAAGTTTAGTAAGAATCTTATCTTATAAGCATTTTGAAAATATAAATGATTTAGACAGTTGAATTACCTGGAAGAGACATAGATTTCTGTTAACTTGTTTAGTCAGTGCCCTTGAACCCTTTGTCAACTCATTGTTCGGTCTTTCAGTTTCTGTTGCAGTTGAAGTTGCGGTTCCAGTTGCAGCTTCAGTTTGTTGATCATTACCTGTTTTTTCTCCACCTTCTTCTTCTTCCTCCTCAACAATTTCACCATCTTTATATTTATCTTTATCTCCATCATTGTTATCACCATCATCATTACCTCCTCCAACAAGTGGCATGTCTTGATCACCATCATCATCATCACCTCCTCCAGCGGTTGGAGTTCTTTCAACATCATCATCATTATTACCTCTTCTACCATATGGAATTGATTGGTTTTCATTCGGAGTTTCATCTTCAGGTGATGGTTGAGAATCATTCGGTTCACGGATCTTGAGCGTTCCCGGCTCAACCAACCTGAGGAGGTTTTGAAGGAGGAGTAACACTTTTCCTTGCTTCAAATAGTCGTCAGGGTCGACAACAACCAACAACGCCGACTACAACATAGTCGGCAGAAATGACCACAATAACCCTGCCGACTAAACAATAGTCGGCAGGGAAAGTATTCAAATACCTTGCCGGCTATTAACAAAATTGAAACAAGAAAGACAAGGATTTCCACAAAATTAGTCGGCATGGTCGAAAAAGTATAGGGTGCCGACTAGTAAGCCGTCGGCAGGGTAGTATTTAAATACCATCCCGAACTTATTACTTTAGGCATCAGGAGACACCAATAATTTTTAAAACACACCGCCGGCAGGGTGAAAAATTATAACCCACCGACTGTAAAAAACATATATCGCCGGGAAGGTATTAAGGTTGCATACCTTGCCGACCCTGTAAAAAGCAGTTACAGATATTAAACAGCCGGCATAATATTCAACCTAAAAGCTTGCCGACTAAACCTACATATGAAAAGTCGGCGGGGTCGTGAATCAGAGACCCCGCCGACTGAATAACTGCAAATTCACAAATTTGATTTTCCTGACCTAATTTGACATGCAAACATAAAATTGAAGTACTGGAGTGAGTTTAAGTAGGCCCTTACTATATCAATCGCGCCATTTATTCGGTTTCAGCGGCGTTGATTTCTTCTTCTTCAACGGTTTTTTTACTCTCTTTTTGTTGAACTAAGTTTGCAATTCCAGGGTTATATTCATTGGGTTTTCTATTGTTTTTTTCATACGACTAGCCCTCGGCAGCGGCTCCATGTTTGAATACTAATCGGAATTTTCGAATCGACGATTACAACGAATTAATCGACGAGTTTTCGATGGTGGGGATGGAGAAGTCGGTAAGGTAGAGGAGGAGGAGAAGAAGAGGAGAAGATAAATGAAAAAATGATAAATGATTAGGGTAATAAGAATTTTAATGAGAAAGGGTAGTTTTGTAACTTCACTCATTAGGACACCCCTTAGCCCTTAAAAAGATTCCAATTAAAATTGGGTATACCTCAATTAATCTGGGTATACCCAATCTCCCCGGGAAATAAAAAATAAATAAAAAGTCCCCTTTTACCCGCAAACGTATGATCAGGGAACTTAGCACATGGGAACCGTTTCAGTTTCCCCAATGGACAAGTTCTGTAAAAGGAATTTATACCCTTTTCTCAAATACGACACTTTTTTACAGTCTTTTACTGGCTGAAGAAAATAAACATTGACTTATTACGGGTGTAGACCACCAAGACTCACACCCTCACATGGAATGAAAACAAACAAATTGCCAAACGCCACATGCTAAAGTTTGTAGGAGAATATTCAACTCCAAAGACAGTAACGGAAACAAATTTTCTGATTCAATTTTGTATAATTTTACGCCATCATTAAGAAAACAAAACAATTTATGATCTCAAACTACACATTACACCTCATTAATCAAATCGATTATTTTAAATTTTTATTGTTATTTTATTCAAGTCAAGCACCAGTCGATTTTTGGTGTGCTAGAAAAAGGTTATATTTTCTTTGACTACGCGGAGAGGAATCTAACGCTAGTCGATACAAACCAGAAAGAAAGAAAGGAAGAAACTGAACAGACAAGCTCCTGCTGATACCCTACAGTCATGCTCTACAGTGTCCACTGTCTACGCAGCATCATATCATCAAACCATTAACACATGGCCCACACAACCTCATCTTAACGTGTCAACTTTCCATCGTCCGACATCAATTAATTCTGTTATGTTCTTACTAGAATCTTTCCGAGGATGGGATTAAGCGCGTAGTATAAATCACACGAGGCATCTAATATAGCACCCTTTTCACCTTCTTCCTTGTCTTTTCATCTCTCCCTGTCTCTATAGAATCATCCTTCCTACAGCATCGGAACAACGGTTGAAAGCTGAACCATCTTTTTTCAAGAATCTATCTCTGTAAAGAAGAAGAAGGAAAAATCTTGATTTGGTTGTTTATAGTAATCGAAACGATCTGAGATACAAACACACACAGCAAGGTTTTGGATCGGGAGGAATACTAAATCTATTATTATCAGATGGTGAAGGAAACTGAATATTATGATGTTTTGGGGATTAAGCCTACAGCTACTGAGGCTGAAATTAAAAAAGCTTATTACGTCAAGGTATTTTCACTCCTTTCAATTGTTTTCTATCTTTTCTTACTTAATTTTATGTCTAATCGATCAATTAGTTAAGAGAAACTATTGATAAAAGGGAACGATTAGGAGTAACAGTTTTTTTTTATTTTCTTTGATTTTGATTTCGATATTTTTAAGTTGTTCTGTTACCGTTGGTTGTAATTTTAGATCCACTGGTTGCTTGGATGAGAAATTGAATGAGTCGAGGGCAGTTAGAGAAGGTTTATTTCTCTTTCGTTGAATTAAGAAAGAAAGATATTTAGGTGGTTTAGGTGGGGGTCATTAATACTTAAATATTGGTTTCTTCGTTCAAAACACACCCAATTTCTTTCTTGTTTCCTTTGTCCAAGTCAAGTATTAATGATGCTTCCTTGCAAGTGTAGTTGATGACTCTCTCTGGATTATGACATAGTTTACTATGCCGGAGGCGTACCCACTTAATTAATAGGAGTCATAGTTCCCGCTGATCACAGATTCATAATAGGTGAAAACCACTGCAGTAAGACTAGCTCTTGAGTAATTTAAATGAAATTGCCTTTTGGGATCAGAGAAGGACACTTGAATGATTTATTTCGGGACCAATTCTTTCATTTTCGGTGGTGTGCTTCGAGTCTACAACCCCAAATTTTTATTCTATCTCTACAATATTTACCTATTCCAATTGTTCTTTTTATTTTTAACTTAGTGATGTAAATTGGAAGAAATTACATAGGTAGTTTTGCAGCAGTAAGACGGATGTTAATCCGAAAAGACCAGCTTTGGACATTGATTACGAGTGTTAGTTATCACTTGCAATACCTTTTCACCTGATAGGTTGCGTGAATGAATCGTGTGCTGAGTTTCTTTTCTCTCTTTTTTGTTCTTATATGATGAGGTTTGTAAGGGGCCTTCTTCTGAGGAATTTCCCTTGTACTTGGTCAAATCTAAGACATGAATTCCATTGCTCCCAACATAGATGAATTAGTGAATATGTTTTCCACTTCCATGAATTGGGGACTAAAGTCTTTTTGATTTATTCTTACAACTGTCGACTATATTGGGAAATACTATTTGTTGTACTAGGAGGAATACGAAGAGGATTAATAGAAAATGATTAATGGCTAGGAGGCACCGAATCATATTCAAACTATGCATAAAAGATACCTCCTAACATCCCAAATTGCAAAAAAATAAATAAATCTAAATTTTTTTTTCCCTCGAGAGCTTGTTCGCTATGTGAAAGTAGATTTCAGGAGTTGGCTGGTGATATGTCCTATTAAATAAGTTCACGATCAAAAGAAATAGACATTTTATGCAGTGATAGTCTTTCAATGTATGATAGTTTTTCTTTAAGCCTCTGTATAAGTAGGGGCATGATGTTTACAAAGTGCGACTAACTGAAGAATGAAAATTCCCCCCTCCCCAGATCTAAGCTCGTTGTTTCTGTGTAAAAGTAATGCTGCTATGTGCTTGTTACTGTTACTAAGCTACATCAGTCTATACTCTATCTTGTGTGCAAAGTTAGATGTTCACCACTGTTCATTTGTAGCCAGAGGTGCCATTGGTATTGAGAAGAGGATTCATGTCATCTTGGACAAACCTTCTTAACCTGTTCCAAAGTTTATTATTAATTATAAGTTTATGCTTTTTGAACCCTTGGGCAATATTTCTTGCAAAATCACACTGGCAAATTTATCAATTTGCTGAATATTGGCCATCTATGGGTTAGTAATCCCCCAATCCTCGGTAATTATTAGTCATCGATAGCTCCTAAGTTGGTACAGATGCCCTCTGGAAGATACTGTGTGCTGACTGGCATCTTCTGAATTTCTTTTGTTTGTTGGTTGTAGGCTCGGCAGGTCCACCCGGATAAAAATCCTAATGATCCTCTAGCTGCTCAAAATTTTCAGGTAATTTTGCAGTCTTATAATGTGATAATATCCTTTTATTTTTTGTGCAATAAAACGGTGAAATCAATTTTTATGTCATGTCTTTAGCTCAGTATTCTCTGTTTTTATCTTGATTTTGTGCACCTCTGTGTTCATTGCCGAATAAACAACGAAATTTACTTGTTTTTTCATGCCTCATTGTTTCAATAATTTTGATCGTTTGGGTCCGCAAGGAGGACGCTGTACTTTCTAGACATTTGCTGTATTAACACTCCCACACTTGGGCTCTTTGTGTCGATACTTGCTTTTGCTGGTACTTGCACATTATAATGGTGGAAGTTGTCTGTAAATATTGTGTTGCTCATGGACATAATAGTGAACATAATAAGCATTCTGCTGGTATCATATGCACATTTTCGTCCATGTACGCGTTTGGCTACTTTCCAGCTCACCGTGTTTGGTACTTATAGCAGTGTTGGACACCAACACAATTACCTGCGTGGCTATGTCATATCCTATCCCACCTCCCGCCACCTTTTTGTTTCTTCAACAAAATTTGACAAGTCGTGTCTTGTTCTCTTTTAGTTATACGTTATAGTGTAAAAGTTACTTGTAGCATTATGTAATATAATTGTATAAACTTTTGCTCTTGGCCTCTTACCAGTAATGGTGGAGTACTTTGGGAAAAACCTTCTTGCAGTCTTGGAAGTTTCTGCATGGTGAAAAAACTACAAAAATGTTTTGTCAAAAGTGTCTGATTTTTTTTTCTTTTGTCACCTACTGCCAACAGATTTAATTTTCCAGTCAGATTATATGGTTTTTTTATTTTATTTTGCATATTATCAGCTACTTAGCAATGGCTTTCAGGTTTTGGGAGAGGCATACCAAGTACTTAGTGATCCAACACAACGCCAGGCTTATGATTCTTATGGAAAATCAGGAATTTCAACGTAAGTATCTTCTCCTTAGCTATTTTCATTTTGCAACTGGTATCTGCATGGTTGGGATAATATATTGCTATATGATCATGTTATTATACTATATACACGCAGACACCCAAAGCCCACAAAAAACAAAAGGTCGTACATTTCTAAGAAAATGATGAAATTTTTTTTTTTATTGTTTTCGTAATTAATTTCTTCTTCTGATTAATGAATCTTTCAGGGAAGCAATCATTGATCCAGCAGCAATTTTTGCAATGCTTTTTGGGAGTGAACTTTTTGAGGAATACATAGGCCAGCTTGCGATGGCATCCATGGCCTCACTTGACATTTTCACAGAAGGTGAACAGTTTGACGCTAAAAAGGTGCAAGAAAAAATGAGGGTAAGATCTCTAATAGTTCTCGTTCAAATAGATACGTGTAGATGAGCGTTTCAGGCCCTGTGTAGGCTTTAGCATTGTGTCCGGCGTTTGCTTAATTTCTGTTATTGTAAACAGTCATGAAGTCTTTGTTAGCCTTTCACAATTATACGTTAATGTTTAAATAGTTTATGTTCAGTTTACCTCATTCCATCCCTATGATTTACTGTCACCTTAAATGCGTGCGTTTTCTTTGGATTCTTCTGACATGTTCTTTTCATCACAGGCTGTTCAAAAGGAAAGAGAAGAAAAACTTGCAGAAGCGCTGAAAGATCGACTGAACCAATATGTTCAAGGAAACAAAGATAGTTTCATTTGTCATGCAGAAGGGGAGGTCACAAGGCTCTCCAATGCCGGTAATGCTTTCTTCACTTTACTGCCTTCTGCTGTCCGGATTTCAAATCTTCTCACCTTGGACTCTTGACAAGTAGGAGAGTCTGAAAAGTGTCCACATGTTACTTATTTTAAAAACTTTCAGTGATTATAGTGCCAGGCTAAAGGAATCTTGGGGTTCCCTTTACCCACTATTTTTTTGGTTGAAAAAAGCAAGAAAGTAATATTCTCAAGTCCGGTAGATTATCTAATATCCCAAGAACAATATAAAGCAATTAAGTGTTGGTTAATCTGAAGTCAACACCTTTTGGTTTTTGTGCATTTATTTCCTTGTCTATGTCGGAACGGATATTTTCTGTTTTTCGTATTTAGGATATGAACAGAGAGTACCTTTGATTTGTTCTTTCTTATCCGTTACAATTTAACTGCTTGACTAAGACAAATAAAGTAAGTGAAGCTCTCGCTAGTCTCTCGTTCAATTATAATTCTCATTTTTTTCTCGTGCTATATATCTTTCAGCTTATGGTGTGGATATGTTGAATACAATCGGTTACATATATGCAAGACAAGCGGCTAAAGAACTTGGGAAGAAAGCAATATACTTGGGGGTGCCATTTATTGCTGAGTGGTTCAGAAACAAAGGCCACTTCATTAAATCTCAAGTAACCGCTGCTACAGGTCAGCAGATCATTCATTAGTAAAGAGAATTTCCAGTTCAGGTCTCTGTTGGCTAGTGAGTTTATCACATATTTTGGCACTGTGACAGGTGCAATTGCTTTGATCCAGCTTCAAGAGGACATGAAGAAACAGCTCAGCACTGAGGGCAACTATACTGAAGAAGAGCTTGAAGAATACATGCAGTCCCACAAAAAGTTGATGATTGATTCTCTTTGGAAACTGAATGTTGCTGATATTGAAGCTACTCTCTCGCGTGTCTGTCAAATGGTTCGTTTCTTTATAAAGGCCTTTTCTTTTGGCAGCGGTCAACATTCGAGCTGATTTTTGATGTATTTGCTGTCATTGTATTTCATCGCAGGTTCTTCAAGATAATACTGTGAAGAAAGAGGAACTCCGTGCTCGTGCAAAGGGGTTGAAGACTCTTGGGAAAATCTTTCAGGTATTGCTGGTGGTAAATTCCTTAGAATTCATATCATCTCTAAAAAATTTGTTTTGACCATTTATTGGAATTTGATATAAATTCAGAGAAGTAAGTCGAACAACGGGGCGGATGGTGATAGTGCAAACACCCCAGTCCATAAGCTGAATGGAGCTGATCAGAGCAATGGTTCTAGCTCACCAGACACATCTCCAAAATCTCCACCTCCCGAGTCTTATGCTCATGTCGCCCCTCAGGTACTTTTCTCTTATTTACTAGGTGCCTGAGAATCTTTTATACAACCATCTTTATTAGTTAATTCAAGCACAAGATCAACTCTTTTTTCAAAGAACACCAAAATGTTTGATGGGCATTTCTTGATTAAATGAACAATGAGGCATATTTCCTGACTTAGGTATGTGTTCAAGAGTTGAAGACCAAAATGATTAGAGAAACTGGTCAACTTTTTCCAATTTAACAAGAATCTCCAGCAAGTTAAATTGAAGTCATTACCTATCTGAACCTGAGGGTTTGCTTCTTTATAACGACTAGGCTTTACTGGTAAAGAAAATTGAACAGATGAAAGAGAAACTTATTGTTTCCGTTTTACCTAACTTTTTCATCTTACAATCTTGTCAATTTGAACCTGCAGAGCCCTTATGTCGAAGCTCCTCAGTTTGGCAGCAATCAATTTAACTTTAACTTTCCAATGCCAACGGCCCCTCCTGGAGCGCAGAGACATGCTTCATCTACAGGAGGGAATGAAGAACTGCAGCAGTGTGATTTCATTGCGTGAGCTGCTGCTGCCTGTATTATTACAACATAATTCCCCTTTGATATTCTATTGTGTTTAGGAGGGAGGGGTATTGAGTTGTTCATTTGTTTCAAGTTCTTTTTTTTTCTTTTGTATTGAGAGTAGAGAGAATTATAAAAGCTGGAATCAAACTCCCCACCTTCAGATGAGCAGGCCATTCTGTAGAATCGAATATATAGATATATATCTAGTAAAAGAAGGAAAATATATGTGTACATGATGAGGGAGCAGATTTATGAAGTGAAAATCATTTGTTTAGCTTAAAGAAAGAAAATTGGCCTCCCTTGTAATTTGTATTGGTGTCCTCCGTCGTTGTATTAGGTTTTGGAGCTTTGTCTCCACCCCATTGTATGTATATTCAGGTACTTGATTGAAGCTTTCCAAATTTTTCCTTTTTTTCATCTTCTTTTCATGCTTCAGTTAGGTTCCACAATTTTTTGCTGAGAAGGAAAGGGATATTTACTTTATTGCTCAGCATATCATTTTTGCTGCATTGCTTGTAATTATGAGATAATGAATTAGTTTTTTGTCTTTTGATTATATTGCTATATGTTTAGGAGACAAGAAAGTATTCTTCAATGGACTGTAAAAGAGGAGCTCCTCCATTGATATAGTCGAGTACTTACTGAACAGGAGGAGTCGTATTTGATATACTCCCTTCGTCTCACTATTAGTTGACCTAATTTAGTTATAAAGTAGGTCAATTAATAGTGGGACGGAGGTAGTAGTAAGCAGTAGACTGGGATAGGGGTTTGATCTGATGTGCACTTTGTGGTTATTAGTAGGTATAGGGGTTTGATCTGATGCGCACTTTGTGGTTATTAGTAGGTAAAGCGAAGTTCAAGTTCCGGAGGTTCTGAACAAAAAAAAGGACATTCAACAGATGGAACAACTCACAATGGAAGACAGAAGCATGGCATTTGTCGTTTCAGCACTTGTTGAACAAACTTTACGTAACAATTTAACAGGATCCTAATGTACTGCTGCTAATGCTATAGCGAACCTCCAACAACTCATTAGGGCCAAAACCACAAGATTTCCCATATATAATTATGGAGAATATGACGGTCCTCTATTGCAATTTGCAAGACAAGTACTTGACAACAAAAGTGAGGTGCGCACTGCTGATTGCTATAGGCCAAGCAGTACGGTGCCCTTTATCCCTTCCCTATCCCTCGTATATAGGGAAATATGTAAAAGACCATCTCTTATGATCTCCCATATCCCTTCCCTACTACTTAAACTGGATCACATCTGATCCAGAGAGTAGGAAAGGGAGTTTCCGTATAAAATTGGGCTTTGCATTTTACATGGATACTGAATATCCGCAACTGGTTTTCACAGTGTTACACTAATAATTCTCTCTTTTTTACTCTTTATTTTTTTTACTAATTTTTTTTTTTTTTTACCTTTTGTATCTTTTTTTTTTTTCCTATTAATTATCTTTTAACCTATACAACTTACCCAACGTAAAAAAAAAATTGGGTAAAAAAAAAAAACGGATACTGAGTTAGGATAGCAACAAGAAGAAGAGGAAAGAGAACTCGAGCTAAGTGCCCCCTTCTCTCCCTTTTTTTTTTTTGAGCATGAACATGTTTTGGACTTCGATCATAGCAGTGCTACGAGCGATGAAGGCACCTTCACTTGTCCGTTAGTAGCAACAGGGAGATATCGGTAGCAAGTGAGACGCCGGAAAAAAGAGCTTGATGTCGTTTTGAAAGTGGTAAATAAGATTCGTTCAAAGACTTGTATAGAATTGTCTTTAGACTTAAATTAATAAACTAACTAGAAAATAAACGAAAGATTGTAACAAAGTCGAGAGAAACTGGGACTCAAGATTCCACCATTAATCACATTCAATTGGTTATGTTAGAAGAGTTTGATGATAAGAAAGGACTTCATTAAGTGTTTGTGTTCAATGCCTCTTACAAGAGTCACACGAGGACTTTAAATAGAGTAGCAGAAGTAAAGGACAAGTTACACAGCTGTAAAGCAGTAAAGTCTTAAAAGATAAAACACAGAAGATAAAAGTAAAAACTAAGCCAAGAGGTAAAACAGTAGTTACTCTAACACTCCCCCTCAAACTGAAGCAGGGTACTGCATCAGTTTGAACCTTAAATCATGAAAGTGTGAAGCAGTTAATCCTTTGGTTAGGATGTCAGCCAGCTGCTCAGAGGAGGGTACAAACACAACTTCGACATCACCAAATTCCCGCAGTTCTCTTACTGTGTGATAGTTGATTTCGATATGTTTAGTCCTTGCGTGAAAGGCTAAGTTGGATACAAGGTAGGTTGCTCCAAGATTGTCGCAGGAGAGTTTGAATGGCAGTGTAAGAGAGATACCCAATTCTTCAAGAAGTTGAGAGAGCTACATAACATTAGTGGATAGTAAACTAACTGCTTTATACTCAACTTCAGTTGAAGACTTGGAAACTGTAGGTTGTTTCTTAGATTGCTAGCAGATTAAAGAATTTCCCAAGAAGACACAAAAACCCGATGTAGAACGTCTAGTATCAGGACATCCAGCCCAGTCAGAATCTGAGTATCCACCGATTGATGTAATGTCACCTGCAGATAGAGTAATGCCAGCATCTATAGTTCCCTTCAAGTATCTGAGTATGCGCTTGACTAGCAGAAGATGAGAATATGTCGGGGCATGCATAAACTGGCATACATAATTGACTGCAAAGTTGATGTCAGGCCTGGTTAAAGTGAGATACTGCAATGCACCCACTAAGCTTCTATACTGCAAGGGATCTGCAAGTAAAGTTCCATCCAAGATAGAGAGCCTCTTATCAGCGGTAACTGGTGTGTTGCAAGGCTTACAATCAAGCATCTTTGACCTTGTTAGAAGATTAAGAGTGTACTTCTGCTGTGTGAGAAGAATAGAATGAGGGTAATTGGACATATAAGCTTCAATGCCAAGGAAATAATGCAAATTTCCAAGATCTTTCATAGCAAAGTTTGAACTCAGTTGAGACATAAGAGAGCTGATAAAAGAATCTGAGCTGCAAGTAAGGATAATATCATCCACATATAAGAGGAGAATAGCCATAATACCAGAATGATTGTAGATGAACATTGATTGATCTGCAACACATTTCTTGAAGCAACTTTGATGTAGAAATCCACTGAATTTGTCATATCAGGCCTTTGGTGCATGTTTAAGTCCATAAATGGCTTTCTTTAGAAGACAAACATGAGAAGAATAGTTGGAATCAACAAATCCTTTGGGTTGTTCCATATAAACAGTGTCTGGGAGATCTCCATGGAGGAAAGCATTTGAAACATCTAGTTGTTTGATGCTCAATTTTCTTGTTAATGCTATTGTAAGAACAACTCTAATTGTTGTAGACTTCACCACTGGGCTAAAAGTTTCATTGTAGTCTACACCATCTTGCTGAAGATAACCTTTGGCTACAAGCCTGGACTTGAGTCTGCCCACAGTTCTATCAGATTTAAGCTTTACTATATACACCCATTTATATCCTAAGATGTTCATGGAAGGATCATAAGGGACCAAGATCCAAGTACCATTTGTTTTGAGTGCAAGAAACTCTTGTTGCATAAAGGTGACCCAATTTGGATCATTGACGGAAAATTTATAAGTTTTTGGTTCAAGTGGAGCCTTGTTGAGAAGGGTGTTATTCATAGCATGAGGAACTGAATAGTTTGTAATAAAGTCAGGGAGATGCTTTGGTTTGGTAATCCCATCTCTGAGTCTTGTAGTCATGGGGTGAATGATAGGCTTGGTGGTGAAGGTGGTGGTGAGGTGATTGGTGAAGTAATCTCATCCTCTTGCTCAGGAGGTGAAAGTGGTAAGGTATCATTTTGGGGTATGGATAGAATAACATATGATGGCTCAGTAGAAGCAATGCAAGTACAAAAAGGAAAAGATGTTTCATCAAAAACAACATTTCTTGAAATGTATACTTTTCTTGAATTGTTATCATAACACTTGTATCCCTTGTGATTGATGATGTAACCAATAAAGGTGCATTTAGATGATTTTGCACTTAGCTTGTCTTGTCTATATGCTCCAAGGTAAGGGTAATAGGTACAACCAAAGACTTTGAGCAAAGAATAATCAGGTGAGTGGTTATACAATACCTCAAAGGGAGTTACAAACTCAAGCATCTTGGAAGGACTTCTGTTAATCAGATATGTTGTTGTAAGAAATGAGTCAAACCAAAAATGCAAGCTTCAGTAATATGTCTAATCTTCCTTTCTGTTGTGGTGTATGAGGACAAGAATAAGACACTGCAATACCAACTTCATTTAGGAAAATTTTGAATTGACCTTTCACCAGTTCAAATGCTCCATCACACTGAAAAGTTTGAACTTTGGATGACAATAAGTTTTCATTTAAGGTCTTGAAGTGCTTAAAACAGGTGAGGCTCTCAGACCTTTCTTTCATTGGATAAATCCAGTGAAAAAGACTATAGTCATCGATAAACAAAATGAAATATATGTAACCCAGTGTAGAAATAACAGGTGAAGGACCCCATATATCACAATATATTAAGGACAGTGGAGACTTAGCTGTTCTTGTAGAGTTTTGAAAAGGAAGTTTCTTGCTTTTCCCAAGTTGACATGAATGACAAATGGGTTCAAGTGCTGTGGGGGACATTGTAATATGATGATTGTTTTGAATTTTATGAAGAATATTTTATCCAGGGTGTCTCATTCTTTTGTGCCAGATATTTGAGTCTGCTGTAATAGAAACAAGAGCAGTGGGTTTGGGTATAATTGGTGCTAAAATAGGATATAAATTGTTTATCCTAACTCCTTCTGCTAGAGTTTGTTGAGTAGCAACATCCTTGATTTCATAACCCCAAGGTGAGAAAGAGAAAGTGCAATTATGTTCTTCAGTAAACTGTCCAATGTAGATTAAGTTCTTTTGAATGCTAGGAACATAGCATACATTTGATAATGCAAATGAAATAGTGGATGTGTGTAAGACAGAGTTATCAATCAGAGTAATAGGTAAAAATTGACCATTACCAAACATAACTTGAGATGTACCCTTGTAAGTAGTTTTATTAGTAAGAAGGGTGCTGTCATTGGTGATATGATGAGAAGCTGCTGAATCAGGTAACCAATGGGTAGCAGCAGGAAAAGAGCACTTCTCAGAAAAGGATGCAGCATTTACTTGAATGCAAGCATTTTCTTGTGGATTCTGAAACTCCAAAGCAGTGGGTTTGGGTTGAGAGTTCTGAATGAAAACATGAGCCTGAGATGACTGATGTTGTTGAGGTGAAGATCTGGCTTGATTCTGTCCATATCTAGATGGAGTATATTTATATTTGTATTTGCCAGCTAAATAACCACGCTGCTTGCAGATCTGACACTCCATAGATTCAAAATCAATGTAGGATGGTGGATATATGTCAGAACTGTAAAATCTAGATGTGTTGGAAGAACTAGATCCGGCGTTAGAAGTATTAGATCCAGCACTTGAATTGGTAAATCAAGCACTAGATTGTTGAGAACCATAACTAGAACTTGCAGAACGAGTATTGGAGCCACTATAACCAGCATTAGAACTACCAGATCCAAGAGTTCTTTTAGTAAAGAAAGCATAAGAAGTAACTTGATCTAGAACATCAGTTGTTTCAAGATTTTGACTCTTTAACCATTGTTCATGGTTGATAATGCGAGATTTTAAAGCACCAAACGACAGATCATTATCTCTATTTTGAACAGCTACAATACAATCATTATATTCTCTCCCCAAAACGTTTAGAACATACATAACCAAATCAGCATCAGATACAAATTCATTTGTAGCAGCTAAGGAATCAGTAATCACTTTGACATCATGAAGATAAACGGAAATAGTTAGATGACCATGACGAATACTATGAAGCTGGTTTCTGAGCATAGACTTTCATGCAGAAAATTGATTTGTAAAGGTGGTTGAAAGATATGTCCATACCTCAGTAGTTGTAAGACCTCCATAAACTTCAGTTGAGATAGATGGAGAAAATATTGCGTTTAGACAACTATTGACAAATTTGTCCCATCTGAGCCATTTGAGATAAGATAGGTTTGGTTCTAGTTGATCCCCAACTTTAATAGTCTGTGGTGGTGCATGTAGAGAACCATCAAGATATCCAAAAAGATTAGTACTGAGAAGGATAGAAGATAACTGAGATTTCCAAACTAGAAAGTTTGTGTCATCTAGTTTCATAGAAACAAAGTGAGATATATTTGTGAAAGGTAAATCTGTGGTGGTTTCTTAATGTAACTGAGAAGTCATGATGTTGAAGTATGATAGAAAATATCCAGTGGTTGCAGCTAAGGACCAAAGGATAAAACAGATCTGATGATAAAATGTACTGAAGTTTGATGAAGTGTAGTTAAGTTTGATTAAGTTTGATAAAGTATGGTGGCGACGGAAGCAAAGTTGAACAACACTGTGAAAGTGTAAAACCCTAAAGGAATCTAGAAAACCCAGACGAATAAAACCATGTTAGAAGAGTTTGATAATAAGAAAGTACTTCATTAAGTGTTTGTGTTCAATGCCTCTTACAAGAGTCACATGAAGACTTTAAATAGAGTAGCAGAAGTAAAGGACAAGTTACACAGCTGTAAAGCAGTAAAGTCTTAAAAGATAAAACACAGAAGATAAAAGTAAAAACTAAGCCAAGAGGTAAAACAATAGTTACTCTAACAGGTTCATATACTGATTCATAAGAATTCTGGATCTTTTATAGACTCTATTTCTTTGCCAAAAAGATTTTATAAAGCGTTAGATGTAAATCACAAGCATGACGCATCAAAAGTACTTAGATACATCATCAAACGAAATCACAACTAATCAAGAAAAATCATAAATCAATTAAAACAAGTGCAAAAGTCATAAAGAATCAATTATAGTTACCGATCAATTGTGAAACATGGCTTCCTCCATTGTCCCAGTGCTGGGGTTTAGCTCCTCATGTCAAAAACACCCTCAAAATAATAACTCATGGCTCAATATGTATTTTATTGAAGAAAATTAATATTACAGCGAATCTGTAATACATATAATTGTTACAGAATCTACTGTTACAGCACTCACTGTTATAGAGCAAAGCCTAACATGAATAATTTTTGCTGCACTGTTACAAATTTGAAAGAAATGGTGACGGTTTCTGTTCTTCTTCTTCTTCCTTGCTGGTGAAGAACTCGACTCTGCAACTCCTCTTGTTCTTCACTGGAACCTCCCAATCAGCCCCAAACTCTCGACACCCCTCTGTTATGACTTCCTCCACCTTTTATATCCACCACAGGCCGACTAAAGACTCGAGGAAATCTTATTTTCTTCTCGCACAGGTCATAGTACTTTCCCTTTTCTGTTCTCATATCTTACGCATCTTCCCTTATTCCCGCGTAAATTCCAAAATATAACGATAGAATATTAAAACAGGATACCCGTGAATATTCTTACCTTGTTTCACTTCAATTTAGTGTTTCTTCCCCTGTAAAACGATTACCTTGCTTATTTTATCATGACGGTCTATTACTAATATCCCATGGAAATCTCAGCTAAAATCTCGTCAAAACTGGTTCAGATAATCAACACAGTTGAAAGCCGCACTTTCCCTGTTTTGCCTCAACCCGAGTATATAGCCAAATCCAGCCCATAAAAACACCCACAACAGCATTATTTATCTGTAACTGGTCCAATCCATGAGAATCAACGATTGAATCTCATTAAATCACGTCCAAATCTCGACCCCTAAATCTTCCAGAAACGGAACATACTGTAAGGATCCGTAAGCACGTCAACGTTATGACAGGTCAAGAGATAAATTAACCGCTAACTACTCGATTAACTAAATATGATCATCAATTAATATAAAGTAGTCAAATAATAATTTGGATAAATAATTAGTACCATTAGATTTATATCGAAAAGCTATGCAAAATGGACTGCAAGAACGCGTCATTCAGACACCCGAAGAGGAAGATATCGCCCTCGGAAATTTGGATGTCAAAGTTTGACAAAGTCAACCGGAGTTGACCGTTCACCGTTGACCGACTGACTGTTTACCGTACCTATTTAATTGACCAGACTTAACTTAATAAAGGGTTAGCCCTTAGTAAATTGAAGTGGTTGGTAATAGTAGAAACTTATTAATTGGTTTAGACCTAATTATTAATAGCTAATCATGTTTAGGTTAAGGTTAACCACCTAATTACGTTTATAATGAAAATAAATATTATGTTTTGAGTTTATCTTCTCTTTTAAAACAGTAGGAGGTGTTAGTTTTGTAGAAGTAGGAGGTGTTAATCTTAAGAAGAAAAAAGAAACAGAGATATATAGTTTGAGAGAAATAAAATTAATTAAAGAAGGTGTTGCGCCAAAGCCTGCGGAAGCGTTAGGTTTGCACTACTACGAGGTATCTCAATATCGCCAAGAAAACTATCACACACACAAGAAGAACAAGTATTTAACGAGGTTGAATCCTCGGGAAGGAATAAGCAATTTTATAGATCACCGTATAGGTTGGAATATACAAAGCCTAAGCAGAGAAGAAGAGAACTCTTACTAGTTCTGGTGTGTTTTCTCTAGTTCTCTCTATGGCTATTTATACACATCAATAGGACTGGACACATTCCTTAACAAGGATTACTTTCCTACAAGTATAGGGTTTCCTAACTTAGCTCTAAGAGACAAACCTCTTAAGCTGCTATACTTAGGACACAAGTACTTGGTTTCCTTAACCAACTAGATTTCCTAATCTAGACCTTGACCGACCTACCAACAATTCTCCACCTCGGATCATGCATTCATGCATGAGACGATCAATAGATAAAATCACCTCCATCTTCCAATGTCGATTGAACCATCACCGGGCTGCCTACGTATCCTCAATAGGAATCAAACCCGACCGTAGTTCTCTCAAATGGCCTTGCTAGAAGACCTCCACCAGTTCCTAAGAACCTCTACCCCAAAAGGGCCTTTCACCAAACCGGAAGGATGTGGATCAATTTCGAACAATGTCTAAACTTGATCCCAGATACTACTTTAGTCAACATATCAATTTGGATTGTCTTTGGTATCGATCTTCACAAGTAAAATGTCTTCTTCTTCAAGAATTTCTCTCACAAAATGAAACTGTACGTCTATATGTTTGGTTCTAGCATGATGCACTTGATTCTTAGCCAAATAAATTGCACTTAGACTATCACAATGCACAGGCAGTTGGTTTTGCACAACTCCTAAGTCATCTAGCAAACCTTGTAACCATATAGCCTCCTTAAATGCCCTCACACGCCATATGCTCCGCCTCCGTAGTTGAAAGCGCCACAGTAGACTGCAATATTGATCTCCAACTAATCGGTGCTCCTGCTATGGTAAATACATATACCCTGCAGTTGAACGTCTCTTGTCCAAATCACCAAAGATAGTCGAATCCACATACCCAACACACAGCTGATTGTTTCTTCTATCCTTCACAAACTCCAAGCCAACATCAACTGTACCATAAAGATACCTCAAAATCCATTTCACAGCATGCCAATGTCCCTTACCAGGACAATGCATATAACGGCTGACCATACTAACTACATGTGAAATGTCCGGCCTTGTACATACCATCGTATACATCAAGCTACCAACAGCCTCAGCATATGGGACTTGGGCCATATACTTTCGTTCTTCTTTAGTAGTGGGAGACATACGAGCATTCAACTTAAAATGAGCAGCAAGAGGAGTACTTATGGATTTAGTTCCTTCATAGACACCAAACTTCTGTAACACTTTCTTCAAATATGCCTTCTGAGACAAACAAACCTTACCCTTCTATCTGTCACGTTGAATCTCCATACCAAGAATCTTCTTAGCCTCTCCCAGATCTTTCATCTCAAACTCAGATGACAACTTGTACTTAAAATTATCAATCTCTTTCTTGTTATTCGATGCAATCAGCATATCATCGACATACAAGAGCAAATATATGAAAGACCCATCACGTAGCTTCTTGAAGTATACACAATCGTCATAGTGACTTCTTGTGTATGTTTGGCCTATCATAAACTAGTCAAATCGCTTGTACCATTGTCTTGGAGACTGCTTCAGCCCGTACAACGATCTCTTTAGTTTACATACACAATTTTCTTTTCCAAAGAACCTTGAACCCACTCTACTGAGTCATATAGATCTCCTCTTCTAGATCACCATGTAAGAACACCGTCTTAACATCTAGTTGAACTAGGTCTAAATCATATTGTGCTACCAAGGCCAACAAAATACGGATTGATGAGTGTTTTACCACCGGAGAGAACACCTCATTGTAGTCAATCCCTTCTCTTTGGGCATAACCTTTTGCAACTAACCTTGCCTTGTAGCGTACTTGATTCACCGGAGATCCTTCTTTCTTAGCATATACCCACTTGCACCCTATGGCCTTCTTACCGTTCGGAAGCTTCATAAGAATCCATGTGCCATTCTTGTAAAGAGACTCCATCTCATCCTTCATTGCTCCTTCCCATTCTTTACACTCTGTACTGCGTACATCTTCTAAATAGGAAGTAGGAGTACCATCTTCAACAACTGGTAATGCATAAGCAATGTAATCATTCATCCAACCAGGCTTCCTGGTTAATCTTCTCGGTTTGCTGGTTGCTATGGTCTCCGTGACCGTAGCTTCTGTATCTTCTACTGACTATTGTTCCTCTTCCTAAATAGTGTCACTATTATTTGGAACTTCAGTGGTTACCTCTCTTGCAGACCCAATTTCTTCAGAAGTATTCTGAACAAATACAGACTTAACTGGATTTGGTGGAGTTGCATCAATCTCCACCTGCTGCAAAGGCTCATTAATATTGGTGCTTCTGTTCTCCACCTGTCGAGAACCCCAAGACTTTACCATATACATCTCATCAAATGTGACATCTCTACTCATGACTATCTTCTTCTCAACTGGATTCCAAATTTTGAACCCTTTCACTACACTTTTCATACCCACAAAGATTCCTTTCACGACACGACTATCAAGCTTGTTTTCACTAACATGATACCACGCAGGACAACCAAAGATATAAATTGAGTCATAATCATAATCTGGTTTACCAAACCACTTCTCCATAGGAGTTTTACCTTCTAATGCAGCTGATGGCAACCTATTAATGAGGAAGCACGCATATGTAAATGCCTCAGCCCAAAACGCGCTTTACCTAATCCAGCATTAGATAACATACATCGTACCTTCTCCAAAGAAAGTACGATTCATGCGTTCAGCTACCCCATTCTATTGCGGTGTCTTCTTAACTGTGAAGTGCCTCTTTATCCCCTCATCCTGACATACTTGCAAGAACGGATCACTCTTGTACTCTCCACCATTGTCCGAACGTAGTACTTTGATCTTTCTGCCAGTTTGAGTCTCAGTTGCCTTTTTCCACATCACAAATATTTCTAGGACTTCATCCTTATGCCTCATGGTGTACACCCATACGCGCCTAGAATAATCATCAATGAACGACACAAACCAATGTTTTCCTCCCAATGATGCATTCTTGGAAGGACCCCAAACATCTGAGTGAACATAGTCAAGAGCTCCACTAGTATTGTGGATAGCTGTGCCAAAGCTTGTTCTTGTTTTCTTGCCCTTAACACAATGTTCACAAAATGCTAACTTGCAGGCAATAGCACCTTTCAACAAGTATTGTTGAATCAACCTATGCAACGACTTCTCACCTGGATGTGCAAGTCTCATGTGCCATAGCTTTGTCTTCTCGGTAGCTGCACTCTCGATGTGTTCAGAAATAGACACATCTCCTGTTGTTGTTCCCAATCAAGTAGTACAAGTTATGATGACGTGTGCCCTTCATGATTACCATAGATCCAGAGATTACTTAATTTAGAACACCATTTTCAGTGACTATCTTATAGCCCTTAGCTTCTAAAGTTCCAAGTGAAATCAGATTCTTCTTTATGGCAGGTACAAATGTTACCTCCTTCAGCTCTCTAACCATACCATCATGCATCTTGATACGAACACTACCAATCCCAATCACCCTGCAGGTATGATTGTTTCCCATACGTACTTCTCCATCAAGATCTTTAAAACTTGAGAACCAGTCACGATATGGACATATATGACATGTTGCTCCAGTATCTAATACCCATGCATCTGTAATAGCACAAACTGATGGTGTCACAGTTAGTGAGAAATCAGAAGCATCATCTGATTCTTCATTACCTTTTGCAATGTTCACCTCGGTATTACTATTATCTCCTTCTCTTGCCTTACGCTTGGTACAATCCTTAGCCCAATGACCAAAGTCATGGCACCAAGCACACTCATCTTTCTGCAGTCGCGTCCTACTCTTAGAATGTCCTCTACCTTTACCATAACCACCATTCTTCTTTCTCCTGTCTGTTGAACGACCTCTTGCAAGAAGCAAGTCATTGTTGGCTTCACTTGCAAGGTCTTCACGATACATATTCCTGAACTCCTCACTACGCAATGCTGTAGTGACCTCTGCGTATGTCATCTTGTCCTTGCCGTGCATTAATGCTTTAATCACGGGTTCATACTTTTCAGGAAGAGAGTTTATCAGACACAAAGCTTGTTCCTCGTCGTTGATCTTCTCATCGTAGTTAACCAACTCAGCAAGAAGTTTATTATATGAATCTAGGTGCTCGGTTAAGGTTGCACCTCTCTTCATGTTATAGCGATACAAATTCGATCCTTTTAAGATGTATCCTATTGGGCACGTTCTTCACAAGGTATTCCTTCTCAAGCTTTTCCCAGAGATCCTTAGATGAAGTTTCGTGTTGATAATTAACTCTTACTGCAGTTGCTAAACACCCTCGTATCGAAGCAAGACACAATTTATTCATCTTGTTCCACTTCTTGTCAGACATCTCCACTGGTTGACCTTCTAGAGCTTCTTCTAGGTCAAGATGAACAAGAGCATCCATTACGTCCGTTCTCCATAAACCAAAGTTATTGGTTCCTGTAAACTTTTCTACCTTGAGTTGTGATCTATGTGAATGAAGTATTTCTTCTTTTGTTTCTTTATCTTTATTTGTGGGATCCGAATGTTCTCCTAAAGGATTTTTCGGATCTTCGTCCCCGTCAACCATTGTTCACAAATAACCAAATATAGATAAAAACAGAACCTTCACTTCAACGCAATTCGAGTACCGTATCTAAGAGCGTCTCCTTGCTCGATACCAATTGTTGCGCCAAAGCTGCGCGAAAGCGTTAGGTTTGCACTACTACGAGGTATCTCAATATCGCCAAGAACACTATCACACACACAATAAGAACAAGTATTTAACGAGGTTGAATCCTCGGGAAGGAATAAGCAATTTTATATATCACCATATGGGTTGGAATATACAAAGCCTAAGCGAGAGTAAAAGAAGAGAACTCTTACTAGTTACGGAGGAAAAGAAGGTGTGTTTTCTCTAGTTCTCTCTATGGCTATTTATACACATCAATAGATGGATCTGGGGGTTTGTGTTTGAATCTTGAGATGGTGATGAAGTTCGGAAGAAATCTGGACACATTCCTTAACAAGGATTACTTTCCTACAAGTATAGGGTTTCCTAACTTAGCTCTAAGAGACAAACCTCTTAAGATGCTATACTTAGGACACAAGTACTTGGTTTCCTTAACCAACTAGATTTCCTAATCTAGACCTTGACCGACCTTAGTTTGTGAGAATCTTGTTTCAGGTGTTATACCTACCAAGCTTTCCCGTTTTCTTTGGCGGGCAATGCTAAGGAAGGAAGGTAAGGTTCGACTCCGATCCGTGTCATTTAAACCTAAACCTGAAATCGAGACCACCTCTCAATCATTCAGTTTCATTACCTTTGTCTGAAAGTAAGAAAGAAAGCAGCCATGGCTGCTGCTGTTAATGAAGTCGAGAGAGATAAACGACGAAGAGCCAGAGATTGAATCGAGATTGAGACGCTGCCGCTGAGTGAACCGAAAGAAGAAGACGAATTCGATATGAGTATGGGTTGTAATCGAATCGGGTGATGGATCTGGGGGTTTGTGTTTGAATCTTGAGATGGTGATGAAGTTCGAAGAAATTAGAGATTGAAGAGCTGGGAAGGGGATGGTGAATCGAAGATAATTATCATTGAGTTTGGTGAGAGGGGTATTGAAGAGAAAACATGGAGATTTGAAATGGGATTGTTGGTTAATTTGTGATGAAGATGATAGGGTTTGATAGTGAGACGATTTCGGGTTCGATTTATGGGGATGAGCTCTGAGCACAGTCTGCGGTGAGACAAGGCAAAAGGGAAATTCACAAGAAGTGGGGTTTCGTGATGTTTAAATGGGTTTGATTCTATGGGTTTGAGGAAGAGAAGATGGGTTGTCTCTGTGTTGTCGATTGAGCAAGATGTCTTATGGAGTTAGGGTTTCAAGGCAATGGAGTTTCTGGTGTTGTGCAGCAATGGAAATGAAGTATAAGGATGAGAAGATGCAGATCAGCTGGGAGATGGCAGTAGCAGCTGGTTTTAGAGTTATGCCAGTGAGATGGCTGTGGTGATGGTGATTACTGGTATTGAGGCTTGTACACAGGAGTCGAAGAATGAGTGCGGGGCCATTTTGGCTGGGTAGAAGTTGATTTTGCAGGTGCAAGTATTTCTCTGGTTGAGGAAATGGACAAATGATATGAGTTAAGGTGGAAGGGCTGAAGAGTTACTGTTACTGTGATTCACTGATAATTTGAGAACAAACACCAGAGATTGAATGTTTTGGCCTGAGCCATTGAGCTAATTGACTTAGATGTATGTTTAGGAGGTGTTTGGGCTCAATGTGAAGTTGAACTGAAACAGGAAGTGCTAGTGATGACGGTGGAAGCGAGAGAGACGCAAGGGGTTGGATTGATTGTGGATTGGAGTTGCAACTCGTGGTTTTGAAGGATGTTATCAACTGGAATTGAGTGAGTGCTTGTATTGACAGGACTTGTGGTTAGGACTGGTGATGGATTAGGGTTGCAGTTTGCCTTGGGCTTGTGATCACAAAGTGGAGTCTTTGTGCAATGATCAACTATTGGAGTTGATTGCCATAGGCATGTTTCGCAAATGGAGAAAGTGCAAGTTGAGATGGAAATGGGAATGTTTTTGTGATGCCGCCATGGTCACAAAGCCGGAATGGGTTTGAGTTTGCTATACAAAGGAAGGTGTAGCCATCGGGGCTGGTAGTAATGCACAAGGATTGTGCTACACACGGTCAAGGCCAGTGCAATAGCTGGGCCACGAGGTATCGAGTTCTCAGCCGACTTGGGTTTAATCGCCAAGACTCACACAAACTGACTTGAGTTGACTCGATCGATTCGCTTTGACCCGATCCGACAGAGTTGACCCGTTGAATGACCGTTTTGAGAACAAGTACAGATTCCGGCCATAATCCCGCTTTTCCGGTGAGCCAAAAATTGAATTTTCTATGGACTCCTCTCATGGGTGTGAAGACTTGGGCTAGGAATTGGATGGAGAATTGGACTCAAATTTGGAAAGAGAAGGTGGAAGAGTTGAGAAAAGCTTGGATTTGGAAATGAACAAAAGAATAAGGATTCATATTGAGAATATGAAGCCTATTGGAATATAAGATTTTTCTATTTTTAATTAAAGCTTTTAATTATTATTATTTGTGTGAATTTCAAAAACATGAGTAGCTAATTTTCTTATTGATTGAGGATGAAGTTCTTAACATATGATTTAAGTTTTTGTTTTCAAATTCTATCTTGAAGTTTTCACATAATTATCGTTTGTTTTTACTAATAGAGTTTTAAAGACATTCATGATTGATTAATAGATTGTTGCACGCTAAATTGATTTGTTAATTTGATCTAAAGCTAATCGTTTCTTTTAGCAAACACGAGATGCGGAGGGATTCCGTGGAGCAATTGTGTGTAGAAACAACGTTAGCAAGTAGACCTTGAGCTAAGAGTCTAACTACTAATATCAACCTAAGAAATTCATAAAACTTAATGCATGAGCCAAGTTACATTACTTTCTTGGTGATTAGAATACGAGAACTTCCGTGTCCGGTGATATAAGGGGGTTTCCTAACTGATAATTTGTGACTAATAACTAGAACTAACTTGATTCAGACAAATTGTTTTCAACTTTCGATTTTAATTGCTTTGTTTATTTTTTATTTTGCTGACAATACAACTAAGATCTCTTTGCTCCGTGGGAAACGAACACTTCCATTATATTATTTTTAATTGAGTAGAAATATTGAATTAATTTGATTGCACCTACGACACGCATCATTGGAATATACAAAGCCTAAGCAGAGAAGAAGAGAACTCTTACTAGTTCTGGTGTGTTTTCTCTAGTTCTATCTATGGCTATTTATACACATTCCTAATTCTTAACAAGGATTACCAAGTATAGGGTTTCCTAACTTAGCTCTAAGAGACAAACCTCTTAACCATACTTAGGACACAAGTACTTGGTTTCCTTAACCAACTAGAAGGTACCATTTAAGGAAGGGTGTCTTGTGTTGTTAGAAAAAATGATAGTGATGATGATGATAGTTGTGAGAGAGAGATTGATTAGAGTTTTGCAAAAGAACTTATGTAAATAGAGTGAAATGATTAGAGAGAATCAAAGAGAGTATAAGATAGAGGAAGAGGGAGAAGAGAACCTAGTATGTTCTAGATGATGAATATTTGTTCTTGATGTTGATGATTGATGAACCAATTAAGGTAACCTCTTCACTAGATTCTAATTCATCAAATTTGATTTCTATAGATGGTATAACATGATAATAGTATTGGGTAGTTGATGGATACTTATTTAGACAAGAATCTTATAAGTTCTTATGTCTTGATAAACCATGATTTTATGTGCATGGTATTTTGTTCACTGGTCATAGTTTAGAGACGTTTTTAAGTATCTAAATGATTGAACTAGTAGTAGCTCTATAAATAGAAGTTGTAGTACGCCGGATGTAGAGTATTTATATACAAAGACTGTTCAAATCGGTTGAGTAGAGAATTAGTTATCAGCGTTAGAAATTGAGTCGTCGCAGCTGAAACCAGGGTAATGGGTCACGAGTATCAATAAGTTTTAGGATGAGTTAGACATAGAACTGGAAAATAATAAGTACGCGTAACTTGTAGAAAATGATCCCGATATTCTAAAGAACTAACAGGACCTCCATTTGGAATTATAGGTTGTAGTATAGAGACCTTAGAAAGTGACCACATGAACTGGGTTGTGAGTGAACACTTAGAATATTTTCAGAGAGTTAGTGATGAAGATGAATGAGTCAGCCGAGTTAGCATCTGACTCAGCTGAGTCGGTGCGAGTCAGACTAGTTCGGGTAGTGGACCGGGTAAACGGATCGGATCGTGGGTTGATCCGATGGATCGGTAGTTGGGTTAGTGGGCCGGTTCTATGGATCGTGTCGGATCAGGCCCATGGGCTTGTGCTTAGAGCCAGATTTAGTATTTTGAGTTTTTGGACCACTTATGGTCTGAATTAATTTTTGGTTCCTTCTTCAAAGTTGTAGAGTTTTTCGAGGGCTTTCTGGTAATACCCAATTTGATAAGTAGATATTGTTTTATCCCAAAATTACTTATTACTAAATTATATAACCATTAATAAAACTAGAACTGTTAGTTATTTGACTTAACCTATAACCGGAGAATTGTATGAGATTATGTTATGAGCCTTGTGTGAGCCTTTTGGATATTTTCTTAGAGTACTTGTGTGATTAACAACTGATCTTTATTAACAACGATCGATACAAAGGTTAAGGCAGATAATTGAGGATGTCGAGGTATGCGTGGCTTGTCATCAAATCAGGTGGGAACTATGTAACCTTCTTGTAATCATTAAGTTTACTTTATCTGCGAGCATAATGAGTCTTCAATTTCTGTAAGCATATTGTTTGTAATTCAATGGGTATGTTGTGTAATATGCATTGTGTGGTTTCCCCGCGAAGAGTGTCTGTGTTTTCCCATAGCTCTTGGCTAAGTTTAGTAGGGCAATGCTACGTTGTTTGATTATTACTTAGTAGCCCGGCTTTACCCCGGATAAATAGTATTACATTTTATTGTCTTAAGATAGTAGTCCGGCTTTACCCCGGTTGATTATTACCTAGTAGTCCGGCTTTACCCCGGTTAATTATTATATATACTATTTTTATTTGGGGAAGTCACTATGTGCATATCATACTTGTTTTTTCAGTCTTAGTAGTATGACTGGGTTACTATGACCTTGACTTATGAAGAAATCTAGGTTCATGACTGGATATGGTCATTATTTGGAGACTTCGGCCTACGAATAATGATTGGGCCTTTTGTGAACCTGCTGTGCGGGGTCAGATCATTGTAATCAAAATCTTATTATATCCTAGACTTAGATGGTGGCATTGGGTTATATGAGGTGTACACATTCCATGATAATATCTTACGGTACCTGGATTCATGCTATCATTTGAGACTGGAGTTATTCCTAGCATCTTCTCCTCCATTGAGTGAGACGAGGTTGGGATAACATATGTTTAGGTTGTTTAATTCTTTTCTCGTAGATCCATCCGGAGGTGGATCTTTCACGGATATTACCACTATGGACGTAATATCTGGGGATATGAATTGAAGCAGTCTTCTGCTCTATGTTGCGTGTAAAAGATGTTTATCGTTTTTTCTTTAGTAGAATTGTGATACATGTAAGTGATTACTTGAACGTTATAATGATAACCACTGAGACCACATTTGGGATGATGTGCTCACTTGTTCCCACTTCAGTTTTCAGAAATCAGAAGAAATGGTGCGCGTGAAGATAGTCGTTTTCGTAGCTTAAAGCTTTTAGCGCTATTAGAGATGTTGAGAATCTTTTATATAGGTATTCATTATTTATTTGTAAAACAACACATTAATATATTCATATTCATATCACCTGAGAGATTTGTCATTTGTATAATATCAGAGAGTTTGGGTTTTGTTATTAATACTTCATGTAATTGCGATTCTTAGAATCGCTAATCTAGGTTTGATGTTTTGATTAAGTTGTAATCCTTTTTATCTAAGCAGGAGATTAGGTTGTGGCGTCACACATACTTTCCCGCTATTTTTGGATTTCAAACGGAGAAGATGGTGTGCCCATTATCCTCTGATGGGGTGCGAACAGTAGTTTCCCTCAGGTGGCCCTTATCATCTGGGTACCCCTTATCCATTTAAAGGGTGTAAATAACTCATGTCATGGGGTGTCTCCAACATACTTTCGGGGTGCCTTTAACAAATCTTCTAGGTGACTTCAGTAATTCCTTTCGGGGGGTGCAAATACCACTTTTCGAGCCAATTTTTCCGTACATGTTTATTTCTCTAAAAATACCTACAAAGACATAAAATACCAAAATAAGTACAAAAATGGGTACTAACAATATAGAAAATCGAGATCAAAATAGACACATAAATACCTCTCCTTTAGGGTGCCAGCAGCTTTAGTACTAGTAATCAGTCAATAACATTGTGAGGAACATGCAATCAGCAGGTAATTGTAGATAACAGACGGAACCAATGACTATAAGATGATGGCTCAAGTTATGAATGATAACGTCAAGGTGGAAGACATAATCATGAGAAGCTGGTGGTGGACTCCAATAGTTTTCTTGATGTAGACGGAGATTTCGTGGTTAGCTAGATCCTTCTTGGTAGCCAAACTAGTGAAGCAAGTATCGACCATCAACGCGTAAAATATAGTCAGTAGCAACTAGGAGAGTATGGTCTTGAGTAACCTCATTAGCTACCATAGTTTGAGAACTTCGACGTCAAATGCTGAAAACGACAGCAATCGGTTGTGGATGAACTTGCAAGGAGACGTGTGGTCAATCAAACAAAGACTCTCAACAAGCTTGAATTTCTTGTCTTCATCGAGAAGAAGTAGTAGTCCTCTTTTCTTCGACAATCATACACCGTTATGAATGATAACGTCAAGGTGGAAGATCTATGTCTTAGGTTACTTTAGTGGTAGCCAAACTAGTAACCATCATCGATGAAAACATCAACACCAATAACTCTCAACAAGCTTGAATTTCTTGTCTTCATCGAGAAGAAGTAGTAGTCCTCTTTTCTTCGACAATCATACACCGCATACGATCTATGTCTTAGGTTACTTTAGCTGGCTAACCATCATCGATGAAAAACATCAACACCAATAATGATGACTACAAGCAGCAAGAAAAGCATTAGCTAGGAGAAGAGATAATCCCATCAACAACAAGGAGTTGAAGCTTGGGCTAGCAATAGTTGGACACAACAACAATTCTTCTTCTCGGCTCCAGTAGTCGAAAACGACTATAGTGAGGGGGAAGTAGTGGTAGTACGAAAACATTCTTGACTGCACCCATAGTTAATTGGTACGAAGAAGCGTTATCAGGGGTATACAAGCTCAACTATTAAAACTTCGAATCTTCATACGAGAAGCAAAAGCATTTAGCCGTAAGTGGAGATATCTAGAGTTTCTACGTGCTCGCAGTGATAGCGGCTCATCTATGTCGTCAGAGATGAATGATCAATGCATTATCGAATTCTTTTCTCTCTCCCTAGAAGAGAGTGGTGCTCGCCTGGACGGGAGTTGATAGACCAAGGAAGGATAAAGCAAGTTCTTATTTTGTAAGAATTTTACATTTAATCTTGTAATCGTTGCTTCCTTGAATTCATATGTTCTGCAGTGATGGATTTTATTATCTGCTGCTTTTTTGAATGAGAAGTGTGTTTTCTGAACAGACTCTTCACAACATGTCCATTATCGGGCCTTGGTGACACTATACTTCTAGATGTTATTGACTGAATGCATAAGTTGCGAGTATCACTGACCTTGAACCTTATATAAAATGAAATTAATTGCTTTTCCCCTTGTACACGGACTCCGGATGATTGACAATATATATCTTCTTGGTACCGGAGTGCAGTTCATATGTAGAGTAGAAAAGTTCCCTATGGTCTTTTGGTGTGCTCGTACTGGTGATAGCTTCACTGGAGGATTATAACTTCAACCGCAAATGTGAAATGTCAACATGCATTATGTACATAATATATAGATCTAGAAATTCTACAGTTTCCATATATGCATCTATTATTTGATGATGTAGCAGGTTCATAATGGATCGAAGGATGACACGGAAGTAGTTATAGTCGATGAGACTGAGGATGCTCTCACACTTCCTTCTTATGAGAATGAAGACATCGTCCCCTCAATGGTAGTTGATGCAAGTAACCCTGGTGACAACAATCTTGAAGTTGAAAAAATAATGACGATTATTGAGTATTCAGCTGAAAAACCTAGTTACCAACCCTCCATTTGTTGTTCCACTTGCAGGTTGTGACTCGGTGTGTCACTTTGGTCGAGCGTGCAGATGAGGCTTTATCTTTGGTTGCTGAGACGTGTAGTACGACAAGAGTTGTTGTTTATGAAGAATTGATCACAAGCTGAAGGCTTCAAGTTCCATGTCTTCTGGTTCCATCAAGGAATTGCTACTACCATGGATTTGAAAATTATAACAGGTTTGTTCCTTCTAGTGGTCTCCTCGGGCAAAGCAAAGCATAGATTGAGAAGTTGACTTAAGAACTGGAGTTGAAGGAAGGTGTTCTTCAAGAGATATGAAGGTGTTCTTTAAGATATGAAGGATGTGTTTTCTAAGAAGGATGAGATTCTACTAGATGATTTCTCTTGAATGCCTTTATTATCTACTTAGAACATTTTCTTCTTAGGTGTTTTGAAACACAATAGATGTTCTTTTCTGGTTTGATTTTCTTGTTTTGAACACGTACGTAATTAATTATTCTGCAAAGATTTTGAGTTTATCGAGATCTTGCTTTGGAATAGTTTGTAAACATTTGATAAATAATTGAAAGGGACCAGCCTTCCATTCATGTCACCTAGTCACGGTTGGATTGATAGACGTACCAAGTCTCTGTTCTTGATGGGGTGAAGAATAATTGGTTGTAAAGAGAGTCGTTCAACAAGACTTACTTGTGTGTGGAACCTTCAGATGTTTGCATCCTCTCCAGGAAGTTGCTTCACATATGCCTAGTGACGATATTCCGAAAGTAGGTAGTCATACTTGTTTTCGTTGGGACACTAGACATGAAGAGGACAGTCTTCACATAGTGGTAGAGCTCTTATCATTCCTTAGAGATAGCAGCGGTAATATGAACAGGCGTATCGAGCGAGAACAATATCATGAGATGATGACTCGAGGTAACACCAAGGTAGGGAATAAGAGACGCACGGAGAAGCTGGTGATGGAGCCGATATCTTCCTTGATGTTGAGTATGGACTCTCATTTTCTTCATTAATCTCAAGGGTTGTCTCAAAATGTTAAGGCAGTCGTCATGAATATGATCAGTCAGCCTGGTAGAATAGTTGCGATAACTTTATGGAAGGAATTGAAAAGCGGGAGGCAGTCCCTTGCCTACGAGTACCCACAAAGCTTTCAACTTGACAGACGTTTTTGCTGGCGGAGAAGATAAACAGAAGGAATCCAAGTAATACTTGAAGGCTTCGACTGGAGGCTTCATTGGTATGATGAGTGGTGAAGCAAGCATCTTATATGAAGGTTTAGGCGCTCAAAAAAGAAGAGAATGGACACAAGTCCCCAGTCATAAGACAAGATGTACATTATGAGGTTTTCCTCATTTGATGAGGTGGTGAGAGGAACGCTAATGAAAGAGGTCTTGAGGATGGCATCATCATAATTATTGAGATTGGAGACGGTTGTGGCTGCGTTGTTATCAGTGATAGTCAGAACTTCAAATTTGGTAAAGCATGTCCTTGGAAGTAGATTACCGTTGCCTGAATGGAGTAGGTAGCATGGGTGTGATCCTCACTCTTGACGTGATCAACGAGATGAATGAGAATCTCCGGAGTTGAGCACCTGTAGGTAGTCAGGACCTTCTGGTTGAAATTGACGACTGCATCAGGTAGGCATCAGTCCCCAAAAATCCCATCACCAGACCTGAGATGCTTTGTTTTGGTTGGTATTCACGCACTGGGTCTGAAGAATTAATTTGGATGATATTAGGAGTTGAATCCGATGTTGACGAGGATCGTACGAGTTGTCGCGTCTGCGTTGCACTTCATAGATGTTCACGCACATCACTGGAATTTTACAACACGTCTGCTCTCTTGAGTATGTCCACGTCTTTGGGCATCTTGGAATGACAATGATAGCATGCATGCACTGACTAGCGTCTCTCTAGATTCAACATTTTTCAGATGAGTTGTGGCGAAAAGTCCCCAGCCACAATCTATTTTCCTTTATCATATGAGCAGGTTCAAGGTGTTTCCATTTCTATTTGGAAAGATAATTGTCCTCCTGACACAGTTAAAGGAGATGGGGATACCTTTGTATCGTGCATTTGATAAGTAGGGAAGTTTTTATATGCAAATGACTTAATTTATCGGTTGTGCAGTTATGATGAAGCTCCTGACATGGAGAGAGTCCCTGCGCACCCCTTCAGTCCCCAGGTGCAATCTCCTCTAGCAATTCAACTACTTCTTCCATGGGAGAGGAAATTATGAAAGCGTCTCTCTCGTTGATGTTATTATCGTCGAGACAGATATGGTGTAGCTTGGACATGATTTTCTCATTGCGGCAGTCGCGCCTGCGGTACTAGAGTTGGAGCTAGTGGGTTTGGATGCGCATGATGTTGCATCTCTGAGACGATGGATTTCCTTTTGTTCTTTCAGTGAAACTGCTTACAGAAGGTCGAAGGTTGTATTTCTTGGTTGTCCTCCTTGATTCTTAACAAGGGTCTCCTACGTCTACATCAGATCGGCCATGGTAGGATGAACTAGATTATTTCTGGCTTCTTCATTATCGTGGCCAGAGAGAGATAAGTTGATAGCATCGACGTTGATTCCAGTATTGACGCCAGTGTTGGTGAAGTAGGTATCACCTGTATTGCTGATATTTCCATCATTATTGTTGACAGGATTACCAATATTGGAGGAATGGATAAGTAGTGGCCTCAGGATTTACCACTGTCGTTGGTTTGAGATTAGGGTTGGTAGTTAAACCCGACCTAAGACCGACCATTTTCAGAAATTGGGAAAAATTGTAAATTTTGGGAATTGATTTTGTAACCGAGATATTGACCTCCCACTGTGGTCGCCAATTTGTAGTAGGGTAAAAATGATTCTGGAGAAAAGAGTAAAAGTGGGAAGGTTGATGAGAAACGAGTTTAGACCCTAAACAAATGTACTGCACAAGAGTACTTTAGATTCGAGAGATCAATTTGTACAATTCTGGCATAAACCAAGAAATAGACGTTCCAGTCTTGCTTCAGTCACAAAATGATGGAGCAGGGTTGAATCTTAAGGAGGGAAGCAGAGAAGGTGTTGAGATCAGAGAGACAGGCTCTGTAAGATGTAGATGTTTATGACTTATCTCAGAAAAATGAAATTTGTTGCAAAAGATGGCAAGATGCAAATTTTATGTGTTCTTCTGGATACTTGTGTTCGTTTTTGATTAAATAGATTGAAAATATATTTATACCAAGTCATAGTCGAACAACCTGATATCATAGGAAGTCGAAGTTGTGGAGTAGTGAAGTAGTGGAGACGTGTGAAGGTGGTAGAAATATTGCCCTATTGTGGAGGTAGGAGTAGACGGTTGTGTACCCACTTCTCCTTTTACTCATTAACTTCCCGTTCTTCTCGTCACTTTTTCATAATGAGTGTATTGCACACCGCATGTTGTAAATCGCCATACCAATACCCTGATGAACATCCCCCAGTTTGTGACATGTTTGATGTCTCGAGTGTTTTGGTAGAAAATAATACATAGTCGTGACTTGCATAGTCGTGCTACTTGCATGGTAAAATCTAGATGACATTGAGCAAGTTACGCCACAACTAATGAAAAGTGGAGCAAGTCTCGTATGGTAGTTGCTGAGTAGGACCACCTCTATGACATGTTAGAAGTGGTCATGAATATAATATTATTCCAGCAACTAATATATATATCGTGGGTCTTGTTTGTCAAACTTAATATTTCCACCAATCACGCCAAGTTAGGCAGCAGGTGACCATAAGTCTGCTTTTCATGACATCAACGAGAGGTGATGGGTGGTCATGAAAGAGAGTAAAAAATATATATGAGTATTGAAGTAGTAACGCATATGTAGCAAGACATATGGTCTCATAATCACATTAACCCACCTCTTGAATGAAAGAGCGAATGGAGGTTTATGTTAATACATGAAGAAATTCGTGAAATTTCTTAGTCAGAAAATTCAGATGTGATACCCTTCACTAAAACTGTTGTTGAATTCCCATACAAACTCGGATTTTGGTGATCCGCCCATTCATTCTTATCAAAAAGAATTTCCTATCTTCCCCGCGGGAATATTTAGGTTTTGAGCTCGTTTAGGAGGTGAAAACTGCCTAACAATAAAAACTCAGAAAGAATTCAGAAGGAATTCTGTCAATTTTCAGCCATGACCTAGCAAGTTCTTTAAGCCGTATCTTTTAACTCGTTAATCCGATTGGTGTGATTTTTTAGTATGTTATACTAGACATCCATACGAAACTTTTGACATATAGATCATGTCCATATTCTTTACGAGTTGCTCCCAGCTATTCGTCCAACCTCGGGTGACCTTTTGGATGTCTTTCAACCTAGTTAAAGCGATCTGATTGGTGAGAGCGGAGCATGTAGGCTATAAGCAATATGATTGGCCGGATCGGAGCCTTTAGGCTATAAGCAATATGATTGTCCGAAATAATAGAAGGGCCACATGTAGCTATCATGGCTTGCTCGACCAACCTACTTTAGCTAATAATTTAAAACGGAGCTTGCAGCGTAGAAGCGATGTGATTGGCCGATAGGAAAGAGGATCTTGCTGCATATAAACGATGTGATTGGCCGATAGGAAAGAGGATATTGCATTGTAAAAGCGATGTGATTGGCCGATAGGAAAGAGGAGCACATGCGGACCAGGAGCAGGGCCGGTCGGCCATAGGAGGCGCCAACTAGGGTTAAACCGTCCGGATAAGGTCGTGCTATCTCTATGATGAGGCAATTTCATAGTTTTCCTTGGTTTAGTCTCGACCAATAGGGATCGAGATATCATGATTGCTCCATTTTAGGGAAAAAAATCTAATTTTTGTGAGTTGACACAATATTAGGTTAAAAAATTGAATTTTGTAAATTGGCACAAAATTAATTCAATTTAGGTGAATTTTGTACGTTAATACAAAGTTACTAATTTTTACTCTTGCAAGTAGCGCAACTCTAGTCTTATTGTCACATCTTGCGCGCTTCTGATCATGTATCTTCATGCATATCTTAATTCAGACACTTCAGGAGATTCATGATACTCAGCTAAGATTGAATTATTAATCGTCATGTCATGCCATCACTAAGAGTTCAGTTGGGAACACAGCATAAAAAGATACTCAACAGGATCCGCATTAGTGAATAATGCGACTAGGAGCTTATTACGCAGCAGGCTCCGCATTAGTGAATAATGCAGCTAGGATCTTATTATGCAGCAGGCTCTGCATTAGTGAATAATGCAACTAGGAGGTTAATATTAATAAAATTTATAGAATACTTGGGATTATTTGCAACATGCACCAGTATTATTCTAATAAATTTCGTACATGTAGATAATGAATTACACTGTACATATGTAAGCAGAGAGGTATAGACACTCATCAGCTTTTAGTGGCTCTACTTCCTTACAGAATGCAGACACACAAATATGGATTTTTACAGTTTTAGTCCTGAACTAAAAACCACCATCAACACCAAGCAACTTAACAAGAAGAAGCAACTAGACAGTTTGTTTGATCTTTCCACAAGTCTTTTATTTATCGAAATAAATTGCTTGTTAGATCCCGGAGAATCAAGTGTGCAATTAACATAAAGATCAGAAACCAGAAAAGAAAAGTCTTCAAGTCTTCAATCTTCAAAGTAAACCGCTGCACAAACAATTTGATTCCACGTAATTGATCAACAGTTCTATCTACATATCTTGAATCAATAGATCTGTAATAGTCAATTCCTCAAAAAAAAACTTGAATGACCTTATATCAGAAGACCATAGAATAAACAAGTTTGATCTACCAATGATAACTATACCATTAGTCTTAATCAATTCAATTAATCAAAAAACTAATAACAATACAATTTAATTTTCCACCAACAGTACTACTAAAATATTGTTGATCCCAAAGAAGACTTTAAATGAAGGCAACGCAAGATGTTTCACATAATAAGATTGCTCATATCTCTTAACAAATTTGCTTCCTACACAATCACTTAAGTTGTGTGTCGAGGGATAAGTTTGTAAGAATACAAGCTTCACTATTAGTGCTATGATCAAGGCTTGTTTGGAAATCAAGATATACCAATTTCGAAAATCCCCAAGATGCAAAATAGATTTGTTTATGAAATGAGAAAAACCAATGGTTTTCCAACCAATAAATTGATATCACTCATAGATGACAACTAATATTGGATAACACGGATATGTCTCGTATGTGCAATCAAATTAGTGATCGTAAATCCACTCAATTAACAAGTAATATAATGGAAGTCAAGTTCATTATAAGTGTTTGTTAAAATTGATAATAACTATTATTTTAATCATAATTGAAAAAACTCATTATTTTCATAAATTTTTTTAAAAGATATTTTTCAAAATTATCCTAATCAATTTTTTTTTTTTAACTTCTTCTTGTTTTCTCTTAACTATCAATAGAGAGATAAAAAACAATAGCGGACTAAAAAATAAAATCTTTGATCATCTTTCTTTCCTCTCCTCTTTAGGAGCATTTTTCTAAGATAATAAGGTGTTTGTGAAAATTTACTATATATTAATGATTATATCATAAACTTTACAGATCAAAAAAAAAATAATGATTATATCGTAATCATTTATCAATTATGATTATCTATAATCATAAATATATAATCATAAATTTTACCAAACAAGACATTACACTTCTTGTTTTTGTTTCGAATGAAGTATATTTTAAAACGAAATGGTTTCTTAATTCGTAACATATTGCAATACATAAGGATTTTCAATACAAAGTAACAAAGAATGCAATATTCATGGTTTTTAACAGATGAGATTTCCTTTTTTTGTTATTAAACCTTCGAACCAATAGAGACTTCTTATTATAAACATATGTTCATTTATTCTATAGTTATGACAAGATCTTTCCTCCTTTGTTTCTTAAATCTATTCCGTTAGGATTATCTGTGAAGAATGATATTTTCACGACACATGTCTTATATTTATCAAAACCATGGGTTTGTGAAAAAACTTCTGTCAAAACAGAGAAATGATAGTCGAAAAGATCTAAGAAGTTTCTCTGATAAACAAGATCTTACGAAGCGTATAGCAAAACCAATTGCATGTGTTTTTCATGATCTTTTTTGAAAACATTGGGATCTGATGATCAACATAGTATAACATGTAAAACTAAATCCTTCAGTATTATTAAAATTGATGATCCTTTACAAAGTTTCCCCACATGGTTCGTGGTCTCAAAGTAAATTTTGCGTTGTAGAGTTATATTTGGTCTATCAGCATAACCCATCAAATGCTAAGCATGGATTAGATCCATTTATACAAAGCGGGGTGAGACAATAACAAATATTATTTATAAAATGGGTATGATTGGATATTGATAAGATGAAGAGGACCAGGACTTACTACAAGATCGCAAGCACCACCCCAATACCTTTTTCTTGTCCATCTAGGTTCACTCCATTAAATCCAACCTATATCTCTAACTCAACGGCTCCATATCTTCTCAGGGACGAGAAGGCACCACCAACTTCATTGTCTGATGCCACCGTTACCTACCAACCCATTTCATTCTACTCCTACAAGCGTTCGGATTAATAAATTCTTGGAAAATTTCTAAAACGGTGTTATTAGCCGTGTATAAATACGGGTATAAAATATAAATTCGTGTGGTATGATTGGATATTGATAAGATGAAGATAACTGGTACGTGGAAAATTTCGACGTGGAAGAACATGAATTGACCATAGTTTTTTGTTTGTGATATCTTCTTCACTTTAGTTTGGGATCTGCTATTCTTCAACATCCTTATTTATCTTCATGATAATAATAGTTTCTCTCTTCATCATAATCATCTTCTGGTTTTCTCCAAATTTAGATGCTAAATCGTCACCTTCCTTTAGATTTTCACATATCAATTTAAATATGATTCCCTACTCTGTGTGAGGAGATATTCTGACTCAAAACCAAAAAATATGAAAACTGCAATTTCACTCGTCATCCTCGCTTTAAATTTTATACATGGAATTGTAATATGATGCTTATTAGAGTAACACCACCCACTTACCCTATTATCCACCAACTAAATGAGACAAACATTGACAATCTTCTTTTTTTTTCTTCCAACTTAACGATCCAACGATTTTTGTTGGCTTGCTTAAATGGAGTTTGAATGTGAATATCAGAAGAAAACAGAGGCATGTGAAAACACATCCACCAAAAAAGTTTTGGAAAGAGAGTTTCAAATTCTTCATTCGCGTCTTATACCACGAAAAATTGAAGCCATCAAATTTTGATGGTACATTAACTGAATCAGATATAGTTTCCTTTAAAACTATTTTTAGATTCAAGTCTTATAGGTTGGACTGCACCAAACACAGATTGTTAGATCTTATCATGTTTGCATGATCTCAAACCAATTGAAATGACGAGGGTACCAAGTACGCCATAATGTTTTCGATATCAACATATGCAAGACACACCTTGTGTAATCTAATACAGACACAAACGGTTACGGGGATTATTTAAACAAGATGTACACTTGGTATATAGCGTAAGTTCGAATCCATACCAATCTATGGGATCAAATCAAGTGTAGATCAACATACAAGTCATCAAGAAAAAGTCAAAGAGAGATTTTATGGAAGATGTCAATGTTTTTCTTTGTGAAGGAATCAGGTTATCAAGAATAAAAAAAGAGAAACCAACTAGAGATGTAAGGCCTCTTCAGCTTCATGTCTTCTGTCAACTTGTCACAATGACAATGACTTTTGGTCTAATGTGGAGCATTATGTGATTCGAAGGAATGCTCTGAAGTTTCAGATCGACCACATCTTAAATGAGGTGACTCATTATGAAAAAAAGTATAATCAGTGGAAGAATGTGTTATATGATCCCATCATCAATGAATTCTTTAATAATGAGAATGAATTCTCTGTTTAAGCTCTTAGGAGAAATTCGATACGTAACTAGTTAACTCCTTGTAAGAATTTATTCTTATCGTTTTAATTAAAGAGGAAAAACTATCTTTTGGAGTAGTCTATTTATGTTTTTACATAAGTTACTTCAAATATTATCATCTATCAATTATTGAAGGTTATTTAGTTAAATTTTACTTTGATGATGTTGCAATACCTAATATATTTATCGATTGTTTTGTGTAATGCTTATTTAGTGAGATTTTTTGTTCGTAACTGGATAAAGGATGAGTAAACTATTTTGAGAATTGCAATATTGATCTTCCCACGATTTCACTTTGTGAATATATTGTAGGGATTCCGTAAGATGGTCTTAGTTGTCATCTTACCTCTCTGAGTCCGTAAATGGAAGGTCGAGAACTTTAATTTCTACGTCCGTACATGGCTGGGGAAGATATAATTCTTATGTGAGTCATGTTTATGTTTTTTTTTTTGGTAACTGGCCTTAAGAATAATTATTGTCGTGTTATTTTTCTCACGAAAGTGATGTTTCTTGATGCCTCTAACATTAAGATCACTATTTTTAATTTCTTTGTTTGTAACTGGCGATAAGAGGGAAAAATACTTCGGGGTACAAATTTTAAATTTGTGAATGTCCAAGAAATCCTTATATTGTTGTCAAAGAAAGGTCTTTCATGTTGTTCTCTTGAGAATGGCATCAAATGGGGCAGAGATCAATTTTATACTTGTACTTAATTGATATATCTTTGTGGGTAGTACGGCTGTGGACTTATAAGATATGAATGTACCTTTATCTCTTCTTGATGAAGATGCTAAGTTGCGAAACTTAATTAGTGTAATCGTCTTAAAAAGTTAGTATATTATCTTTAGTCTCGATAACTCTTTTGTGTAGTTCATTAAGATCCATTCTCTTTCACCTTTGCCTTTTCTTTTGACAAAAAGGGGGAGAATTATTTAGTGGTATTCTACTATAACATATGGCTTCTCGAAGAATTATGTAAGGGGAATGTAATTGAAATTTGTAGGTTACTACCTACTGAGCAAAAGAGACAAGTAAGCA
Organism: Papaver armeniacum; assembly: GCA_023531295.1. Taxonomy (NCBI): domain Eukaryota; kingdom Viridiplantae; phylum Streptophyta; class Magnoliopsida; order Ranunculales; family Papaveraceae; genus Papaver; species Papaver armeniacum. The sequence continues at coordinate 477,831 of JAJJWW010019147.1, forward strand.
CTCATGGTGAACCACGAAGTCGCCAGGTCCTATTATTTAGAATAGTAAATTATTATTCTCATTAATAGCATTTAACCAACCGGGCAACCATATGCTTTGACCTACATTGAACGATGGGTCATTCGTTGAATATAAAAGTACATCGAAGCCATATGAAAAGGTTTTTTCTCTTCAAAACCTATTGCATGGGCGATGGACGAGGAATCATACGTAAATGATCGAACCCTCGTATATCCGAAGAATGCTATGAGGTGCTCAGAAATGGTTGAAGTAGTTGACTAGGAGGATCACTATGACTATATCCCTTGGTAGATTTACCAAAGATGAAAAAGGATGACCTTTTTATTTTTTTTCTATATCCCGCAGGAATGAGGGAACACGTAAGACGATGCTCCATTTTGGGAAAGAGGTAGGCGCACCATTAGGTAGATGTTGAAGCCAAGTCAAAGCGAAGCCCATGGGAGTTGTAGGCCACTTTTTAGAAGAATAAATCATTTAATTTAATTGATATATTCCCATACCTATCATATCTTAGTGTTGATGGTGGATTTTTTATTTAAGGCTAAAATTGTAAAGGCCAAAATTATGCGCTAACATCTTGTAAAAGATAAAGCCATTGATAAGTGATGAATACTTCTTCACTTTACTAATTCACCTAGAATGGAGCATGTGGCAACAATCCCAGTATTCTGTGAATTAAATACACGAAATTCATCCAGGTTGGAGCATGTAGCAACAATCCCATATACCTCGTGAATTTACATCATTATTAATTAATGCATATCCAGCCTTGTATTTCTGTACTCATTAGGTGCGGCATGACGACCGAGTGTTGTTCTCAAAGCAGAGCAACACGAACCTCTAAGCATTAATAATAAAGCATGTACGAAATACCCGCATACAAAGTTGCAACTCTCGGTGTGTTATACTAGCCCGATTGAGCATACAACTCTCGGTGTGTTATACTAGCCCAATTGAGCATACAACTCTCGGTGTGTTATACTAGCCCGATTGAGCATATTTGAACCTGGACTGTCCATATCAGTCTCGGAAACGATCACGACCATCCAACTTCACCAACATGATTGGATGGCTTAGATTGAATCCATGACCCCAAGAAGGTATTGGAATATTCACTACCGGCCCAACGCGGGCCCCGCATGGTCGGCCTCCCCAAAAGGGTAGCATAGCTTGCCAAACCGTCCAAACCAAAGCAGAATGGACGAAAAACCCTAAATTAGTGTTTGCGGCACATTACATGTGTCGCAAAACAGTCTCAACCATCCATCTTCGCAAGCATAGATGGAGGGTGTAGATGTAGATTCAAAGGGCCGAGAGCATGTCAACACGCTCACTGTAAGCCCGCCTACATACATGACCGATCGGTCAGGACCAACTATAGTTGGTCGTTCCAGTTCGTGCGCCCAAACAAGGCATGACGCACGGCCGGTGGAACCCTAATTAGGGTTTGAACAATCACGAGCGTCCATTTTCTCCTGCACGAATGAAGGGTCCAGGATTAGACTAAACAGGTCCGGTGCATATCAACATGACCACCGTGGGCCCATCTATCTCCACACCCGATCGACCAAGGCATATCATGCCTGTTGCCTCGATTCGCACGCCCGAACTAGGCATGGTCGCACCTCCCGATTGCAAACTAATCTCGACCACTCAACTTTGCCGGACAAATTGAGTGGCTTAGATCACGTTTCTATGGGATATTAAGGTATGGACGTGTATACCAGCTCGCCGTCTGTATACCAGACTAATCGGCCAAGACCGACCAAGCTTGGTCGTCTTGAAACGCGCTCCCGAAGTGGGCATGATTCGTGGCTTTTGCGGCACCAGATTTCTGTTACAAATTGATCTCGGCCACTCAACTTCGCCGGACAAATTGAGTGGCCCAGATCACACTTTCACGAGACAATGAGGTATGGGTGCCTACACCGTCATGTTGTTTACACACATGCACGATCGGCCCTGCCAAAATTGTATCCCAATCTTGGATTCGACCAAGCTGAAGAGTGATGCTTGCGCACCTCCTCAAAAACCCTAATTCCACCAACGGTCGCAGATGAGTGTCTCAAAGATCATCTCGTCCGTCCAACTTCACCGGCTTGGTTATGCAACCCTGGTCAGGAGTTAATTGGTCAGTGAGGCGTCATGGTAATCACCACCCGTCACTTTACCACACCATGATGCAGTACCTGCATAGAATACACATGATACTTCACAAGTATCGACTTCCTAAATAACTTAGTTATTTAATCTAGCATTACATGCTAATTTCTGTGGGTCCCACGATCCACACACTCGAGACATCAATCATGTCACAAATTGGGGGATACATACTGGGGTATTGGTCTGGCGGTTTACAGCGTGCAGCGTGCAACGCGCCATCACAAGAACGTGTCAGGAAGTCATGGACGGTTAGAGATGACAGGAGAAGTGGGCAAGACTGGTCGTGTAACACTAACACACAACTCCATTGCTCCATCACTCCACTTCCTCCACTTCTCACGAGAGACGTGAATAAGGCTCATATGACTTGTATAAATAGGTTCTCCTCCCTATTTCCAGAAACAGAACAAGTCCAGACTAGGCAAGTGTTGATACTATCGTATTCAAACACCGGAACTGATAGCTTACATCCTGCAAGCCAGTTCAACTTTATGATACAAGTCATACATAGCCAACACCTTCACAATCTCAACACCTTCTTCGCTTACCTCCCTAAGATCAACCCCATCTCCTTCACTTTGTGACCGAAACAAGTTTGGAACGGCCATTTCTTGGTTTAGGCCGGATTTGCACAGATTGATTTCTCGAATCTACAAGCACTCCCGTGCACTACATTTGTTTAAGGTTTAGACTCATTTCTCATCCACACACCCCAAATTACCAAAATCGGCAGAAATAGTTTTCATCCATAAATAATTGGCGACCACAGTGGGAGGTTGATCTCTCGGTTGCAAGAAATTGAATTCTCAATTTTTCGGTTTTCATCTCGCGATGTATCCTCACCCGGAAACCACAGGTGGTTCAGATATCATGGGAAGTGTAGCTAGAATGCTGGAGGATGTCTTGGCAAATCAAGTCGGTATCGCTAGAAGACAGAGCGAAACATTCCGCCTTTTGAATGATATAACAACACAATTACAAGAAGGGTCGGCAGGCATCTACTCAGACAGTACAAGAAACACTGAATCCTTATCCAGGAGTCACACCTTTACCAGTGGAGATGCAGAAAGAGCGCGTAATCACATGGGACTCAGGAAAGACGAACAACATGGTCCAGCCAACAACGAAGACTCGGGGTAACTTCATAGAGGAAAAGACTTGTCCGGGGTACCACAACGTCTTCCGGATAAAGAAAAGGAGCCTGCAGCTTACGGAGCCCTGCTAGAAGATTTATATCTCAAGACTCTTGTCGAAGCCCGGAAGACCGTCCAATCCGCATCGACCTTTCAACTAAGTGAAGAAATACTTGAGGAATGAGAGATCAATCAAGGAACACGTGAGTACAGAGGATGGGAGCGTTCAATTCAATCACTCAGCAGTGATATTACGACACCTTCCACACCTTGTCACCCATGCAAGCGATCCGTGGATATGATGGCACTCACAAGTCTTCCAACTTCATCTCCGAAACGTGCTCCACATCGAAGCCATTTAGAGACACCACAACGCCCACGAACGCAGGAAAAGCTAGACTCGAAGTACCTACACTTTCCGTTCCCAATGGAAAAGATTTTGGAATTGCTGGAGGCGTGGGTACGAAACAGAGAGGTGGAGCTACCTCCTGTATGGCGTCCACCAACTGATAAGAAGTAATGGACCCGAGGTATTATCATTTCCACCGGTTCCTTCACCACCCTACCAGTGAATGCAACGCTTTGAAACGCATTGTTCAGAAGAAGCTTAATTCAGAGGGATAACTTTCCTTCTCTGAGAGATTAATGCGGACGATTTCCTTAGAGAGGCTACTTCGGTTTGATACAAGTGAAGCTTCAAAAACAAGTAAGTTCTATTCAACAATTTTACAAGCAAGATAGTTTTAAAATTCACTGGGGACTTGGCATCCCGCACATAGAGAAAGAAGCTCAATGATCAAACGCCATGTTTGTTTCCCTTCATACTTCCCTTTTACGCGACATTTGCAATTTCATATGATATGTGCAATCATTCATGACCAAGATGAAAATTCCATTTAAAATAATCTCTTTCAGAAAATTCATTCACAAAACTATCTCAAAATAAACCAATTCAATTACCTATTAATTCAAAACCGGAAGTTAAATTATGAAAGGAAATCCTCACTATCACTCAAAAAGAAAAGCATCTAAAAGAAAAGACAAGTAGGTGGCACGAATCCTTCAAGGAAAGTCCTTCAGCAGCAACTCGTCCTTCTGGGCAAGAGAGACTTTCATCCTTTGAAGTACAACCTGCTTGACTTCAACTCCTTAGACAACTTTTCAACCTCTTCTTCTGGTGAGTAACACGGTCTCCGAAGGGACTTCATCTTGTAATTTCGGAGCTCCCGAATCTCGGAGAACCCTTTGAAGAACCAAGGAGCATTGAAGTCATCTTGCACAAACACATCTCGATGGCACTTCCGGTCTTCAATCATCTCCTCGTAAACCATTCGACCGGTCGTGACGCTCATCCCATGGATAGAAAATAAAGCTTCCTGGACGCGGTTGACCAATGAAAGACGACTTTTGAGCTTCGTAGTGGTAGCAATATGACCGTGCTTCTCCCATATCGTCGTGTACAACCCTTCGAACTGAGCTGGCACGCTGAATCCTCCAACCAACACATGACCTGGATAAGGGACAGTGAAGGGAGGATCGAACAAAGCCCCAGGCTGCATTACCAATACTTCACCAATCACAGGAGCCTTGTCAGTTGCAGGAGGCCTTTCAGAAGAAGTCACCACGGCATCTTTATTGATTGGAACCTGCTCAGAACGTTCTTCAATGGGAGCCACCTCAACAATAACGGATGTTGCCTCTCTTATATTCCTACCGATGTCTACTTCACTCTGGGTACTAATTTCCATTATGGCCCCATCAACAAGATCACTTGGGGAGGCACCTTGTCCAACCGAGCTTGCGTCATCTCTTTCATTGTCTGGAAAAGGAGCGGTTTCACCAGACATCTCAGCATAAAGATCAGTGTTACCAGACTTCTCAGCATGAGGATCAGTGTCGCCAGATTTCTCAACATGAAGGCCAACGTTACCAGACTTCTCGTTCTGAATGCGCGCCAACCTTGTGAAAATATTCTCTTTAGGAATTCCCTGATTTCAAGAAAGGATCACTCTTAGAAGAATTTACTCTGGAGAAATGAAGGAATCAACATAAAGAGATTTAAATACCTGCATATTGGAGGAATTGAGGATCACCGAATCACATGCCTGCCTTTTAGATCTCTCTCCTGCTTGGGGACTGCAATCATCAACTCTGGTACGTTTGCCTGGGAGTGGCTTCAACCAGAAATGCTTCTTCAAAACGTCAGAAGATGGCTCACCACGGGAATCTGTCACAACATCCTCTGAGAATTCCTGGAAAGCCAACAGTTGCTTCCTCCAAAATTCCTTATACTCATCGGTTACCACTGAGTTTCTCCCAATAGGCTAGAAAGGAAGACTCTGCAGTGCCAAGAACACGTCAGCATTAAAAATACCCGGGAGAAGTTCTTTCGGAGCCTCCGACGGACGGATAAATGGAACACCCTGGTCAAATCCCATTTGACGAGCATCCCTGTCAATGTTGTACGGAGTCACAGTAAATGCTTCGTTGAATAGAGATGGGATATATCCCGGAATGCAGCTGTGCAGATAAATAAGTTCTCCAAATTTCATAGTCTTGACATCGATGCAAACACAAAGATCGGGACCGTCGAAGCAATAGCAAAAGTCTTCGGTTGAACAATGGAAGAGTGGATCGGCCCCCATGGACGGAAATTTCTGAAGACACATTATCAAAGATGTCCACGAGTTTCGCAGGGTTCTGGGACGCTCCCTCTGCCAACGGAGTATTCTCGAGCCACCATACAAACTGCTAAGCGAAGTTGCAGGAACAGGAGCATAACTTTTGAAATGTTCCCACAAGAATGCCTGAAGAAAAGCAAAGTGGACGTACGACTCTACCTTCTTGTACCCGCTGGAAACATGCATGTCCATTGCTAAGGCGTCCAGATGAGAATACAGCGATCCAAGGAACAAGGCACCTAAGGGAAGAACTTCACCTTTTGCTAGCTTTATAGCAATCTTAACCAGGACACCTCTTATGGTCTTCTTTCAGGAACGTCGTCAAATATATCTCACGGATAGCCACAAAGACGGGGGAATGCAATCACGCTCGAGCTCGTTTTCCAACTCCCGATCCGGTTCGGGTTTGCAGAGGAGACCACTCCGATACCCACCAGGTGTAAAAGCATCTTGTATCTTTTTTTCTCCTCCTTGTCCAGATCGTCGAATTCTGCCACCTTTTGGAGTATAGCGTCATAATCACGTTGTTCCGTGTCAGAAAGCTCGTAATAAAAACTCCCAGCGACAGGCAGGTTCATCAATGCAACTACGCTTTCCAGAGTAATAGTCATCTCTCCCCATCTAAATATGGTTGTATGAGTAGAAGGGCGCCACCTAGAAATGAAATTAATCAAGCCTGCAACATCTTTCTTAATTTCAAGAGTAGCAGATGCCATGACTGCGTTGAGGATTTGCGCTTTGGTCAAATTAGCTTTAACATCCTTATTATTCAACATGTGTCTCATCCACCCTTCATAAGAACCCAACGGAGTATGACAAATCTTGAAGTCAATAGGAGAAGGAGAATATTCATTTCTTCGAAGACAGAACCTCATCACAAGTGCCGAAGAAGAAGATGGATCAACTTCCATATTTTCTGAACCAGAGAGCAGGACTATCTTATGAGAAGGATATTTCCTAATGTTTGGAAAAGGCAAGGTGAACAACTCGTCAGTTCGGCATATTTTTGATGTCAACACTTCCGACTTAGCACTTTGACATTATCTCCAGAAGACATCTCAACAGGAGTTCTTTTCTTCATTCTACAATAAAAGACAGGAGTCAGTACTTGTATAAAAACGCATGGGATGTGTGGTCGCACACGACAGAACACACATTCACGTTGGAATACACAAGGCCGGGATTGGGTCCAATCAGTATTGATCAAGTGACAAGTCCGGTATTGATCACGTTTCAAGTCTGGTATTGATCAAGTTTCAAGTCTAGTATTGCTCAAGTTTCAAGTCCGGTATTGATCAAGTGACAAGTCCGGATCAAGTTTCAAGTCTGGTATCGCTCAAGTTTCAAGTTCGGTATTGATCAAGTGACAAGTCCGGATCAAGTTTCAAGTCTGGTATCGCTCAAGTTTCAAGTCTGGTATTGATCAAGTCACAAGTCCGGTATTGCTCAAGTTTCAAGTCCGGTGTTGGTCAAGGGCACGAGGCTGGTATAAAGGTGACATTCAGGCAGGCATACACGATACGGGACCCACGTTCAATCGAGCATATGTGGCGGGACCATATTTATTTGCACAACACGGTTCTCTTATGTTCATGGGAATCTTGTTCACGAAATTCAAGCCGAATTCCTTTCCAAGCTACAACCTAAGAAGCTAGGTTTTGTATGCAACAATGAAAAAGGAAGCAGGACACAACATATTCATGGATTCACGACTTGTTTTAAGCAATCCTAGCGAATATTGGCGTATTAATCTTGGTGGAAGAGCTAAGCATAATATATATCTTGCAAAGGTGTTTACCTAGCAAAGTAGGGTTTTACCTTAAAAAAAAAACGCTTACCTTGCTGCGAACGGACAGACGGCAACGGCGGCGTTGGCAGCGGCGGTCGGCGGCGGCAGTGGAGATCACGAACGGGAGCTGCCGAACAAAAAAAAAAAGAGAAAGTGTGAAGAAAAGGAAAAGTGGTCGGTCCCTTTTATAGACAAAAAGTTCGGAAGAATCCCAATAGAACAAGGATTCCTTTTTGATTGAATTCCTCTTTTGCTTGGATTCCCCTTTTGATTCAACACGCAAGGAAGGAAACCGGTCCCACCAAAGGATTAGCGCTTGCACTGTAGCGTTTACATGGACAAGCTGCTAGCGGTCGATCAAAATTCCTCGGGTAAACTTTCTTTATCTGTCTTCTTCACATAAGTATGTCACCATCTCATGCCTACCCCACAATAGCGTAACCATTATGCGCTAGGCGGTGGACTAATGTTGATGGTGGATTTTTTATTTATTTAAGGCTAAAATTGTAAAGGCCAAAATTATGCGCTAACATCTTGCAAAAGATAAAGCCATTGATAAGTGATGAATACTTCTTCACTTTACTAATTCAGTTTGTGACCTAGAATGGAGCATGTGGCAACAATCCCGATTTTGCCAGGAGTTTGATGCGCGCCATACTCTTTTCCGCGTGTTTTTCAAGACGACCTAACTTGGTCGGTCTTGGTCGATGGGTTTGGGGAAGATGGCAGGCTGGTGATCATGATACGACTATCCCATGAAAACGTGATCTAAGCCATTCAAATCATCCGGTGAAGTTGAGTGGTCGAGATCGCTTGCAATTTGGGAAGTGTAACCACGCATGTTTGGGCGGGCGTTTTGATTGAATTAAATCAAGTCTTAGGATGCTCAATCGGGCTAGTATAACACACCGAGAGGGGCTCAATCGGGCTAGTATAACTGTGAAAGTATAACACACCGAGACGATCATCATGCCACACGATAATGATTCATTATAGTGCTTGAGGTTCGTGTTACTCTATAAGAGTAACACTCGGTCGCCATGCCACACCGATAATGAGTACAAAGAAATACAAAGGCGATATGAAATTCACGGAAGGGATTGTTGCTACATGCTCCAACCTCGGAGGAATTTCATGTATTCACGAATGGGATTGTTGCTACATGCTCCATTCAGCTTAAAGATAAAACTTATGAGGCAAAGTTAAATTCATCCTTGAAATCAATACAGGACTTAAACTTGTACCGTCTTGAAACTTGTACCGGTCTTGAAACTTGTAAGGACTTGAAATCAACACGAGACTTGAAATTTGTACCAGACTAAAATTTGTATCGGACTAAAATTTGTAAGGACTAAAAGGTTGGAGCATGTAGCATAAGGGCGTCTTGAACTCGAACTCCTTGATGCGTGCGGTGACATGTAGGTGTCGTGACCTTCCTGCTGGTTGATTGCAAAGCAAAACATCTCCGCGCTGATTCTTCGAGAGGTGTGAAAGTTTGCATAAACTTTCCACTAGAGAAACCGCTTCCCGATCCACCGTTCTACGGTTCATAGTGAAACTATTGACTTGAGGAAGATCATTGGAGGGTCACCCAGTGTAGGAGCCTCCACGCATGTGACCGCTCATATCCGATGTCGCTTCTTTGATCGTGTCCATGTAGGTCCATGCCATTGAAGTACCTTCTTGCGTTGAATTCATTCCTTGTTGGCTCCGTTTGTTGCGGGTCATGTGGAAATCGATCGATTAATGTCTTAAGAAAAGTGAGTACCTCTTTTCCAGATTACGGCCATATCTGTTTGAGTCTTGACAAGAACTACCTTTTCCATCAAGTCTGCAATGGTAATGGGAGATGGTCCTCCTCTCGCCCCTCCTGTTCCTCGTCCCGATGAAGGAGTGGAAGTTGTTGCTCTCGGGGTGACTACCGGAGGTGTTATACTTGATGAGATGCCAGGATGATGGAGGTGTTGTAATATCACTTTGTTGAGTGATCGAATTGAACGTTCCCATCCTCCGTACTCACGTGTTCCTTGATTGATCTCTCCTTCCTCAAGCATTTCTTCACGGCTTCGACAAGGGTCTTGAGATATAAATCTTCCAGCAGGGAGCTGCAGGCTCCATTTCTTTATTCGGTAGGCGTTGTAGTACTCCAGGACAAGTCCTCTCCTCGTGGAGTTGCCTCTGTTCTTCATTGACTGGACCATGTTGTTCATCTTTCCGAGTCACTGCGGTTACGCGCTCTTTTGCCTCTCCACCGGTAAAGGTGTGACTCGACTAAGGATTCGCATTTCTTCGCTGATGCCGATCCTTCTGTAATGCTATGTCATTCAAAAGGCGAAATGTCTCGCTTCTGTCTTCGGTGATACCCTTTTGATTTGCCAAGACATCCTCCAAAGATTCTATCTACACTTCCCATGGTATCTGAACCGCACCTGTGGTTTCTCATGAGGATGCATCGAAAACCGAAGAATTGAGAATTCAATTTTTGCAACCGATATCAACCTCCCCACTTTGTGGTCGCCAATTGTTTATGGGTGAAAACTACTCCTGTAGAATTTGGTAATTTGGGGTGTGGATGAGGAATGAATTTAAACCTTAAACAAATGCACTGCGGTGAGTGCTTGTAGATTCGAGAGATCAACCAGGCAAGTCCGGCCTAAACCAAGAAATGGCGTTCCAGACTTGTTTCGGTCACAAAGTGAAGGAGATGGGTTGATCTTAGGGGGAAGCGAAGAAGGTGTTGAGATTGTGAAGGTGTTAGCTTGCTTATGACTTGTGGGGAAAGATGAGTAGGCCTGATGGTTGATGCAAGCAGGCTCTGGGTGTTTGAAATGCATTTGTATTAACACTTGGTTTTTTTTCTCAAATGCTGAACTTGTGTTGTTGTGTGAAATAGGGCGGAGAACCTATTTATGCAAGTCATTGAGCCTTATTCACGTCTCTCGTGGGAAGTGGAGAAGTGGAATGATGGAGTAGTGGAGTTGTGCGTTGGTGATACCACCACCGGCGGTCTTGCCCACTTCTCCCTGCTCATCTCTAACCGTCCATGACTTCCCCGACACGTTCTTGTGATGGCGCGTTGCACGCCGCACGCTGTAAACCGCCAGACCAATACCCCAGTATGTATCCCCCAGTTTGTGACATGATTGATATGTCTGAATGTGTGGATCGTGGATCCACGAAAGATAGCATGTAATCTGGTCAATTGAATAATTGTGTTATTCAGAAGTCGATACTTGTGAAGTATCATGTGTATTTTATGCAGTTGGTTATGGTGTGATAAAGTGATGGGCAGCGACGCCTCACTAACCAAATAACTCTTGACCGGGGTTGTATAACCAAGCTGGTGAAGTTGGACGGATGAGATGATCTTTGAGACACTCATCTGCACCGTTAATGAATATTAGGTTTTGAAGAGGAGCGCAAGCATGACTCTTGACTTGGTCGAAACCAAGCATGGAAAGGGGTTTGAGAGGGACCGACCGGGCATGTGTGTAGACAAAGATGCCGGGTGTGCACGTCCATACCAATTTGGACCGTAAAGTTGAGTGGTTGAGATCGATTTTGCACAGGAGTTTGATGCCGCGCGCCATACTCAAGCGTTTTTCAAGACGACTCAATCCCATATACCCGTGATGATTTGTGAATTTACGCCAAACATCATTAATTAATGCATATCCGAAGATGGATGGATGCCTTGTATTTCATGTACTCATTAGGTGCGGCATGACATGCTTATGGGAGTTGGAGTGTTGTTCTCGTGAGAGCAACACGAACCTCCAAGCATTAATAATGAAGCATGTACGTAAAATACCGTACAAGTTGAGTTGCAACTCTCGGTGTGTTATACTAGCGCGATTGTGTTATACTAGCATCATTAATTTGCATAGCATACAACTCTCCGGTAATGTTATACAGGTTGCAACTCTCGGTGTGTTATACTAGCGCGATTGAGCATACAACTCTCGGTGTGTTATACTAGCCCGATTGAGCATACAACTCTCGATATGTTATACTAGCCCGATTGAGCATATTTGAACCTGGACTGTCCATATCAGTCTCAGAAACGATCACGACCATTCAACTTCACCAACATGATTGGATGGCTTAGATTGAATCCATGACCCCAAGCAGGTATTGGAATATTCACTACCGGCCCAACGCGGGCCCCGCATGGTCGGCCTCCCTAAAAGGGTGGCATAGCTTGCCAAACCGTCCAAACCAAAGCAGTATGGACGAAAAACCCTAAATTAGGGTTTGCGGCACATTACATGTGTCGCAAAACAGTCTCAACCATCCATCTTCGCAGGCATAGATGGAGGGTGTAGATGTAGATTCAAAGGGCCAAGAGCATGTCAACACGCTCACTTTAAGCCCGCCTACATACATGACCGATCGGTCAGGACCAACTATAGTTGGTCGTTCCAGTTCGTGCGCCCAAACAAGGCATGACGCACGGCCGGTGGAACCCTAATTAGGGTTTGAACAATCACGAGCGTCCATTTTCTCCTGCAAGAATGAAGGGTCCAGGATTAGACTAAACAGGTCCGGTGCGTCTCAACATGACCACCATGGGCCCATCTATATCCACACCCGATCGACCAAGGCATATCATGCCTGTTTGCCTCGATTCGCACGCCCGAACTAGGCATGGTCGCACCTCCCGATTGCAAACTAATCTCGACCACTCAACTTTGCCGGACAAATTGAGTGGCTTAGATCACGTTTCTATGGGATATTAAGGTATGGACGTGTATACCAGCTCGCCGTCTGGTCTGTATACCAGACTAATCGGCCAAGACCGACCAAGCTTGGTCGTCTTGAAACGTGCGCCCGAAGTGGGCATGATGCGCGGCTTTTGCGGCACCAGATTTCTGTTGCAAATTGATCTCGACCACTCAACTTCGCTGGACAAATTGAGTGGCCCAGATCACACTTTCACGAGACAATGAGGTATGAGCGCCTACACCGTCATGTCGTCTACACACATGCACGATCGGCCCTGCCAAAATTGTATCCCAAGCTTGGATTCGACCAAGCTGAAGAGTGATGCTTGCGCACCTCCTCAAAAACCCTAATATCACCAACGGTCGCAGATGAGTGTCTCAAAGATCATCTCGTCCGTCCAACTTCACCGGCTTGGTTATACAACCCTGGTCAGGAGTTAATTGGTCAGTGAGGCGTCATGGTAATCACCACCCGTCACTTTACCACACCATGATGCAGTACCTGCATAGAATACACACGATACTTCACAAGTATCGACTTCCTAAATAACTTAGTTATTTAATCTAGCATTACATGCTACTTTTTGTGGGTCCCACGATCCACACACTCGAGACATCAATCATGTCACAAATTGGGGGATACATCATTGGGGTATTGGTCTGGCGGTTTACAGCGTGCAGCGTGCAACGCGCCATCACAAGAACGTGTCAGGAAGTCATGGACGGTTAGAGATGACAGGAGAAGTGGGCAAGACTGGTCGTGTAACACTAACACACAACTCCATCACTCCACTTCCTCCACTTCCCACGAGAGACGTGAATAAGGCTCATATGACTTGTATAAATAGGTTCTCCTCCCTATTTCCAGAAACAGAACAAGTCCAGACAACAGAGGCAAGTGTTGATACTATCGTATTCAAACACCGGAATTGATAGCTTACATCCTGCAAGCCAGTTCAGCTTTCTGATACAAGTCATACATAGCCAACACCTTCACAATCTCAACACCTTATTCGCTTCCCTCCCTAAGATCAACCCCATCTCCTTCACTTTGTGACCGAAACAAGTATGGAACGACCATTTCTTGGTTTAGGCCGGATTTGCACAGATTGATTTCTCGAATCTACAAGTACTCCCGTGCAGTGCATTTGTTTAAGGTTTAGACTCATTTCTCATCCACACACCCCAAATTACCAAAACCGATAGAAATAGTTTTCACCCATAAACACTTAGATACTTTGATTTTAACATATTTTGATAGAATTGGTTGGGATCACGATTGTCAGTTATGACATCTTAGCATGTCTCTATGTAGGTTTACTTAATAAGGGGGAGAACATATCACCGTTGTATTGCTTCAAAGTTTCGTTACAATTGGACTTTGAGGTAGGTTAAAAAAAACTACGCACCGATGTAAAAACCATTAAGTAGATTGACTTGTCATTCAAGAAAATCTCTAATTGGGTATTCTCATAATGCGTTACGGATCTTCAACAACAAAGGTGCTGAAACGATTATATGTTGAACCATAGAAGAACTTGAAGTACGGATAATTCAAGCAGATGTCGAAGATTCATGAAATCAAACATTATGGAAATTGATCCCACTTGTAATTTCATTAGATAAGTCAAGAATCTCTTTCATACTTTCCAGGGCCCTAACTACAATGTAAGTTTGTACTTCGTCTAAAGAGAAGCGATTCCCATAGCGGATCATCTTTGTAAGTATCCCAAACTTAATGGAATGGAGACATGTCTACTTTCTACTAATACCCTTACCCCAACAACCCAATTTTTTGATGAAAGAAACTGGTTGGAAATTGAGTACTTGAGGTATTTGATATGAAAATGGAAGATATTGCCGAAGTAGTTTATTAAGTGATGTGTAAGAGCACATCACTCTCTTGTTCAGGAAATTACATTAACTTTGTGGAGGGATAATTTTTACACCAAATTTATTAATTATATTTATAAAACATGAGTGATGAATGCCCAATTTACATGATTTTACTGTCAAATCTGTTAGAGCAGTGCTCGGTCAAACTCGCAAGCGTTGTTATTTCAAGCTTGTTTGTCAAATTTAGTTAATCAAAACTATAGTCTTGATTTCTAGTCTATTTATAGCTATGTCTCGGATTAGGATAGAATGTGTAGTTGAGCTTTAGACTTCACGGCGTTCATCGATTGAAGAAGAAGATCTACTAAAAATAGCTTGAAAGAACTTCATCAACAAAAGGTATGTGGAGACTAAAACTTATCTATCACTCATAAATTTATTCTATTCTATCTCTTAAGGAGACTAAGTCGTATAGCTATATAGACGTTTATATTATACACATTTGATATTTCGAGCTGAGTTTAACTCGCTTATCTATTTCTCGAAATATGTGGTGGAAGATTTTTGCTTTAGCTACGTTCATCATTATTCTTGACGAGTTTAGTTGGAAACAATCTATTTTTTGGAAACTAAATAATAAGTCAAAAGATGATCAAGTGGAAATTTCCTTGAAACATATTACATGATTTGTGTGAGACAATCATTTGATGTCGACTTGTAAAGTTTCGTATTTATCATTCGATCACTTGAAAATTACTTATAAGCTAATGGTTTCTGTGAGACGGCCATTTTCGTCTTCTAAGGATGTTTCAATGATTGAAATGGAAGTATAGAAACAAAAACCTTTGTCTGGATATCTCACAGTATGCATATGCATACATAGTATGCAAACTGTTTTGGTATGATTCAGGTCCGGAAACCTTGTTTGCATACCTAGTATGCAAACGGTTTTAACTGTTAAGTCCGGGAACCAAGTTTGCATACTAGCGAACAGTTCTACCTGAGTTAGGTCCGGGACGGTGACCAAAGTCCGAAAACTAAGTTTGCATACCTGTTTGCAAACTTAGTGGTTAAAGTTCTAAAATCGGTCAAGTATGTTTTTCATACTCATGAACAAATACATTTATGAATTAAGGAATGCAATCTTTGCAAACCGTGGCTTAATGTTCATTAATTGATTCTTATATAAGTATTTTGTACGATCACGAATCAATCCGATTTTGAGTCAATTTGTTCGTATATAACAATTGAACAACTCTATTTGAAACACAATTAGATTCATTTGATTATCTATCATGATTGATTGATCATCATATTTGATCTAGAAGTGTTAGATGAATGTGGTTAAGACAAAAGTGTTCATATGGATAACTTCGGTTAACTATTATTGATCCAACTCAATATACACGTTTAGGTACGGTTACCCATATCTAAATGAAGGTATATTTCATTTGTGTGTAACAAGCTAAGACCATCTAACGGTGGAGAGATATTGCTTTGGTTTTAGGCAAACTTAGCTTGAATCTTAAATCAAGTTTTCATCTAACGGTGAAATGCTTTATTACTAAGCTATCTTAGCTTTGATTGAAAGCAAACCCTGATTTGATTGAATATATAAGGGAGAACTCTAGCAACTGGAATACCCAATTCCGACACTTTCCTGTGTCCTAGTTGCGACTAGAGTCAATTCTCCTTTAACCTAGGTTTTTCCAAAACCATTATAGGTTAACGACTTGAAAACCTCATTTGGGATTCGTGAAGACAAATCCAACTAAGTTATTGTGAGTACTATCTGTAGTTGCGAATTCTGATCTTACTTGTTTTATCGTATTGAGTATTATCTTCTCTAATATTTGCTCGAGATTTATCTCTGATAGGTAAGATATAAAAAGTAATCACAAAGCTTTTCGTCTCATTCTTTGTGATTCCACAATAACTTCTTCTACTACCATATAGTTAAGTTATTGTGAGGTGACTGATATTTCTAGGCCGTTCTTCGGGAATATAAGACCGGATTATCAATTGGTTCCAATTCACCTTGATTTATCAAAAGACGGAATAAAACTTCATAGGTACTTCTGTAAACAACACATTAATATATTCTTAACACGCGAAAGACTTTCATTTATATTTAATGTCAGAGAGTTTGGGCTTTGTTATTAGCACTTTATGTAATTATGATTCTTCAATTAGGTTTTAATTCTATTAGCTAATCAGGTGATTAGGTTGGGGCATCACAATATTTTTGTCATGGTACGTGTACCAGGTTTGTATACCCTTAAGACAAAAACGGGTTCAAGAGTCAATAGATGTTTTTCTGTTTGCATACTAGGTATGCGTACTATCCAGGTTCAGGAGTTAACAGATCTTTTTTGGTTTGCATAGTAGGTATGCGTACCATCCTGAGTTAACGAGTCAACATACTTTTTAGGTTTTCATACCAGTATGTGTACCAAAAGTTGTTGTCGAACTATAGCTACCCTGGTACGTGTACTGGGTACATGTACTGCGGTTCTGGACCTATAAAGTTGTGCCGTAAAGATGTGTTTCAGA
Source organism: Papaver armeniacum (assembly GCA_023531295.1). NCBI lineage: Eukaryota > Viridiplantae > Streptophyta > Magnoliopsida > Ranunculales > Papaveraceae > Papaver > Papaver armeniacum. Next base: position 494,731 of record JAJJWW010019147.1, read on the forward strand.
CACGTGTACAGTCCTTTATCCAGATTTAGAGTAGTTCTATATATCTCTCTAATGATCAATTTGAAACATTCCCGAATAACATCAATGACACATATCATTGTTCCAGGCTATTTTCAAATGATTATCTTGAATCATAATTTAGGTCATAAACAATTAATTGTTCTTAACCAAATTCATCAAGTATGAACAACCTTTCTTAATATTAGTCAACATATTTTGAGAATAATTAATCAAGATAAACTTGACTCGAATTTTCTGTTGTGCATGTAAAGTCTTCTTTAGTCATGCGACATAGTCTCATAGATAGAAAGGTAAAAACTTGAGTAATAGGTGGTTCAGTCATCATTTACCTTTTGTTGATGAGGTTCTCCAAAAGCTTCGGTTGATCTTCGCCTTCAAACGGTAAAGCGCAGTGATGTCTGATACTCAACTACACACTTCTATCCTAATCCGAGACTTGACTAAATGTAGACTAGAAATCAAGATATATTTTTGATCAAATGAATTTGCCAACAAGCTTGAGATAGCAAAACCTGTGAGTTTGACTGATCAATGCTCTAACATACTTCCTTAAACTATGTTTCAGAAATTGCTTTCAAACACAATTCCAAGGTTTAAATTCATCTAAATGCTCAACACACTAAATACCCATTAGTGCAATATCAATAACATGAAATTCAAAGATAATCTATACTCCGTAATTGTATATACTCAAGTTGTAAAAACAACTAGTATATCATCCGTTATTGATACTTTGATCATAGTTAAAAGACCAAGTTACCAATACTAAAGCCATTGTAAACAAACCCCACTTTGTATTCTTTGTTTTTGTTGAATATAGACTTGAAATAAATGGAACAAATCAAGTATCTAATTACGAACCTCGGACTGAAGGATGACGTCATTGTTGTCTTTAGTACGTCTTCATGTCTTCGTGAGTAACCAGACCAGGTCTCAACATTTCTATGTTCCTAGTTTAACCTAAGGAAGTCGACTTTAGTAATCTAATCAAGTGACTCTGTGTTTGGAACTATAATTGACCAACAACCAACAAAAAGTGGTTGAATCTGATCAATACCTTAAGGATTTCGAAACAACCATGGGAGGAAAAAGGTTTGCTTTTCCATCTTTGCCACTTCTGTAGTGACCTTGTTATCAAATCATCATCAGTTTCACTCATTCTTAATCGATTAATTTGCATTGTTAAAGCTACAACTTCGTTTGCTTCTTTGTTAATTGTCAGAAAACGTTGTTGTAAGCGAAATGCATTATGCCCTTTCGGGTTTCCAGTGTCACTGCAGAACTACACATGGACATTCTGGTAGAAAATATTATTGTGCTGCAAACTTGTAATATATAATTTTTGCAAATAGATGAATCATCATCTGGAGTATACTTAAGACCACTAGCTTGGGGTTGAGCCACCTTTCAAGTGGTCACGAAAAATTTAATCGAAATTAGAAGAAATTACTGAGAAATTTGAGGTATGGATAGGTGAAATAATAAGCATTTATAGGGAATCCAAAAAGAGCCATTGGATCTAGTAGTTTAGCGATATACGTTCATCGCTTCGTGACAACATCTGTTTAGCGACTCAACACAGATGTTCTGTCTCGGTGTACAAATCATCAAATTCATTGGTTTGATCATCCGTTTTGTTGATTTAGCCAGTCCACAGTGGGAGAAAAATAAGAATTACCCCTGGTAGTCCAGTGGATTCTTCGAGTAAATTTTTGATGGGGGCGTTTTATGATGGGGGCATGGGGGACAAATCATGTCTTGACGGGCGTTTTATGATAGGGGCATGGGGGACAAATCATGTCTTGACATGTGTTTTTCCAATTAATTGTTTTAACAAATTTTGTTACCAAAAATATAAAGGATAAAATATCACCAATTAAGATAACCAGTATTTTCACCAAAAATACATTTTTTTATATATTTGGAAAATACACGTGTCAGGACATGATTTGTCCCCCATGCCCCGTCAGAAAACGCCCCCATCAAATATTTTCCCGGATTTTTCTCGCTTCTCTTTGAGGAAGGAGTTCGACCGTGAGGCTTTAATTATGAACGCGCAATTGGGGGATATAAAAAGGAATTGGGGGATATTGATTACTTCTCCCAACGCATGGTGTATGTTAAGGGGTGATTTTTGGGTATGAAAATACTAAAATACCCTTTGGTTAATTAAAAAACATTATGAAAAGACTATAATACCCTTTATACTAAAACTTAAAATCAAAAACCAAAACATTTATCCCCCATTCTTCACACATAGTTCCGGCACTGTTAGGGTTAGGTTCTGATTTTTTTTTTCATCGTTCTTCATCCGTTCTTCGTCGATTCAAAAATTTCTTCGTCGATTAACCAACCCGAATGATAAACAATGCCTCCACGAAAGAAACCAAATGCCCAATCGAACTCAACATCATCGATTGCTCAACAAAAACGGGCGGAAAGACTTTCTAAGATTGCTCAAGAGCAAGAACACGAAGAAGCAACGTTATCTGACGATCAACTACTCAAATATATGGCTTCTGTGAGAAGGTAAGTCATTTAAAACTACTTTATAGGTGTTTAAGTCGATCTATGACAATGGGTTTAGGTTAGAATCGCGAAACCTAACTCAAACAGTTGGGTTTCGAGAGTACCCAAGATTGAAATTCGTATGAATACGAGTCTTCGGTTTTGTGTTCCGGCAATCAATATAGGATGAATACAGTGCCGGTTTCCATCCTCAGATTCACCAGAAACTGAATTTTCCCTACCGGCATTCAATCTAGGATGAATTTAGTGCCGGTTTTTAGTACCGGCACTGTTTAATGATAATTCGAGCATGCCGGTAGTGTACTTAAAACATACAGGAGAGTTTATGAATTTGTCACGATCTGCAGAGCATAGATTTTTGGTTTCATTACATGCTTAGGTTTTGAGTGCACTCGCATCATTTGTAATGATTCGAGCATGCCGGTAGTAGACTTTAAACATACAGGAAAATTGTCAATAATACCGGCATAGATTTTAGGTTGCATTTATATGCCGGTAGTTGGTACCGGCATTGTCGATAGTCAATGTGTACTGCCGGAACATTAAACCGGCGTGGTTTAGTTTAAGGTAGTCAATGCCGGTACTAAAACTGAAGGTGAGTCGTCTTATATTCATTGCTTTCCGTGTGCTTACGATATAGGTCAAAAGCAAAGGAAGCCAACAAAAGAAAAATAAAGATGCATGGACGAGTAATTAGCCTTAGTTGGCTCAACAAGACTTGTCGGCTAACCGAGGTGCCACGTGAGTAAGCTTCGAAGAATTCCTTTGCTTCGTTCGTATCCCATGGAGATTGCTCGGGATCCCCGAAGGGGGGGGGGGTCGAAAGATAGTTGCTTCCAAAACGGATCAATGACCTCAATAGGTATCAGTTCTTCATACTTCACAAGCATATGATGACACGGAAGCCCCAATGAATACATGTCGGGACAAATACACACATCACCCGGTTTTCCGTAATTTTTCTCATATTCCATTTGTCTCATCATATGTTTTATTGCCCAATGAGAGACGTTGAATTCTATTCCTTGGAGCAACTTACCATAACGAAGAAATGGAGTCATCCTTTCCATTGAGCTTTTCTCAAAAGCCTCCTTGATCCTATTGATATCTTGCTTAAAGTATTGCTCCATTGCCTCGGTGACCGTAACTACATTGCCTTGACCGGACCGGGATGAGATCTTTAAATCTCCCATGAGCGGCCTCAGCTGCACTAGTTGCTTCAGTCTTGAAGTGTCTATACCGGTTTGTCCATGCACGTACAAATTTTTCCTTGAACTTATCCAACCATTGAGTCCGACAATACCCGGACAAAGAAATCGGATAAACTTCGTTCCAATCGACAATAAACTTCTCCAATCTCTTTTCGTACATAACCTCGGTAAGAGACCAATAAACTTTCTCCCAATCTCTTAGAAATTCCAACCAATTTTTATGATTTTCCGCATGTTCTTTGTCCACTCTCTCCTTTATCTTGCCTCTCTCATCTTCTTCTTCTTCGGGGGATAGTTTGTTCTTTCGAACATCTTCCTCTAGTTGTACCATCATTCTCTTCTTAATATCCGCCTTTGCGGGTTCGAACAAGGCATGGTAAGTTTTTATCACATTATTACGTATATGATATGTACATAGGAAATTTTGTGCGTCCGGGAAGACGTCGGATATTGCTTTCATTAATGCGTCATCGTTATCGATTACGATGACCCTCGGAAGTTGATTTTCCCGGAAGAACAATTTCAATTGTCGTAATGCCCAATGATAATTATAGTCCCTCTCGTTTTCCATTAAACACCAAGCCAATGTGAATGTTACCTTGTCCGAGGTTTGCCCCATGATGTTGAACAACGGCATATTGTATTTGTTTGTCTTGTAGGTGCAATCCATCAAAATAACACCACAACATGTATTTGCCAATTGTGATAGCAAAGGATGCGAAATGAATATTTGAAGGGGCTTCTCGTCCCGCCCTCTTTTAATGATACGCGTGTAGTTGTGATCCCAAACTATCTTCTCAAATTCTTGCATAACGCTCCTCCCTTCCCATTCCACATTTCTAATAGTTGCTTGTGCACCATAAATTGTACGTAGAGAAGACACGTTAGTCTCATCCTTTTCCTCAATTTGAAGCCTCAATCGAGAATTTGTCTCGGTTTGATAAGTGCTTTGGTCAATCTCTTTACATCCTCGAACTCGTCAGTTTTAGCTTCGCAACTAAGAAGTGACCAACAAAATCTTTGATCCCGGTGGTTATGAGCAAACACAAAACCTCACAATCCCAATTGTTTATGTCATTTAAACGGAAAACAAGCTTAAACGGGCAATTATTCTTCCTCGTACGAGTCTTGTATACCCTATTAGTCTTCTTTGGATACACATAATCCTTTCTATTGTGGCTATTCTTCTCCTTGTATTTCCCACTTCTCTCGCAAGCCATCTCAAAACGCCTATTCGAACCTTCGGTATTCCTCACCAACACACACATGTTCTTAAGGGCCGTCTCTTTAGCCCAAGCGATTGCTTCCTTTCGATCTGTTATTCCCTACATAAGAACAATTTCGCATTCATTAGAAGGTTCATTACTAGCAATCCATTAGTAATGTTCAAGATACTAGGTGAAAAGTATTCTTTGGTTACATACCGGAGGGATTTTATAGTATTCCGACGTATCCCGATAAAGAGGCTCGCATTTGTTGAGTTAATATATGGCACCACCTAAAGATCGAATGCAAATTAGTTCCAAACACAATAACAACACTATGCCGGAAACCATTACGGCATGCTCGACCATTGTTTAAGATAGTCTAAGTTAACCAAAACGGAAGACAAAATTTGAAACCTATTAGGCGTATGTGTTTCATAAGAAAACAACGCCGGGAAGCAAGGATGCTTAGGCATAATCATAACTCTATTGTTCCAAGCCGATACACAATTAGGCATTGAAAATAATTGATATTGAATGCCGGAATTTAGCTTTGGAAAACATTTATCCTCGCATGTTTTTTTTTGTAGGTCGTAGGCATTGTAAAGTTGTAATCGAACAACGCCGGTTTTGGTGCCGGCATTATCGATATTGATGGTACCACGCCGGTACCCAGATTTAAGCGTTGATGTTTATAAAATTTCAATGCCGGTTTTGGTTTGAGATGGAATTGTTTCTGTATGTTTTTCATGCGATGCATCGACATGGTAACCTATCAATGAAACCATGCTTAGGTTGAATATTCCGTAGTATATTCCTTGTTAGGTAAAAAGGTTAACTATGTACCCGCACACGATTTTTTGGTAGAATGCTATGCCTAGGTTTATTATTCAAAATGGGGATATCGGTTTACGGCGTGGTCGTAGTATGAATACAATGCGGTACCTTGACTACCTAAGCATGGTATTCATACAACTACCATGCCGGTACCAAGGTTTTTCGATTGAAAAAATGGCGGGTTTCAAGAAAAATTCGATTTTTCGACATCTTAGCGACTTTACTGTGTGTTGGGGATGCTAGTATGTTGTGCAAGTTTACTTTCTTGTGTTGGTTCTTCAAGAAACTCTCCATACTCGTCAAAATCATCATTCAAGGGTGTTGGCTCAACAAAGAGTTGCAATTGTGAGTTGTTGTCGTTAGCTGAAGATTCAAGATGTGATCCTTGTTGTAGTTGAGCTAAAGATTCAAGAAGAACGATTCTCTCTTCACAATCATCCTCCATTTTTCCCAAAAATATTTCTCTCTCAAATTATTTTTCACTCCTTCTACTCTCACCTCACTAACCCAAATTCAAATAAAACACACACTAATCATTTATAAAAAATCTTAAGATTTTTCCTAATTATTATTAACCACTAAACCCGATTAGTGAGGGTAGATTAGGATTTAAAAAATATTTAGATAAGGGGTGACCCCGAATTGATATCTGGATCCAGTTTTTGTCCTTTTCTTATTTCCCCCAATTCCTTTTTATATCCCCAATTTCGTGTTCTTAATTATTCTTCGAATAAACAATTATTCCAAGAAAACATTTTCCGCCCAAATTCCGAAAATAAATTTTTTTTTAAATAATCCCCCATTTTTTCGTAGAGGACAAAAAGGTTCTTAATTATCCAAAATCTTCGACCACAATTATTCCCAAGAAAACATTTTCCGCTGCAAACTTTAACACGCGAAAATAAATTTTCAGAAGGAGAAAGACTAAATAAAGTGTCGGTGAGGAAGGTAGTGAGTTATTGTCCAGCCTGTAGTTGCTTAGACACCGAACATCTTTCAATATCATAAATACACCAACCACAATATCAACCGTTGATTCTGAAATAAAATTAATTAGGAAAATTGCTTCACTAAGTAGGTCCCAGTGAGTAGCACTTGGACAGACCTCTCTGATCTGCTCACCAGCTCCTTTTCTTCTTCTTCACCTCCATTCTCCCTCTTTCTTTCTTTCATCCAAAGCAAAATCTCCAGTACAAGCAAACTCAAATCCAAACCCCTTCACTGTAAGTCTCTTTCTCACACCAGATTTCCTTTTAATTACACTTGTATCTCCCATTTTCAGTCTCTCATTTTTTTTTTCTTTAATTTGTTTGTGTAGGGGATTTTAAAGAAATGGGTATCAAATGGGTTTTCATGATAATGGTGGTAATTTCAGTAGTCTGTGTAAATGTGGAAGCAAAGGAGAAACTTTGTACCAGTACTAATAAATGGGAATGCAAGAACTCAATTTACTGTTGTAATCAAACAATTTCAGATTTCTTCCAATCTTATCAATTTGAGAACTTATTCTCAAAGAGAAATGCACCCACAGCTCAAGCTGTTGGATTTTATGATTATCAATCATTTATCACGGCTTCTATTGATTTCCAAAGACTTGGATTTGGTACTACTGGTGGGAAAAAGATGCAAATGAAAGAAGTTGCAGCATTTTTAGGTCATGTTGGTGCTAAAACTTCTTGTGGTTATGGTGTTGCTACTGGTGGTCCTTTAGCTTGGGGACTTTGTTACAAACGTGAGATGAGTCCTAGCCAATCTTACTGTAGAGATGGTTATCTCTATCCTTGTGCTCCTGGTGCTGAATACTATGGTCGTGGTGCTCTTCCTGTTTTCTGGTATCTCCCTCTCTCCCTGGTTTATGTTTTTAGGATTTTTGATCTTTGTGCATTTTGATTGGTGGAATTGCTTTGTTGATTTTTGTTCACAATTGGGTTAATTGGTCACTGTTCAGTTTAATGTTAGCTATTTATCCCCATGAAAGTGTGTCGGTGCTGTGTTTTTATATCTAAGGTCATTTAGGGTTCGCTATCCCCATGAAAGTATTGGTGCTATGTTTTTATATCTCAAGGTAATTTAGGTTTTTTTATCCCACCACTTGCCAGCTTGGTTATTTGAATTTACGGAATTACATATCTCTTGTGAGGAAATTGAACAATGAATTGTCTTTCGTGGTCGGATTACTAATTTTGTAGCTATTGTTTTTAGAAAATGTTTTCTACATAGTTCAACACTCATCTCCGTCACGAAGACACAGTTGATTTTTCATTCCCTCGAATAATCAACCTTTTGTTCTTGATTTTGTTGCAAATTATGTTCAGATGATGTTGTTTCTCTCAATTTATAGTTGTTGTATCTGATTCTAACTCTTACAATATACTAAAGGAGAGCTTGTTAATATGAATAATTAGGAACTTCAACTACGCAGCTATTGGTGAGGGAATAAAGGTGGATCTGTTGAACCATCCTGAATACCTAGAACAAAATGCTACCATCGCCTTCCAAGCTGCTATGTGGAGATGGATGACATCAATCAAGAAAAACCAACCTTCACCCCACCAAGCTTTTGTTGGAGACTGGAAGCCTACCAAAAACGATACTTTGGCCAAGAGGCTTCCTGGTTTCGGAACCACAATGAACATTCTCTATGGTGATCAAGTTTGTGGTCAAGGTGATATCGATGACATGAACGTCATCATTTCCCACTACCGCTATTACCTTGATCTGATGGGAGTCGGTGCAGCAGATGCAGCTACAGATAATGATAATCTTAGCTGTGCAGAACAGCAGGCGTTCAACCCAACAAAGACCGATAAAGATGCATCCTCTTAAGCTATGGTATTTGTACTCGTAGTATTTGTTATAGCACCCCAACCCAATTTTAAGTAGATCCTCTTCGGTGGAGAACATAAATAAGGAGGGTGAAGATATTGGTTTTTGTCAGGCTAGTTGAATGAAATAGAAGGTCAAGGCCTCTTTTGTTATTGCCAAAGATTGATTGTTGTTTTACCATTTGCTTTGTTTCTAGACGATTGTGTGTATGTCCTTTCAGTTATTTTCTTGTCATGTACTATTATATGTGGTTACTCTGTTGATTATGTACTTAAAAATACAATATTCTTCTTGTTAATATATTTTGTTGTTCTGTCATTCATTGAGAAAAAAGCTGGACTTGTTCTTGTATAAGCTTGAAATATAGCAAAACATCTGGTCTAGTGAATGTTTTAGATTAGTAAAAACTCCTGCAGAAAGCAAATGGGTCTCTCGGAGCTTTGTCAACTTCGCGAGTCCATTGCTTCCTCTGCAGTAAGGTTAAATCTTGGCGTTTGTCATGTACTGGTTAGGACTTTGGACTCACCAGCAGAATAAATGGTTGGAAAGACGAGAAGATTTTAGTGCAGAAAATGGACGGTAGACTAACTTGAATCTGTGTCCTTGGGTTGACAGAACTCATTTGGAGTCGACAAGAATTTGATAAGCTATATGCACATTCCATGTGCTTGCCGACAACCAAAAAATCAACTGCATTATCATACATCCTTGTCGACAATTTCAATAAACATCAGCTTTTAATTATACACAATTTACTTCCCTTATTGTGGTATCTCTCCTGCAGAGAGAGCTAACTCCTCCGAATCCAAGGAGATGGAGTGTTGAAAATACTCGGCACATAGGAGTTTGCTCTTAGCTTGTAGTGTCATCGTTAAAGGAAGTTTTACTGGATTTTGTCGAAGAGAAGAATAAAAATGAAATTTGGTGGGAGGCAACCAACTGGAACACCATCACTTGCATTGTCGACTGTTGTGATCGTTGCGTCGCTTCTTGCTGGTGCATCGATAGTTCACAACATCTACAAGCCTGATCTTGTAAGTCATTTAGTTGTCTCTTATGTATTCGGCAAAATGCCTCAATTAGTTTTTTTCTGAAGAAAACATTGTCGATCAGAATCAAATAGTTTTATTTTATTCTACAACAGACATTGCCTCCGGTGGAGAAGGATGATGACGACAAGACGGAGACTAAGAATACCAACACTCCAAGTCAACCCAAGAAAGATTAGGACAATGAAAATCTGTTTCCGGGGAGTGCATATTGGAAGAACTCACGGTTTAAGCACTCTCTAAAACCTCAGCTTGTTTTCTTTATGGTTTAGACGTTGGGAGTATTTGGGAGTTCTATTACAATTTGGATATTGTGTTTCAGGTCTTTTAATTGAGTTAAATGCGACATTATATAAATCTGTTGGTTATTCCATTTCATGTTTTATTAGATTGATGCATATGTTAGTTGGGAAATTCTAGCCATGGTAACCCGGCCTAATTGTGAGTTCATCTGTAAAAGTTTTGGTTTAGAGCTTGAAGGAAAACTTTGTCTGTGTTGTTAGGCCAATTAGTTATTCTTAGATTGAACAACACTAAAATCACTTGGGTTGAAGTTAAACGTACAGAGTCTTGCTACAGGGTATGTATCATTGTCTAAAACAGGTTATAATAACTTACACCAGATTAACACATTTAGAGACCTTGGTCCATAAGTTACTAAATTAACACCAGTACACCAGATTAACACATTTAGAGTCGCATGCCGACAACCAGAAAATCAACTTCATATTTTCTTGTCGGCATAAATTCCACTGAACTTGTGTTCCTCCATGTAGAAGCAATATCTGACTCAACAAGTGTCAACCAGAACAACTAAAACCATGATGGGAGTTCAAGCTGATAAACTGTAAAATGGTCTGGTTTTCTGGTGAAATAATAGGTTTTCTTCAAAATGTAGATTATTATTACCTTCTGTTCTTTGAAACCACAAAAATATAGAGAACAATAGTACTTGAGAAACAATACAGATAAAAGTACGGAACTACAACTCGAGAAGGTAATACAATAAATATCACAGCAGTTCACAAAAGGCAAGGGATGCTGGAAACTGCATTCGAGCGTATCAGTTGTCACTAATTTACCTCTTAACAATCAAAAGCTAATCAAGTTATAGAGTGTAAGCATCTTGTTCTTTTATGTAGGTGGTCTCATAATTCTCTGCAACACAACTGATCTTGCTTTGTGAACTCTACTACTACAAGAACTCACATATTCACCCAATTCATCCAAGTTCCTACTAAATATCAATACCTTATTCTCTATTTCTTGGACAGCAAGCTGAATCTCATACTTGTGTTCAAGAAGCACGCTCCCATTAATCTTCTCCTCAATAAACATATTTCCGTTGATCTCTCTGAAGGAGTTCATACTTTCTCTCTCTAATCGCTCAACCAAGAACCGAATATTATCCAAATCCCGAATGGCCACTATAGTCCCTGCCTGAATTGAACTTATGACTTCCTTTTGATCTCTAATTGCATCTTCATAACCCCTCCATAGTTTTTTAAACCATCTTTCTGATGGTGCCCAAGCTGCAGCTGCTGCAGCAGCAGCCACCATTGCCGTCACAATTGGTGGCGCAGCTACTGCTGCTGCTACAACTGAACAAATCAAAACAGTAACGAATGTAGCTGCAAAGATAATATTAGCTGTTTTTCTCCACGACTTGACTTTCTTAAGTTTCCTATCTAACTGAATTCTCTGCATTTGTAAATTTCGCAACATTTGAAGATGTTCGCAATACACTGTCCCAAACAAATCTAACATCTCATTTGTAAAATGAGTTTGAACTGACTTATACCTGTCTAAATCTTCCATTGCAGTCTTATACTCATCACCTCCCGGTGCAGAATTCGCCAATCTCTGAAGTGATGCTTTGAGAATTGTTTGTTTATCTCTAGCATTGGTTAAGCATTTTTCAAGAGCAATGCAAAAATCTAAAGTATGAAGACTAGTTCTAAAATAATCATCAATAAGAGCAGATAATTCCTTGTTATTCCATATATCTTTTTTACCTTCTAAAATAACTTCAACAACTTTCTGATCAGTTTCAAGAACACAACTAGTTACCTCTTTGAGCAATTCAAATGAGAAAGAAAGAGGTTGCTGAACTCCCAATGCTAGAGCATTAATAGCATGATTTGTTCTGGTTTGTAATTCGATGTCGAATTTTCGAACACTGGGGTCGTTTTGAACTGCTTCATCATATGAGAGTAGATCTTCAGATGAAAGTCTGATTGGAGTGAGTTGTTCTCTGGGTGTGACCATACTACTCCCGCTAAATTGGTTTCCCATCTCTTCTCTCTCTCTCTCTCTCTCTCTCTCTCTCTCAAGCAGTACAGGTACAATAGAACTTAAAAATCAGAAATTGAGATAATTCTGGATTCTGGTGGTACTGAGAAAAGATGGGATCTTGGGTTTGTTTATGAAGTAGAGGGAAATTTGATCAGATGATCCATTTGGGGTTCTTTGTTGGTGCCTTGGTGGGTGTTTGAGAATTTGTGAAGAACTGATGGATTTGGATGAAGGCTGCGACCTTGAGAGAGAATGAGAGTAGAAACGAGGGTCAATGGGAGAGCTTCTAGGAAATGGAGAAGTGGGGCTATGGAAAATGAGATATTGGTTAGCGAGTGGTGGGTTTGATTTTTTCTTGTCCAGATTCTACACCATTTATTTGATTCTCTTTCTTTTTCGAGCATTTAAATAGTACTGTATTTAATAACTTTATTAGTATAATTAAGCAGTATAATTGCAATAACAGCAAGGGGGCTGGGTTTGGCTGTGAAGTATGAGCAAAATGATTCCAAGAATTGCCAAGTTATATGTAATAATTTAAAGATTGTGATCTTACATTTACAAAACAAGCCACGATGAACAAACACCAAAACATAAACTAAAATTAGTTACCCAAAGATCAGTCATCAATCTATTGTGTGTATTCAACGAGAAGAAGTGAGTATTCGTTAGAATCCTTCAACTGATGGCTCTCTCTCGTACAGGGATTTGACGGAAGTCGGTATTGACCAAATTGGGGGATTCTAATTCTATATATCCATTTCCACTCTTTCTCCGACTCACCTTGAATTCAAACAAGGACCATTCTGAAAAATACCAGAGTAACCTGACCCTGAGTGACATTTAGGATAGCTTCAAAAGCAAACAAACTAATGCAAGGGGTTTAGCTCGAAAAATCAATGAAATTCAGAATATTCTTTGCTAGTTCTCTTTGAATTACACCACACTATCTTATCTTAGGTATAGTAGTCGACGCTTATATCTTTTTGGTGGTAATTTCATTTTGAGCGCATGACCTGTTCCTCTTTATGCATCATCAATTTATAATTAGAAAAATAAAACTCAAAACTAATACAATGAGATACACGAATCCGAAAAAATACATAATAAAGTAAGACAAGAATTCGTCAGGTCTGATAAAGATAGATTGGGCAGTAATTCTCTCAAAGAGGCTTGTGTTGACCAAACAATTTGCTTATCACTTATTCAGTTGTTGCATAACTTCAATGTTTCTCGGAAGATTGATTCAAGGGTTGCAATTGCATTTTTCTATCACCTGACAAATTGTTTACCAAGGATTATCATCTCCGGTAACTAACTAATGACATGGCTTCTACACTTCCTCCAGATGTAAAATTTTATCTCATACAAAAGCTTATCCCTAATCCCCCGTTATTTACGAGGATCCAATACCTTCCCAGACAAGTGATGATGATGATGATGATGATGTTGATGATAGTGTAAAGCAATTGAATTTTGAAAGCAAATTCTGTTTCTTCCTCATACAAACAAGTTCCTGTAAGTAACTAACAACATATTTTACCCTTCGAAATTCTGAAAAAGGCTGTACCTTGAAAATAAAATCACCACATTTCAAGGTTCTTTACACAATTTTATATACTTCTCAGCTGACTTTTGCTGTAGCGTATGACCAATCACAACTCCAAATAAGTACCCAAATTTGACCCATCTAAAAACCTCTTCTCCACTTTTCTCTTTCTCTGCAATGCAATACAATGCTCCGTTGCTTCCCTATCAAAGCAACGCAGAGTCCTAACACCTCTCCATCTGCATCTGTAAACCCTAGCTTCCCTTCATCTTCTACAAATCCAAATTCTCCTACTTCATCAAATCCACAGATTTCATTAACTGTTAATCTCAGTACCGAGTATAAAGATTCAGTCACTACAGAATCATTCAAAGAAATCTGGTCTACAATCCACCAACACCAGCACCCTCACCAATCCGAAAATGAAAACTCAGATGAAGAAGAAGAGAGGGAAGAAAAATCCCTATTTGTTACTAATTCGACGACTGAATTAGTTGCCCAAGTTCTTCAACCTAATAGAGATTCAGTTAATCAAGCTATTCTAAGAGCTAAACCTTCAAATCTTAGAAATTTGGTTTCATCTTACTTTAATCAAAGTGAACGGACGTCTCGTCTGGTTTTCGAGCTTCACCATAATGTTGATCAAGCTCGTTCTCTATATTCACCTCTACTTTCATTACTTGAAATTCTTCCTTTAGATTCACTCATGTCTCAACCTCAATGTGATTTCGCTTTCGATGTTTTCAATCAATTCGATAGTAAAGTGAACCCATTTCCTGAACCTAATTCAGAAAACTTTGATGAAATGCGTCGTTGTTTCTCTCAACTGAAATTACAGCTCGATCGACGTCTAATTAAAGCTCGAAAACAACTTCGTTTGCGCCGTAGTCTTTCATTTTCTGTATTGTCGTTCTTGAATAACTCTCGGTTTTGTTTATCGGGGAATTTCGCTGAGAAACAACTTCATCATATAGCTCAAATTGATGCTGCTTCTAAAGGTACCTATGTGTTGAACAATGATCTGGATACAATTGATCGTCTTGTTACAAGATTATATGGTGTGGTTGAAAGTGATAAGCTGTTGATTCGGCTCGGTTTAGAAAGAGGAAAAGATCGATATCTTATTCAAGAAGTTGTCAAGCAACTTCATAAGAACCATTCCAATTTCACCAATCAATTGAAGGATCTTGAAGAACATCTATGTCTATGTTTTGCTACGGTTAATAGGGCCAGAGGTCTTCTTTTACAGGAGATTGATGTTTGATCAAATTCATACTTCCTGACTTCATGTAAGTTAAAATTTCCAAATTTATCAGCTTGCAAGTGTTGTAGCTCGTTTTGTCTATATTGAGTCCATACTCTTCCATGAATATACATTCTTAGTGATGTTTGAATACACATTCTTTGTAGCAAACTTCATTACTTAGACCTTTATTAAGATGATTTTACATTATGATCTGATCAAGAGTATTTGCAAATTTATGTTTATATGTATTTGCATTTTCCATAGTGAACTGTTCAGGTTAGCGAACATTTCGGTGAATAAGCCTTGTTTTAATTATTGGTTTTCCAAGTTTGCAATAATAGTACTTTGACATCAGAAAAATGCAAAGTTAGATTGATAAAGAAATATTTGATAACAGCTCTCAGAACAGGCTGCACTTTACATTACACTATGGAAAACTGATAGAGAAAAATGATGTAGGACAGATGCAGAAAGCAAAAACTAGAGGCAGTATGACCAAACAAAACTGCACCTTGCTTTTGTTTGCCGCCCGCTTTACATTGTTCAATAGAATTTACATAGTCCAAAAATGTATGAAACTTTCATTCTTATGGGGATGTCGTGTGAATTTTATTACTATTTCTTTTGCACTATTTTGAGTTTCTACCAGGATGATAGAAGTTTGGAGGTTGATAAATTACCCTTTCCGAAAAAATTAGAGAAATACTTCTGAACTTCGTAAAGGCTTAGTATTGTTTTGACCCACTTCTGAACTTGATTAGTTGTAACTTGTAACCATGTAGATGCTCGACTACAGAATGATCATTACCTGATAAAATGACACCAAAAAACTTCGAGTTAGATTTAATCACATTCTCTTCATTAGGCACTTGTGATACTGATGTGAGAAACATAAATAAGAAATGAGAAGGAAAAAAAAAAGGTTGCGAGGAGTGGTAGGGGGAAAACCTGGCCGCATACAGGGCATGTGGGGCTCCTCTCCATCCATTCGAGGATGCAGGAAAGGTGATAGTGATGATGGCACTGGGTGGGAATCTTTGGGTTATCCGTTTCATAACCTGCAATTTGACAGATTTGAGTTCATGCATAATTAAACATTACAAGTAGATTGATACTGAAGGATGCAGCAGATATTAAGATATTGGTGGTGGTGGTAGTGCATTTACCATAGAAACAAGTAGGGCAATAATTGTCATCGTCAATTAGTGAGTCGCATCTCTTGATTTCCTTGGGTGAATCAACTTGGGTTTCGTTATGGCAGTCAGTTGCAGGGACTTTATCAGTGGTACTTTTAAGGTTATCAGATAGCTCGAATGTTTGATTCAGACTACCAGCATCAGTTACTGGTAGAAATTGTTGTTCTGGTGGTTGTTGCTGTTGGAGCTGCTGCTGCTCCTGTTGTTGTCGTTCTTGTTCTAGCTGCTGTTGTTGCTGTTGAAGCTGCAGCTGCTCCTGCTGTTCTCGTTGTTGTTGTTCTCGCTGTTGCTGTTCTCGTTGCTGCTGTTCTCGCTGTTGCTGTTCTTGTTGCTGCTGCTGCTGTTCTCGTTGTTGTTGTTCTCGCTGCTGCTGTTCTCGTTGTTGTTGCTGCTGCTGTTGTTCTCGCTGCTGCTGTTCTCGTTGTAGTTGCTGTTGTTCTCGTTGTTGTTGCTGTTGCTTAAGTTGTTGCTCTAGTTGAGTCGGTGATAAATTCCGGTTCCCTGATCCACTGTTCAAAGGCTGTTCACAAGTTAAAAAACAACCAAGAGTTAGTACTTTAAACAAAATCAACCAGGAATTAACCAAAATCTTAATTCTAGTTTAAGATTAAAAAAAAACCCCGAAAACAGTCTAATCCCATTCTCAGTTACTGTGGAAGGGGCGTCTAATTTAGAATTCACTTAGACATGTAACCCAAAAACAAAAAAAAAAGCCAAAATAGGAAAACTAGAATCTGGTCATGGAAATTTGCCTAATTGCAGCTTTACGGAATTTGTTTGGCAATAATAACAAAAACAGCCACAAAAACTCCACAAAAACTCTGACGTATTGATATGATCGTCGAATCTATTGATCATATAACACAAACTAGAAGGAAAAAAATGATTCAGAAACGATAACAAACGATGGATATTCTTACTGTTCTTTGATTCCTTAGAGGTTGAACTTGATATGCATTCTGATGACCAACAAAGGGTTTGGTGTGATCATGCTGAATCGGTCGAACACAAGCCGCACCCATTGCATTGAGATCACAAAACAGTTGCAGAAACGATCTCTTCTTCTTCTTTTTTCTCTCCGGAAGAGAATTTTTGTTCAGTAGTTATAATATTTATAGAAAACGAAATATCTTTAAACTGTGTTCGTAAAGGAAAAGGAATTCAATACGAAAACCACTTAGGGCTAAAAGAACGAATATAACCGAGTTGCAGAGATAGTAAAGAGATTGAGAAAAGGTTAGAATATGAAAACGCTTTTTAAGAGAATTTCGGTGGTAGTTTTGAACAAATCTCCACTATCATATCATCAAAATATAACCCTTTATACGCTCCTCTTTGTCTTTTATTATACACAGTTTTCCCTTGCTTAGATTAAAGAAAACTAACCAAACTGGGAAACAAAAAAAGAAGAAACAGAAAAGGAAACGGAGAGTAAATATGGAGTAGAATTTTATTTACTAACAGAAATGATCTAATCCTTGTTTTAGTAGGATTAACTTTTCTCGGAATCTTCGTTTTTATTTTATTTTCCTTAATTTTTTCTATGTTTATCTTGTTTGGAATTTATGAATTTCCTTTTTTTAGGTATCTTTTTTTTTCTTTCAGATAGATATGGATTGTGTTAGCTTCCATGTTAATTCTTGCAATGATATCATTAATTCCATGAATTTATGAATTTCCTACATTAATGCTTCTCCATACTGCCCTTGCGTGTCTGCACTCAAAAATCAGATGTTCAACATTTCCATACAACTTCCACAAAACGGGTTGTCCTGTAAATTTTGTCCTAGTTTGAATGATGTCTCTAATGCGGTTCCATATGAATAACTTAATTCTATGTGCCAATTTACTTGTTAGGAACTGGTATACCATTAACTTGAGAATCATTTTGACTGTTTGACAACATGTTATATGTGCTTTTTACAGAAAAAACTCCATCCTTGGCTGGCATCCATATTAATTTATCTTCTTGTGAGACATCAATGACAATCATGGTGATGTAAGAAACAATGACAACATCGAATAGTTGACTCAGCAGTGCTGTATTCCATTCATTAGTGTTTGGCTCCATTAACTCACTGACAAGAGTAAAAGAAGTATGAACAGGAGAAGAAGAAGTTAGATGATGATTCATTCCAGCAATCCATCTATCATGCCATATTCTTGTTCTTTTGCCATTATTTACTTCCATGAAGCAATTGTTCTGCACAATTTTGAGGCCTTTCTCAATACCCTGCCATACCCATGGAAAAGAAGGTTTAGAATCTGTATAGTGTAGGATATTAGTGGCTTTGAAGTACTTTGGTTGAAGAATTTAACCCATAGAGCTGAAGATTCAGTGCAAACTCTCCATGCAAGCTTTGTCAGTAAAGCCAAGTTAAGTAGCTCCAAATCCCTGAAAGCAAGTCCTCCTAGGTCTTTTGATTTACACATCTTGTGCCAAGCTAAAGGATTGTGTCCCTTATTTGATTTATGGCCACAGAAGAACTTCCTTTGAATGGTTGTTAACTGAGTTATTAGTTGCCTAGGCAACTTGAAAGTTCCCATTTGATAGAGAGGCACAAAATTCAATACATGTTTAATCATAATTGACTTGACAACTTGAGTGAGATTACTTGAAGACCATCCTGATAATCTGTGAATAAAGCTGTACTTAATATCTTTAAAGGAATCTTGTTTTGAGTGACCCAAAATCAGTGGAGAATCCAAATACTTGTCCTTAGCATTCATTTTGCTTACTCCCAGGATTTGAGTAAGTGTGTCTGCATTACTTGGATTAGTGGACTTGCTATAATAAACAGAGGATTTATCAAAATTAATAACTTGCCCTGATTGTGAACTTAATTCCTGAAGTAGCTGCTTGAGGTTGTTGACTGAAGTAAGTGTTGCTTGAGTGAAGATCAAGCAATCATCTGCAAAAAGTAGATGATTAATAGCTGGTGAACTAACACCTGCTACTTTAATACCAATTATTGATCTGTCTTCATTGGCTGCAGTTAAGTGTCTTGATAAAAATTCCATAGCCAATATGAATAAATAAGGAGAAAGTGGGTCACCTTGTCTGATTCCCCTTGTGGGATGAAATTCAGTACAAGGTGAACCATTTAACATAACAGAAAGAGTGGTGGTGCTTATACATTGGTAGATCAGATCGCAGAACTCTTCACTGAAGCCAAAATAAGAAAGTACCCTAATTAAAAAGCTCCATTCAAGTCTGTCAAAGGCCTTTGACATGTCCAATTTGAGTGCCATCCAACCTTTTTCTCCTCTTTTCTTCTTCATTGAGTGAATAATTTCCTGAGCAATGATAGTGTTGTCACTAATCATTCTGCCTGACACATATGCTGCCTGAAAGGGTGATATAATCCTCTCCATTATTGGCTTCAGTCTGCTTACTAAGATTTTTGAAATAATCTTATAAGAGGTATTACACAAACCAATGGGCCTATAATCTGCTGCAGAGAGTGCCTTCTTCTTTTTTGGAATTATGGAAATATAAGTCTTGTTTAATTCCTTAGGTAGATGCTTGGATTGAAAAAACCTTTGAACCATCCTGCAAATATCACCTCCAACCACTTCCCATTGGCTCTTATAAGATCCTGCTTGAAACCCCTCAGGTCCTGGTGCACTCCAGTTTTTCATAGATTTAAGAGAAGTATGTAGTTATTGAATCTCTGAAATCTTGCATAAGTTGAGATTATCTTCTGACTTGACAATTGTAGGAAGAACCATGTAAAGACCTTCATCAATAATGGGAGAACTAGAAGTACTGATATTCTTAAAATGAGAAGTCAAATGATCTGCTATGGCATCTCTATTCTGAAT
Source organism: Papaver armeniacum (assembly GCA_023531295.1). NCBI lineage: Eukaryota > Viridiplantae > Streptophyta > Magnoliopsida > Ranunculales > Papaveraceae > Papaver > Papaver armeniacum. Next base: position 514,520 of record JAJJWW010019147.1, read on the forward strand.
CCAGTTACCATTGTGATCTTTAATGGCATCAATGTTGTTTCTTGCTTTCTTTCTATTGATTTTAGCATGGAAAAACTTGGTGTTGTTATCATGTTCCTTGAAGAAAGTGATTCTTGACTTTTGCTGGTAGAAGTCTGCTCTTCTTTTGTGCCATGTATTGAGATTAGAATTGACTGCAATTATCCCATTGTGAACTGCTTCACTGGTAGGCTGTTTTTGTAGATCTTCAAGCTGAGATTGTAGACTGTCCACCTGCTGATTAATATTACCAAAATTCTCCCTATTCCATTTAGAGAGACATCTTCTTATAGATTTAAGTCTTTGAATAAATTGAAAACCAGGAGAACCATTCACATCTATTGAACAAGCTTTAACTATTTCAGCAGAACAAGTATTATCATTGAGCCAAGAATAGAAAAATTTGAAAGGAATCCAAAATTTGTTTTGAGAGTAATCAGTGTCTAAAATAATTGGTGAATGATCACTTCCTAAGTAATTAAGATGTAATAGTCTAGTATCAGGGTAATGGATACTCCAATCCCCATTTCCTAAAGCCATGTCTATTCTAGACTTAGTGTTGCCAGTACCTAGGTTATTATTGCTCCATGTAAAGTCTTTACCTATCAAACCACAATCATCAACAATCCTATTGACTAGATCATCACCAGAAGAGCTGGCACTAGTGGGAGAATCTTTAAAGTGAAAATTTAGATCTTCTAAAACTAACAAAGGTTGAGAGATTTTCTCACCTATGGTCTTAATATTTGACCATTGTTCTTTTTTGGTAGCATAACTATTCCTGCCAAACATACATGTTAGCAAAAATTCAGGTTTGCTGGGGTCAAATTGAACTACAACATGGATGAGATTGCTACCAATTTCCATTAAATCACAAGTAAAACAGTTTTCCATAGGAGAACTAAACCACCTGATCTACCCACTGGGTCAATGACTGCATTATTAGGATATTGATGTCTAGATAAATAGGGAAGGATCTTATCTTTAGCCATTTTAGTTTCACAAAGAAAAATAATGTCTGGGTTTTGTGTCCTAATTAGGTATGCTAGATAATCTCTAGTGACATTAGATTTAAAACCTTGGACATTCCAGGATAGAATTCTCATACTGAGAATTTTATGATGATGTAGATCAACTAGTATATCAGGATGAAAACTATTGAAATACTGATTGCTTTGCAAAAAGATTAAAGAAACTAAACAAGAGTGTTTGAAAGACAAAAAATAAAAGATTAAAGGATGAGTGAAAATTACCAAATTGGCATGATTCCCTTGTTGATTTGGATGAGTCAAATTTGAGATACCAGATGAGCTTCCATCACCATTCATATGAATTCCTTCCATACATACTATATGGCTATGGTTCTCAAGTATAGCATCACTGTCAGCATTTATAGGCATAGACTCATCATTGTCATTGATGGCCAGTGCAGTTCCTTCACTCCTGGATATTTTGCCACTTCTGACATTTGGTGCTCCATCATCAACTACATTATTTTCCATCCTTGCTTCCTCTTCCTTTTGACACTGAATTGCATACTCCTCATCTGACATGATTGGTTGGTTGAGCTCTGCAGCAATCCTAGCACAACTTTCTTCATCATGATCAATGGTGAAACATTTTGGACAAAGGTTATGAGGCTGCCTTTTCTAGTGATATCTAACCCAACAGCATTGCCAGAATTAGTGTTCCAATATTCTCATTTTTTCAATGGTTTATTTAGATCCATTTCTAGCAACTATTTCATTAGTCCATCCTGGTTTGCAGTTCTCTGGCAAAACTCTAATCTTCAATCCCAAATCTTCAATTGCTTCATCAATGATATCCACATTATGATGCTCACTTATTAACTTCATAAACTTCACATCCCATTGTTGAGTTGTAAATTTCCCATAAGAAATGGTAATTTTTGGAGTATACATTTTTAGACTCATTAAAGATTTGCTTATGTTCCATGGTGATTTCTTGATAATATTCTCACAATCTTCCTCAGTCTTGAGCTTAAAAACATAAATATTTTTATCCATGAACCTGATCTCCTTTTTCCGATACTGCCTCCAAAGGGTGTTGATTTCTTTAGTAACAATTGCAGTTGGTATTGGATAAGAGGACCAAATCTTTCCAATGAGACATGCGTGCCATTCACTTGCTGCTGAATTGAGTGCTTTTGCAGAACCTAGGGGCTTCCTGGGTTGTTTTGGAGTTTGATCATTGATGCTAGCGGAGTTCATAATTTTTGTGATTTTATATACTTGGTTTGTTGAGGAAGAAGCCATGGTGATGGATTGATAACAATATGTATTTTGATGCTTTGTCGTTGTGTGATTTAAGCAAGAACTTTGAGGACTATAAGAGAATAGTTTATGGTTTCCATTGAATTGAGAATGAAATCCGGAGATTTGTTGCCTAAAATGTTGCAAAGATAAACTTTGAATATAATTAGAGTGATTCTCTAGTTAATAAGCAACCTTGTTTAAATGGTAACAAATTCCGTGAATAACGCTGCTGATTGAGCCAATTAGGCGGAGAATTGAAATTTTGAATTTCTTTTGAATTCCGATTCAAACTGAGTTGTAGCTGAGGGTTATGAACCTCATACCGATTTCGAAAGTAGTTCTTGAGCTGACAATGATAATATACTTGATTCATACTGATGGGAACCATCACGGAGTGAATGGGTAGCAATACCGCTTGTTGATGGGGCAAAACTGCAATACTCAATAAGGTTGCCGATTACTCCTGGGGCTGGGCACGGCATGCCAAGCATTCTTGATGGAAGAGTTAAGAAAGGTGTTATCCCGAAAAGACAAGGATACTAAGAACCCTAAAAATAACATGTGGCTACTAATTTTCCCATAGTCTACGTAATGTATACAGTTCAGAGAATCGGATACTAAGTAGTATTGATGCCTCTGTTGAACTGATAATGCTAAGTAATAAAAGGTATTCAAGATCACAATAATAACGAAGAACACGAATATAATGTAGATGCTACTAAGTTATCATGAGACACAAGAGATTACGTGGTTCGACTTTTGTCTACGTCCACGGGGTAATGAGTGATTATTTGTATTAAGTTGTGGTGGTTACAAAAGATCTTAAATGCTTCCCAAAGTAATAGAGAGAACTCAAGTTGAAGTAAATACTTAAGTTCTAAACATTAAAGAGGTATAAGCTTAAGACTAGATCTTCTCTCCTAGATATTGAATGCCCTTGGTTTGTTGGTGTGTTGATGGTGGATTTTAGTTCAGGGATAAAATTGTGAAACCAAATTTATGCGCTAACATCCTGCAAAGGATAGCCACTGATAAAGTGATGCATACTTTTTCACTTTACTAATTCACCTAGAATGGAGCATGTGGCAACAATCCCAACGTTATGTGAATTAAATACACGAAATTCATCCAGGTTGGAGCATGTAGCAACAATCCCATATACCTTGTGAATTTACAACATTATTAATTAATGCATAACCAGCCTTGTATTTCCTGTACACATTACTGGTGCGGCATGAAGACTGAGTGTTGTTCTTAGCAGAGCAACACGAACCTCCAAGCATTAATAATGAAGCATGTACGAAATACCCGTACAGGCTACAACTCTCGGTGTGTTATACTATCCCGATTGAGCATACAACTCTCGGTGTGTTATACTAGCCCGATTGAGCATACATCTCTCGGTGTGTTATACTAGCCTGATTGAGCATGTTTGAATCTGGACTGTCCATATCAGTCTCAGAAACGATCACGACCATCCAACTTCACCAGCATGATTGGATGGCTTAGATTGAATCCATGACCCCAAGCAGGTATTGGAATATTCACTACCGTCCCAACGCGGGCCCCGCATGGTCGGCCTCCCCAAAAGGGTGGCATAGCTTGCCAAACAGTCCAAGCCAAAGCAGTATGGATGAAAAACCCTAAATTAGGGTTTGCGGCACATTACATGTGTCGCAAAACAGTCTCAACCATCCATCTTCGCAGGCATAGATGGAGGGTGTAGATATAGATTCAAAGGGCCCAGAGCATGTCAACACAAACACCGTGGGCCCGCCTACATACATGACCGATCGGTCAAGACCAACTATAGTTGGTCGTTCCAGTTCGTGCGCCGAAACAAGGCATGACGCACGGCCGGTGAAACCCTAATTAGGGTTTGAACATCACGAGCGTCCATTTTCTCCTGCACGAATGAAGGGTCCAGGATTCGGCTAAGCAGGTCCGGCGTATCAACATGACCACCGTGGGCCCATCTATCTCCACACCCGATCGGCCAAGGCATATCATGCCCGGTTGCCTCGATTCGCACGCCCGAACTAGGAATGGTCACACCTCCCGATTGCAAACTAATCTCGACTACTCAACTTTGCCAGACAAATTGAGTGGCTTAGATCACGTTTCTATGGGATATTAAGGTATGGACGTGTACACCATCTCGCCGTCTGTATACCAGACTAATCGGCCAAGACCGACCAAGCTTGGTCGTCTTGAAACGCGCGCCTGAAGTTGGCATGATGCGCGGCTTTTGCGGCACCAGATTTCTGTTACAAATTGATCTCGACCACTCAACTTCGCCGGACAAATTGAGTGGCCCAGATCACACTTTCACGAGATAATGAGGTATGGGCGCCTACACCGTCATGTCGTCTACACACATACACGATCGGCCCTGCTAAAATTGTATCCCAAGCTTGGATTCGACCAAGCTTAAGATTAATGCTTGCACACCTCTTCAAAAACCCTAATTCCACCAACGGTCGCAGATGAGTGTCTCAAAGATCATCTCGTCCGTCCAACTTCACCGGCTTGGTTATACAACCCTGGTCAGGAGTTAATTGGTCAGTGAGGAGTCATGGTGATCACCACCCGTCACTCTACCACACCATGATGCAGTACCTGCATAGAATACACACGATACTTCACAAGTATCGACTTCCTAAATAACTTAGTTATTTATTTAATCTAGCATTACATGCTGCTTTCCGTGGATCCCACGATCCAAACACTTGAGACATCAATCATGTCACAAACTGGGGGATACATACTGGGGTATTGGTCTGGCGGTTTACAGCGTGAAGCGTGAAACACTCCATCACAAGAACGTGTCAGGAAGTCATGGACGGTTAGAGATGACAGGAAAAGTGGGCAAGACTGGTCGTGTAACACTAACACACAACTCCACTACTCCATCACTCCACTTCCTACACTTCCCACGAGAGACGTGAATAAGGCTCAAATGACTTGTATAAATAGGTTCTCCTTCATATTTCCAAAAACAGGAACAAGACAAGTCAAGACAACAGAGGCAAGTGTTGATACAATCGTATTCAAACACTGGAACTGATAGCTTACATCCTGCAAGCCAGTTCATCTTTCTGATACAAGTCATACATATCCAACACCTTCTTCGCTTCCCTCCCTAAGATCAACCCCATCTCCTTCACTTTGTGACCGAAACAAGTCTGGAACGGCCATTTCTTGGTTTAGGACGGATTTGCACAGATTGATTTCTCGAATCTACAAGCACTCCCGTGCAGTGCATTTGTTTAAGGTTTAGACTCATTTCTTATCCACACACCCCAAATTACCAAAACCAGCAGAAATAGTTTTCACCCATAAAAAATTGGCGACCACTGCGGGAGGTTAATCTCTCGGTTGTAAAGTCAATTTCTTCAATACAATTCAATCAATTTCGAGATGGTTGGTCTTAGGACCGCCTCGACAGTCTCAAATCCTGATGGTTCCTCCAACGGAGATACCCCTCCTCCTAACGGCTTATCGACGGAATGATCGGGAGATTTCCAACATTAAGCGAACTAGCACGGTGCAGGGGAGATTCACACGAAGAACATGGAGCTAATCAAAGAAGCGGTAAACGGCATACTTGATCTCCTCATCAAGATGACATTAGAGATGAGCGTTCCGGAGACCTCTACACCGGGGACTAGTTCCCCTCAGATCAATAGCTTTACTACGAACCAGAGACCAGTGGATCAGGAAGCGGCATCTCTAGTGAAAAGCTTGTGTGAACTCTTGCACCTCTCGAAGAATCAACGGGCAGAGGCGTTTGCTGCAATTAATAAAATAGTTGTGGACGTACACCTAACTCCTTCACGTCCAGAAGTCCTAACTGCATCGAAAACATATGTAAATAATGTTACATTTACAGAAGACGACATGATGGCGGAGGAAGGTCACAATCGGGCCCTACATGTTACCGCACGCATCAAGATTCAGAGTTCAGGAGGGCCCTCGTCGACACAAGAGCATCTTCGAATGTGATTACTCTCAAGACTCTCAGGACAGCCAAGGTTAGCCCATGCAAGATTGTACGGCAGCCCACCACAATGACGGACTTCGAAGGAAACCACACCAGCACATACGGGTATGTCAATCAATTTATCAAGAGGGACCCGTTCGATCAAAAGTGAAATTTGAAGTCATAGAAAAGGAGCCGGACTACCATATGATACTAGGGAGACCGTGGCTTCATGACAATAAGGTCATCCCTTCAACGTATCACCAGTGCCTGAAGACCATGCTAAATGAGGAAGTCATCCGTATTCCTGCATCATTGTCTCCGTACGCACCAATATACGGAGTGGAACTGTTCGAGCCAAAAGAAACTCCGCAGGAAGGTCAGACAAAGTCCTGTGCACCCCACTACCCACGTGGGCTTCAATCCAGGAAGAGGACCGACTTGCATCACTGGGGGCTAAGCACCACGACACGCCTTTTCTGACGAGGCGTCCATCTTTATTCGGTGAAGCTTCAACCCATGCTCACACCAAAAGGGAACGCACTTTCGAGGCAATTAGTAGGAGAGACTGGCACCCAGTATCTCCGCCCAGTTGAATGTTGCAAGAATGACGAAACACAAGAGGAGGTATTGGACGCTCCGCGACAGCTACAAGATGGCACCAACTCCACAACTGACGAGCCCGAGACTGTTAACATCGAGAATGAAGAATCTCCCAGGCCTGTCTCTATCGGGTTCGATTTTGTCCGTGGACGAACGTGTGAGTCTTGTCCAACTACTCAAGGAGTACCAAGATGTGTTTGCTGGACATACGCAGTAAATGCCTGGTCTAGACAAAAATTGGTCACCCATCACCTACATGTCATACCCGTATCCAAGCCAATCAAGCAATCTTCGAGGCAATTCAGACACGAAGTGGAAGAACAAATCAAGAACGAAATTCGAAGTTGCTAATGGGCTGGCTTCATCGACCTATTCATCATCCGACCTGGTTAGCTAATATGGTCCCAAGAAAGAAGAAAAACGGATGATTCGGTCTTTGCGTGGATTTCAGAGACTTGAACAAGTGCCCCCCCAAGGACGACTTTCCTCTGCCTAACATCGACATGTTAGTAGACGCCACCAGCGGACACGGCATGTTCTCCTTCATGGATGGTTACAGCGGTTACAATCAGATAAGGATGTATGAGCACGATGCAAGTAAGACAGCCTTCCGAACCCCTCTTGGCAATTTTTACTATACTGTTATGCCATTCGGTTTAAAGAACGCCGGCGCAACGTATCAACGTGCTATGACGGCAATCTTCCACGACATGATGCATAAGCAAGTTGAAGACTACGTGGATGATATAGTAGTCAAATCCAAGACTCAAGCTATCCTCACAATGTCGCTTCCGTGAACTGTGAAGGAGATCCAAAAATATGGGCAAGGTGAACTTTTGCTTCATTCACCCCCTGCTGAAGAAAGGATCAAGTTTCATCTGGATCACACTACAACAGGAAGCGTTTGGAGAGGATTCAACAAATATTGTCATCTCGAATCATCACAAAGGGTTAGCCTATTATGTCAGCCCAGACAAGAGCGAGCATGGGACATCTTCAGATCCACTGAAGCTGACACCTCAAGGGAGCAGCCTCAAGAAGATAACAATGTCCGCTTGTCATGTCGAGAAAGAATTCAGGCGAATCACTCTATCAGAGGATGGTGCATGTCCACGGTGTTATGTTGGAGAATCTGTAATTTTGGTCATCCTCTGGACTTCGTGAAGCTATTGAACGCTCATCTACGACATCATCTACCCTGCTGTAAAGAACCAGGCCTTCCAGTAATGAAGAGCCTCATGATGTTCGTGGAAGCATACATCCCACCAACAGCAATACAACCTTCAGCCTTCCATAAGCAGTTTCGCTGAAGAAACAAGAGGAAAGCCACCGAGATACAATATCCTGCGCGTCCAAAATCGCCAACTCCAACTCCATCACCATATGCACGACTGCCGTAATGGTGAAACAACGTCCAAGATATTCCATATCTGGATCGATGGTAACTACATCAATGAGAGACGCTTTCAGAATTTGTCTCCCGTAGAAGATTTAGTTGCGTTACCAAAGAAGTATGACTGGGACTGCTTAGCACTGCCTATCTTAAAGACAGCCTCATGAACCTAGCGTGACAACATCTATCAAGTCCAAAGCTTTGGATACTCGTGGGCAGGGGATTGTCTCCCTCTTATCTATTTCATGAAGAAACGTCAAGAAATCCATCGGTTCCAGTTTATCCCTCTAACAATGAGACGAGCTCTACCACTATATGAAGACTTCCAAGTTCGTGCCCGTATCTATCACGCCTATCCCTGCCAGTCTCTTCTGATCACAGCTGCTGCTGCCAGGAACTATTGTTGCTCGTCGATTAATACCATCCAGAGCTTCACCATATCAACGATCATTACGTACAAAAGACCCATCGGGCATACAAGATAGAGCCACGTAGACCACGCTTGGGGACTGAGGCTCAGCATGAAATTCCATTACCGTCAGTCAAGAACTTCTTCAACGCTCCACCCACTAGAAGCTGCATCAAACGCTCTCCGGGACCTGCTTGCTCCAGAAGATGATTCAACGCTCTCAGCGGGACCCACACCACGTTCGAACATACAAGGTTCACGTTTGGGCAAAGCAAGCATGCCTAGATCCCACGTTCGAGCAAAGGGAAGACCGATGTTGGTTAGCAAGACCGGTGTTCGTCAAGGCAAGACCGGTGTTGGTCGAAGTAGCAAGGATGACACTCGAGCAAGCACATAAACTGTATGGGCAAAGAAAGCAAGGCAGGTGTTGATCAAGTCACAAGGCTAGTACTGCTCAAATCACAAGGCCGGTATTGATCAAGTGACAAGTCCAGTACTGCTCAGGTCACAAGTCCGGTACTGCTCAAGTTTCAAGTCTAGTATTGATCAAGTGACAAGTCTGGTATTGATCAAGTCACAAGTCCGGCATTGCTCAAGTTTCAAGTCTGGTATTGATCAAGTGACAAGTCTAGTATTGATCAAGTCACAAGTCCGGTATTGCTCAAGTTTCAAGGTCGGTGTTGGTCAAGGGGCAAGTCTGGTGTTGGGTTGAGGCAACAGGTTTGGTGTTTCGTCGAAGCAGGCACAGCCGTCCCCAAGCAAAGAAGGCACGCGGCAGCTCCCACTTGATCAGGCACATCCAGCCCCAAATTGGTCGAAGCAGGCACAGCCGGCCCCAAGCAAAGCAGGCACGCGGCAGCTCCCAATTGATCAGGCACATCCAACCCCAAATTGGTCGAAGCAGGCACAACCGGCCCCAAGAAAAGCAGGCACGAGGTGGGTCCCACGTTCGAGCAAGGCAGGCATAACAAGCCCACGTTCGATCAAGCAGGCGCATGATGAGTCCCACGATCGAGCGAAGCAGGCGCAACAGTCCGTTGATCAGGCACATCATCCCCACGCTCGAGCGGAACAATCACGAAGAAGGCTCTCGACATCCGGCATAGCAAGGTCGATCTTAAACCAAGAATGGAGTATGTGCAAGACCGACATCATGATAGGGGAACGCTCGCCTGAAAGCCTCTTGAACGTGACATGATCCAAGGACAGGACGACTCGTCTCTCCTGGTAACATCTAACTTTGTCCGTCCAACTTCACCACCCGTCTCTCCTGGTAACATCTAACTGGTCAAGAGTTAATTGGTCAGTGAGGCATCATGGTGATCACCACCCGTCACTCTACCACACCATGATGCAGTACCTGCATAGAATACAAACGATACTTCACAAGTATCGACTTCCTAAATAACTTAGTTATTTATTTAATCTAGCATTACATGCTGCTTTCCGTGGGTCCCACGATCCACACACTTGAGACATCAATCATGTCACAAACCGGGGGTACATACTGGGGTATTGGTCTGGCGGTTTACACAATTACAAGCGTGCGTGCAACACGCCATCACAAGAACGTGTCGAAGTCATGGATGCCGATTCTCGGTGTTATACTAGCCCGAGCCTCTCGGTGTGTTATACTACCGATTAGGCCCCTCAAATTGTGTTATACTAAGCCGATTAGGCCCCTCTCGGTATGGTTATACTAGCCCGAGACATGGTCTCGGATATGATCATGTCCAACTCCACAAGTGATTGGATGATGCAGTTAATTCCATCACCCCCCAGCCGGGTATGGAATACACACACGGCCTTAGCTTGCCAAATATTTAGTCGATCGCAGTCATCCAACTCCACAAGCGGATTGGATAGCAGCAGGTATGGCGTCGTCGACCATTATCTAACGCCAAGCATATTACACCGTCTCAACCATCCATCTTCGCAGTATAGATGGGAGGTGTAGATGTAGACTCGGAGCATGTCGACACAATCACCATGTGACCGCCACACACTTGGCCAATCAGGCCAAAGCCAACCAAGTGATTGGTTACAACAAAACCGCCCGCCCAAAAAGAGCATGGTCGCGCGGCTTGAAAGCCAAGTCATCACGCGCGTCCATCTTCTCCAGTACGAATGGAGGGCCGTGAAAGGCCAACCTACCACCTACAAGTATGATCGACCAAGACCGACCAAGATGGGTCGTCTTGGAACGCACGCCCAAACTTGGGATGTCATGCGGTTTCAACTCCTTTTGCGGCAAGGGATTTACCATAAGAAAACCGCTCCCGGTCAAATTGACCCGTTGCATCTTTAAGGAGACGGTGAGACATGGCGTGTACACCATCATCGTCCAACACGCATGTATGGTCGGGTCCTCTACAAAATCCTTCCCAGAGTTAGTGATGCTTGCACCTCTTTACAAAACCCTAATTCATGCCGAGTGGCGCCTGGTCAGAGTTATTTGGTTAGTGATCACCACCGTAATGCAGCACCTGCAGAAAATACACGATACTACCCACACACCGAATAACGCATTATTCAATTCGATGCTTAGTGATCCACGATCCACATTCCAGACATCAATCATGTCACAAACTGGGGATACATCAGGGTATTGGTCTGGCGGTTTACGGCGTACGAGCGTGATAAACGCGCCATCACAAGAACGTGTTAGGAAGTCATGGACACAGAAAAGTATCGCGTAAAACCAAGTGTTAATACAAACCGTATTCAAACACAGCCACCTTGCTAAGCTTGCTCATCTTTCATTACAAAGTCATAAGCCAACATCTTCACAATCTCAACACCTTCTTCGCTTCCCTCCTAGTCCAAGTCCGAACGGCCATTTCTTGGTTTAGGCCGACCACAGATTGATCTCTCGAATCTACAAGCACTCACCTTGCCAGTGCATTTGTTGAAGGTTTAAATTCATTCCTCATCCACACCCCAAATTCAAATTCTCAGTGTCAACAAAGGCAAGAAACTGGGGGTGACATGATACTCGTCTCTCCTGGTAACATCTAACACATCCCGGTCACTCTACCACACCATGATGCAGTACGGTGATAGAATACAAACGATACTTCACAAATTATCGACTTCCTAAATAACTTAGTTATTTATTTAATCTAGCAACACGTGGGTCCCCGATCCACACAAGCGGGTATTGAAGTCGGCGTGCAACACGCCATCACAAGAACGTGTCAGGAAGTCATGGACGGTTAGAGATGACAAAAGAAGTGGGCAAGACTGTTCGTGTAACACTAACACACAACTCCACTACTCCATCACTCCAATTCCTCCACTTCCCACGAGAGACGTGAATAAGGCTCAAATGACTTGTATAAATAGGTTCTCCTCCCTATTTCCAAAAACAGGAACAAGACAAGTCAAGACAACAGAGGCAAGTGTTGATACAATCGTATTCAAACACCGGAACTGATAGCTTACATCCTGCAAGCCAGTTCAGCTTTCTGATACAAGTCATACATAGCCAACACCTTCACAATCTCAACACCTTCTTCGCTTCCCTCCCTAAGATCAACCCCATCTCCTTCACTTTATGACCGAAACAAGTCTGGAACGGCCATTTCTTGGTTTAGGCCAGATTTGCATAGATTGATTTCTCGAATCTACAAGCACTCCCGTGCAGTGCATTTGTTTAAGGTTTAGACTCATTTCTCATCCACACACCCCAAATTACCAAAACCGGCAAAAATAGTTTTCACCCATAAACATGGTGAAGCTTGGTATTTATATCCCTTTCTGCTCCAGGTATATCTTTGTTGTCTTTGGATCTATCGTTCCATGATATACCTTCCGTACGAATGGTACCTTCGTTCACCGCGTGCTTTCTCCAGTCGGACTCTGCCACCTTAGCTGACCCACGTTCTTTCGGGAACTTCCCAGCCTCAGTACAGATTGTACCTTCGCTCACCGCTAACCTTTTCCAGTCAGACTCTGCCACATCATCTCTCTCCACGTGCTTTGATTATGCGTGTAGATAAGAAATTTGTGCATTTAATGCTGATTAGATATGTCATCTACCTCTGTCCCTTCTCCAGCTGCCTCCCTCTAGACTAGGCTTTACTTTTCTATCTTGGCCGTCGAGGTACCGCTTCTTGGGATAAGATAAAGTAGATCTGCGAAGGTATCTTCTGCTACTCAGGTTCCACTGTATAGCGAGGGCTATACAATTATCTTGCATATGACTACCTGTGCCCTGGCGCAGTTTCCATTTTGCCTCCCTCAGTAGGCGTAAGGCTTTGCTTTTCTATCTATACGATGCAAAATGATGGACCTAGCACGCCTCGATAAGGTTTAGCATAAATGGAGCATAAATAGAACAGAGCCATAAACATGGTGAAGCTTGGTATTTATATCCCTTCGCTCCAGGTATATCTTTCTTTGTCTTTGGATCTATCGTTCCATGATATACCTTCCCATGTCAAACGAATGGTACCTTCGTTCACCGCGTGCTTTCTCGTTACATATGTCGGACTGCCACCTTAGCTGCAACGGCGCCAAAACGACCCACGTTCTTTGGGAACTTCCCAGCCTCAGTAACAAAGACAGATTGTTTGTACCTTCGCTCCACACCTTGATTAGAGAGGTACCGCTTCTTGGGATAAGATAAAGTAGATCTGCGAAGGTATCTTCTGCTACTCAGGTTCCACTGTATAGCGAGGGCTATACAATTATCTTGCATATGACCACTGAGACCGCGACACGTGCTCCACAAAATATTGATATTCACAGTTTGCCCCTTTTCTTTCATATTCTACCTTTTGGTAGGATTAGAAGTTAAAACTTCCGTAACGCCGCTATTTTTGCACGTACCGGTTGGGTGGTCCCATGTGTCCTTTCATGCAATAACTTCCCCTTGAATTCCGGGACACCAAATTTTTTGGATTCTCCTGCCGCCTATAAGAAGAGAATATCAAAAGGAATTTCATTAACTTCTCATTCTCTTCTCGAACTGTCGCTCTCTTATCTCTTTCTCAGAGAATTTCATTCTTCTTCAACTGTCGGTCTTCCATCGACTCCCAAAAGCTTTTGTTTTTCCACAATCGATCATCATATACAAGTAAGTGATCTTTTGCTTCTTCTCTGGTTATTCGAATTTTTACCCTAGATTTGCCTTGCTCCAATTTTTGGTTTATTGAATGCCATTGATGTTCTTGAATGTCTGCATGCAATGTTTGCAACTTTTGATGTGTTCTCTGTGTTGTTTGAGAACATGGGTTTGCTTCCTTTTCGTGTTTTTCACCATGAATGTATCATGATTGCTTCATGTCTGCAAAATTTTGAATGTGTTGATCGACCAAACTCCGTTTTTTGCTTCTTGGGAGGATGAAATCATTTCCCTTGGTTGGGTTTTGCTAAACCCATGCCAAAAGTACTATCATTTTTGCCCCAACCGAGTTTTTGGGTCGACTGTAATTTCAGTCCGCCATTGTTGATGGACTGTTCTTCCTGCTGATGTTAGGGATCATGAGACTTCCGAAGAAACCTGTGCACAGGGATCCGAAGCCTAGATCGTCTACCGAGCCACCTCCGCGTATGGATCATCCTGAAGCTACGCCTTCTCCACCTCCCGAGGATACTGAGATACCTGAGGTATCTGGGATGGCTGTGAAACCTGAGATGGTTGCGGATGCTGAGGTAGAAGAAGTTGTTGTTGAAAATCTTCCTCCTCCTCCACCTCACTATGAGCTTCAAATGATGCAACTGCGTGACAAAGATAGTTATGCTCACTTGTCTTTAGCTGAGATCACCAAGTATTTTCGCCTCCATAAGTTTGAGATCTCCTTTGTCAATGGCCATGATGTTCTCACCGAATCTTTGATCCAGAGCTTTCCCTATGATGAGAAAACCTTGCCGATCAGTGTCGGCTAGTTGGCCTCCGGTATGCTCTTGCCTTTATTTAGTAGATAGTATCCCTTCTACTATTACGTTTTGTCTACCAGGGAACCCGGCGAACAAGACTCGGGTCCGAGGAGTCATGCAATACACTGGCAATTTGTGGCGTGCCCTTCATTAGTGCTGGTACCGTAGTAAGGGAAAGACTACTTTGAAGTCTTATGACCCTTTTGCTGCTGGGAGGTCTAATCAAGAGGATTACTTCCCTGCCAACTTCAATGCTACATATGCTGATGCTATTCAGAAAAGTAACATTCTTCCTTGGAGCGTTGGCCCCCGTCGTATCCATGTTACTGCTAAGCAGATTAGGGAGGGTAACAGCTTTCATCTGTTGGAGGAGATTGATAAGACCGGTCTGACTGTTATCCCTTATTCTGCTGAGCTACCTTTGCCGAAGCCTGACCGTATCCGTCTCGATCATGATAATCGCCGGGGTCGTACTCCTCTTCGTGTGGTGGGTCCCTGGGCCTACGGTTTTACTATCGCAGATCCTAACGTCCCTCGTACAGATCTCTCCTTACCTGCAAAGTATGATGGATATCAGCCTTGGGTTTTCAACCCTGCTGCTTCTCATGAGGTAACCTTCGCTTTCTTCGGAGGATTTTCATTTTATTCTTTGCTTTGTCGTCTTTGTTTGGTATTCTGATGGTTTTTTTTGCAGTCTGCCCCTGCTTCTTCTGCTGGAACTTCCCCGGGTTCTGCTGCTAAGACTGCTCCGGGCTCTGCTGGTAACTCGGTAGCCACTAGGACCAGGAAAAGAATGACTTCGGCTGAAGCAGCTACGCTAACACCTGCGGAGGTAAGGATTATAGCCTAGCCATACCTCTGTGCTTGTATGTTTCCTAGTATTTTTCCCCTAATCCTTGGCTTGCGCATGTGTTTTTCTACAGTCTTCCAAGAGAAAAGGCAAGTTGAAGGCTGTGATTGATCTTGAGGGATCCGATGAGGATCCTAAGGCTGATGCGGAAGAACAAGATGACGAGGATATGGAGGACATCGAGGTGATCGTTGTCGTATGCGTAAAAAATAATTTCACTTTCCTAAAGTATATGATAAGAAAGAGTTCGTTTCCACAGAGAGGCAATTGTAGTTATTATGTAATCAATTTCTTAAAGTAACCAATTGGGGCGATTTCTGATTTTTATGTAAGCAATAAAAGTAAATCAAAAACAAAGTAAATTGTAGAAAGTAATCAATAGAGAAAGATATTGGTCAAGGAATTCATCTTCAATCTTAGACATGTGCTTGCATATATGATTAAAATTACAATTTAATCTCTTTTATTATCAAAAGCCTAGAGAATCAAGAGAGCAAGATAATCTATTAATTTCCTAAGTTCATCAACACACACATTAGAGCTGCGTATGTGAATTATACCTAAAGAATAACCTAACGCCTTGCGCTAATTAAGTTCAATTCCCAGGAGCATTAAGTTTCAGAAATAGGCTAATCAATGCAATTGTCATACATTGCGCATAACAATTCGGACAATGGTCAAACTCTACATATGATTACAAGAGTGTATCACGATAAACCGTAAACATATTATGCTACTTGTATTCAGGGTTATCGCTCGATGAAAAACCCTAAAATAGCTATGGACAAGGATGCAAGTTCAATTAATTGGCCACTTAACTAACCAAACATCTTAGTCCTATCACAATACATCAATCATGTGATTATTAAAAACAGTAGAGATTTAAACGATAATCAAGAGAGAAAACTAATACATAAATTAAGCACAAGTTTTAGAAATAGGACTACATCCTTAACCAATAATGAATAAATTAGCTACTCATAGCTATGGAGTTCATCACAAAAATATGAATTGAATAAAGAAGAAGATGAACAAAAGAAAACCCTAGTAGCGTAAACAAAAGCGGCTCTCTCCTTTGCTTCCAAGAATAAAAACGTGTTCTTCCAAAATTATAGAAGTCTTCCTTTTATAGCTTTGCTTTCCAAAATTAGGTTAAGTCCCAAAGGTCCAATAGATAGAAGTCCACCAAGCCCATATGTGAGAAAAACATGTGTAGAAAATATGCCCCAAAAACTGTCGCCGAAAAACTGGTATTATGGCCGGAAATTGGCCGGAATCCGGCACCGGAAAAGAGCTCAGGTGACCGGCAAAGTCCACCCGGTCACCGGTCAACGATTTAAATCGGCCAGGTCAACTCAGTCAAGTCACTGAGTCAGAATGAGCCATCGAGTCAACTCAGTCAGTACCGAGTCAGATGGAGTCAGGTTCTAACTAGCCTGACTGGGCTTTGCATGAGTTTCCATGGCATAAGCCATTTGCACTTGACTGAATTATGCTACACAATGATTGTGCTTCAAAGCTCCATCCAGCCATGATGGCCCTGTTAACCATTCAATCTAGCTCCAGTAGCAACAACAACAACACCAGCTGCCAGGCCATTATCCAGAATTGCATCTTTATAACCCATTGCAGCTCCACCAAATACATCCTTGTATGCATCCTTTGGCTCAAGGCACCAACAACATCCACCTGAACCACTTCTGTTGTTCTGCAACTGGCTGCCAAAAACTCACTCCAGTGAACCAATTCAAACTATTCATCATGTTTTGTACTCAGTCCCATCGATTGCCACAAACCCATTTATACTTGCAACTGCACCATCTCTTTAAGCCATACTTCCCATTTCAATTCTAGTCATCAGTTCCCCAGCTGCAATACCAACTTCATGTATCAACCTAAACATACATCTAATCCATGACCGCATCAGCACCTGCTATTGCTCATCAAGCACAGAACCACTTCCACCTACAGCTGCACTCCACTCAGTCTCAACACATAACTTTGACAGCCAGCACCATCTCCTGCAATCTCATTTAAACACAGACCAACAAGACCTCCATCTAACATCATCACAATCCCATTCATTGCAACATTCTTTGCTCACTACCGCATCCATGTCTCTGCCAATTCAACCATTGCACTTCAGTTCCACCACAGATAAGACTCCAGAGTTGCAGCTTCTGCAACATAATCACCATTCCATGACTCATGTATACAACTCCAATTTTGCAATGCAACATTCTCCAACTCCAGCTCAGTTCATAAGACCAACAATACCCTTGATCATCACCTCCAGCTCATTCCTTGTCATAAACAGCTGCAACCTGTATAGCTTCTCAAACTTCAGTTCCTTTAACCACTATTGTCAATTCCACAGACCCATTTTTGAGCTTTCCTGCACTGCAGCTGCTTCACATCACAAACACACAACTTGAAGACTTGACCTGATTTCCATTTCATAACTCAAATCAGAGACAGATTCAACCTGAACCCATGTTCTTCCTCTCTCGCCAACACCAACACACCAATTTGGTTCAACTAAACACTTCAGGCAGCAACAACAACATCTGCAGTTTCAGCTACACGTCTCATCTCAGATTCAGAAACAAGCTCATTCTTAGTGCCACCTTCTCAAATCCACAACAAATTTGAACCAAAACTGACATCTGATTAATACCCAGCTTCATTGCACTACAGCTTCTCCACTGGCAACAATAACCAACATCCCTCTAAGTTATTGATATTGCTCAATGGCAAACCCTCAACACCACTGGAACCTGCAACCACCACTAGAACCATAATTTAACCATGTCAACAACAAGCCCCTGTATTCTTCATCATCTCAACAATCGATCCATGGCAGCAGCTTACTCCATTTCAGCTGAGTCTTCTCTTCACTGTCTCATAATCTCCCTGGAACTAATGGCAGCAACCACTTCACCATCATCTTAAGCCATTAACAGACCCCATCGACTGCAACCACAGAATACCCTGTACTAATCATGCATCTAACCCTGAAATTCTAATAAACTTAACTACCAACAAGCTCCATCTCTGTCTCAATTACCAGCTCCGTAACTAATTGCAGCAACAACTCTCCTCTTTCAATCTCGAACCCATGAAGAACGCTCATAACAGCTTCATTCCTTAATTGCACTCAGGAACCCTAAATTCCCAATTCATTCTCATCAAAATCAAACCAAACTCAATCGAGTTTAACCCATCTTCAATTAACCCCAGCACAACTCAAATACCGTCTCAATCTCATGCATCGACTACGGAAACAATCACCAGATCTTATTTCTCCGGTCTGCTCATCACCATCTCCCTGAATTTAATCATCTGCAGCTTCCAAGGAAAATCAACACCGTCTCTTGTTACAGCGGCTACAGACTCCAACCCATATCATTCACAACTCATAATCTTCCATCTCAGAATCACATCTCTTCTGTCTTTGAATCTCTCTGAATTTCTTGATCTCTCTTACAGAAGCACAAACTAAAATTGGAGAAGAAAATGATTTCTTCTTTTGGGCCTAGTTGATAAGGTTTATGTACGGCAGGTATTTAGACACCCAGTTGATGGATATGGGACACCCCTGATAATACAATCTCCTCTTCATTCTCAATGTATGTCAGTTCTGCAAAACTGACAAGCTTAAAATCTGATTTTTCTCGTAAATTTCTCATACGCTGTCGGATTAACTTCAATCTTCCGCCGATGGCTTCATATTTTCGTTCTCTTCAAGATGATTGAGAAGGAATCCTCGAATTAAGCGAGTTCCACTTCCTTTTGCTCCAATGACTCCAAAACACCTAATAACACTCAAAAGCAAACATAAGATACATAATTTACAAGAAAAGTAGCAAAGAAATCATAAACAATAGATAAATATCAAGGTGTTTATAACACCTATCAAATTCCCCCACACTTAGACTTTGCTAGTCCTCGAGCAAATCGAACAAAATAATTCTAAAACATACATACAACTCCGTGTCATCGAGGATACGGTCACACTTAGCATGTATAACAAGCCTTTAAACCCCTAGGTGTCCCTAGTGGACGAGTTATAGTCTCGTGAGGGTTTACTAGAGATATACCCACAAAACCTACTTTTCCAACTTACTAGTTCTCCGAAATGATAGCATCCAACGCGCTAAGAAGACATAGAGATTATGCACACTAGTCATAAGAAGTTAGACACATATATGAACACAATCTCATCCTTAAAAGTTGAGAGAGAAATAACCATCCTTTCTCGAAAGAAATTCGGGTTCGGAGTGATCGAAAGTCTCGACTCTGCCTCACAAGAAAGGGTTTTATGAAGTTGCTCTCAATAATAAACAACTTTTTTATGGGTCACACATGTGTCCAGGTAGGAATGAAGAGAGAATCCCGCGACACGTTGAATGGTAGGAAGGCAAAACCCTCCGAAATGTTTTGAAAACCCCCATCTTTTATAATTTTTGAAAACCCATTTTTCTGATGATCTCTAAGAAAGGAAATCAACCACTTAACGAATGTGGGAATATGCTTACTTACCTCGTTATCCGTTCGACGTGCAGCTAGCACCACTCTCACAAAGATCCATAGAAACGTCTTCGGTCTTCAATCGGTGTCTTCATCTTCGTCTTCGGTCTTCAACTCTTGATGATAACTCTTGAACTTCGTAGAATCTTGACAATGTAACTCTTTTCCTCTAATTCCTTGTTGCTTGAAACTTCATTGTAGATATTACTTCTTCCATTGGCTTTATTAAAAGAATACAAAACTAAAAACGAACTATACAAACCCAAAATATGATACACTGAATTTTTCTTGTCTTTTTTTTTTTTTTTAGACAAGAGAAAAATGAGATACAAATAAATAAATAAACAAAAATGAAAGTACAAAGGCCATGGTGTAAGTACTTTACCGCTTGATTCTTCACAACTTGTATGTCTTGATATTATAAACTTCTCGCACTCTCATCTTGATAATCTTCGCTCTTATACAATAGTCTTCAACTTATAAAAATTCTGCTCCTTATCTTGTTGCTTTACTTGAATCTGAAATCTGCTCATTTCTGTATTGTTGCTTGTAAACCTTGAACGTCTTCAACTTTCCTTCGAATTTGTGATGCTCCTCTTGTTGATGATGATGGTGTTTCTATGGACCTGTTGGTGTAGAGAGAGATAAGGTGGATGGTGCTAACTGCGAACAAGATTACAAGTGGTATGTAAGTTAGCAATTCGATGTCACCATCATGGTTGATAAAAATAGCACTCAAGAGATCAAAGTAGTGCTTCTATTTGTGGGAGGTTGGGTAGCTCACCATTCTACCCGGAGTTTACGTACGGTGACACACACTCTAAAAGCACATATTTAGACGGGTACAAAGAATTGAAGGTTGGTGCCTCCCATTATGTAACATGGGTAGTATCCACTATAGGGGACCACTACTCTAATACCGAATTCAGTCTGCACCTTATTTGCCACTGGCATGGTTAAATCCAACTTTAACTATCATACAAGTAAGAAACCCGATCATGTTCTCTGTCATCTCTAAGTTCAGTCACTCTTATGAGATTCTCGATGTAATCTTAGCGACATGTATACTATGTGACTCTAAACTAACCACAAGTTGGAGTTTGTTATTCACTAATTTACACAAAAGTTGAAAATTTCATGAAAAATTTACAATGCAAATACTTAACCACTCCCCCACACTTAAACGTTACATTGTCCTCAATGTAAATTGAATCGTCCAAAGAAAGTCAAGGTGGGAAATCTTAACTGAAAAGTGACAAAAAATCAGAAAAAGTAAAAACATGACAAGAAAAGAAAATAAAAGATAAGAGATACAAAACCTATGGGTTGCCTCCCATTTAGCGCTTGGTTTAAAGTCGTCAGCCCGACTATCTTCTTGCCTTCTATGACTCCTCCAGAGGGAGTACTTCCACAAGATTAACTCCTTCCACGACATCCGAAGATAAGTTCTCATAATATGGTTTCAACCGGTGCCCATTCACCTTAAGTTCATTTCCTGTAGCTAAACTACGAATTTCCACTGCACCATGAGAAAACACATTAGTCACAATAAAAGGTCCAATCCAACGTGACCTTAGTTTACCCGGAAATAATTGCAAGCGAGAATTAAACAAAAGCACTTTCTGCCCAATGCAAAATTGTTTCTTTGTAATCATATTATCATGAAATGCCTTCGTCTTTTCCTTGTAAATCCGTGAGCTTTCAAATGCATCATTGCGAATCTCCTCTAACTCTTGAAGTTGCAACTTCCTTTGCCTTCCAGCACCATCCAACTCCATATTGCATTGCTTAATAGCCCAAAACGCCTTATGCTCAATTTCCACGGGTAAGTGACAAGGTTTACCGTAAACAAGCCTAAAGGGAGACATCCCAATAGGTGTCTTGTATGCGGTTCTATACGCCCACAAAGCATCATTGAGTCGCATACTCCAATCTTTCCTTGTTGGATTCACCGTCTTCTCTAGAATGGATTTCACCTCTCGGTTGGAAACCTCGGCTTGTCCATTTGTTTGTGGATGGTAAGGAGTTGCAATCCTATGCGACATATTGTACTTCCTTAACAAAGTTTGCAAGAACCTGTTTTTGAAGTGTGAACCTCCATCGCTAATTATAGCCCTTGGAATGCCAAACCTTGCAAATATATTAGCTTGCACAAAATCTGAAACAACTTTAGAATCATTAGTTGGGGTGGCCTTAGCTTCCACCCATTTCGAGACATAATCCACAGCAAGCAAAATATAATAATTCCCACTAGAATTGACAAAAGGGCCCATAAAATCAATTCCCCATACATCAAAAACCTCAACAAATTTAATAATAGTTTGTGGCATTTGATTTCGAGCACCTAGATTGCATGTTCTTTGGCACCTATCACATGTGGTACAAAATACATGTGCATCCTTAAACAAAGTTGGCCAAAAGAAACCACATTCTAGTACCTTGAGAGCGGTTCTCTTGCTCCCAAAGTGTCCTCCACAAGCATATGAGTGGCAAAAAGACAAGATAGAATTAAATTCTGATTCGGGAACACACCTACGTATTACTTGGTCGCTACAATGTTTCCATAAGTATGGATCATCCCATATGTATTGGTTTCCTAACTTCTTTAGTTTTTCCCTCTCAGCACGAGACAAGTTCTTTGGGATTTGTTTAGAAACTAAGTAATTAACAATATCAGCGTACCATGGTTCTCCAAAGGCAATTGAGAATAGTTGCTCATCCGGGAAACTTTCACGCAATGGGATAGTTTCCTTGTCCACAGCAAGACGGCTCAAGTGATCCGCAACGGTGTTCTCAATTCCTTTCTTGTCTTTGATCTCAATATCAAACTCTTACAAGAGTAATATCCATCGTATGAGCCTCGGTTTCGCCTCTTTCTTTGTAAGCAAGTATCTAAGTGCTGCATGATCAGAAAAGACAACAACTTTTGTACCAATTAGATAAGAGAGAAACTTTTCTAAAGCAAAAACAATGGCTAACAACTCTTTTTCAGTGGTTGTGTAGTTTTGTTGGGCCTCATTTAACGTTCTAGAAGCATAATAAATGGCATGAGGTATCTTCCCCACACGCTGCCCAAGCACCGCACCAACCGCATAGTCACTAGCATCACACATAAGCTCAAAGGGCTTGCTCCAATCCGGTGGTTTAATGATAGGGGCTGAGATCAAAAGTTCTTTCAAACGATTGAATGCCGCCATACACTTTTCATCAAAGTTAAAAACCACATCTTTTTGCAATAAGTTACAAAGTGGTGATGCTATCTTGGAAAAGTCCTTGATGAATCTACGATAAAAACCTGCATGACCAAGAAAAGAGCGTATCTCCCTCACCGTAGTGGGAGGGGTTAAAGCACGAATAAGGTCTATCTTAGATTTATCGACTTCCAAGCCTTTAGAAGATATTATATGGCCTAAAACTATGCCATGAGTTACCATGAAATGGCACTTCTCCCAATTTAGCACAAGGTTTGTTTCAACACATCGTTCAAGGATTAGAGACAAGTTATTCAAGCAAAGGTCAAATGAATCACCAAAGACACTAAAATCGTCCATGAACACTTCGATTATGTTTTCAACATATTCCGAAAAGATACTTACCATACACCTTTGAAAAGTAGCTGGAGCATTGCACAAGCCAAAAGGCATCCTTCTATAAGCAAAAGTACCGAATGGAAAAGTGAAAGTGGTTTTCTCTTGGTCCTCCGGTGCTATCACAATATGATTGTAACCTGAAATGACATCAAGGAAACAATAGTAAGAGTGTCCAGCTAAACGTTCAAGCATTTGATCAATAAATGGTAAAGGAAAGTGATCTTTTCTAGTAGTGGCATTCAATTTTCTATAATCAATACAAACCCTCCAACCGGTTTGCACACGAGTTGGGACAAGTTCGTTCTTATCATTTTCCACCACCGTCACACCTGATTTCTTTGGTACTACTTGTACCGGGCTTACCCACTTGCTATCGGATATGGGGTAGATAACACCCACGTCCAAAAGCTTGAGTATCTCCTTTTTCACAACTTCCATCATGGGAGGATTCAAACGACGTTGCGCTTCCCTTGTAGGCTTTGCATCGTCCTCCACACGGATCTTGTGCATACAAACGGCAGGGCTTATACCCTTGATATCGGCGATTGTCCATCCTATGGCCGTCTTGTATGTCCTTAGCACCCTTAGAAGTTTTTGCTCCTGTAATTCATTAAGCTCGTTAGAAACAATCACGGGTAAGTCTTCATTGTCACCCAAGTACAAGTACTTTAAGTGACTTGGAAGAGGTTTCAATTCTAAACTTGGAGATTTAACAATAGATGGCACAAGTTTTTCATCATTGCAAGGTAAAGAAGCATATGAAATATTCTTAATTGCTGATTTTTCCGGTAATGAGTCAAGAGAACCAATGGTTTCTTTAATCTCATCACCATACTCAAAACCATCATCAATGGGTGTAGTGAGCACGGTTTCCAAAGTATCAACACCATTCAACTCAAACATTTGTTGCGCCAATGTGTCCATCACATCAATGGAGAAACAAGAGTGGACATCACTAGGATATCTCATCATCTCGAAAATGTTGAAACGTATTATTTCTCCATCAAACTCCATAGTTAGCGTTCCCTTGTCAACATCAATAATGGTTTTCGCCGTTTTCATGAAGGGACGCCAAAGTAGCAATGGAAGAGACGAGTCCGGTGAACCTTCATCCATCTCTAACACGCAAAATTCAGCTGGAAATACAAGTTGATTAACCTGCACAAGAACATCCTCAACAATACCCATTGGGTAGACATTAGAACGATCGACTAATTGCAACACAATTCCAGCCTTTTTAAGAGGACCCAAGTCAAGTGAATTATACATAGACGCAGGCATAACATTAACGGATGCACCTAAATCCAACATAGCTTTGTTAAATATGGTGTTACCAATTGTGATAGGAATGTCAAAGCTACCGGGATCCTTGCACTTAAGTGGGAGTTTATGTTGTAAGATTGCCGAAGCATTCTCCCCCACACTAAGCACTTCATTACCTTTGAGCTTTTGTTTATTGGTACACAAGTCCTTCAACACCTTTGCATACTTTGGAACTTGCTTGATAGCATCTATGAGTGGTATGTACACATGGATCTTCTTAAGAATGTCTAAAATCTCCTTTTTTTAGTTCCGCCTTCTTGGAATTTGCAAATCTGCGAGGGAAAGGTAAAGGAGGAACATAAGTAGAAACCAGAGTTTTAGAGTTAGAAATAGGTACCTCAGAAGTTTGGGGAGAATCCTCATTTTTCTCCTCCAAAACAGGTTCCTTTGGTGTTTCCACCGTGCCCGAATCAGTAACTTCGGGTTGCACAAGTTGTGTACCAATTTTCAACGTAATTGCATTGACACCCTCTTTTGGGTTGATAGGTTGAGAAGGGAGTTTCCCACCATTTTGTGCCTTCAATTGATTCAACTCAATAGCCATAGAACCAACTTGAGTTTGCAAATCCTTAACCGTACTCTCCGTTCTTTGCATAAAAAATTTCAGCAACTCTTCCATATTGGACCCCATATTTTGAGGTTGTTGTTGTTGTTGTTGTTGAAATTGTTGTCTCGGTTAGAATTGTTGTTGTTGAGGTTGAAATCCACTCGAATAGTTGAAGGTAGGTTGTTGAACCGCTCCTTGCTTGTTGGCATAGCTAAAATTGGGGTGATCTCTCCATCCCGGATTGTAAGTGTTTGAGTAGGGATCATACCGTATTTGTTGATTTGGAAAGACCGCATTAGCTTGATCATCCTCATAAGCTTGAGAGGAACTTGGTATCACCGCGGCTGCAACTTGTTGCATCATTGCTGTCATGTTACCCAATTGTTGACGAAGTTCCTCGACCTCGCTCACTTCATTAACTTTCCTAAGAAGCACATCCAAACCACGACTCAAGAACTGTTGGGAGTTTGCTGCCATGTTTTCAATCAACTCTCTAGCTTGTGCCACCGTCTTGCTCACTAGTGCACCACCACCCGCAGCGTCAAGAAGATTCCTATCACTTGATTGGAGTCCTTCATAGAAGTATTGGATGATCATAGCGTCACTGAATTGGTGGTGAGGGCAGCTTGCCACTAATCTCTTGTATCGTTCCCAACATTCATATAAGGATTCTCCCACATTTTGCTTCATCCCACAAATCTCCTTTCGAATTTGAGTAGCCTTTGATGCAGGAAAATATCTCTCTAAAAAGAGTTTCTTCATCCCATTCCATGTCGTGACACTTCCGGGAGGAAAATAGTACAACCAATCCTTAGCATTATCCATTAAAGAGAAACGAAAAACTTTCAACATTGCCCCGTCCGCCTCAATATCCGCTGGAAGCATGGCCATGACAATGGTGTGGAAGTCCATAAGATGCTTGTTTGAGTCTTCATTCACCATGCCATGGAACTTTGGTAATTCTCTAAGCAACCCCGGCTTGATCTCAAAAGTAGAGTTTGTTTGAATACACCCCTGTTGTGTATCAAGCCTATGAGAAGCTAACTCCTTAGTGAACGATTTGCATCACCCATTGCTTCTTGTTTTTCTTCAAAAGGTGGTTCTTGTTCACCCGGAACCTCTTGTTCTAAAACGTCTTCTTCTTGCTGGAAAGTCTCTTCTTCCATTTCCAACTCTTGTTCTTCCATTGTATCTTGACTTGGTTGGAGTATTGTGCCTCTTCGAGTAGCTATCCCGCACCGTGGATAATTCCAATCTTTAGAAGCCAGGGATTAGGTACCTGAAAACAATTCTCGCAAACAAGTGAGAAACAAGACAAGAAAACAAGAAGCAAAGATAAAAGCAAAAACAAAAATAAGAAACTAAAAACTTAATAACTAGCCGTTTGTCTCCCCGGCAACGGCGCCAAAATTTGATCGCTGTCGTATGCGTCAAAAATAATTTCACTTTCCTAAAGTATATGATAAGAAATAGTTCATTTCCACAGAGAGGCAATTGTAGTTATTATGTAATCAATTTCTTAAAGTAACCAATTGGGGGGATTTCTGATTTTTATGTAAGCAATAAAAGTAAATCAAAAACAAAGTAAATTGTAGAAAGTAATCAATAGAGAAAGATATTGGTCAAGGAATTCATCTTCAATCTTAGACATGTGCTTGCATATATGATTAGAATTACAATTTAATCTCTTTTATTATCAAAAGCCTAGAGAATCAAGAGAGCAAGATAATCTATTAATTTCCTAAGTTCATCAACACACACATTAGAGCTGCGTATGTGAATTCTACCTAAAGAATAACCTAACGCCTTGCGCTAATTAAGTTCAATTCCCAGGAGCATTAAGTTTCAGAAATAGGCTAATCAATGCAATTGTCATACATTGCGCATAACAATTTGGAAAATGGTCAAACTCTACATATGATTACAAGAGTGTATCACTATAAACCGTAAACATATTATGCTACTTGTATTCAGGGTTATCGCTCGATGAAAAACCCTAAAATAGCTATGGACAAGGATGCAAGTTCAATTAATTGGCCACTTAACTAACCAAACATCTTAGTCCTATCACAATACATCAATCATGTGATTATTAAAAACAGTAGAGATTTAAACGATAATCAAGAGAGAAAATTAATACATAAATTAAGCACAAGTTTTAGAAATATGACTACATCCTTAACCAATAATGAATAAATTAGCTACTCATAGCTATGGAGTTCATCACAAAAATATGAATTGAATAAAGAAGAAGATGAACAAAAGAAAACCCTAGTAGCGTAAACAAAAGCGGCTCTCTCCTTTGCTTCCAAGAATAAAAACGTGTTCTTCCAAAATTATAGAAGTCTTCCTTTTATAGCTTTGCTTTCCAAAATTAGGTCAAATCTCAAAGGTCCAATAGATAGAAGTCCACCAAGCCCATATGTGAGAAAAACCTGTGTAGAAAATATGCCCCAAAAATTGTCGCCGGAAAACAGGTATTATGGTCGGAAATTGGTCGGAATTCGGCACCGGAAAAGAGCTCAGGTGACCGACAAAGTCCACCCGGTCACCGGTCAACGATTCAAGTCGGTCAGGTCAACTCAGTCAAGTCACTGAGTCAGGACGAGCCATCGAGTCAACTCAGTCAGTACCGAGTCAGATGGAGTCAGGTTCTAACTAGCCTGACTGGGCTTGGCATGAGTTTCCATGGCATAAGACATTTGCACTGGCCTGAATTATGCTACACAATGATTGTGCTTCAAAGCTCCATCCAGCCATGATGGCCCTGTTAACCATTCAATCTAGCTCCAGTAGCAAAAACAACAACACCAGCTGCCAGGCCATTATCCATAATTGCATTTTTATAACCCATTGCAGCTCCACCAAATACAGCCTTGTATGCATCCTTCGGCTCAAGGCACCAACAACATCCACCTGAACCACTTCTGTTGTTCTGCAACTGGCTGCCAAGAACTCACTCTAGTGAACCAATTCAAACTATTCATCCTGTTTTGTACTTAGTCCCATCGATTGCCACAAACCCATTTATACTTGCAACTGCACCATCTCTTTAAGCCATACTTCCCATTTCAATTCTAGCCATCAGTTCCCCAGCTGCAATACCAACTTCATGTATAAACCTAAACATACATCTAATCCATGACCGCATCAGCACCTGCTATTGCTCATCAAGCACAGAACCACTTCCACCTACAGTTGCACTCCACTCAGTCTCAACACATAACTTTGATAGCCAGCACCAGCTCCTGTAATCTCATTTAAACACAGACCAGCAAGACCTCCATCTAACATCATCACAATCCCATTCATTGCAACATTCTTTGCTCACTACCGCATCCATGTCTCTGCCAATTCAACCATTGCACTTCAGTTCCACCACAGATAAGACTCCAGAGTTGCAACTTCTGCAACACAGTCACCATTCCATGACTCATGTATACAACTCCAATTTTGCAATGCAACATTATCCAACTCCAGCTCAGTTCATAAGACCAACAATACCCTTGATCATCACCTCCAGCTCATTCCTTGTCATAAACAGCTGCAACCTGTATAGCTTCTCAAACTTCAGTTCCTTTAGCTTACAACCACTATTGTCAATTCCACAGACCCATTTTTGAGCTTTCCTGCACTGCAGCTACTTCACATCACAAACACACAGTTTGAAGACTTGACCTGATTTCCATTTCATAACTCAAATCAGAGACAGATTCAACCCGAACCCATGTTCTTCCTCTCTGCCAACACCAACACACCCATTTGGTTCAACTAAACACTTCAGGCAGCAACAACAACATCTGCAGTTTTAGCTACACTTGCTTTGATTCTTGCATCAACTTCGTCTCATCTCAGATTCAGAAACAAGCTCATTCTTAGTGCCACCTTCTCAAATCCACAACAAATTTGAACCAAAACTGACATATGATTAATACCCAGCTTCATTGCACTACAGCTTCTCCACTGGCAACAATAGCCAACATCCCTCTAAGTTATTGATATTGCTCAATGGCAAATCCTCAACACCACTAGCACCTGCAACCACCACCAGAACCATAATTCACCCATGTCAACAACAAGCCCCTGTATTATTCATCATCTCAACAATCGAGCCATGGCAGAAGCTTACTCCATTTCAGCTGAGTCTTCTCTTCACTGTCTCATAATCTCCCTGGAACTAATGGCAGCAACCACTTCAAGCACCATCATCTTAAGCCATTAACAGACCCCATCGTCTGCAACCACAGAATACCCTGTCCTAATCATGCATCTAACCTTGAAATTCCAATAAACTCAACGACCAACAAGCTCCATCTCTGTCTCAATTACCAGCTCCGCAACTAATTGCAGCAACAGCTCCTCGTTCAATCTCGAACCCATGAAGAACGCTCATAACAGCCTCATTCCTTAATTGCACTCAGGAACCCTAAATTCCCAATTCATTCTCATCAAAATCAAACCAAACTCAATCTAGTTTAACCCATCTTCAATTAACCCCAGCGCAACTCAAAAACCGTCTCAATCTCATGCATCGACTACGGAAACAATCACCAGACTCCAACCCATCTCATTCACAACTCATAATCTTATTCACATCTCTTCCGGTCAATTTCTCGATCTCATCACCAAATCCTTGAATTTAATCATCTGCGGCATGTATTTGGATGCCCAACCGATCGCAGAAAATCATAGCAAGGGCAAGAAAGGATCGATCCCCTAGAGAGGTCTTGTTATGTTATGGCTATATAAAACACCGAGGACGATTTTATGTAATAAAATAAAATCCAAAGCAAACCCATCTCATTCACAACTCATAATCTTTCATCTCAAATCACATCTCAAGAATATCCCGCAAACCTCCTCATGTCAATCTCACATTAAAAGATGCGAATATGAATTCTACCGATCTCTAATCAAGTTTAATTCCCTAGATACGTTAACAAACTAAAATTGGAAAGGAGATTTAACAAAGTTAAAATGATTTCTTCATATTTATGGCCTAGTTGATACGATAATATGAGAGAAAACTAATTTATTGAATTAAAAGGTACTCATATTCATGGAGTTATAGAACAAAGTAGAGGCAAAGAATAAAGATAATAAGATATCCTCAATTAGGTAAAAGTCCTCTCTTTTATAGCTCCACCCTTCCGGCAAATGTATTTGGATGCCCGAGTCAGAACCGAGTCGTGAGAGATGGATATAGGCCATGGCCCTGTACAATCATTTCAATCCCCGTGATTCATTTCACCAATGGCATACAATCTCCTCTTCATTGCCTCAAATCTTAAGTCCCCCGGCTCGGTTTACAACCCAGCCGCCGCAACAACAATTCCATCTATTTCAAGCCGTACAAAGGCCAAACATCCTGTTTCACCCAAGTGCAGCTCCACTCCTCCTCAAACCACAAAGACCACCATTTGTCGATTTCAGTGCTCGACTTACGCAATTCAACTTATTGCCTCACCATTCATCATTGCCTTGCAATTTCATTCCTCTCCCCCATCTATACCAGTTGCACCCATTCTGCACTTGCTTCAATCACTTACCATGGGGCAAACATCATCTTGTTTCCTTTCAATTCAAGCCTTCACAAGCGTTCACTCCAGCACCAGAAACCACCACAACAACATCTATGAATCTCCATCCATGCTCAGCAGACCTACTCCATTGCATACTTCATCCATTTTGCAGCCTTCACTTAAAATTCCCCGGCAACACATCTTCTCAATCTTCCTCTCTGATTTTTCTCGTAACTTTCTCGATTCGAACCCTAATTTCTTGACAACCCATCAAGACAAACTTGATTCACGGTGAAACCCATGTCTTAATTCTTCTTGTTCTTCAAATTCGTGATCAAATCGACTTCAACCCATCAATACATCGGCTCTACTTCGATCTATCCCGGCCGCTTCCTAATCTCTCAATCAATATCTCAAACAAACCCTAGCCGTGAGCTTCAAACTTCTACGATTCTCGAGTCTTAATCATCCTCTGTCATCTACTCATCAGCAGCGTCAATATTTCTCGATCTCAAAAGCAGAGCTCGTCAATCTCTTCTCACATTCAACACCAGATCACTCGGATGTTGTTGTTTCTCTCATTTTCAGGTGGAAATGAATTGAGGTGAACGAGAGAAACACTCTCGATTTAGGGTACAAGAGAATTAGGGTGCACAAAGACACCCACCTCCTCGGATAAGGGCCACCCATCTAGCAACCCCTAACCACAACCGGCTCTATTTAGATTGATTGAGCTACCGGTGCCGAATGCTACATCAAATCAATTGGCATATACAAGGGAACCAAGAGTGACTTTATTCAACACAATAATAATTTCTTCCAAGCATGATTAGATCTTTTGGAATCTGTCTTTTTATTCCGTTTTTGGTCTAATTGGTCTGTCTTTTTTTTTTTTTTTTTTTTCAAATATTTTTTTTTTTTTTTTTTTTTTTTTTTAAAAATTTTTTCATCATTTTTTTTCTTTTTCTAGTAACTCAACCACTCTATTTCATCCTAGCAGTAATAACACGTCGATGTTTAGTGACCCACCAAAGCACTTAGAGAACAATAGATAAATATGGAAAAATAAAAATAGAATGTGATATGGTGATATTCCGAGATATGGTAACAACTATCAGAAAATTTGTGATTTCGAGCTATATTCTTCCCTTTTAGTTAATTGGTTCCTCAACTCCTGCATTCAAAATGGTTCCATCCACTAATGGTGTCAAAAACAAACTATACAAACATATAAATGCTCCCCCACACTTAAACTTCACATTGTCCTCAATGTGTAAAACCGAAAGTTCTGAATTCTGGACGTAACAGCAGATAAAACGCAAAAACTGTGCAAATTGGTAAGGAATTTGGAAAAACTCCATTTCACAAAAGTTGTTCACCTACGTGTTTTCTACACAGTGTCAAAATTTCACAGTGTTTTGATAAACGGTCTGACAGTTATGGTCTCTGGACTGAACTACGCGCAGTCTGAAATTTTCTGACGAAAAAGGTATTCGTCACAATTCTCTTCTAAGATAGATTACGGACTCAATGCATAGTATGAGAATCAAGTTTTCTAATGGCGGAAAACGAGAAACAAAGTCTTTCAACAATATTCTCGAAGCACATACATTCAAACCAATAAGAGGTAAAGGAGAAGAAATAATCATACTCTTTTGCGGATCCAAATTTTATTATAAGAAACTTTTTTAGAACACTCGAAAATGCATCATCCTTTTCGAATCTCGCCAAAATTTGATCGCGGTCGTAAGCGTCAAAAATAAATTACACTTTCTTACTACTCAAAATATAAATATAGCAAGGGCAAGAAAGGATCGATCCCATAAGTAGAGGTCTAGGTTGTCAATATGTTATGGTTTCCTATATAAAACACCGAGGATTTTCTCGATTTTATGTAATAAAATAAAATAAAAGCAAATTCTCTTCTTTCATCTAGAAGCACCAATCAAGACTCAACTCACCGCAAAATCTCTCTCCCGTTAGATTAAGATCTCGCTTACTCTCACTCGCAGCCCACTATCAACACGAACAAACTCGATCTTCTTAAGCACTCGGCTATCAGATTCTTGCACACCGCTAAACTGGGGCAATGGCAGCAACATCTCCCAGCTTCATGTCAACTTCATTTCGTTGCATCCAGCTAGCAGCAACATTTCCCTACATTCCTTGCCAGTTCTTGCTCTTGCAATCTACTCTGCCAATTCCATCATCACTTGCAACTTAAACTAAAATTGGAACCAATCCCCCCGTTCACTCTTGCAGTTTCCTAACTCATTCATCTATGATTTCTTTTTCAGACACCACCATCAATTGCAAATTTGGAAACCTTTCCTTTCTCTCGGGCATGACTCAAACCAGTCCATTGATAAGGATTCAATCCCAAATGACCACAACAAAACCCTAACCTCAATCGTGTTCAAACTCGGAACCCTAATTTCTTGTACAACCCATGACAAACTTGATTCACAAAGAAACCCATGTCTTAATTCTTCTTGTTCTTCAAATGATCAAATCGACTTCAACCCATCAATACATCGGCTCTACTTCGATCTATGGAATCAATATCTCAAACAAACCCTAGAGCCAAACTTCTCCGATTCTCGAGATCTAATACAATCTCCGAGCTCGTCAATCTCTTCTCACATTTCTTCCGGATGTTGTTGTTTTCTCATTTTCAGTGGAAATGAATTGAGGTGAACGAGAGAAACACTCGATTTAGGGTACAAGAGAATTAGGGTGCTAACAAAGACACCCACCTTCCGGATAAGGGCCACCCATCTAGCAACCCCTAACCAACTCTATTTAGTACTACTCCCAATAAAGTTGCCCCTTAACCTTTGGTTTGGCTGATAGTGTTCGCCCCGAAATGACAATCTGATTTCTCCAACTTTTTTTACCTAATAACTCAAAAACACGCGTAACATAATTCACAAGAAAAATAGCAAAGAAAGCGTAACTACTAAATAGTAAATACTGTCGATGGATATTGATAATCCAATCTCCTCTTCATTTCAATGTATCTCGAAGCTTAAAATCTGATTTTTCTCGTAACTTTCTCATACGCTGTCGGATTGACTTCAATCTTCGCCGCTGGCTTCATATTTTCGTTCTCTTCAAGATGATTGAGAAGGAATCCTCGAATTAAGCGAGTTCCACTCCCTTTTGCTCCAATGACTCCAAAACACCTAATAACACTCAAAAGCAAACATAAGATACATAATTTACAAGAAAAGTAGCAAAGAAAGCATAAACAATAGATAAATATCAAGGTGTTTATAACACCTATCAGATACTGCCTTTAGCCCTCACTTAGATGACATCGAGGAAGATTTTTTCAAAGATATCCATAGTCCTCTCCGTAATGTTTCTATGGAAGGTGACAACCTCCCAGTTGGTGGTGATACTTCTTTGGTAAACCCAGTTAGTGTTCAAGCTGCGACTCCTGCTTCGTTGCCAAAGGTACCCTCGTTTTCTGCTCCTGGCGATTTGCAACTAGTTACCTCGGTTACCACCAGTGCTATAGTGATATCTTCCAAGAGTCTCCCGTCATCTCTTGCTACTTCGCTCCACTCGAGTGGCTCATTTGCGAAGGGCGTTGCTCCTGTGGCAAGGTTTGGTAGCTCGGACTCTCAGTCGAGGAAGAAGGTTGTGATTTCCCTTGGTAGATTCTCCTTCAACATTATGCCTGCTTCTTTGGGGAGCGCTCAGTCTGTTTCTACTGCCCCTGCTAGTAAAACTGTTGCACCCCCGCCTTCGTCACCAGACTGGACCGTAATGGGTAATCTTCCTTCCGCTGGTGATATGGAATTAGGTGGTACTTCTAGCCAAGTGTTTTCTTCTGTACCCAGCTCGTCCACCATGTCGTCTCTTCGTCGTGGTGAGGATTCAGTACTTGTGCCCCATGCTCGTTCTTAGGCGATTGATGGGGTTTTTGCGGATCTTGGGAAATGTAAGTTACCTAAGAGCTCTCGCCTTGGGAGTTATGATGATGCCATTCTTGAAGCCATACTGAGGGATTCCAAGGGTCCCTTTTCTACTGAGGTTGATCGTCATCAGTTAGCTGGTTCTTTGGAGGTTGCTTCGCAGTTAGATGTTTTGTCTGCTCAGTACCGTTTGGCCAAGGATCTCTTATTTGATCCGGACTGCCTTCACTCTAGCCAGAGCTTTGGTGAAATCCGCAGGGGTAACATCTAATAGATGGAGGCTTTTATGGACACATACGCTGATTTCTTTCCTCGTCTTTCGTTGTTCTCAGTAAGTGACTCTTACTTCATTGCTTCATGCGTTATTTTGAGTCTCAATCTGTTCTTATGCTCCGTTGTTTGCATCTTTGCAAACAAATCGACGTTGGCTGCACTTTGTTCAAGTTTTATAGGTCTAAGTGTACTCACTTGAGTGCCTTCTTGGAGCGTACCCGCCAAGATCATGCCCTTGCTAGAGCGCAACAACCTTCTTCTAGTGATACTTGTTCTACTGCTAAGATATCTTCGCTAGAGAGCGACCTGAGGAAAACTCAGAGGTCCCTAGAGGCTTGCTTGTTGGACCTTTAGAAAGCAAATAATGCTGCGAAGGTTACTGAGGATGGTCGCAAAGCCGCTGATTCCGCTTTGGCTGCCGAATCTTCCAAAGCCATAGGTTCGTTTCTTCTTCGCCTTAGCCTTGTCTTCAATTTTGTTTGGTAGTATAGTCCTGAGACAACCTACGCCTGTCAGCTGGTGGCTCTAGTGAGCTTAGACACCTCCGGGAGCAGGTAGCCGAGTTGACCTTCGATGTTTGGTATTATCAGAAGAAGTCTGACCGGTTGATGAACGTGATTGTTCACAACGAGGCCCAAATTTCTCTTGAATCTGCTCATAACGCAGATCTTGTGGAGCAGATGGCTTTGTTCCGTAAAGAATGTGATGAAGCCCTCAAGTGGAAACATGGTCTAATATTAAAGAAAAATGAGGATATTGACTTAGTTGAGAAACGCCTCTTAGCCCAAGAAATTATACGTAAGAAGTATCACGCGGATTTCGAAGATGACTGCGCTTCCTTAGCTAAGGTCACTGTTGAACTTAATGTTTTGTCTTATGAGGCCTGTTCTCTTAAGAACAAACTTACTGAGGCTGGTTTCCTGCCTTCTTCCATGTCCCATGCATCTTTGGTTAAGAGGTTGGAATAGTTAGAAAATGTTTACCAGGTTCTATCCTCTGAGAATACTTCGCTCCGGATTGATGTTGAGGATCTCAGGACCGAACGAGATACCCTTATGGAGGATCTTGATGTTGCTGAGGTGGACCTTTCCGAATCCCAACATAATTTAGAAGAATCCCTTAGACATGCAGGAGGTAGCTTAGGGCTTCTTCTATTCCCGCGGCATTCTTTATGCCCCTTGTCACCGACTTTCTTTACTTATCCCTCTCGTATTTGCAGGTCTTCAGGAGCATCTTATTGGAGCGAATGCTAATATTAACCGTCTTGAGGGTCAAGTATCCTCGTTAGAGATTGCTCGCCAATTTTATCCTGCTGCCAAGTTTAAAGCTGAGGCACTTCAGCAGGCCAATGACCAGCTCAGCGCCCAGATGATGGAGCTTCGTCAAAAGTCGGCCTCTGATTTGGATACCCAGGCCTCTCTGATGAAGGTGCGATTTGAGCATTCGGTTATTGATTACTTCAATAACGCCTTTTCAAGCCGAAGATTCTATTTGAATACAAGATGCATTAAGATTTATGAATTTAGGTTTAGTACTAGTAGTTAAACTCGGTTCGCTTGGTTCACTTTCGGAGTCGTCTTTCCTCGTCTTCCTTATCCTTGATTCTATCGTTTCCAGCTCTATTTAAGTGAACTCTTTGTTGTTCTATGTCCTCAACTGAGGTTTCTTCTTTAGATTTGATGTCTCCATTCTTCGAAATAATGCTTTGTGAGGTTTTAACCTTTGTTATCTGCAACTTTTAAGACATGTTAGACATATTTTTGTAAAATTGTTACTTCACTTATGTTATTGCATATATCTTTTGTTTAGACGTAATGTGTCTAATTAATCGTACAATCAAGTTATCACTAGGTGCTAAGGTATGCTTAACCTTTGGTGGAACATTCATAATCCTACCTAAGTATCCTTTGGCCAGAAAGTACAGTGGTGGCGAGGGTTCCTACGTGGGCAATAGTTTTCCTGTAACTCTACGCGTTCAACGCGAAGACTGCTTTACTTCGACAAGGTATCTCTATAGGGGATATCTTATTTTTTTCTTATGCCTCATGAAAGGAGCCTTCGCCCCGAGGATCCGAGATTGACATATGCGCAGTTATGCCTTGCCTTGCCTCATCGTCAATCCTGAAGGAGGGTGTCTATTCTAACCCAATTGTATTTAATCAAAACTAGTTTTTTAGCAAAAAGTTTTTTTCATTGATTAATAATGTTTATAATACCTTTGATCGGGGATAGAACATGGTAGGCTATTGCCCGTTCCTTTCTTCTCCTGAGTAATCACCATTCTTTTACGGGTAGTATTTTTTTAGGTACATTGCATTCCAGGGATGTTGTGATACTTCACCTTTGTGGGTCCTTAGGTAATAAGACCCTTTTCCGGCAATGTCGTGTATGATGTAGGGCCCTTCCCATGTCGGATCTAGCTTGCCCCACTCTTTCTTTCTTTGATACGGTGGTATCTGACGTAGTACGTATTCCTCGACCACAAAGTTTCTAGGGATGACCCGCTTGTTGTATTATAGAGATAGCCTTCGTTGATAGTTTACTATCTTTTGAAAAGCTACTTCTCTTCTTTCTTCAAGGTCATCCAGCTTTTCTAACATCAGGTCCGTTGCTAGATTCTTTTCCCATGCCTCCGTTTTCGTCGTTGGGAGTATTATCTCCGTTGGGATGACTGCTTCAGCTCCGTAGGTCAACATGAATGGAGTTTCCCCCATAGCTGACCTTCTTGTAGTCCGATAGGCCCATAGGACGTTGTGTATTTGTTCACACCATCTCTTCTTGTATGCTCCTAGCTTCTTCTTTAAGTTCATCGCTATGGTTTTGTTAGTTTCCTCTGCTTGTCCATTGCTCTTAGGATATACAGGAGTGGACTTGTTCTTCTGAATATTGAAAGTATCAAACAACATGTCGATGTTCTTTCCTTGCAATTGTTTGCCATTTTCAGAGACTATGGCGGCTGGTATTCCAAACCTGCATATGATTTGCTCAAACAAGAATTTAAAGACATCTATGTCCCTAATTCTTGCCAAAGGCTTCGCTTCCACCCACTTGGTGAAATAATCCGTAGCCACAATAAGGTATTTTCTTTTCGAAGTTCCCTCTATCAAGGGTCCGACAATATCAACCCCCCATTTGACAAATGGCCAAGGGCTAATGACTGAGTTGAGCTCCATTGCTGGTGCTTTGATCTTCCTGGAAAAGCGTTGGCATCTTTCACATCGCTTAGCCACATTGTTTGAATCTTCGTCCATGCTTAGCCAATAGTATCCTTGCATTTTGGCTTTGACCGCCGATGATCTTCTTTCGCTGTGGTTGCCGGCATCTCTGTTGTGTATATCGTGGAGTATTTTTCTCCCTTCGGTTTGTGAGAGGCACCGCATTAGAGGTCTGAGAAATGACCTCCTATACAGTATTCCATCACAAAGGTTGTACATTGATGCTTTTGATTCGAGCTTCCGATCTTCCTTAACATCGGTTGGTAAGGTACCTTTGTCCAGATACTGGTGGATTGGGATCCTCCAATCATCTTCTGCTTCATCTTCATTGCCTTCGTCTGACATGGATTGGTCATTGTCAGACTCCTCAGTTTCGTCATCTGATTCTTTCATTTCTTCATTTGCTTTTTTATCTGCTTCTCTCATGGACCGAGTTTGGACAGCAAAGGCCTCCTCAGCGTCTGAGATGGGACCTTCTATCGAAGGTTCGTATATCCTTCCAATTTGCACGGCGGTGGCATTTATGTCCTTTAACATAGAGGATATGAATGCTAAGGCATCTACGTGTCTGTTGTCCTTTCGACATACATGTCTGAATGTTATGTTGCTGATCTTTGATGCATGCTCCTGAGCTAGCTTTAGATACGAAGATAACATTGGATCCAAAGTTTGGTATTTGAGATCGATTTGTCTAATGACCAACTGTGAGTCACTAGTCAACCGAACATCTGATAAGCCTAGCTCTCGTGCCAAGCGCAGACCATGTATGACCGCCTCATACTCCGTGATGTTATTGGTGTATTGTTCGAATTCTAACTTGAATGCGTAGATGAGTCGATCTCCGGTAGGGGTTGTTATTACAATCCCTATTCCCGTGCCTTCTCCGTTGGAGGAGCCATCTACGAATATCTCCCATCTTCATGAATTCTGAGGTTCCAGCAGATCTTCTGGTTCTTGCTTGTCTTCCTCTATTTCTGGGATGTCGTCTATCTCCGCTTCGTCGCTGAGAGGTAGGTCTGCCAGAAAGTCTGCTAAGATTTGTGATTTCTCAGCCTTCCTAGTTTCAAAGATTATGTGGAACTGTTTGATCATGGCGTTCCATTTTGCCACCCTTCCAATTTTCTCCGTGCTATCGAGGATTTGACCTATCTGAGCCTTCGTGAAGACTCGAATGGTATGCGCATCGAAATATATCCTTAGTTTTTGTGTTACCACTACTAAGGCATATATAAGTTGCTCTACCTTGGTGTAGTTACGCTCCGCTGGACTGAGAGTTTTGCTGATGTAGTAGACTGGTTTTTCTCCTTTTCCTTGATTTCGTACCAATACTGCACTTACATCGTAGCTTGTTGCTGCTAAGTATAGAGTGAGTATCTCACCTGGCTCCGGCTTTTGTAAGATGAGTATTGATGTCAAGTACTCCTTGATTTTTTGGAAAGCTTGTCCGCATTCCGTGGTCCACACGAACCTGCTTCCTTTCCTTAGCGTATCGAAAAATGCCTTGCATTTGTCCGATGACCTTGCTATGAATCTTCCCATGGAGGCTAAGATTCCATTTAGCTTTTGTACTTCCTTTAGGATTTTTGGAGATGACATCTCCATTATTACTATGACCCTTTCGGGTTCCACTTCTATTCCTCGCTTAGTTACCAAGTACCCTAGGAATTTCCTGAGGTTACTCCGAACATGCATTTCTCCGGGTTTACTTTCATGTGAAAGTTTCTCATGGCTTCAAATATCTCTCTTAGGTCTGACATGTGGTTTTCCGCCTCTTTGCTCTTGACTAGCACGTCGTCCACGTAGACCTCTAGTATCTTGCATATCCATGGCTTAAAGATTTTGTCTACTAATTGCTGGTATGTTTCCCCCGCGTTCTTTAGTCCAAAAGGCATCTTTGTACAACAATACAAGCCTCGTGGGGTAAAGAACGCAGTATGCTCCTGATCTTCTTCTGCAAGGGCGATTTGGTTGTAACCAGAGTATCCATCCATGAAGGATAATCTCTGATGACCTTCGGTTGCATTGACCAGCTGGTCAATATTTGGCAGTGGGTAGTTGTCCTTGGGGCACGCCTTGTTGAGATTGCTAAAGTCGATGCAGATGCGTACGCCTACGTTCTTCTTAGGTACAATTACCATGTTAGATATCCACATGGGATACTTGACTTCTCGTATGAATCCTTCTGTTAGGAGCTTTTGCAACTCCTTCTCTACTGCCTCTTGGTAGATAGCTGCCACCTTGCGGATACGTTGTTTGAATGGTGGCATTTATGGCTTGAGCCGAAGGTGGTGGGAGACCAAATTCGGGTCAATTCCTGGCATGTCTTCTATTGACCATGCAAAGACATCTGCGTAATCCCGTAGTAGCATTTGTAGTTGCATCTCCTCGTCCTCTTCTAGTAAAGTTTCGATGTTGATCATCTTTGGTTCCGTCTCCGTTCCGATGTTGATTTTCTTTGTTGGTTCCACCTGTGAGAAGGTTTGTTTCTGAGGTCGTGGAGGAGTGCTTTTCTGTAATTGTCATTTGGTGGAGACATCCGCTACTGGTGTTGTGGACGTGCTTGCTTCTTGAACTGAAACTGAGGGGGCTTCAGGCACTTTGAAGCCTCCATATTTTACTTCGTTGGCATTTGCCCTTCGTCTTTTTCTTTCGTGTTGCTGTGCAACAACTCTTTCTTCGTTGAGTCTGACCTCTGCTAGATTGCATAGCCTTGCATCTTGTAGATCACCTTTGATTTCCATTTCACCCATGGGTGTAGGGAATCGAAGGTACTGATGATAGGTTGAGGATGTTCCCCTTAACCGATGGACCCATAGTCGTACCATGATGACGTTGTAGGGCGAAGGTGCTTGCACAAAAGAACCTTGTATTGGTTACTAAGGGTCCTGCGCGTACCTGCAAGACGATTTCTCCTTTTGGTATAGAAACTGCTCCGTTAAAACCGTATATTGTGCAAGTTGACGAATCCATTTGTTCAGCTATCAAACCCATACGTAAGTAGGGTTCTTAGAACAATACATTTAACGAGCTGCCCCCATCAATGAGGAACTTCGTAACATTCCACCCATGTATTGGTAGAGTGATGACAAGTGGATCATTGTGCATCTCGACTTCCTGGTTGACGTCTCTTGTTGAGAATGTTAATGGCGTAGCCATCCATTCTTCCCAAGTGTTAGTGGGTGGTCCACTTAGCTTGAACACTTCGTGGGCTTCTAGTTTTCTTCTGTTCCGAGATAACTCAAGGATGTCTTCGAGTAGCTCCTATTGGCCTCCGCTGGAGAAGGTGATCATGTTGATGTATTTGCCGTCCTGGGGTAGTTCTACCCTTTTCTTTGGGGCTACCTCGGTATCCACTGGTTGGATTTGCACATACTCCATGAACTTGCCTTCGTCTATGTATCTCTGAATCGTGTTCCGTAGGTTACAACATGTGTCAGTTGTATGCCCGTAGTACTGGTGGTACTCACAGTACTCCTTAGCCTCCTTTGTTTTATCTGGTTGCTTTCATCTGGTATTAGGGTAAGGAAATCCCGGCTTTGGTCCTTCCTTGCTTAGAATGTGAGAAAATGTTGTGTTTAGCTTTGTGTAGATTTTATCTACAAATTCTTCTCTTCCTTTTCCTCTGCCTTTGCCATATCCGTATTTTGATCTTTTATCTCGAGAGATGGTTCTGCTCCCGGCTTCATTTTGCCTCTTAGGTATCTCCAGAATTGGTTCCAGAGAGTTGGTTCTTTGCGAAGCTGTTGTCGTCTTTGCTTGTGCCCTGGGGTTGTCCTTCTGGATTTATTCAAGTTTGATGTAGCGATCTTGGACAAACCTAAGCTCTCCTTCGGAATCAAGGGCTCGGTTGTGAAGCTCCACGAAGATAGCCGAGGTTATATCAAGTCCGTACTTATAGCAATTAATGTTAATTTCTGGATTGATTTTCCCGATTGCTTGGCATGTCTTCTTCCACCTGTCTGTATATTGCATCAATGTTTCCCGGGGTCCGATAGCTAAAGCAAATAGCCTATCTAACCCTGCCTTTGTTGACTTGTTGTACATGTATGTCTCCGAGAACACGGTAGACAATTGCTCAAAAGAGTCAATTGAGTTTGTTGGTAAATTGTCATACCATGCCAATGTTGATCCCGCCAAGCTTGCAGGAAAGTACCTACAAAGTACTACCTCATCTATTTACCAATGGGCAAGGACACGAGTGTAGTACCGTAGGTGGGCTGCGGGATCAGAGGTACCATTGTACGCTTGAAACGTATGTATTGGGCATTTGGCAGGGATAGGCTCCCTCAAAATGCGAAAAGACAACGGAGATGATGTCGCTTCTTGGAGTACTTCTTCCAGCCTTGCGCCTGCGTGGCCGGTTTTCAGTCCTTGTATTTCTTTTCGCATCTTCTCCATTTGCTCCATGACCATGTTCACATTGTGAGCATCTCTGGAAAATGCCTCATCATAGTAGGACTGAGAGGGCTTGTAGGTTGGGTCCATCTCATCTGGATCGTGGCGTGTTTTTTTGGCTCCCCCTGGTGGGTTAGCCTTTGGTGGTTTAAGTTCCACCCTTCGTCTTCCTGAGATAGCTCCGTTCTCACGTCTCTTTAATGGAGGGTGAGTTTGGGAACCTTCAATATGTACATCCAGCATATCTTTTAGGTTTTGGTTCTCCTGGGCCATCACGTGCATTGCATCCTCATGATCCTTGTTACGGATTAGCAAAGCTGCTACTTGTGATGCCATCTGATTTTCATTGTGGATTCCACCACCCTGAGGAGTGTTGTTGGCCGGATCCTCAAAGTAATCCACTCCTTCTTCTATGACCGGAGCGTCGGGATATAGCTGGATCGGGTTTAGGTTTCCCAACCCTCGTCCCGTAGGAACTAAGGTTATGGGTAACCCTGCGTTGGCCGCAGGTGGCTTTGTAACATAGGGATGCTCCGGTAACGGCATGCCGTAAAGTGGTTGTGCTCCCGATGTTTTCCCCATCCCTTCAGCAGAAATATGTGGGTTTTTAGCAACTGTT
Organism: Papaver armeniacum; assembly: GCA_023531295.1. Taxonomy (NCBI): domain Eukaryota; kingdom Viridiplantae; phylum Streptophyta; class Magnoliopsida; order Ranunculales; family Papaveraceae; genus Papaver; species Papaver armeniacum. The sequence goes on from JAJJWW010019147.1 coordinate 557,871, forward strand.
CTTCTTGTTATTTCACTTTGCCCGTCCTCTGCTTCGGTTCTTTGATTCGCTTGAGATGGCTTTTGAGATCTTCCTCTCGTAACTGCTGGTCGTGAGCTTGTTGGTACATCACTTGATTTTTGCATGCCTTCGGTCTCTGGTTTATCCTGATGACACAAAAAAGTGGAAAAATCTGCTACTTGGATGCCTTAATTAAAAATAGCAATTAATGCTTTGACACAGAAGACGACTAAGCAGCTTTTTCAGAAAAAAGGATTGAAATGACGCCTTGAAAGACAGGTATTAAATTTCTTATGACACCCTTGGGAGAAACAACCTTAAAAGTTGAAAATAATTAAAAAATGTGCCAGATACTCTCGAAAGATGGGTTATTAAATGCTCGAAAAGATTTTCTCTTCCTTAAATTCTTACTGAGATTCCTCAGTGCTCAGAGGTACTCATATCTAAAGGATACTTTGTCGGAAAATGTTGTTTTTTAGTACAAAATAAAAGATTTGACGTTTTGTGAGTGTTTTTTTGTGAAAAACTTTGTAGATATGTGAGGTTGTAAGTCTTTAGAGATATGAACTCAAAGAACATACGTAAATAACATATGAACAAATCACTAGAAAGTGGGATTCATCATTGTAGAACTCAGATCTCTTTGTTAAAGAAGATGTGTAAGGTAAAAATAAAGGAACATAAAAACTCAAGCTGGTGAGCAAAACCTTCTAGCGCCAATCTGTGACTACTAATTTTCCCATAGTCTACGTAATGCATACAGTTCAGAGAATCAGATACTAAGTAGTATTGATGCCTCTGTTGAACTGATAATGCTAAGTAATAAAAGGTATTCAAGATCACAATAATAACGAAGAACACGAATATAATGTATATGCTACTAAGTTATCACGAGAAACAAGAGATTACGTGGTTCGACTTTTGTCTACTTCCACGGGGTAATGAGTGATTGTTTGTATTAAGTTGTGGTGGTTATAAAAGATCTTAAATGCTTCCCAAAGTAATAAAGAGAACTCAAGTTGAAGTAAACACTTAAGTTCTAAACATTAAAGAGGTATAAGTTTAAGACTAGATCTTCTCTCCTAGATATTGAACGCCCTTGGTTTGTTGGTGAAGCTTGGTATTTATAGCCCTTTTTGCTCCAGGTATATATTTGTTGTCTTTGGATCCATCGTTCCATGATATACCTTCCGTACAAATGGTACCTTCGTTCACCACGTGCTTTCTCCAGTCGGACTCTGCCACCTCAGCGGACCCACGTTCCTTCGGGAACTTCTAAGCATCAGTAAAGATTGTACCTTCACTCACCGCTAACCTTTGCTAGTCAGACTCTGCCATATCATCTCTCTCCATGTGCTTTGATTATGCGTGTAGATAAGAGATTTGTGCATTTAATGCCGATTAGATATGTCATCTACCTCTGTCCCTTCGCCAGCTGCCTCCCTCTAGACTAGGCTTTACTTTTCTATCTTGGCCGTCGAGGTATCCCTTCTTGGGATAAGATAAAGTAGATCTGCGAAGGTGTCTTCTGCTACTCTGGTTCCACTATATAGCGAGGGCTATACAGTTATCTTGCATAGGACCACTGAGACCGCGACACGTGCTCCGCAGAATATTGATATTCACATAACGGATGAATTATTTGCCTCTGAATACAAAGAACAACCCACTAAATACCCAGCTAACCACCTAACCCTAACAGACTAGGGAAGTCATATGACCATATCCCTAATGATAACCGTTGGATTACAAGAAACCATAATATTTAATTAATGACTAATTCCTAATAATTAATGCTACTAATCATTATTATAGATAATTAATACTTCTGCTAATCATTTCTACCCTACTAAGCTGACTACACCCACAAAATGACTCAAGGCATCCTAGTGATATGACAATACCCTCTCCTAGTCGACATCCTTATCCTCAAGGATGGAACTTAGGGTAGTGAACCTGAATATTAGTAGCATCCTCCCAAGTAGCATCTCCAGGAGTCGAGTTGGTCCAATGGATGAGTAATTGATGAACCAAGTGACCATGGCGATTTATTTCTCTCTCACATAGCAGGGCAAGTGGCTCTACCTTGATCAAACCTTGTTGATCCACCAGAGGCAGCCGGGGAATAGGAACAACTGCTGCTCCCACCTTCTTCTTGAGCTAAGAGACGTGAAAAACCGGATGTATCTTGGAATCAGCCGGTAGTTGTAACTTGTAAGCAGCAGATCCGATTTTCTCCTATACTGTGAAGGGCCCATGGTATCTAGAAAATAACTTCATGTTTCTCCTCAAAGCAACAGTTGTTTGTCTATAAGGTTGTAGTTTGAGGTAGACTTGATCTCCCACTTCAAATGATCTGTCAGTCCTCTTGGAGTCAGCAAAGAACTTCATCATTTCCTGAGATTTGTGTAGGGACTCCTTAAGTAGACTTAGCATCTGATCTCTCTCCTTGATGTATTTCTCAACATCAACAACATAAGTAGTGACAACAATAGGAAAATCCAGGTGTGGAGGTTGATATCCGTGTAATGCCTTGAAGGGAGTCATGTGTAGGCTGGTGTGGTAGTTAGAATTGTACAACGACTCTGCTAGTGGTAACCACCTGTTCATGCTTTAGGTTGATGCCTAGTCATGCATCTTAAATAGTTTTCCAAGATAGCCATTGACTCTCTCAGTTTGACCATCAGTTTGTGGATGGTAGTTTGTGCTGAGATGTAGACTGGTACCAATGGCTTGAAATAGGTCTTGCCAGAAGTTTCTAATGAAGACTTTGTCTTTGTCTGATGTGATGGAATCTGGTTACCCATGCAACTTAAACACATTGTGGAGGAAGTGTTGAGCTACAGTTGAGGCTGTAAATGGATGTTTAAGAGCCATAAAATGCCCATACTTGGTGATTCTGTCAACTACAACCAAAATGACATCTTTACCACCAAATTTTGGAAGTCCTTCAATGAAATCCATGGAGACATGTCCCCTTGTTCCTCTAACAAGTGTCACAAGCATGTAAAAATTCAATGATAGCAGCTCTCATACCTGGCCAGTGGAAGTAAGATTTAGCTCTCATGTAAGTGTCATCCCAGAGTGTCCTCCTACATATGAGGAGTGTAAAGAGTTGATAATAGCATTCCTTACTCCATGTCCATCTCCCACATAAAGTCTGTCCTTGTACCTTAGGATGCCACTATTATAATAAGTTTAGGCATGACATCACTGGCAGTACTATCATCTTCATAGCTCTTAATGATATATGTGGCCCATGTAGGTTGTGAGAAAAGAATGGAGTGGCAAGAAGTAACAGGCAACCTGGATAAAGCATATGCAACTTTGTTCTCTAATCCCTTTTTATACTTGATCTCATAATCAAACCCAAGAAGTTTCATGAGCCATCTTTGTTGAAGTACAATAGTCATCCTATGCTCCATAAAATATTTGATGCTTTGTTGGATGTGTGGACTATAAAATGGTTTCCCATTAAATAATTTCTCCATTTTGATACATCTATCACTATAGCCAAGAGCTCCTTCTCATAAATGGATAATCCTTGTGTTAGAGCATTTCTCGGTTGAACTCACCAAGCGTTGGTATGTCAAGTTTGGTTGTCATATTTTAGTGTGTCAAAACTCATCCAAAGTAGCTTAATTATATACTAGAGTCAACTTCGTTTAGGTTAGACTAGAAAGTCTAGGAATGTTGAGACATATAAGTATTACTCCGAAGACCCGAAGAATGTGAAGAAGTAGCGAACTACAACGACGTCATCATCCTTCCACTTGAGGTTAGTAATATTGACTTGAAGTATGTCATTCCTAACATATCTTTCAAGTCGTGCTATATTGAATACATAATTGCGAAGCTGTATATATTGTACATGGTGTATATATTACTCTAGTGATGTAACATGGTCATATTTGTATGATCATAGTATTAGGGAATTATACTATGAAGTATAACACTTATCTTTTGAACTTCGTATATATGACATCAACATAATCTTGTATATACTGTTATGATTATGTGAATGGGTTATGGTGAAGATTTCATCCTAGGAAACAATGTTTCACATTCGTTTAAAGGAAGTACATTCATGAACTTGTTTTGTGAATCAAAAGAGAAATCATTAGGCTTATTGGTACGACTATTCATTACAAATCTTTGGATTACCAATATGTGCGAGATGGTAGAACCGATCGTAAATTTATTATGTATCTTGGTATAACTAATCAAAATTCCTGACTCATGATTTGGTATGACTAGTTTTTATTAATTGGTGTAACCGATCCTAAGTAATCACCATGAGATGGTATGATCGATATTTGTAATTGGTGTGACCGATCACAGAGTGTTATGTAATCGATCCTTGTAATTGGTAACCAGTTCTGGTAATTAGTGTAACCGATCCTGGTAATTGGTGTAACCGATCCTGGTAACTGGCGTGACCTATCACAAGCAATACCATAGGAATATGGTAACCAGTCCTGGTAATTTATGTAACCGATCCTGGTAACTGATGTAACCGGTCCTGGTAACTTGTGTAACCGATCAAAATTATTTCCATATTGAGGTATAACTGATCCTAGTGATTGGTAGAACCGATTGAACCCATACATGTGATTTGATATTTGATTAATCACATAGTTATCTTGGAATATAGGTGAACCAATTCTAAACTTGTCTAGAAGTGTGGTATAACCGATTCCAAGAATGTAAATCCATATTAATATCAATAAGGATTTAGATTGAAGAGATGTCAACATACTTTGAACACGTACAGTAATTCTTATCATTTATTGTTCAACGATATTCCTTAGTACTCAAGGAGATCCTGTGCCGAAATAAATTCAGAATCTTTTAATTAAGGTTGTTAGTTTTATATACATTAATTACCAGCAATTAATGTGTATCTCTAGAAAATAAAAGTTATCAAATGTGCATTTACTAATTGGAGATTTTCTATTGAGAGATTTCAGAAATATTGGAGAAGCATTTATTGGAATTAGTAAAACTGAATTTTGCTATTCATTGCGTATCTTGAGAATATTTTCGGTTTTGGAAATTCCTTGGTGTCCAAACATCCTTGGTCTATAAATACCTAAGTTTGCATTTCTAGCAAACCATCCTTAGAGCCAGGCAAACTTCATTTCTTGTTGTTTCTGGTGGAGTCGTCTATTCGGAGAGGAAAGTATCCTAATTAGGTGAAATCTATTACGACCGCTCGTTTTAAGACTTCTGTGGGATCAAGAATCTCTATGAGTACCGTTGGTGGGAAACTAGATAATTGCAGTGTTATTAGTTTTCAATTGATTTGATTGACTAACGGTTGTTGAAAATTTGATTGCACCTAGTTTGTTTATTCTTGAGAATCTTCTATTATGATATAAGATTCACTCAAACTAGATCGAAGTATCGACGGGATCTTTAGAACTGTTTGTAGATCTAAAGACATCTCGTGATAATCCATTGTTAACAGACTCCGTTTTGTGTGTAATTGATCTCAAGAGATTCAAGTGGTGTTGTGCAGGATTAATTGAAGATTAAAGAAGATTTGAAGACGAAGAAGATTTCTTATTGGTTTTCGTATCTTTGTGTGTGCACAAACCTTGATCGGCTGGGATCAAACTAGAATCATATTTATTCGATTGATTAGTTGCGTGAGATCGCCATCAACTAATAGTTCTCTTTGAGATCTATTTCGATTGTTGCAAATTCGAATCTTATTGCTTCATAATAGAGATTGAATGATCTAACCAGGCATAGGAGTTTATTAGATTAAACGGAAGAGCCTTTGCGTATGACTTAAGATATCTTTATCTTGAAAGAATCAAAAGTGTTGTTACCAAACAGATTTGTTGTTCCTTTATTTTTTGGAATACGATCCAAAGGAATTGTACCAGTGCGTGCACTCATTGCTGTCGGAAGCGCAGAGATACTGAGGAAACTAAGTGAACTAGGGGTAGTTGCTTGGTCTCAATTATACGAAGTTGGTGTAGATTTTGTATAGCGGCTTAATTATGAGAGTATTCAATTCTAGACTAGGTTCCAGGGTTTTTCTACACTTGCAGTTTTCCTCGTTAACAAAATCTTGCTGTGTGATTTACTTTTATTTTCTGTAATTATATTTATTTATATAATTTAAAGTAAATTTCACTTTACGTTAACTCTGATTTACTTGATAGTGATCCTATAGAGTTTGGTTAAGTCCGAACCTATTATTCTGTAATATACTTCGTTGTCGTATAGTCTCGATCTTGTTTCCATTGTCAATCACATAAGTTATCTTGTTGTTGTATTGTCTCGATCTCATATCCATAGACAATCACACAAAGTGTGAACCGATTAGTTGTATTGTCTCGACTCTGTCCATAGACGATCACTTTCGGTAGAGGACTTATATGTTGAAACAAAAAGATTGTGATGTATTTGGGTACCCTCGTCTTTTCACCTTGGGATTTAGCCCCAATGGCTTGCTAAAAATGCTATGGAACTGCCCTCTTGCATTAGAACATCCCCAACTTCCTTAGCACAAGCATCAACTTCTTAAATGAATGGTTTGTTAAAGTCTGGAATGGCCAACACTGGAGTCTTACACATTGTTTGCTTGAGTTCTTGAAATGCAGCCTCAACTTCATCATTCCACAATAAGGCATTTTCTTTAAGAGGTCAGTCAATGGTTTGAAAATACTTCCATATCCCTTCACAAAATTTTTATAGTAGCCAATAAGCCCAAGGAATCCTCTTAATTCTTTTAAGGAGGAAGGAGTGGGCCAAGAGACCATGCTAGCCACCTTTGAAGGATCTGCAGCTACACCATTATATGTTAATGTGACCCAAGTACTCTAACTCTCCTTGAGCAAAACAGCATTTGGATTCTTTAGCAAATAAATTGTGCTGCCTTAACACCTCCAATACTTGCCTGAGATGTTTCTCATGCTCTTCATGAGATGGAATGTAGATAAAGATTTCATCAAATAAGACCAATATAAATTTTCAGAGAAAGGGTTTGAATACCTCATTCATGAGTGCTTGAAAGGTGGCTGGAGCATTAGTTGCATCATCCTGAACTCATAATGGCCCTCATGAGTTCTAAAGGTTGTCTTGTGAATATCTGGCCCAAACATTCTTATTTGATAATACCCAGACCTGAGATCTAATTTGGTTATACCATGGAGACATGTAACTCATCTAACAGTTCATCAATTACTGGAATGGGGAACTTTTCATTGATGATAATCTTATTTAACTTCCTATAATCCACACAAAACCTCCAAGAGTTGTCCTTCTTTTTTCACCAAGAGGATGGCTGATGCAAAAGGACTATGACTGGTCTGGATGATACCTGATTGTAACATCTCATTCACCAATGCTTCCACTATAGACTTTTGAATGTAAGGACACCTATAGGGTCCTTGATTGGGGGTGTTGAGTTGGGCTTGAGAGGAATGGAGTGATCCAAGTTTCTTTGGGATGGAAGAGTTTTAGGCCCCTTAAAGACGTCAGAAAATTCTTGAATCAAATCCTTGATGGGAGAGGGAATGGTTTGTTGAGATGAGGTGGTGGAGATTGAAAATAACTGTCCAACTATGCCATGAGTGCTCTTCTTGATTAATCTCTTGAGTGCAGTAGCACTCATCATCTTCAATGTAGGATTATCCCTTACACCGGCTAGAGTAATCTTCTTATCATGGTGTAAGAAGCTGACACAAAGCTTCTCAAAATTAAACACCACATCACCTAAAATTCTTAGCCAATCAGCTCCAAGAACCGTGTCACAACCTCCAAGAGGTAACAACCTCAAATCACCAGAGAACTTACTACCTTGCATAGACCATGGTAGTTGTTTGCACAACCCAGAGCTTATTGTCTTATCTTCATTAGCAATTGTGACTAGGAGATGAGCGGTTGGTTCCACTTCACATTGTAGTTGCCGAGCTAAATCAATATCTATGAAGATGTGTGTACTTTCAGTGTCAATCAATACAGAAATAAATTTCTTTTTAATGAAGCCACGAATTATGGTAGTTCCACTACTTGAGCTGCCAGTTGGGGCATGAAGGAGATCTACATGTCTGATTTAATGGGTGTCTCACCTTCCTCTTCAGCATTATTTAAAGTACCATGATGTTCTCCTTCCTCTTCATCCTCTTCTAGAGCTAGCATGTAAATTTGTTGTTGTTTGCATCTGTGACCAGCTTTGAATAAAAAATCACAGTTAAAGTTGTTAGAGCACTGCTCGTTCAAATTCGGAAGTATTGCTATCTCAAGCTTGTTTGTCAAGTTTAGTTGTCAAAACTATAAGTCTTGATTTCTAGTCTACTTATAGCTATGTCTCGGATTAGGATAGAATGTATAGTTGAGATTTAAACTTCAGGGCGTTCATCGATTGAAGACGAGGAACTACTAAGGGGAGTTTGTAGAACTTCATCAACAAATGGTATGTGGAGACTTGGACTCATCTATCACTCAGAAGTCTATTTTATTCTATCTCTTATTGAGACTAAGTCGTATAGCTATATAGACTTTACAATATACACATTTGATATTCCGAGCTGCGTTTAACTCACTTATATCTTTCTCGAAATATGTGTTGGAAAGCTTTTTGCTTTAACCACTTTCATCATTGTTCTTGACGAAAGTCAAAAGATGATCATGTGAAAATCACCTGGTAACATCTTACATGATTTGTGTGAGACAATCATTTGATGTAGACTCGGAATGTTTCGTATTGATCATTCGATCACTTGAAAATTGCTTATAAGCTAATAGTGAGTGTGAGACAGCTATTGTCGTATTCTAAGAATATTTCAATGATTGAAATGAGAGTTAAGAGTTAAAACCATGTCTGGTTACATTACGGTTTATGTACTAAGTGTACAAACTGTTTTGATAGAATTCAGGACCAGAAGTTAAGTTTGCATACCCGTTCACAAACTTATTCAACTATTTAAGTCAGGGTACTTAAGTTTGCATACCCGTTCGCAAACTGATTTAACTGTTGAAGTCCGGAAACCAAGTTTGCGTACCCGTTCGCAAACGGTTTCAACTGAGTTCGGTCCAGAACTAAAGTTTTCGTACCCGTTTGCAACCTTAAGTGGTCCAAGTTCTAAAATCGGTTAAGTATGATTTCATACTCATGAACAAATACATTTATATATTAAGGAATGCAATCTTTGCAAACCGTGGCTAAAATGTTCATGAACTGATTCTTTTGAATCAATCCGATTTTTCTTCAATTGTGTCTTGTATACTTCTATGAGAATATAAACAATTAAACAACTCTATGAGTAACACAATTAGATTCATCTGATTATCATTCTTGTTTGATCGATCATCATATATGATCTAGAAGTGTTAGATGAACAAAGTTAATACACAAGTGTTCATATGGCTAACTTAGGTTAACTATTATTGAGCCAACTCAATATACACGTTTAGGTACGGTTACCCAGATCTAAATAAAGGTATATTTCATTTGTGTGTAACAAGCCAAGACCATCTAACGGTTGAAATATATTGGCTTGAATCTAATCGGGCTTTCATCTAACGGTGAATATCGATTGCTTTGTTCCAAAGTTATCAAACCCTGATTTGAAGCCTATATAAGGGAGAACTCTAGCAACTGGGAAATCTAATCCCCACACCTCATGTGTGATACTAGTTGCGACAAGAGTCGATTCTCCTTTAACCTAGGTTTTTCTTATAACCATTATAAGTATAACGACTTAAAGACGTTGTTTGGATTCTGAAGCCAGACCAAACTATTTTCTCTATAGTTGCATGTTCTTACTTTGTTCTATCGTATTGAGTACTATCTTCTCTAAGATTTGCTTGAGATTTATCTCTGATAGGTAAAATATAAAAAGTAATCACAAAGATCTTCGTCTCATTCTTTGTGATTCCACAATAACTTGTTCCACTACCATATGGTTAAGTTATTGTGAGGTGATTGATATTACTAGGGTGTTCTTCGGGAATATAAGACCGATGTATCAATTGGTTCCTGTTCACCATGATTTATCAAAAGACGGAACAAAAAATCGTAGGTATTTCTGTGGGAGACAAATTTATCTATTCAATATACTTTTCCTTGTGAGACAGATTTGTTTATCAAGTCTTCGACTTTGGGTCGTAGCAACTCTTAGTTGTGGGTGAGATCAGCTAAGGGAATCAAGTGCGTAGAGTCCTGCTAGGATTCCGAGGCGTAAGGAACGTGACTGTACCTTAATCAGTGTGAGATTGGTTAGGACTCAACTACATTCCAGTCCGAAGTTAACTTGCAGTAGGCTAGTGTCTGTAGCGGCTTAATACAGTGTGGTGTTAAAATCTGGACTAGGTCCCGAGGTTTTTCTGCATTTGCGGTTTCCTAGTTAACAAAATTTCTGGTGTCTGTGTTATTTCTTTTCCGTATTATATTTGTTTATACAATTAAAATATCACAGGTTGTGCGTAGTTCAATCAATTAGATAATCCAACCTTTGGTTGTTGATATAAAATGATTGACACTTGAACATTGGTCTTTGGTACCGTTCAAGAATTTTCTCATAATAATCAGGCTCATGGACTCACATCAGTTTGATTTGCTGATTACATTGAGAAACAAAGATATAACTCTTGGATATATTTTCGTGATTTAGTCTGAATGTCTAGTTGATTCTCTTGGAATTATATTGGAGTTAGTTCATACAGATTTCCGAACGAGTTATTAGGTGATCCCCTCTTTTTCAATTGGTATTAGAGCAGGCAAACACGTTTAAGACCTTATAAGTCTGTGTTTGTAGCAGTCTGACTCTATGGACAAAACTGTTATCTCTGTAAACGTACCGCCAGTCTTTGATGGCTCGAATTACTTATGGTGGAAAATTGTTATGTGTGCTTTTCTTCAAGCGCGTGATTTTCAATCATGGGTTTATGTTGTTAATGGATATAATCCTCCAATGGTTACAGTAGACGGTGTTTCTATTGCAAAGGATATTGTTAGATATGAACCTAACGAGATTCTCGTTGCAAAGCAAAATCCTGACGGTTTAAATGCTATCATTCATGCGATTACCCCAGATCTTCAGCACCACGTGACAACGTGCACTCGGTCTAAGATGCTTGGGATATCTTAGAAACTATATTCGAAGGAAATACCTCTGAAAAGGAAGCTATGCTTCAAAACCTAAATTCTGATTGGGAAAACCTTCGTATGGCTGATGAAGATTCATTTGATGAGTTTAATCACAAAGTGTCTGGAATTGTTAATGCATCATTTGCATTGGGTAAGACTATTCCTGAAAAGGATATTGTGATGAAAATTCTCAGATCGTTACAAGCCAAATAAGACTCTAAGAAACATACCATCGTTGAAGGAAATAACCTTGATAATCTATCCAGAAATACTCTGGTGGGAAAAGAGAAAAACTTCGAATGTGTTGCAATTCCATTGCTACATCTGATGTAAATTCTCTTTGTCCTAGATTAATTGATTTGAAGGATGAGAATTGCTTTAATTCAACTCTTTCACTGTGTGTACAACAGTTAAAGAAAACTCTTAGGAAAAGAAATAGAAGATCTCGTAAAAAATCTTCCTCGATCAATGAAATGGATAAGAAAGTTCACAAAAACTAAGATAATGGAACTCATTCCATGTGCTACAAATGTGATCATCACATCTCTGCTTTTCCTAATAAGGAAGTTAGTGAGATAACCAAAGCATGGATGGCAACTCTTGACTACTGTCTTAAGGAAGAAGCATGTGAAAGTTCTCTCACTTATTTTGTTGATAATCACTCTTGTTTTTTCGACAGTTCTGACTACTCCATGATAAACAATCAAACTTCTCCAGAAGAAAAAATTGATCTCTTGACCAAACATCTCTGCTCGGTTAAGAGAAAATTTTAACTGGAAAAGGAAGCCTGGATTAAAAGGATTGAAAATCTGGAATGTCAACTGAAAACATTAAGACAAAAAAATGCGACTTCTCGCAATTGTGATTTTAAAAATAAAGATCGATGCTCTTAAATAAATTCTAGCAAACCAAATCAACATATTACTCATGTGATTATGTCGTGTTCTAATCTCTCTTATAATGAGAAAGACATGGTAAAGTTCACACGAAAAATCATAAGTATCCCTTATATAAAAATCAGGATTACCCGGAAACGGATTGCACAAAGGTTCCTAAAAAAACTTCATCTAAATCTCCTCATCGAAAGAAGAAAAGAAAATCTCATAAGAAATCTATATCACTGTCTAAAGAGATTTTTAGAACCATTCATAGTTTGCAAAAATCGATAATCTGTACAGAAAAGTGAAGGGAAGAAAAATGTCCTCTTTGAACTATCACTCCACGAAGAGGAATCAGAAACAAGGTTTAACAAAATCATCCTCCTCTCCTGAGAAACCTCCTGATTCTTCTTTAGATGGGAGAAATTATATATTGTAATTTTTTTAAAGATTGATCGTATCTTTTTTCCCTTGGACAAGAACTATAATCTCCAAGAGGGGTGTGAAAAGATTTCTGATGACTTGTTCGTGAATCTCCCTAAATTGTTCAAATTTCGGTTATTGAGCTAAGAACCGTCTCTGAACATATGGACGGTTTTCCTAACAAAACTCTTTTAAGATTCTGTTAGGGTCATTGTAAAATGTCTTTTAGGGAATTTATCCCATATCTTCTTCCTTTTTAAGATAGAAGATTTCATTCCCTTAAGCAAGCATTTCATTTACCTTTTCTATCATGTCCTCATCAAGTCTTTCCAGTAAAGAAGATGATGTATGGACGGTTCTCTTTCCCTCTAAGAAAGTTCGTTTTGATTCCTCTGATAGTGAGATGTGTCAAGAGAAACGTGATTCCTCTGCTGATGTGAATCAAGATGTCTCTCACTTTGATAAGCTCTCATTAAACATGAATCTTGTCTTTGAACAAGTACGTGCCTTGAAGAGTGAACTTGAATCTTCAACAAAAAGACTTGAAGACAAGATGGATAATCTTGAATCCAGGATTGATCTTATTGAAGATGAACTTGATGATTATACGGAGTATGAGAAGAGTCTTCAAAGTAAGTGAAATGTTATTGGATTCCTTCAATAATCTTGTCTAGGAAACTTCTTATGAGAATTTATTCTTGTGTTTTAAGAAGGATAACTAGGTTTGGAATAACAAATATTGTGATTACACATAGCTATTACCAACGATTTTCATCTTGCAATGTTTTTAGATTTATTTATTTAAATTCTAAGTTATTTGGAAGATGATTTTGTAGTGTTTAAACTTTATTGGTTTCATATATTGCAAAAATATTATGGGATATGTGTGTTTACGTCCGTGAACTATGATTGTCCCATATATGGCAAAAGTTAAGTCTATTATGACTTTATGCAAATATTGATAAAAGATAGAATGAACTTTTGTATATTCCGCAGTATTGATCTTTCCCTGATCCACTTCTATGTGAAAGTACTGTACGGCTCCGTAAATTCTCTTATGTTGAGCATTTCCGATTAAATTAATCATTGGATCTCTTGTGATTAATTTAATTGAGTTTTCTGGATACAAATTCATGTTTCATGTAATTTGTTAATGTCCAAAGAAATCCTTCTTTTCTCGTAAAAGTAAGGTCGCTCTTGTTGTTCCTTTGGGAATGACATTTTATGGGGGAGAGTTCTTAATTGAACTTGTGCTTAATTGCCAAATCTTTGTGGGGAGTGTGGCTGTGGAATATTGTAGGATTTATCTTGTATCTTTATAAACTCCTTGATGAATACACTAAGTTTCGACTATGTGAAATCATTGAAACAAAGTTGATATGTTCTCTTTTAGTCATGAATAATCTCTTTGAGAATTTCATTATGATCACGTTAGTTTTCGTACCTGTGCCAATTTTTATTGACAAAAGGGGGAGAATTATTTTGTAGTTCACACTACATATACATATGGTTTACGGATCATTATGTAAGGGGGAGTGGTTTTCATAGTGAGATGAAGTATTGACTAAGGGGGAGTGATACATATCACCGTAGTATTATTATCAAAGTTGTGATACAATTGAACTTTGATGTTGTGTAATAATACTATGACACTGTATAACAATACGAAAACATCTTGTTTTTAAATATTGTTATAGCTACGAATCTTCAACAAAAATGATACTGAGTTGAACACGTTCATTATCGCTGGAGTACTTGAAGTGAAGAAGAATTCAAGGAACATTGAAGAACCAAGGAAATCAAGCATGTTGGATTAAAAGCTACAAAGTTTATTTATTTGTAATCCATAATTATTGATAGTTTTGTCACTAAAATTGACAAAGGGGGAGATTGTTAGAGCACTGCTCGGCCGAACTCGCAAGCGTTGTTATCTCAAGCTTGTTTATCAAGTTTAGTTGTCAAAACTATAAGTCTTGATTTCTAGTCTACTTATAGTTATGTCTCAGATTAGGATAGAATGTGTAGTTGAGCTTTAGACTTCACGACGTTCATCGATTGAAGACGAAGAGATACTAAGGGGAGCTTGTGAAACTTCATCAACAAAAGGTATGTGGATACTTGAACGCATCTATCACTCAGAAGTCTATTCTATTCTATCTCCTATTGAGACTAAGTCGTATAACTATATAGAGTTCACATTATACACATTTGATATTTCGAGTTGAGTTTAACTCGCTTATATATTTCTCAAAATATGTGTTGGAAAGATTTTTGCTTTAACCACGTCCATTATTGTTCTTGACGAAAGTCAAAAGATGATCATGTGAAAATCCCCTGGTAACATCTTACATGATTTGTGTGAGACAGTCATTTGATGTAGACTTGGAATGTTTCGTATTGATCATTCGATCACTTGAAAATTTCTTATAAACTAATAGTTTGTGTGAGACAGCTATTGTAGTCTTCTAAGAATATTTCAATGATTGAAATGGGAGTTAAGAACTAAAACCCATGTGTGGATACATTACAGTTTGTGTACTAAGTGTACAAATTGTTTTGATGGAATTCAGGACCGGAAGTTAAGTTTGCATGCCCGTTCGCAAACTTATTCAACTGTTTAAGCCAAGGTACTTAAGTTTGCATACCCATTCTCAAACTAATTTAATTGTTGAAGTCTGGAAACCAAGTTTGCGTACCCGTTCGCAAACGGTTTCAACTGAGTTCGGTCCAGAACTAAAGTTTGCGTACCCGTTTGCAAACTGTCGGCTTGTGACCAATGTCCGGAACTTAAGTTTGCGTACCTTTTTGCAAACTTAAGTGGTTCAAGTTCTAAAATCGGTGAAGTATGATTTCTACTCATGAACAAATACATTTATAAATTAAGGAATGCAATCTTTGCAAACCGTGGCTAAAATGTTCATGAACTGATTCTTTTGAATCAATCCGATTTTGCTTTATTTGTGTCTTGTATACTTCTATGAGAATATAAACAATTGAACAACTCTATGAGTAACACAATTATATTCATTTGATTATCATTCTTGTTTGATTGATCATCATATATGATCTAGAAGTGTTAGATTAATACACAAGTGTTCATATGGCTAACTTCGGTTAACTGTTATTGAGCCAACGCAATATACACGTTTAGGTACGATTACCCATATCTAAATAAAGGTATATTTCATTTGTGTGTAAAAATCCAAGACCATCTAACGGTTGAAAGATATTGGCTTGAATCTAATCAGGTTTTCATCTAACGGTGAATATCGATTGCTTTGTTCCAAAGTTATCAAACCCTGATTTGAATATAAGAGAGAACTCTAGCAACTGGGAAACCTCATCCCCACACCTCATGTGTGATACTAGTTGCGACTAGAGTCGATTCTTCTTTAACCTATGTTTTTCCTAAAACCATTATTATAGGTTAACGACTTAAATACTTCATTCGGATTCCGAAGCCAGACCAAACTATTTTCTTTGTAGTTGCGTGTTCTGATCTTACTTTATTCTATCGTTTTGAGTATTATCTTCTCTAAGATTTGCTCGAGATTTATCTCCGATAGGTAAGATATAAAAAGTAATCACAAAGCTCTTCATCTCCTTCTTTGTGATTCCACAATAACTTGTTCCACTACCATATGGTTAAGTTATTGTGAGGTGATTGATAATACTAGTCTGTTCTTCGGGAATATAAGACCGGTGTATCAATTGGTTCCTTTCACCTTGATTTATCAAAAGACGGAACAAAAACTCGTAGGTATTTTTGTAGGAGACAAATTTATCTATTCAATAGACTTTTCTGTGTGAGACAAATTTGTTTATCAAGTCTTCGACTTTGGGTGTTAGCAACTCTTAGTTGTGGGTGAGATCAGCTAAGGGAATCAAGTGCGTAGAGTCCTGTTGGTATTCGAAGGCGTAAGGACCGCGATTGTACCTTGATCATTGTGAGATTGGTTAGGGCTCAACTATATTACAGTTTGAAGTTAATTAACTTGCAGTATGCTAGTGTCTCTGTAGCGGCTTAATACAGTGTGGTGTTCAAATCTGGACTAGGTACCGGGGTTTTTCTGCATTTTTGGTTTCCTCTTTATGACATAACAACCGGTACACCATAGGTTGGACCAACCCAGTCCTCTCGTACTAGGGTTGTCTCATCTCAGTTCTCCCTTTAACACCAACGGTAGATAGGAACCGAACTGTCTCACGACGTTCTAAACCCAACTCACGTACCACTTGAATCGGCGAACAACCAAACCCTTGGGACCTTCTTCAACCCCATGATGTGATGAGTCGGCCGGTATGGCTCTTCAAGATCAAAGGCTGACGCAGTTAAAAAATCAGTTCTAAAAGGCATCTCAAATTGGCGGCAATATCGGGATAAGGGCATAGATTTTTAGGGAGTATGCTTTTATAAAATGATATCCTATATAATCCAAATTTCTGGTGTCTGTGTTATTTTTTTTCTGCATTATATTTGTTTATATAATTGAAATATCACAGGTTGTGCGTAGTTCAATCAATTAGATAATCCAACCTTTGGTTGTTGATATAGATTGATTGACACTTGTGTTAGAGCATAGCTCGGTTAAACCCACCAAGCGTTGGTATGTCAAGTTTGGTTGTCATATTTTAGTGTGTCAAAACTCATCTAAGAGTCGCTTGATTATGTACTAGAGACAACTTCGTTTAGGTTAGACTAGAAAGTCTAGGAATGTTGAGACATACAAGTATTACTCGAAGACTTGAAGAACGTGAATAAGTAACGAACTACAACGATGACATCATCCTTCCTCTTGAGGTTAGTAATATTGACTTGAACTGTTTCATTCCTAACGTATCTTTCAAGTCGTGCTATATGAAAACATAACTGCGAGGCTGTGTATTGGATATATTACTCTAGTAGTGAGACATGATCGCATGATCATAGTATTAGGGAATTAGACTACGAAGTATAACGCTTTTCTTTTGAACTTCGTAGATATGACATCGACATAATCTTATGAATGCTGTTATGATTATGTGAATGAGTAGTGGTGAAGATTTCATCCTAGGAAACAATGTTTTACATTTGTTTAAAGGAAGTATATTCATGGACTTGTTTTATGAATCGAAAGGGAAATCGCTAGGCTTATTAGTAGGGCTATTCATTGTAAATCTTTAGATTACAAATATGTGTGAGATGGTAGAACCGATCGTAACTTTGTTATGCATCTTGGTACAACTAATCACAATTCCTGACTTATGATTTGGTATGATTGGTTTTTATTAATTAGTGTAACCGATCCTAACTAATCACCTGAGATAGTATGATCGATATTTGTAACTGGTGTGACCGATCACAGAGCATTGTGTAATCGATCATCGTAATTGGTGTAACCGGTCCTAGTAATTAGTGTAACCGATCCTAGTGACTAGTGTGACCGATCACAAGCAATACCATGAGTATATGGTAGCCGGTCCTGGTAATTGATGTAACCGATCCTGGTAACTGATATAACCGGTCCTGGTAACTTGTGTGACCGATCACAAGTGTTTCCATATTAAGGTATAACCGATCCTAGTTATTGGTAGAACCGATTGAACCCATGTATGTGATTTGATATTTGATCAATCACATCGTAGTCTTGGAATACATGTGAACCAATTCTAAACTTGTTTGTAAGTGCGGTAAAACCGATTCCAAGAATGTAAATATGAAAGAGGATTTACAGAGAAAAGATGTCAACATACTTTGAACACGGACAATAACTCTTATCATTTATTGTTCAAAGATATTCCTTAGTACTCAAGGAGATCCTGGACCGAAATTAATTGAGAATCTTTTAATTAAGGTTTTTGGTTATATATGCTTTTAATGACCAGCAATTTAATGCATATCTCTAGAGAATAAACATTAGTAATGTGCATTTACTAATTGGAGATTTTCTATTGAGAGATTTCGGAAATATTGGACAAGCATTTACTGGAATTATGAAAACCGAATATTGCCATTCATTGCATATCTTGAGAATATTTTCGGTTTTAGAAATTCCTTGGTGTCCAAACATCCTTGGTCTATAAATACCTAAGTTTGCATTTCTAGAAAACTATCCTAAGAGCCAGGAAAACTTCAGCTTTTTGTTGTTTCTGGTGGAGCCGTTTATCCGGAGAGGAAAGTACCCTAATTAGGTGAAATCTCTTACGACCGCTCGTTTAAAGACTTTTGTGGGATCAAGAAGCTCTACGAGTACCGTTGGTGGGAAACTAGATAATTGCATTGATATTAGTTTTCGATTGATTTGATTGACTAGCGGTTGTTGAAACTTTGATTGCACCTAGTTTGTTTATTCTTGAGAATATTCTCTTCTGATATAAGATTCACTCAAACTAGATCGAAGTATCCACGGGATCTATAGAACTGTTTATAGATCTAAATACATCTTGTGATAATCCATTGTTAACAGACTCCGTTCTGTGTGTGATTGATCACAAGAGATTCAAGTGGTGTTGTGTAGGTTTTAGTTGAAAATTAAAGAAGATTTCTTATTGGTTTCTCATATCTTTGTGTTGCACAAACCTTGATCGGCTGGGATCCAACTAGAATCGTATTTATACGATTGATTAGTTGCGTGAGATCGACATTCTCAATATATCTCTTTGAGATTTATTTTGATTGAGTGCGAATTTAAACTCTGCTACTTTGGTATTTGTTGGATCGATTGATCTAACTAGGCAAAGGAGTTTATTATCTTAAACGGAAGAGCCTTTGCATATGACTTGAGATATCTTTATCTGGAAAGAATCAATAGAGTTGTTACCAAAAAGATTTGTTGTTCCTTTACTGTTTGGAATACGATCGAAAGGAATTTTTCCATCGCGTGCACTCATCGAAGTCGGAAGCGCAGGGATACTGAGGAAACTAAGTGAACTAGGGGTAGTTGCTTGGTCTCAAATATACGAAGTTGGTTTAGATTTTGTATAGCGGATTAATTCTGAGAGTATTCAATTCTGGACTAGGTCCCGGGGTTTTTCTGCATTTGCAGTTTCCTCGTTAACAATATCTTGCTGTGTCTTTTACTTTTCTATTTCCGTAATTATAATTTTTTTATTATAATTAAAAGTAAAATACACAAACGTTAACTCCGTACATACTTGATAGTAATCCTATAGAGTTTGATTAAGTCCGAGCCTATTATCAAGTATCACACTTCGTTGTTGTAATGTCTCGATCTTGTATCCATAGTCAATTACACAAGGTATCTTGTTGTCATATTGTCTCAATCTCGTATCCATAAACGATCACACGAGAGTGTGAACCAATTTGTTGTATTGTATCGACTCAGTCTACAGACAATCACTTTCGGTAGAGGACTTATAGGTGGATAAATAAAAATTGTAGTGTATTTGGGTACCCTCGTGTTTTCAACTTGAACATTGGTCTTTGGTACCGTTCAAGTAGTTTCTCATAATAATCAGGCTCACATATTCATATCTTTTTGATTTGTTGATTACATTGAGACACATAGATATAACTCTTGGATATATTTCCGTGATTGAGTCTCACTGTCTAGTTGATTATCTTGTAATTATATTGGAGTTAGTTCATACAGATTGTCGAACGAATTATTGGGTGACCCCCGCTTTTTCAGAAGCAGAGTCCCTTAGCCTTCCTATCATTCATCTATTCATAAGAAAGTCTTTTGATGTGTGGGTATCTGAAGTTTGGTTTATTGTTGAAATTTTTATTTGGCCCTGGGTTGATATTGACAGGGTTTTTGGATGAAGTAGTGTTTTGGGTGAATTTGGGATTAGAAGTAGAAGATGAAGGAAAATGGGTGGTTGTGGGTTGTGGCCTGAATTTCTTTTGTTGACCATCCATAGAAAGTTCTTGTAATCTAGCTAATTGAAATGCTTCAGATAAGGTGGTGGGTTTGAACATATGTATGGTATTTTTTATCTCTTCTTTTATCCCACTCATGAAGCTAAGCACAAAATAGGCTTCTGTCATAGGGGTTTTTTTGCTCAACATGATAGCTTTGAGTGTCTCAAACCTCTCAAAATACTCTTCCACCGTAGATATTTGTATAAGTTTATTACACATACCAACATAATTATCATTGGCTATATCCTCAAAATGAGTACAGACTGCAAGTGAAAAATGATTAAAAGATATAAAGCCCTTACCAATCTGGTAGTCAAAGAACCAAGCATCTGCTTTACCCTCCATGTATAAAGAAGCCGTACCAACATAATCCTTTTCTTCAATATTTTTGTTGATAGATAAGAATCTTTCGTATTCACGGATCCACCCTCTTGGGTTGTCTCCATCAAACCTAGGGAAATCCAGCTTGGGAGGCCTGTGAGAGAGATAATTGGTGTTGATAAAAGCATGTGTACCATCCTCAGGTGATGTTTCAGAGTACCCATTTTCTCCTGATTCGTCCTATGTCTCTTTATTCTTGTTTCTTGACGTAAAATCATTTATGGCTGCTTCAGTACTCTTCTGAGAGTCATGTGAGTGTACTAGCAACCTCTCTATTAATGATAATAACCTCTCTGTTTTATCAGAAGAGTCCTTTCTTTGTGCAACTTCACCTTTTGCAATCTTTGTTAAATCTTCTGATAATTTTGAAAACAGAGATTTCATCTCCTTCATGTGATTTTCAAAGTGTTTTCTAACTGTTTGATTAATGGACCAGTCATGATGGATCTTGTTAGAGCACTGCTCGTTCGAACTCGCAAGCTTTGCTATCTCAAGCTTGTTTGTCAAGTTTAGTTGAAAAAACTATAAGCCTTGATTTCTAGTCTAATTAGGATAGAATGTGTAGTTGAGCTTTAGACTCCACGACATTCATTGATCGAAGACGGAGAACTACTAAGGGGAGCTTGTGGAACTTCAACAACAAAAGGTATGTGAAGACTTAAACTCATCTATCACTCAGAAGTCTATTCTATTCTATCTCCTATTGAGACAAGTCGTATAGCTATATAGACTTCGTCATTATACACATTTGATATTTCGAGTTGAGTTTAACTCGCTTATATCTTTCTCGAAATATGTGTTGGAAATCTTTTTGCTGCGTTCATCATTATTCTTGACGAAAGTCAAAATATGATCATGTGAAAATCACCTGGTAACATCTTACATGATTTGTGTGAGACAGTCATTTGACGTAGACTCAGAAAGTTTCGTATTGATCATTCGATCACTTGATAATTGCTCATAAGCCAATAGTTTGTGTGAGACTTCTAAGAATGCTTCAATGATTAAAATGGGAGTTAAAAGATAAAACCCATGTCTGGATACATTACGGTTTGTGTACTAAGTGTACACACTGTTTTGATGGAATTCAGGACCGGAAGTTAAGTTTGCATACCCGTTCGCAAACTTATTCAATTGTTTAAGTCAGGGTACTTAAGTTTGCGTATCCGTTTATAAACTGATTTAAATGTTGACGTCCAGGAACCAAGTTTGCATACCCGTTCGCAAACGGTTTCAACTGATTTCGGTCCGAAGCTATAGTTTGCATACCCGTTTGCAAACTGTCGGCTTGTGACCAAACGGAACTTAAGTTTGCGTACCTATTTGCAAATTTAAGTGGTTCAAGTTCTAAAATCGGCTATGTATGATTTCATACTCATGAAAAAATACATTTATAAATTAAGGAATGCAATCTTTGCTAACGGTGGCTAAAATGTTCATGAACTGATTCTTTTGAATCAATCCTATTTTTTTTCAATTGTGTCTTGTATACTTCTATGAGAATATAAACAATTAAACAACTCTATGAGTAACATAATTAGATTCATTTGATTATCATTATTGTTTGATTGATCATCATATGTGATCTAGAAGTGTTAGGTGAATAAGGTTAATATAAAAGTGTTCATATGGCTAACTTCGGTTAACTTTTATTGAGCCAACTCAATATACACGTTTAGGTACGGTTACCAATATCTAAATGAAGGTATATTCCATTTGTGTGTAACAAGCAAAGACCATATAACGGTTGAAAGATATTGGCTTGAATCTAATCAGGTTTTCATCTAACGGTGAATATTGATTTTTGTGTCCCAAAGTTATCAAACTGATTTGAAGACTATATAAGGGAGAACTCTAGAAACTGGGAAACCTAATCCTAACACCTCATGTGTGATACTAGTTGCGACTAGAGTCGATTCTCGTTTAACCTAGGTTTTTCCTAAAATCATTACAGGTTAACGACTTAAAGACTTCATTGGGATTCTGAAGCCAGACCCAACTATTTTCTCTGTAGTTGCGTGTTTTGATCTTACTTTGTTCTATCGTATTCAGTACTATCTTCTCTAAGATTTTCTCGAGATTTATCTCCGATAGGTAAGATATAAAAAGTAATCACAAAGCTCTTCCTCTCATTCTTTGTGATTTCATAATAACTCGTTCTACTTCCATATAGTTATGTTATTATGAGGTGATTGATATTACTAGAATGTTCTTCGGGAATATAAGACCGGTGTATCAATTGGTTCATGTTCACCTTGATTTAACAAAAGACGAAACAAAAACTCGTAGGTATTTATGTGGGAGACAGATTTATCTATTCAATAGACTTTTCTGTGTGAGACAGATTTTTTTATCAAGTCTTCGACTTTGGGTCGTATCAACTCTTATAGTTGTGGGTGAGATCATCTAAGGGAATCAAGTCCGTAGAGTCCTGTTGGGATTCAGAGGTGTAAGGAACGCAACTGTACCTTGATCAGTGTGAGATTGGTTAGGGCTCAACTACATTCCAGTCCGAAGTTAACTTGTAGTAGGCTAGAGTCTGTAGCGGCTTAATACAGTGTGGTGTTCAAATCTGGACTAGGTCCCGGGGTTTTTCTGCATTTGCGGTTTCCTCGTTAACAAAATTTCTGGTGTCCGTGTTATTTCTTTTCTGTATTATATTTGTTTATATAATTGAAATATCACAGGTTGTGCGCAGTTCAATGAATTAGATAATCCAATATTTGGTTGTTGATATAAATTTAATGACACTTGAACATTGGTCTTTGGTACCGTGCAAGTTGTTTCTCATATTAATCAGGCTCGCGGATTTCTATCTGTTTGATTTGCTGATTACTTTGAGAAACAAAGATATAACTCTTGGATATATTTTCCTTGATTGAGTCTGACTGTCTAGTTGATTCTTTTGGAATTATATTGGAGTTAGTCCATACAGATTGCCTAAACGAAATATTGGGTGTGGTTGTTATACTCCTGCTTTTTCATATCTAACCTGCTTTTGATACCAATTGTCCTGAAAAAACAAGGATACTAAGTACCCTAAAAATAACAGATGAATTATATGCCTCCGAATACAGAGAACATCCCACTATTTTCTTATTTCTTTTCATGACATGGAAGATCCTTACATGCTAGTATAAATACCCAGCTAACCAACTAACCCTAACATACTAGGGCCGTCAGATGACCATATCCCTAATGATAACCGTAGGATTACAAGAAACCCTAATAGTTAATTAACGACTAATTCATAATAATTAATGCTACTAATCATTATTATAGATAATTAATACTTCAACTAATCATTTCTTCCATACTAAGATGACTACACCCACAAAATGGCTCAAGGTACCCTAGTGATATGACAGGCGTCGAGGCTTAGAACTAGCCAAATTGTCGGGAACGTGAGTCTATTCCAGGTATTTGCTCAACTCTATTCATCCATTGATCGTTATATTTTTTTTCTTCTCTAATTTAAGAATCAATTTCTAATACTTGGTTTAATATCTATGTATACATGGATCTATGACCACTCTCCTATCCTGGAATTGGCATAAGAGAACCCGGAGTGGCAGAAAGGTACACCGAGAGGAACAAAGTACAAGTTCACTGATGACAAACGTTCAAGGACAAAGGAGCAGCAGTTGATTCTCTTGAGGGAGAAATTAGTCTCGATGAAGGCCTCGGAGGTATGCTTTGATCCTTACAAGGAAAACCGAGCTAGTGAACATTTAGCCGGTCGGTCCGAGTTGTCCCTTTATTTTGGACCGTTGTGGCACCCCACAGGTTATGTGATGTACAATGCCTCAAAGTTCATGCGACAACACGGTTTTGTAAAAGGAGAACCACGACATTACTTACGGGGCAAGTTTAAATTGGACGTGGAGCATTGCGAGTCTAATACTGACAACATCATGGTAGTTTACTCTGGTAAACCATCCGTTATTGACCATTGGGATAATAGGATGAACCACTTGGTCAACACTGGGAGATCTGTCAACCGAGGTGATGAAACTGCTCCAGGCTATATGGAATGGTACCTGGGGCATTCTCATATTCGTGTAATCCTTGAACTTAATGAAAAAACGACTTCGACGACGTCCAATTACAACTGTATCATCAAAGAGAAACAAAGTGGTTATGATAGACTGGTGCGTATTGTTATGTCTTTTCCATTTAATATTACGTCTCAGTTTTTTAGGTAAACTACATTTGATGTTGTCAGAGCATTGCTCGGTCGAACTCACAAGTGTTGCTATCTTAAGCTTGTTGTCAAATTTAGTTGTCAAAACCATATCTTGATTTCTAGTCTACACTCTACAATTAGTTAAGTCTCAGACTAGGATAGAAATGTAGTTGAGAAATAGAGGATCACGACAGTCATCATTGCGTTCTACCGTTTAAAGGTGAAGATTAACTGAAGCTTTTGGAGAACTTCTTCAACAAAAGGTAAGTAAAGACTGAACCACCTATATCTCAAGTTATATTCACTTTTCTATCATATGAGACGATGTCGCATAACTAGTTAGACTAGTATGCATATACAAAAATTTCGAGACAAGTTTACCTTGATAATTTCTCAAAATATAATGGTTAAGATTAATTAATATTTGTTCATACTTGATGAATTTAGGTTAAGGACAATTTATTGTTCGGAATCAAAATCATGATTCAAGTTTATCATTCGGAAATAGCATGGAACAGTGATATGTATCATTGATGTTATTCAAGAATATTTTGTATCGATTTAGAGAAACATAAAATACTATTGATTCAGATACAAGACAGTGGTATTGGTTTTACTGGAAAAAATGTTATAAGTCCGAACCCGTGTTATATGTATTCGTACAAGTAGCAGAGTATATATATATATATATATATCTACTAACAGATTAGTGGTAAAGATATTCTTATGTATATCATATGAAAATATGTGTGACTCGTGAACCGGATAGGTATGCATACTCGTATGCAAACCATTCTTGAACTGTGGTTACGGAACCGGGGGTGAGTATCCAAACCGGTACGCAAACTTAAACAGTTTTGTGTTCTTGAACTCGGTAACGTTTCCAAACCGGTACGCAAACCGATTCAGTTCTGTGAACTCCGGAACCGTCGATAGTTTTAAAGTTTCCAAACCGGTATGCAAACCTTAAAAGTTCTGTGAACTCCAGAACTTAGGTTTGGTGGAAAGTTTGCAAACTGGTACGTAAACCTAAAAAGTTCTGTGAACTCCGGAACTTGGTTTTGGTTTAAAGTTTCCAAATCGGTATGTGTACTATGACTGAACCAACTCATGAACTACTATGTATTTATACTCGTACATCTACTAATCATGTCGATTATATTTTCAAATGTGTTTAAATTATTTCTTCGAGATAATTAGCATTTGATTAATTCTCTATAAACACTAGACTAAATTGATCACATGTTTGTGACTAAGCGTTAATGTCTTAAGTATTCATGAAAATAAAGATTAAACTTTTAAGTTCAAACCGGCTAGTTTCGGCTAACTATGTTGAACATAGTCTTTGTACAAGGTTCATTTACGGTCTCACCTAACCAGAGTGTATATCTTTCTTTTGTAAATCATATTCAAAGATTCATCTAACGGTGGATATTGTTTGCTTGGTTCCAAAGCTATCTTAGCTTAAACCTAAAGCATTTTATACTTTGAATGTCTATAAAAGGGGAACTCCACGCAATTGGGATTTTCGAATCCTGACACTACTTTTTGGGTGTCCTAATTGTATCTAGAATCGTCCTCTCCATAAACCCTTTTAGGGTTTAGCGACTATAAAGACTTCATTGGGATTCGTGAAGCCAGGTTCAGTTATCTTTCCTTGATAACTCAAGTATCTTTATCTTGATTGTTTGTAGAGCTTGCTCCAACGATCAAGATAGATAGTAATCATCAAAGTTCTCTCCATCTTAAGCATTGTTGATTCCACAAGTTTTATACTTGTGAGGTGAAAAATAATCTAGGCTGCACTTTGAGTTGCATAAGTACGGATTTTGAGGATAGCTAGACTTTGTCAAATTGTTATCGATTTCCACCACCTTGATCATACGTTTTGATCGTAATCAGGAAATCAATTATATAGGCTTAATCTGAGGGAGGCAAATTTGGTTTAAATTCTTCAATTGAGTTGAAGCAACTCTTAGTTGGTGTGACGTCATTAAGGGAATCAATTGTGTGGAGTCCTGCTGGGATTCAAGAGGCGTGCGTAAGGAGCGCGACTGTACCTTAATGTCTGGGATACCTTTTAGGTCTCAACGACATTCCAGTCCGAAGTTAATTCGCAGTATGCTAGTGTCTTTAGCATCTTAATACAGTTTGGTGTTCAATCTGGACTAGGTCCATGGGTTTTTATGCATTTGCGGTTTCCTCGTTAAAAAATCTTCTAGTGTATGTGTCATTTCTTTTTCCGCATTATATTGTTTATCTTTTTAAAAGTAATATCACAGGTTGTGAGTTGATCAATCATAGTAGAGACATCCGACCTAGTTAGTTGGATACGACTTGATCGATTCTTGGACATTGGTCTTTGGCACCGTCTAAGTTATCCCTTTGTGATTAGGTTCACGGATTCCATTATGTAAATGTTCTAATCGCAAGATATAGAGATATAACTATAACATATTATTCCTTGATTGAGTTTAACTCTCGGAGTTGTATTGAGTTTGTCCATACAGATTGCCTAAGAAAAAAAGTGGTGGTATATTTTGGTACCCCCGCGTTTTCAATTGGTATCAGAGCAGGCAAACACGTTAAGACCTAATAAGTATGTGTTTGAAGCAGTCTGACTTTATGGACAAGAGTGCAATCTCAATAAATGTACCGCCAGCATTTGATGGAACAAATTACTTATGATGGAAAATTGATATGTGTTCCTTTTTGCAAGCCCGTGACTTTGAGCATGGAAAGTTGTAGTTATTGGATACAATTCACCAATAGTTGTTGTAGATGGAGCTACTGTTGCAAAGCCATTGATACAATATAGTGAATCCGAGATAAGTGATGCAAAGCATAATTAGGACTGGTTAAACATTATTATCCACGCCATAAGCCCAGATCATCAGCACCATGTGACTTCGTGCACTAAGTCTAAAGATGCTTGGGATATCTTAGAAACCGCATTTGAAGGAGATACCTCAGAGAAAGAAGCTAGGCTTCAAAAACTAAATTCTGACTGGGAAAATCTTCGTATGGCTGATGAAGAATCGTTTGATAAATTTAATCAAAAGGTGTCTGGAATTGTTACTGCATGTTTTGCATTAGGGAAGACTATTCCCCAAAAGGACACTGTGATGAAAATTCTCTGATCTCTACCAGCAAGATACGAGTCTAAGAAACATGCCATCATGGAAGGGAATAACCTTTATATACTATCCATAAACAGTCTCGTTGGAAAGTTAAAAATCTTTGATCACGAGCATAGTGTGGCTAAAGAAAGCACTACTGCACTTAAATCTACAACCAATACAAGTATGACTTATTCGAAGGAAAACTTGTCTTGGGATGACGAGTGTTGTGTTGATCATGATGAAGAAAACATGTCTATGATCACACATCAAGTCGGAAAAATCCTGAAAAAATACAGACAAACTGGGAAGCAACACTCGTGAACCAAGTTTCAAGATGATTCAATTATTTAAGATGAAAGTTTCATCAAGGAAATAATGCTCTCATTGTGTCACTTGATATATCTGATGAGCTTACTTCTGAATATCAGACATAAAATTATGTCCCTCGTGCATAAATATCTGTTGATTCTTATTCAGCCTCGGATACTGAGTCAGAAAAAGAGTTTTTAGAATTCTTGAATAAAAGTGAGAAATTCATCGACAAAACCTAAGTTTGAAGAAAACTGTGGAAAAACTCAAATCATCTCTTAAAGTGAAAAATATTGAGTTAGAGAAACTGAATGAGAAGTTCACTGAAACCTTGTCTGTCAAGGAAAATGAGATTGATACTCTCAAGTGTGATCAACAAAGGCTCTCAGGTAGTTCAGACAAGATTTCAGCTATGTTGTTTAGGCAAAAGTCCTTTGGTAACACTAATGGTATTGGGTTCTCTAGAAAGTCCTCTATCACCAACAATTGTTTTATTCCTGCTGGCTTATTCAAAGAGAAAACAGTTGGTCATGATAAACAACAAGCTGAACTTTCTAAATTTGTGCTCTCAATGCATTGCCTTTTTTTTTTTGGATGCAAGGGACATGTTCAAGAAAAATGTCGGAAATACAAGAAGAATAACTCAAGAATAGTTAAGCTTCTGAATGACATGCATAAAATGAGTCAACTTTTGAAAAGTAACCCGAGAACTTCAAAACCGAGGAGACAACAGATTAAAAGAACCAGAAAAGTTAAAATTCATGAATGCACAAAGGGCCTTGAAAAGTCACCTAGTGACGCAAGCGGTGAGTGCTCTACTCACCCCATCACTACTTAGTTGTAGTAATGTGTACAGCCTCAATATTTTAGCTTGAGAAAAGGAGGTTGCACAAAAACTCATCACATTACCTCTGTGATGACAAGGCTGCTCAAGTATGATTTAACTATTGTTTGTATTTTATCATTATTGTGTGACTCATCTCATAATAATCTCATAGAACTATCAGTATAAGTGTTTTTGTCGAGCTACCTCCAAGATCCAGAATACATAATTGTGTTCCATAACCAATCAATGGTCCTTAAGTATTGTCCAAGCGGTCTCTTGTGATCTAAACTCTGTTTATTCGAGCTAAGAGGATGTTTCAATCTTATGTGATAAACTATGATTAAATCCATAAGAACGAGTAACCACAATTTATATACTTACAAAAATAAGTCAAATTTTGTGTATTATATTTTGGGCTCATGGACTACATTGTCTATGATATGTCCACTGGTTCACGGACCTTGATAGGGAAAATCATTTTCTTTATTAGGGTTAACTATATATTCTTATTCTCTTAAGTAAACCTTGGTTCCATGGCTCCTGTAACAAAAGGTATCACCAAGAAGGATACAGTTGAAGATGTCAACGTCTATCTATGTGAAGGAATCAAATCATCAAGGAACCAAAAGAAGATATCATCCGGATATGCAAAAGATTCTTCCTCGAGTTTCCTTATATCTATTTGTCAACAAGATAATGATTTTAGGGTTCAAATGAAGAACTTCGTATCTAAGAAGAACGATTTGAAGTATCAAATCAATCGCTCCTTAGATGAGATAACTTACTATGAACAATCGTTGGCTCATTCAAAAAATACTTTGAGTAAACTGATGACAGAACTTAGTGAGTTAACAAACATCTCTGAAGACTTAGAAAAACTAAATGATCCCATCATCAATGAGTTTTTCAATAATGAGAAGGAATTCTCTGCTCAAGATATTAAAAACCTGATGCATTTTCAGGAAACTTCTTGTGAGAATTTATTCTTACTTTTGAGAAGGATAACTAGGGTTTGGTATAGAAAAAATTGTGATTACACATAGCTATTTCCAATATTTTTCATCTTGCATGTTTTTAGATTTATTTACTTAAATTCTAGAGTTGTTGGAAGATGAACTTGCAACATGTAATTTAATCATTATTGGTTTAATTATTGCAAAAGTTTTATGAAATATTTGTGTTTTAATGTTTTTGTGAATCAACTAATATTTCATATATGCTCAGAAGTTAAATCTATTGTGTTTATTTATAAACGGATAATAAAACAAACTCTTTGAGAATTTTCTCGCAGTATTGATCTACTTGTGATGACACTTTTGTGTTTGTTACTGATTGGCACACTCCGTAAGATTTTCTTATGTTGAGTCATATCGATCAAAAATTATGTTTTTGATACAAATCCATGTGATTTGTTAATGTCCAACAAAATCCTTCTTTTTATAAAGCAAGGACACTAATGTTGTTCTCTTGGGATCATATGGGGGAGAGTTCTTAAATGAACTTGTGCTTAATTGCTATATCTTTGTGGTGGTGTGTGTGTGTGTGTGGGGTGGGGTGGGGGGATATGGAATTTGAAAGGGGATGCTTGTATATTTTTAATCTCTTAGATGAGCGCTAAGTATTCATTACTATGTGGTATCATCTAAAAAGTTGATATGAGGAGTTACATTTTAACTATGTTATAATGTGGAATATCAAAACTTCCTTAAGACTTGACATATCTTTTGATTGTATTCATTACGATCCCGCGATTTTCGTACCTTTTTTAATTTTATTGAAAAAAATGGGGAGAATTATTTAGTAGTTTCATACTACATACATATGGTTCACGGATCACTGCAGTATTACTTCAGAGTTGAGATACAATTGAACTTTGGAGAAAGGAATAATACTATGTTTCTGTATAACGACGATTGAGAACATTTGTTTTCTAAAGTTGTTATCGCTATGGAATCGGTTCTTCAACAACAACGATGCTGAGTTGAACACGTTCACAATCATTGCCTGAAATTACGAAGAGTTCAAGGAGTTGAATATTCCAAGGAAATCAAGACATATTGAATTCAAGAAGTTGTCGAAGCTTTTTTTTTTATCCATATGTATTGATAGTTTTGTCACTAAAATTGACAAAGGGGGAGATTGTTAGAGCATTGCTCGGTTGAACTCACAAGTGTTGTTATCTCAAGCTTGTAGTCAAATTTAGGTGTCAAAATTATATCTTGATTTCTAGTCTACAATTAGTTGAGTCTCGGACTAGGATAAAAATTTAGTTGAGAAACAGATGATCACGACAGTCATCATTGCGTTCTACCGTTTCAAGGCGAAAATCAACCGAAGCTTTTGGAGAACTTCATCAACAAAAGGTAAGTGAAGACTGAACCACCTATATCTCAAGTTATATTCACTTTTCTATCATATGAGACGATGTCGCATAACTAGTTAGACTAGTATGCATATACAAGAATTTAGAGTCAAGTTTATCTTGATAATTTCTCGAAATATAATGGCTAAGCTTAATTAACATTTGTTCATACTTGATGAATTTCGGTTAAGGACAATTTATTGTTCGCAATCAGAATCATGATTCAAGTTTATTATTCAAAAATATCCTGGAACAGTGATATGTGTCATTGATGTTATTCAGGAATGTTTCGAATCGATTTAGAGAAATATAGAACTACTATTGATTTAGATAAAAAAATAATGGTATTGGTTTTACTGGAAAAAATATTATAAGTCTGAACCCGTGTTATATGTATTCGTACAAGTAGCGGAGTATATATATACATATCGACTAACAGATTAGTGGTAAAGATATTCTTATGTATATCATATGAAAATCTGTGTGTCTCGTTGTAGGATCATAATATCGCAACGTACAAGGCTCGCGGGATTAATAAACGACGGTGTCGCGAGGCAGTCGCAGATAGCTAAAATAAACGACGCAATGAATAACGGCAAACAAAACAATTGGAAGACATGAAACCTGGCGAGGGGTAAGAAGTGTCGCGAGAATGAATATTTGCGCATTTGCGACACTTCGCGAGACATTCCCGAAAAAATAAAGGATAGCTTAGCTGTCATCCACTATGTATTACCCTATATAAAGGGTAAATGAGTGAATCTATTGTAGAGGAGAGATCTTTTTGAATGGTGAAGCAAGTCATTAGGAGAGAGAAAGTTTTAGAGCGCTTCAATTTCCAAGTGTAATTCTATTGTACTGTGTAAACATTTCATGGAATCATTTAATAAATATTCTTGATCACACATCTTTCAATGGATTAGTCAAGCAAAACTGAGTAAGGGGTGTAGTGTGGGATTTCCTGCAACTACATATGCGCTAGAAACAGGGACGATCATTGGTAAAAGAGAGAAGATTCCAATTAAAGTTGTTTGAATCAGGAAAATGAGAAAGGAAAATCTTAAATCGGATGAAAAAGATATGGCACAAAAGCACAGACACAAGAGTAATGATTAGCGAATTTCATGAAAATATCGAGGAAGAATACACAAACGAGACTTTGAAGGAAAGAAGATTACTTGGATAGAGAAATAACATCACCTTTCAAGGATTGGGAAAAGCAAGAGATAACATTCACGGCGGGGGAAATATCCAAAGAAAATTTGGATCACACATCTCCATTGGTGATCGCAATCAACGCGTATAAAGAAGGAGAGGAATCGGAGAACACGGTGAAAACATGGGTGGTGAATGGAGTTTTAATCGATACATGGAGTCTGGTGAACATTATGTTCTATCACGCTTACAAAAAGATGGGATATAAAGACGAAGATATGACTTTCGCGGCGTACAATATTCAAGGTTTTGGTAAATCCATAACAAAAGTTAAAGGGGAGATAAAAATACGTATTCCATTAGGAAGAATCGAAACACAGTGACATTGAGCGTAGTAGATATGGAATCACCGTATAACTTATTACTAGGAAGACCATGGGTACATGCAATAAAAGCTGTGGCGTCGACGCTTCATCAATGTATCAAGTTTCCTACACCAACTGGAATCGCGAGATCAAAGGGGATGCTACTAAAGGAAGAATATATTATCAGAATGAAGTAAAGTGTTGCGAGTAACAAGTAAACAAGCGAAAGAATATATCAAAGTATCGCAAAAAGATGGCGAGGGAGGCTAAGAAAGAAGAAGAATTTAGAGTTTATATGATAAGAGCAAAGGAAGGAAAAGGCATACCTAGCGAGACTCTGGAGAAGAAAATGATCTCGCGAAAGAACCAAAAGGACCAACCCCTATGGGAGAACCGAAGGCCGATTACGTCAAGTAACAAACCAAAGAAGTGAATATTGGAACTAAGGAAAACCCAAGATGCTAAAGATTGGAACTAACATGGGAGCGGATGAAGAGAAAAGAACTGTCGATCTGTTGCGAGATTATAAAGACATCTTCGCGTGGGATATGGATGAAATGCCTGGTATAGATCCGTCGATAGCCTGTCACAAGTTAGAAATTGATAAAAATGTGAAGCCATTTAAACAAAGAATTAGAAAGATAGCAAAAGATATCACCCTCAGATAGAAGAAGAACCAGAAGATGCTTTGGATGCAGGAATTATTAGACAAGCAAAATATCCGAATGGATAGCTTAATATGGTTATAGTTCCAAAGAAGAACAAGGGAATAAGGATTTGCATTGATTTCACCGATTTAAATAAAGCTTGCCCTAAAGACAGCTTTGCCAGATATTCCACAACTAGTCGAATCGGCTAGGGAATGAAAGAGTATCATCTCGGACGGGTACAAAGGCTACAAACAGATTCCTCTCGCCGAGGAAGATCAAGAGCATATCGCTTTCTTCGCTCCAAGAGGTTTATACCGCTATACTAAAATGCCGTTTGGTCTGCGAAATCTCGGAGCAACGTATCAAAGGATGGTAGAAGAGGTATTCTGAGAATGGATACATAAAATACTAGAGGTATACGTAGATGACATCTTGGTAAAGAGTAAGAAAGCGAAGATCATGTGCGTAGACCTGAAAGAAATTTTTGAGCAAATGAGGCGTTTTAACATCAAAGTAAATCCCAGAAAAATGTACCTTCGGAGTTGCGTCAGGGAAGTTCTTGGGTTACATTGTATCAAAGGAAGGAATACATGTTGACACAGGAAAAAGTAAAAGGAGTTCGCGATATGCCGACACCTGCGACAAAGAAAGGATGTTCAAAAGCTGAATGGGTTGTTAGCATCACTAGGAAGGTTCATCTCGCGGTCATCTGACAGTGTAAACACTTTTTCAGCGTTCAAAAAGGATCGAAATTTAAGTGGACGGACGAATGTGAAAAGGCTTTACAAGGGATCAAAGAGCATTTAATGGATATATCCATTATGCGTATGCGAACCAGAGAGGAATTATTAATATACCTTGCGACGACTTCGCATGCCTTAAGTGCAGTTTTACTGCGAACGGACGCAGGAGTAGAAAAACCAATCTATTATATCAGCAAAACTTTTAATGCTGCAGAAAGAAATTATTCGAAGATCGAAAAATTAATCCCGGCATTAGTTTATGCAACATTCAAGCTTCGCATATATTTTCAAGCGCATACTATTAAAGTAGTAACGAAAATACCAATCGAGTCGTGATGAAACACTCAAAAAGATCTGGGAGAGTTGAAAGATGGAATGCTCAAATAAGCCATTGTAAGCTCAAGTATGAGATATTATCCTCAACTAAGTCACAGGTTGTCGCAGACTTTTTAGCAGAATTCCCCTTGGAAGAAGACGAAGCGATAGATGAGATGATGGATGTAGAAGAAGAGTATGGAGACCCAAAAGACCTGCTAACTGAGCCGGATAGGTGGGAAATATTAGTAGATGGATCATCAAATGGAGAAGGAAATGGAGTGGGAATTATTATGATTTCGCCAGAAGGCAATAAATTGGCTTTCTCTTTTAGATTGGAGTTTGAATCCACGAATAATGAAACAGGGTATGAAGCTATAATACATGCTCTGCGACTTGCAATATAAATGAAATTGGAGAATATAAGGATTACCAGTGATTCGCAACTAGCAATTCACCAAGTAACAGAGAAATACACTACAAATAATCCATCTTTGAAAAAGTATAAGAAGCATGTCGAAGAATTGGCGGCACAGATACCGAAAATAAAATGGAGGCACATATCAAGGAGAGATAATAGACTCGCAGACGCTTTTGACTTTATATCAAGTATGATGACAGACCCGACTGCGAGGAATATCAAAATACAGACGCTACTGGCGCCATCAATTAATAAAGAGGAAGGACAAGAAGCAGATATAATGATGGTGGTAGATGAAATGCAATGTCGCGAGGAAGACTGGAGAGTAGAACTTCATGCGTACTTAATGAAAGGAGAGGTACCAAGAAATAGATTGGAAGCACACAAGTTAAAGAGTCGGGCAACAAATTATGAATTACGAGATGGCGTGCTTTATAGGCGATCTTTTGAGGGGCCTTCGCTTCGATGTCTAACAAGGAAAGAAGGAGAAACCATATTGAAAATGCTGCATAGTGGGGATGCCGGAAATCATAGCGGCGGGAGATCTTTGGCATATAAGGCAAAGACGCAAGGATATTATTGGCCATATATGCATGAGGACGCGAGAGCAATATCCAGATGCTGCGAAGATTGTCAAAGACATGGGAAGAAGATACATGCACTGGAGCACCGTTAAATTCTTCGAGAAGTGTGTGGCCTTTTGGAAAATGGGGTTTAGATATTGTGGGACCATTTTTACCGGAACAGGACAAAGAAGGTACTTAATTGTCGCAACGGACTATTTCACAAAATGGGCAGAGGTGAAAGCGGTCCAAAGACATTCGCGATAAGGATGTTTTTACTTTCATATTTGAAAATATTATATGCAGATTTGGGATCCCCGCACAATTGGTATCTGATAATGGAAATCAGTTTGAATGGCAAAATATAGAGTTGCTGCTTAATGCATTTCAGATAAGATGTGGAAAATCAACTCCATTATATCCACAAGCTAATGGCCAAGCGGAGGCGACAAACAAAACAATTGCCGATATATTGAAGAAAAAGTTGGAAGGACACAATAGGGATGATGCGAACAAGTACCCAATGCAAAGTATGGGCTTATAATACAACTAGAAGAGAAGCCACAGGAATGTCCCCTTTTTGCTTAACTTACGGAGTTGAAGCAAAGACTCCCAACGAGGTCGTGATTCCGACAACCAAAAAAGAGGTTTGGGAGAAAAATCTTAGCGCAGCAACATTCTAATCAAGTTGGATGAATTGGAAGAAAAACGAGAAAAGGCATTACGACACATGGAGAATTATCGAAGACTGGCTAGAGAATATAACAAGCGTGTAAAAATACGTGAGTTCCAACCGGAGACTTGGTGTTGCGAGAAACCCCAATATATCAACGTGAAAGTGGAGGCAAGTTGGCGAGAAAATGGGATGGACCTTATATCATCAAAGAGGTAGTTGGTACAGGGGCATATAGATTGATGGATCCCGAAGGAAAAGATGTGGGACAAAAATTGGATAGACCATGGAATAGATTATATCTAAAGAAATATTACCCATATAAATGGGAGAGGAAAAATGAATTAAGATGAAGTACTTCTACGCGAAATATTTGCGCAATTCAATAAAATGCAGAGAAAATCCGCGAAGATCTCGCGATAAGAATAACAAAGAGTCATGAATGGCTTAACAAAAATGAACGAACAAAAGAATGGGACGAACCTTTATGGCGTACACCCTAGTTCGCGAATAACATTTCGTAAGAGGAAAATGTAAGACCTAAAGTGCGTCATATAAGGGGGTATCTCTCGACATGGCTCAGGGGGAAGGTTACACCGCTCCTGAAGCCCGAGTCATGAAAATTTGGGGCCCATGAAAGCCTATCCGGAAGAGGTACCTTGGATTCCCAACTATATATATAAGGTTATACCTGGTTGGGCGACCGAGGGTCTCTTCCTAGGAGTCGGTGTATGCTCAAGGCGCCGAGGTACACGGTTGAGCGAGTGCCCGGGATGGATGAACCTACCCTGGCCATTCTTGGCAAGTCTTGGCATATGTTGCACTCGCCCAAGAAAACTCCACTTAGGGTGCAGTCTCGTAACCATAAACCCTATAGGTATAAGGGATAAGAGGCTGCGAAAACAACTGGTTGTTGTTAAGACCGGATGGGAGGAGCTAGTCTTGTATGGCCGATGTTTCGCCTCCTTGAAGGGGCAACCGGGGGAGATGATAAGGGCGATGCTCTCCATTAGGGGGAGTGTCAAAACAGACACAAATGTCATAAGGCTATGTTTTCGCAAGAGAATTTAGGCTTGTCATATTTGTGCAATGATCCTGCAGAGGCAATAATACTAACGCGAGGGTAAGGCGAGATCAATGGGTCTTTACACGACAAGGTGTACGGACGTCCGCGATTTGCCGCACGCCAACGGCAATGTCATGGGGCTTTATGTTCGCAAGGATATCTAGACCTGTCATATTGTCGCAACTAAAACATCCCGCAGAGGCAAAAATACTTGGAAAATGATACGGCAAGATCAATGGGTCTTTACATGCAAGTGTAAAGACGTCCCTGCGATTTTGTCGCGATGAAAGGTGGCGGGGGAAGACCTCTAATTAGGGAGGTCTGACTTGGAAGACCACACAAAAATGATAAGGCAAGGTCAATGGGCCATTGCATGAAAATGTAAAGGCGGCCTGCGACCTTGTCGCAACAAGAAGAGATAAAAAAAAAACTACCGAAATGATAAGGTGAGAAAAGTAGATATCTCCATTCATGGAGATATACTGCGACCTCGTCGCAATATAAAATTCGACATCAAATGAAGAATACATTTCAAAATAATGATGACTGAGTAAAGATCATAGGCGAATAAACTTGCGAGATTATAGTCATAGTTAAGAAGAAGAAAATAAGAGAATTATTCAACAAGGGATTTAATCTTTCAAAACAAAAAGAAAGTCGCAAGCAAAAGTTATACAAAATAGATTAATTCTCTACATCAATTTTATCATCTTCACCAATACTTTTTCGGCTTTCCACTTCGCCAGAGAATGGAATTTCGTCACGAAATTTTTTCAAAGAAGATTTTTATTGACAACTTCGACATTGGTGACATCTTCGCCGCTTTCATAGTCATAATCACTATCAGGAGAATTAGGGACTTCATCGTCACTCACTTCCAAAGGAGCAACATGTATAGGATCAAGAGACTTAGACAGTAAAATCTCATTCACGAGGACTTCAGCTTTGAGGGGGAATTGACGAAGCAGCGCCTTTTGACGGTTTTTACTATCTATGTCTTTACAGTCAGACATGTAATCAAATCTACGTTCTGCACGATCGCGAGAACGAGCGAGGGAAGAAGCGAGTAATCCATTTTCTTTGCGAATTTTGGAATAATCCGATTTGAGAGTAGAAACGACGGCGCAAGCTTCTTCTCTAAGTCGCATAATAAATACGCAAGAAAAGATTAAAAGAGATCCTTACAATGAGATCTTTGGAACTTTGAGTAATAATTAAAGATTTGTGAAATAAATGAATTAAGGTAGTCAAATAATTTGACTACCTTCCTTTTGAAGAGTAAGTTGTTGAATTAAAGCCGCGAAGTTATTCCCCAGACAGTCCATGGCATCATCAAATGAGTCTCCAACTAAACCTTTCAATCGAGATCGCAATTTCTTTTCCTTAGAAACAAGTATGGAATTTTCGGTGGCGAGAGTAGAGTTGGATTTTTCTAATTTGGTGCATTGTTCCTGGAATTGCTTCGCTTTTACACTCAAAGTTATTCTACCTTGAATAAGTTTATCTCTCTCGGTGGAATTCTCTTCCAGTTGATTTTTCAAAGTATGAATGGCCTGTTCTTGTTCTTCGCATAATTTTTGACAAGCATCATACTGTTGCGAGTAGATTGATAGGTGTAGAATACACCTAATTTACTATCTAGTAGTTTATGCTTTCTTTGCTATTTTTCGTGTAAATTATGTATTTTACGCTTGTTTTGAGTTTTATAGCTACTATGGAGTCACACGGAGGAAAAGAAGAAGAAATCACCCAATTTGAGCAAAAAGGGCAAAAAGGTCATTTTACAGGCGATTGATATACGGAGCCAAAGAGTGGTTAAGGGGCTCTCATTTAGGGTACCCTTATCACTCAGCGGTGGGTGTTATTAACACTGGGTAGCCCTTATCCAGAGGATGGTTGTGCTGGGTAGCATCCAATTGGGTCAGTCCTAACCGTACCCGGATCCAAACCCGACCCGGATCCGTGTCATTTAAACCTAATCTGAAATCGAGAGAACCATCTCAATCATTTATTCCTATTCACCTGAAACTAAAAGCAGTGACTGCTGCTGTGAGAAATCGAGAGAAGATTTGTGTAGAGCTGCTGATGGATGAATTTGCCGATGTTATTAAGCTCAGGGAGAGATCAATTAGGGTTCGATAGATCGAGAAAAAGGGATCGAGAGCTAAGAGATGAAGATAAGAAGCAGTAAAGAGATTGAAACCAAGAACGAGATGGGTTTTTGATTGAAGGTTCAATTGGGAAATTGATGATGTCGATAGGTTTCTGGACAGAGATTGAGAGATTAGAGATGGGTTCGAGTTTATGGATCTGTGAATCGATTCAGGGACTCAGGAGAGAAGGAGTCGATGCTGTTGAGTGCAATCGACAAAGAAGATGGATTTGATTTATGGGTTCTGTTGAGATGATTAATGATGCAGAAATCGATTCAGGGTACTGATTGAAGAAGAGGAGGTGGTTTGCTGGAAGATGATTTAGGGGCTTGTGGTTGATTTAGCCATCTTTGTTGGTTTGCAAATGCACGAATGACGAATCTTGGTAGGAATGGCGGTGAACTGAGAATCTACATTTGGTGCCAGCATGAGGACAGTGTAAGAATTGGCTGTGGTTTGCGTATGATGGATGTCTGAGGGCTCAAGTGCAGATGGATTGGAATTGCAAGTCAAGTGGCTTTGAGATAAAAGGGAATGGTTCTAGTGCAGTTCTTAATCTGATGGTGTTATGTTAGCAATGGTGTTGGTGGTGATTTGTATTTTTGTCACAGGGAAGAAGAGTTGAGGCTCTGAATTGATGATGGAATGCAAGCTGGTGCTGGTTTTGAGCTTTTGAGGCTAGTGCAGGTCATGGTGCTGGTGCTGGTGCTTGAAGCTTTAACAGATGAAGGTGGTGCTGTTGGGAGCTATAGCTCAGGCTAGTAAAGGCGTTGAAGCTGGTAAGCCTAATGAGTGATTGGGTCTGCCTGAGACAGTTGGTGCTACAGGGATCTGTGGGTTATGTAAAGCTCAGGGAAGCCTGTGCTACCAAGCTGAGAAAGGTTATTGACAAGATGGCAGACTATGCTCTGAGGTGGTCTTGCAATGTTGGAGAATTGTGAAGATTGCAATGGAATGAAGTGCGGGGCTGTGATGGAGCTAATGTTAGTGTGGTCTTTGGTGGTTTGAATGAAGGGCTATATGAACCGAAGTTGAGATGCCGATTAAAGAGGTTCTTCTTGTGGGTTGAGCATCGTGGCTGTGATGGAGTTAGTGTAGCTAAAGTTGCAACTCTGGACTTTGCAGGCAATAAGCTTCAGATGGAGTTTTTATGGCAGAGAGAAGATGAGGCTATGATGCTGCTAACTGAATTGGTGTTGTTTTGAATTCAAATGAGGACAGGGCAGGAAGAAGTGTTTGCGTAGGTGAGAGTTATGTGGTGGCTCGAGATAGACTTGCGGTGACTAATGCGGGAGTTGAAGTGCATGGAAGATCAGCCAATATGGCTGAAGCACAATCATTGTGCTACAACACACTCCGGCCGAGCAATGCTTATTCCATGGCAACTCAATTTAGTCGGCCCGATTAGCCAATGGACTCTGATGCCGACTTCTGGTTCGACTCATGACCTAGACCATGACCT
The DNA here is from genome assembly GCA_023531295.1 of Papaver armeniacum. Taxonomy (NCBI): domain Eukaryota; kingdom Viridiplantae; phylum Streptophyta; class Magnoliopsida; order Ranunculales; family Papaveraceae; genus Papaver; species Papaver armeniacum. Next base: position 598,895 of record JAJJWW010019147.1, read on the forward strand.
GTTGACTACCAGTTGACTAACAGTTGACTAGTTTGACCGTTAGTCCTAACGGAGGACTGACGGAATATTCCGTCGAATATTCTCTCGACGGAGAAATTTCCAGGCGGCCGGCGGTGACGTTTTCCGGCCAAATTCCGGCCACAATCCCAGTTTTCCGGCGAGCAAAATTCCAGAACTTTCTATGGACTTCTCTCATGGGTATGAAGACTTGGGCTAGGAATTTGATGGAGAATTGGACTCAAATTTGGAAAGAGAAGGTGGAAGAGTTGAGAAAAGCTTGGAATTGGAAATTGAATTGCAAAAGGAAAAGGATTCTACTCCTTAGAAGATTTGGAGAATATTGAAGCCTATAAATAGAGAAGTTTTCTACAACTTCTACACACCTCTCTACACACACAACACTTGTGTTTTTGCTTGCTTTTCTAAGATTTTTCTTTTTAATTACTTGTGTGAATTTGAAAATTCTTCTTTTAATAATTATTATTTGTGTGAATTTCAAAAACATGAGTAGCTAAATTTCTTATTGATTGAGGATGAATTCCTAGTTCTTAACATGATTTGAGTTTTTGTTTTCAATTCTATCTTGAGATTTTTCACATGATTATCGATTGTTTTTACTAATAGGAGTGATCTTAAAGACATTCATGATTGATTGATAGATTGTTTGGAGTGCACGCTAAATTGATTTGTTAATTGATCTATATCTAGTATAAGTTAGGGAATACGTAATCGTTCTCGACACTTTACACAAGTAGAAAACACAAGACCTTGCGGAGGGATTCCGTGGAGCAATTGTGTGTAGAAACAACGCTAGAAAGTGAACCAAGCGAACCGAGTTTAACTACTAGTACTAAACCTAAATTCATAAATCTTAATGCATTCTGGGAATTACATCTTGTAAGCGGACCTCAAGGTGGTTCTTTTGAATAGAATCTGATAACTAAGCGGACCTGTTACTCAGTGAAATTAGGGATTTTGGGGCTAGCTAAGCGGACCTGCTATCCTACGGTTGGTGATAATCTGTGACTAATAACAAGTAGAAAAGAACATAACTTTAATCATTGTTTCGTAACGAAGAAGGATTCCTTGATCTTGTCTCTCTTATTGCTTTCATCTTTCAACTTTCGATTTCAATTGCTTTGTTTATTTTCTTTTGCTTTTTACACCCCCCTTTCGTGACAACTTTTACAACTAAGATCTCTTGCTCCTCGTGGGAACGAACTTGACTTCCATTATATTATTTTTAATTGAGTGGAAATATTGAATTAATTTGATTGCACCTACGACACGCATCAAATTTTGGCGCCGCTGCCGGGAGCAGCGGATGATTTTAGTTGTTTTTATTTTTCTTTTTGCTTTATTCTTGCTTTGTTGGATTCTATTCTCATTATCTAACTTGGTTTTTGAATCTTATTGCAGTGCTAGGTTTTCCATGTACGGTGGACAAGAGCAAGCATATTACAACAATCAATACGGTTTTCAACCTCAACATTATGACAACTTCCAACCATCCTTAGGATACAATCAAAACCAATATTTTGGCTATGATAAATTTCCTACGAGAACCTTATGGATATTCTCATACATATCAACAACCTTATGACGGGTATGTAAGTGGACAAACACACGGATGGAAGGATAGTTATGCATCTAACAATTTGTTTTCTAGTAATGTGCAGACAGAGAATTTGGAATATACTCCTCTTCATCGTGTTTTTCCTTCACTTTTTCCAAAAGAGGAGATGTCGTCTAGAAACTCTATCAACGGTGGTAAGCGTGTGAACGTCAGAAACTTGCACAGTAAATTATACAAATTGGAAGATGATGGAGACTCGGAAGAGCTTGTCGCGAGTAAATTAGTAGGACTATTCATATGGAACTTAAACGACGTCGGGATAAAGGTTATGAAACCGATGAAGATTCTTATTATGGTGAGTCCGAAAATGAAGATGATTGTGTTGAAAAGGACCAACCTTTGGAGACTTTTGATGACGCTAGTGTAGATTACTCGAGCCTTGATCTTAATAATGATCAATCACCTATTCAAAAGGAAGAGCTTGAGGAAGATGCATTTATTGCTTGGCAAAACTTTCTTAAGGAAAGATGGGAGTCCGCGGAAGTGTATGAGTGTTCCGACAATGAGGAAGTTATTCCAACTCCGGATCATAATAACGATCCTTCACCTATTCAAAAGGAGGAGATTGGGTGTGACTTACCTATTGTTGTAAACGGTGTAACACCCGCACAAGAAGATTTTACAATCTATACCGATGAGAATCACTTTAGTGAATGGCCCGATTCGATGATGAGAATGTTGAAGAGATGATTATAGAGGATGAAACCACATTCATTGATTTTGTGGAAGACCCAATTGAACTTGCGAATGATTTTAATGATACCGAGACTATGGTTAAGGTAGAAAACGACGAAGAATGGTTGCAAGGTTTAATAGAGGACCACGATATACAAGAGGTAAGTAATTCACTTGAATTTTTAAGGATGAAGAGGATTCTATAATACAAGAATTTGTGAAAGGTTTGTCTAACCCTTTGCCTATTGATTCTTCTCCTTTACCTCTTATTGGTTTGAATGTATGTGCTTCGAAAGTATTTTTGGATGATTTTGTTTCTAAATATCCACCATTGGAAACACTTGATGCTAACACTATGCAGGTTTGCCAAGAGGAATACATGGAAGTTCCCAAATTCTATGTTCTTTATACACTTCCGAGTGTGGACGAGAATAAGTGTGGGGGAAATTTCTATCGAGCGATAATTTCACTATTGTTTTCTTGTGCTAACATTTGTATGGAGTTATTGTTTGAAAAACAGGTATTATGGGTGGATCCTCAAATTTTCCGATTGTTAGTATATGGGGAATGAATCTTACAAGAGCCAAGTCGGGCCGTCGACTTTAAAACAAGCGCTTAATGGGAGGCAACCCATAGGTTTTGTATTTCTTATCTTTTTGCTTTTTGTTATTTCTTTTTCTTATTTCTTATCATGTTAAAATTTTCCACCTTGACTTTACTAGGAGGATTCAATTACATTGAGGACAATGTAAGGTTTAAGTGTGGGGGAGTGGTTAAGCATGTTTTTTAAAACAAAAAAATTAAAAAATTTGAAAAAAAAAAAAAAAAAAGTTTTACATAAAAATTCCAACTTTTAAAGATTTTAGAGTCACTAGCATACTTCTAGGTATGTTTACATAGAGATTTTGACCGACATAATTGAACTTGGAAATGTTAGAGAACTACATTCGGATTTCTTGTTTGTTTGAGTGTTAAATAATGGATTTAATCATGCCGGTGATGCGAATTTGGTGCAGGGAGAAATGCGTTATTAGAGTTGCTGATCAATCATTAGTGGAGACTACCCGTATTCATATCATGAGAGGCACCGACCAGAAATTTTCATCTACTAAAGAGCTTCTTTTGAGTGTGTGTCACCGTACGTTAATTCAGGGTAGAATGGTGAGCTACCCAACCTCCCACCAATAGAAGCACTACTCTTTGATCTCTTGAGTGCTAATTTTGTCAATCATGAGGGTGACGCGTCCATGGATGAAAGCTTCCTTCTTGTAGTTCGATTTGCAGTTAGCACCATTCTCTCTCGCGACAACAACGGATCCATAGAAACACTCTCATCATCAACAAGGAGCGACATCAAAATCTACAAGGAAAGTTGGAAAAGTTTAAGGTTTACAAGCAACAAAACGAGAAAAAGAGCAAATTTCAAATTCAAGTAAAGCAACATACAAAGAGCGGATTTTTACATATATGTTGAAGACTTATAATACAATGAGGTAATTTTATATCCAAGTATGAAGACTTATTCATGAAAGCGAGGAAAATTAAAAGGTGAGAATTTTTGAAAAGTTTATGATTTCAAGACGATACAAGTTGTGAAGAATCAAGCGGTAAAATACTTCTTCCACGGCCATGGTTTATTTTGTATTTAATTTCTCTTGTGAATGAAAAAAAAAAAAAAAAAAAAAATAAAAAAAAAAATTAAAAAAAAAAAAAAAAAAAAAAAAAAAAAAAAAAAAAAAAAAAAAAAAAACAAGAGAAATATTTGTTCTTATTTAATGAGCCGTGGGGAAGGAAAATTTATAAGGTAGTTTCAAGCGACAAGGATTTTTAAGGTAAAAGAGTTAAAAATTGTTAAGGATTTATGAAATTCGAGGGTTTATCATCAATAGTTGAAACCGAAGACGAAGACCAAGGAGATCAAGACGAGGAGCGGAAGACGTTTCTATTGGATGCCGTGAGAGTGGTGTTATCATAATTGGCGATCGGATGTGAAGGTAAGTAAGTAATCTCATCCTCGATAATAATGGTTGATTTCCTTTCTTAGAGATCATCGAGAAAAATGGTTTTTCAAAATATTAAAAGATGTGGGTTTTTAAAAAATATTTCGGAAGTTGTCCTTCCCACCATTCAACGTGTCGCAGAATTCTCTCTTCATTCCTACCTGCACACATGTGAGAACCATAAAAAAGTCTGTCTTTTTGAGTGCAATTATCATAAAATCTTATTTGGTGAGGCAGAAGTCGAGGCGAAATGCTTATTGATCGTTTCTCAAACATGCATTCTCTCATTATGGTGTGGTTATTTCTCACTCAACATTTAAGAATGAGAATATGTTCTCTAGTATTTCTAACTTCTTATTACTAGCATGCAGAAACTCTATGTCCTCATAGCTCTTTGGATGCTTGTGACGCTTGAACGTTTTGAAGTTGTAAGTTTTTAGTTTGATTTGCTCGAGGACTAGCAAAGTCTAAGTGTGGGGGAATTTGATAGGTGTAGAATACACCTAATTTACTATCTAGTAGTTTATGCTTTCTTTGCTATTTTTCGTGTAAATTATGTATTTTACGCTTGTTTTGAGTTTTATAGCTACTATGGAGTCACACGGAGGAAAAGAAGAAGAAATCACCCAATTTGAGCAAAAAGGGCAAAAAGGTCATTTTACAGCGCGATTGATATACTGGGAGCCCAGTAGTGGTTAAGGGGCTCTCATTTAGGGTACCCCTTATCACTCAAAGTGGGTGTTATTAACACTGGGTAGCCCTTATCCAGAGGATGGTTGTGCTGGGTAGCATCCAATTGGGTCAGTCCTAACCGTACCCGGATCCAAACCCGACCCGGATCCGTGTCATTTAAACCTAATCTGAAATCGAGAGAACCATCTCAATCATTTATTCCTATTCACCTGAAACTAAAAGCAGTGGATCTTTTGTGAGAAATCGAGAGAAGATTTGTGTAGAGTCTTGATGGATGAATTTGCCGATGTTATTAAGCTCGGGGAGAGATCAATTAGGGTTCGATAGATCGAGAAAAAGGGATCGAGAGCTAAGAGATGAAGATAAGAAGCGAGAAAGAGATTGAAACCAAGAACGAGATGGGTTTTTGATTGAAGGTTCAATTGGGAAATTGATGATGTCGATAGGTTTCGGACAAGAGATTGAGAGATTAGAGATGGGTTCGAGTTTATGGATCTGTGAATCGATTCAGGGACTCAGGAGAGAAGGAGTCGATGCTGTTGAGTGCAATCGACAAAGAAGATGGATTTGATTTATGGGTTCTGTTGAGATGATTAATGATGCAGAAATCGATTCAGGGTACTGATTGAAGAAGAGGAGGTGGTTTGCTGGAAGATGATTTAGGGGCTTGTGGTTGATTTAGCCATGCTGTTGGTTTGCAGCTGCAGAATGACAGATGCTGGTAGGAATGGCGGTGAACTGAGAATCTACATTTGGTGCCAGCATGAGGACAGTGTAAGAATTGGCTGTGGTTTGCGTATGATGGATGTCTGAGGGCTCAAGTGCAGATGGATTGGAATTGCAAGTCAAGTGGCTTTGAGATAAAAGGGAATGGTTCTAGTGCAGTTCTTAATCTGATGGTGTTATGTTAGCAATGGTGTTGGTGGTGATTTGTATTTTTGTCAGGGGAAGAAGAGTTGAGGCTCGAATTGATGATGGAATGCAAGCTGGTGCTGGTTTTGAGCTTTTGAGGCTAGTGCAGGTCATGGTGCTGGTGCTGGTGCTTGAAGCTTTAACAGATGAAGGTGGTGCTGTTGGGAGCTGTAGCTCAGGCTAGTAAAGGCGTTGAAGCTGGTAAGCCTAATGAGTGATTGGGTGCCCGAGACAGTTGGTGCTACGGGGATCGTGGGTTATGTAAAGCTCGGGGAAGCTGTGCTACCAAGTTTCGAGAAAGGTTATTGACAAGATGGCAGACTATGCTCTGGTGGTCTTGCAGTGTTGGCAGAATTGTGAAGATTGCAATGGAATGAAGTGCAGGGCTGTGATGGAGCTAATGTTAGTGTGGTGCTGGTGGTTTGAATGAAGGGCTATATGAACTGAAGTTGAGATGCCGATTAAAGAGGTTCTTCTTTGTGGGTTGAGCATCAGGGCTGTGATGGAGTTAGTGTAGCTAAAGTTGCAACTCTGGACTTTGCAGGCAATAAGCTTCAGATGGAGTTTTTATGGCAGAGAGAAGATGAGGCTATGATGCTGCTAACTGAATTGGTGTTGTTTTGAATTCAAATGAGGACAGGGCGGGAAGAAGTGTTTTGCAGCTGAGAGTTATGTGGTGGCTCGAGATAGACTTGCAGTGACTAATGCAGGAGTTGAAGTGCAGGGAAGATCAGCCAATATGGCTGAAGCACAATCATTGTGCTACAACACAGCTCTGGCCAGAGCAATGCTTATTCCATGGCAACTCAGCCGAGTCAGCCCAGTTAGCTGGACTCAGATGCTGACTCGGTTCTGACTCATGACCTAGACCATGACCTGTTGACTACCAGTTGACTAACAGTTGACTAGTTTGACCGTTAGTCCTAACGGAGGACTGACGGAATATTCCGTCGAATATTCTCTCGACGGAGAAATTTCCAGGTGGCCGGCGGCGACGTTTTCCGGCCAAATTCCGGCCACAATCCCAGTTTTCCGGCGAGCAAAATTCCAGAATTTTCTATGGACTTCTCTCATGGGTATGAAGACTTGGGCTAGGAATTGGATGGAGAATTGGACTCAAATTTGGAAAGAGAAGGTGGAAGAGTTGAGAAAAGCTTGGAATTGGAAATTGAATTGCAAAAGGAAAAGGATTCTACTCCTTAGAAGATTTGGAGAATATTGAAGCCTATAAATAGAGAAGTTTTCTACAACTTCTACACATCTTTCTCTACACACACAACACTTGTGTTTTTGCTTGCTTTTCTAAGATTTTTCTTTTTAATTACTTGTGTGAATTTGAAAATTCTTCTTTTAATAATTATTATTTGTGTGAATTTCAAAAACATGAGTAGCTAAATTTCTTATTGATTGAGGATGAATTCCTAGTTCTTTACATGATTTGAGTTTTGTTTTTCAATTCTATCTTGAAGATTTTTCACATGATTATCGATTGTTTTTACTAATAGGAGTGATCTTAAAGACATTCATGATTGATTGATAGATTGTTTGGAGTGCACGCTAAATTGATTTGTTAATTGATCTATATCTAGTATAAGTTAGGGAATACGTAATCGTTCTCGACACTTTACACAAGTAGAAAACACAAGACCTTGCGGAGGGATTCCGTGGAGCAATTGTGTGTAGAAACAACGCTAGAAAGTGAACCAAGCGAAGCAAGAGTTTAACTACTAGTACTAAACCTAAATTCATAAATCTTAATGCATTTGGGAATTACATCTTGTAAGCGGACCTCAAGGTGGTTCTTTTGAATAGAATCGATAACTAAGCGGACACATTACTCGGTGAAATTAGGGATGTTGGGGCTAGCTAAGCGGACCTGCTATCCTACGGTTGGTGATAATCTGTGACTAATAACAAGTAGAAAAGAACATAACTTTAATCATTGTTTCGTAACGAAGAAGGATTCCTTGATCTTGTCTCTCTTATTGCTTTCATCTTTCAACTTTCGATTTTAATTGCTTTGTTTATTTTTCTTTTGCTTTTTACACCCCCCTTTCGTGACAACTTTTACAACTAAGATCTCTTGCTCCTCGTGGGAACGAACTTGACTTCCATTATATTATTTTTAATTGAGTGGAAATATTGAATTAATTTGATTGCACCTACGACACGCATCAAATTTTGGCGCCGTTGCCGGGGAGCAACGGATGATTTTAGTTGTTTTTATTTTTCTTTTTGCTTTCTTCTTGCTTTGTTGGATTCTATTCCGTATCTAACTTGGTTTTTGAATCTTATTGCAGGTGCCGGTTTTCCATGTACGGTGGACAAGAGCAAGCATATTACAACAATCAATACGGTTTTCAACCTCAACATTATGACAACTTCCAACCATCCTTAGGATACAATCAAAACCAATATTTTGGCTATGATAAATTTCCTACAGAACCTTATGGATATTCTCATACATATCAACAACCTTATGACGGGTATGTAAGTGGACAAACACACGGATGGAAGGATAGTTATGCATCTAACAATTTGTTTTCTAGTAATGTGCAGACAGAGAATTTGGAATATACTCCTCTTCATCGTGTTTTTCCTTCACTTTTTCCAAAAGAGGAGATGTCGTCTAGAAACTCTATCAACGGTGGTAAGCGTGTGAACGTCAGGAAACTTGCACAGAAATTATACAAATTGGAAGATGATGGAGACTCGGAAGAGCTTGTCGCGAGAAATTAGTAGGACTATTCATATGGAACTTAAACGACGTCGGGATAAAGGTTATGAAACCGATGAAGATTCTTATTATGGTGAGTCCGAAAATGAAGATGATTGTGTTGAAAAGGACCAACCTTTGGAGACTTTTGATGACGCTAGTGTAGATTACTCGAGCCTTGATCTTAATAATGATCAATCACCTATTCAAAAGGAAGAGCTTGAGGAAGATGCATTTATTGCTTGGCAAAACTTTCTTAAGGAAAGATGGGAGTCCGCGGAAGTGTATGAGTGTTCCGACAATGAGGAAGTTATTCCAACTCCGGATCATAATAACGATCCTTCACCTATTCAAAAGGAGGAGATTGGGTGTGACTTACCTATTGTTGTAAACGGTGTAACACCCGCACAAGAAGATTTTACAATCTATACCGATGAGAATCACTTTAGTGAATGGCCCGATTCCGATGATGAGAATGTTGAAGAGATGATTATAGAGGATGAAACCACATTCATTGATTTTGTGGAAGACCCAATTGAACTTGCGAATGATTTTAATGATACTGAGACTATGGTTAAGGTAGAAAACGACGAAGAATGGTTGCAAGGTTTAATAGAGGACCACGATATACAAGAGGTAAGTAATTCACTTGAATTTTTTAAGGATGAAGAGGATTCTATAATACAAGAATTTGTGAAAGGTTTGTCTAACCCTTTGCATATTGATTCTTCTCCTTTACCTCTTATTGGTTTGAATGTATGTGCTTCGGAAGTATTTTTGGATGATTTTGTTTCTAAATATCCACCATTGGAAACACTTGATGCTAACACTATGCAGGTTTGCCAAGAGGAATACATGGAAGTTCCCAAATTCTATGTTCTTTATACACTTCCGAGTGTGGACGAGAATAAGTGTGGGGGAAATTTCTATCGAGCGATAATTTCACTATTGTTTTCTTGTGCTAACATTTGTATGGAGTTATTGTTTGAAAAACAGGTATTATGGGTGGATCCTCAAATTTTCCGATTGTTAGTATATGGGGAATGAATCTTACAAGAGCCAAGTCGGGCCGTCGACTTTAAAACAAGCGCTTAATGGGAGGCAACCCATAGGTTTTGTATTTCTTATCTTTTTGCTTTTTGTTATTTCTTTTTCTTGTTTCTTATCATGTTAAAATTTTCCACCTTGACTTTACTAGGAGGATTCAATTACATTGAGGACAATGTAAGGTTTAAGTGTGGGGGAGTGGTTAAGCATGTTTTTAAAAAAAAAAATTAAAAAAATTTAAAAAAAAAAAAAAAAAAAAGTTTTACTTAAAAATTCCAACTTTTAAAGATTTTAGAGTCACTAGCATATTTCTAGGTATGTTTACATAGAGATTTTGACCGACATAATTGAACTTGGAAATGTTAGAGAACTACATTCGGATTTCTTGTTTGTTTGAGTGTTAAATAATGGATTTAATCATGCCGGTGATGCGAATTTGGTGCAGGGAGAAATGCGTTATTAGAGTTGTTGATCAATCATTAGTGGAGACTACCCGTATTCATATCATGAGAGGCACCGACCAGAAATTTTCCATCTACTAAAGAGCTTCTTTTGAGTGTGTGTCACCGTACGTTAATTCCGGGTAGAATGGTGAGCTACCCAACCTCCCACCAATAGAAGCACTACTCTTTGATCTCTTGAGTGCTAATTTTGTCAATCATGAGGGTGACGTCCATGGATGAAAGCTTCCTTCTTGTAGTTCGATTTGCAGTTAGCACCATTCTCTCTCGCGACAACAACGGATCCATAGAAACACTCTCATCATCAACAAGGAGCGACATCAAAATCTACAAGGAAAGTTGGAAAAGTTTAAGGTTTACAAGCAACAAAACGAGAAAAAGAGCAAATTTCAAATTCAAGTAAAGCAACATACAAAGAGCGGATTTTTACATATATGTTGAAGACTTATAATACAATGAGGTAATTTTATATCCAAGTATGAAGACTTATTCATGAAAGCGAGGAAAATTAAAAGGTGAGAATTTTTGAAAAGTTTATGATTTCAAGACGATACAAGTTGTGAAGAATCAAGCGGTAAAATACTTCTTCCACGGCCATGGTTTATTTTGTATTTAATTTCTCTTGTGAATCAAAAAAAAAAAAAATTAAAAAAAATTAAAAAAAAAAAAAAAAGAAAAAAAAAAAAAAAAAAAAAAAAAAAAAAAACAAGAGAAATATTTGTTCTTATTTAATGAGCCGTGGGGAAGGAAAATTTATAAGGTAGTTTCAAGCGACAAGGATTTTTAAGGTAAAAGAGTTAAAAAATTGTTAAGGATTTATGAAATTCAAGGGTTTATCATCAATAGTTGAAACCGAAGACGAAGACCAAGGAGATCAAGACGAGGAGCGGAAGACGTTTCTATTGGATGCCGTGAGAGTGGTGTTATCATAATTGGCGATCGGATGTGAAGGTAAGTAAGTAATCTCATCCTCGATAATAATGGTTGATTTCCTTTCTTAGAGATCATCAGAAAAATGGTTTTTCAAAATATTAAAAGATGTGGGTTTTTAAAAAAATATTTCGGAAGTTGTCCTTCCCACCATTCAACGTGTCGCAGGAATTCTCTCTTCATTCCTACCTGCACACATGTGAGAACCATAAAAAAGCTGTCTTTTTGAGTGCAATTATCATAAAATCTTATTTGGTGAGGCAGAAGTCGAGGCGAAATGCTTATTGATCGTTTCTCAAACACGCATTCTCTCATTATGGTGTGGTTATTTCTCACTCAACATTTAAGAATGAGAATATGTTCTCTAGTATTTCTAACTTCTTATTACTAGCATGCAGAAACTCTATGTCCTCATAGCTCTTTGGATGCTTGTGACGCTTGAACGTTTTGAAGTTGTAAGTTTTTAGTTTGATTTGCTCGAGGACTAGCAAAGTCTAAGTGTGGGGGAATTTGATAGGTGTAGAATACACCTAATTTACTATCTAGTAGTTTATGCTTTCTTTGCTATTTTTCGTGTAAATTATGTATTTTACGCTTGTTTTGAGTTTTATAGCTACTATGGAGTCACACGGAGGAAAAGAAGAAGAAATCACCCAATTTGAGCAAAAAGGGCAAAAAGGTCATTTTACAAGAAGCGATTGATATACGGAGCCAAGAGTGGTTAAGGGGCTCTCATTTAGGGTACCCCTTATCACTCAAAAGTGGGTGTTATTAACACTGGGTAGCCCTTATCCAGAGGATGGTTGTCTTGGGTAGCATCCAATTGGGTCGATCCTAACTGCACCGGATCCAAACCCGACCCGGATCCGTGTCATTTAAACCTAATCGAAATCGAGAGAGAACCATCTCAATCATTTATTCCTATTCACACCCGAAACTAAAAGCAAGGATCTGCCTTTGTGAGAAATCGAGAGAAGATTTGTGTAGAGCTGGCGATGGATGAATTTGCCGATGTTATTAAGCTCGGGGAGAGATCAATTAGGGTTCGATAGATCGAGAAAAAGGGATCGAGAGCTAAGAGATGAAGATGAGAAGCAGTAAAGAGATTGAAACCAAGAACGAGATGGGTTTTTGATTGAAGGTTCAATTGGGAAATTGATGATGTCGATAGGTTTCTGGACAGAGATTGAGAGATTAGAGATGGGTTCGAGTTTATGGATCTGTGAATCGATTCAGGGACTCAGGAGAGAAGGAGTCGATGTTGTTGAGTGCAATCGACAAAGAAGATGGATTTGATTTATGGGTTCTGTTGAGATGATTAATGATGCGATAAATCGATTGTGGTCTTGATTGAAGAAAGAGGAGGTGGTTTCTTTGGAAGATGATTTAGGGGCTTGTGGTTGATTTAGCCATCTTTGTTGGTTTGCGGTACTGAGAATGACAGAATCTTTGGTAGGAATGGCGGTGAACCGAGAATCTACATTTGGTGCCGCATGAGGACAGATGTAAGAATCGGCTGTGGTTTGCGTATGATGGATGTCTGAGGGCTCAAGTGCAGATGGATTGGAATTGCAAGTCAAGTGGCTTTGAGATAAAAGGGAATGGTTCTAGTGCAGTTCTTAATCTGATGGTGTTATGTTAGCAATGGTGTTGGTGGTGATTTGTATTTTTGTCACAGGGAAGAAGAGTTGAGGCTCTGAATTGATGATGGAATGCAAGCTGGTGCTGGTTTTGAGCTTTTGAGGCTAGTGCAGGTCATGGTGCTGGTGCTGGTGCTTGAAGCTTTAACAGATGAAGGTGGTGCTGTTGGGAGCTATAGCTCAGGCTAGTAAAGGCGTTGAAGCTGGTAAGCCTAATGAGTGATTGGGTCTGCCTGAGACAGATGGTGCTACAGGGATCTGTGGGTTATGTGAAGCTCAGGGAAGCCTGTGCTACCAAGCTGAGAAAGGTTATTGACAAGATGGCAGACTATGCTCTGGTGGTCTTGCAATGTTGGCAGAATTGTGAAGATTGCAATGGAATGAAGTGCAGGGCTGTGATGGAGCTAATGTTAGTGTGGTGCTGGTGGTTTGAATGAAGGGCTATATGAACTGAAGTTGAGATGCCAGTTAAAGAGGTTGCTGCTGTGGGTTGAGCATCAGGGCTGTGATGGAGTTAGTGTAGCTAAAGTTGCAACTCTGGACTTTGCAGGCAATAAGCTTCAGATGGAGTTTTTATGGCAGAGAGAAGATGAGGCTATGATGCTGCTAACTGAATTGGTGTTGTTTTGAATTCAAATGAGGACAGGGCAGGAAGAAGTGTTTTGCAGCTGAGAGTTATGTGGTGGCTCTGAGATGGACTTGCAGTGACTAATGCAGGAGTTGAAGTGCAGGGAAGATCAGCCAATATGGCTGAAGCACAATCATTGTGCTACAACACAGCTCTGGCCAGAGCAATGCTTATTCCATGGCAACTCAGCCCGAAGTCGTTGATTGTTTGGACTCGAATGCGACTCGGTTCGACTCATGACCTAGACCTTGACCTGTTGACTACCAGTTGACTAACGGTTGACTAGTTTGACCGTTAGTCCTAACGGAGGACCGACGGAATATTCCGTCGAATATTCTCTCGACGGAGAAATTTCAGTGGCGGCGGTGACGTTTCAGGCCAAATTCCGGCCACAATCCCAGTTTTCCGTGAGAAAAATTCCAGAACTTTCTATGGACTTCTCTCATGGGTGTGAAGACTTGGGCTAGGAATTGGATGGAGAATTGGACTCAAATTTGGAAAGAGAAGGTGGAAGAGTTGAGAAAAGACTTGAATTTGGAAATTGAATTGCAAAAGGAAAAGGATTCTACTCCTTAGAAGATTTGGAGAATATTGAAGCCTATAAATAGAGAAGTTTTCAACTTCTACATATCTTTCTCTACACATCTCTACACACACATCACTTGTGTTTTTGCTTGCTTTTCTAAGATTTTTCTTTTTAATTACTTGTGTGAATTTGAAAATTCTTCTTTTAATTATTATTATTTGTGTGAATTTCAAAAACATGAGTAGCTAAATTTCTTATTGATTGAGGATGAATTCCTAGTTCTTAACATGATTTGAGTTTTTGTTTTCAAATTCTATCTTGAAGTTTTTCACATGATTATCGATTGTTTTTACTAATAGGAGTGATCTTAAAGACATTCATGATTGATTGATAGATTGTTTGGAGTGCACGCTAAATTGATTTGTTAATTGATCTATATCTAGTATAAGTTAGGGAATACGTAATCGTTCTCGACACTTTACACAAGTAGAAAACACAAGACCTTGCGGAGGGATTCCGTGGAGCAATTGTGTGTAGAAACAACGCTAGAAAGTGAACCAAGCGAACCGAGTTTAACTACTAGTACTAAACCTAAATTCATAAATCTTAATGCATTCGGGAATTACATCTTGTAAGCGGACCTCAAGGTGGTTCTTTTGAATAGAATCGATAACTAAGCGGACACGTTACTCGGTGTAATTAGGGATTTTGGGGCTAGCTAAGCGGACCTGCTATCCTACGGTTGGTGATAATCTGTGACTAATAACAAGTAGAAAAGAACATAACTTTAATCATTGTTTTGTAACGAAGAAGGATTCCTTGATCTTGTCTCTCTTATTGCTTTCATCTTTCAACTTTCGATTTTAATTGCTTTGTTTATTTTTATTTTGCTTTTTACACCCCCCTTTCGTGACAACTTTTACAACTAAGATCTCTTGCTCCTCGTGGGAACGAACTTGACTTCCATTATATTATTTTTAATTGAGTGGAAATATTGAATTAATTTGATTGCACCTACGACACGCATCGGTTGGCCAATAGAAACCGCTTTGCAAGATCTTTGCGAAGTAGTTTTCTTGGCACTAAAGTGGCCTCCACATGCATGGTCATGACAGAAAGAGATGACATCCCTTTGTTGGGTGGGGACACATCTCCTAATGATTTGGTCTTGCGGTACTTAAACAAATATGGGTCATCCCAAAGGAAGTGTTTAACTTGACCAAGAACTTAGAACGGTCTTGTTTAGACCAATGCAAGGGCATTCTACCTCAGTAGCAAGGTAGTTCACAATATCGCAAACCAAGGCATTTGGACACAAGCATCAATTGCTCATCAGGGAATGACTCCCTAATTATCACGGATTCATGTGATTCAACATTCAACCTAGACAAGTGATCAGCAACAACATTTCGACCCCTTCTTATCTCGAATTTCGAGGTTAAACTCTTGTAGCAAGAGTATCCATCGAATTAGACGAGCCTTAGCATCTTTCTTAGACAAAAGATATCTCAATGCAAAGATGATCGAATAAATGATGACCTTAGACCCTATCAAATAAGATCTAAACTTGTCTAATGCAAACACAATGACTAGCAACTCTTTCTCGGTAGTGGAATAATTC
Source organism: Papaver armeniacum (assembly GCA_023531295.1). Lineage (NCBI taxonomy): Eukaryota > Viridiplantae > Streptophyta > Magnoliopsida > Ranunculales > Papaveraceae > Papaver > Papaver armeniacum. Next base: position 614,380 of record JAJJWW010019147.1, read on the forward strand.
AATTGAGCATCATTAAGTGTTTTACTAGCATAGTAGATCACATAAGGAAGTTTGTCTACTCGCTGGCCCAAAACAGCTCCTACAAAGATAGTCGGACGCATCACACATAATCTCAAATGGTAATGTCCGGTCGGGTGGTCCGACTATAGGGCGAGATGTAAGGAGAGCCTTGGTTGCTCCCATGCTTCCTTACAAGCATCATCAAAGACAAATGCAACATCTTTTGCAAGAAGATTGCACAAAGGTCGTGAAATTTTACTAAAGTCTTTGATGAATCGGCGGTAAAAACCCGCATGGCCTAGAAATGATCTGATGTCCCTCACAGAACGAGGTTGAGGCAAGTGTTGAATGAGATCTACTTTGGCTTTGTCTACTTCTATGCCTTTTTCCGAGATGATATGCCCTAGAACAATGCCTGAGTTAACCATGAAATGACATTTTTCCCAATTCAAAACCAAACTCTTCTCCTTACACCTAATCAGCACACAAGTGAGGTGATGCAAACACTCATCAAAAGAAGAACCAAACACAGAAAAATCATCCATAAAAATCTCAAGAAACTTATCTACCATGTCGGAAAATATGCTCATCATGCAACGTTGAAAGGTAGCGGGTGCATTGCACAACCCGAAAGGCATACGACGATAAGAAAATGTTCCATAAGGACAGGTAAATGTGGTCTTTTGTTGGTCTTCGGGTGCTATGTGAATTTGGTTGTAGCAGAATAGCCATCTAAGAAACAAATAGTGACTATGTTTTGCTAACCTTTCCAAAGCATTTGGTCAATGAAGGGAAGGGGAAAATGGTCTTTCTTGGTTCCGTGTTCTTTTCTATAATCAATCAGACTCGCCACCCTGTGGTCACACGGGTGAGAACGAGCTCATTCATCTCGTTTTGAACTACAGTAATGCCAGACTTCTTGGGTACTACCTGAATGGGACTGACCCACTGGCTATCAGGGACCGGGTAAATGATACCCGCATCAAGCTTTCGAGAATCTCACCCTTGACAACATCTCTCATGTTGGGGTTAAGTCTCCTTTGCATTTCCCTAGATGGTTTGGTGTTCTCTTCAAGGTTTATGTGATGCATGCAAATTGTGGGACTTATACCCTTAAGATCGGAGATGGTCCAACCTAAGTCTCCTTTATGCTCTTTAAGTACTTCTAAAAGTCTACTTTCCTGTTCTGTGTCTAAACATGATGCAATAATCACAGGTAAAGTGTCAGAAGGACCTAAGAAAGCATACTTCAAGGTATCAGGTAATGGTTTCAAATCAAGCTTAGGTGGTGTATCAAGAGGTGGGGCCTATTTGGTATCGAGAGTGGAAGTGGTTCCACCGCATTCCGCCACTTAGCAATATCCATGGGTGGAACAGATTCAAGCAAAGAGTGAATTTCACCAATGTACATAGACTCAAAGAGATCTAAGTCAAAGTTATCTAAACATGCTTGCAAAGGGTCCACCGACAAAATGTCGGGCAAAGAGTCTTGGATCGGACTCTCAATCATGTTAATCTCATGCAAATCGGTATCATCACAATCAATGGGTTGTTGACTAGTGTTAAAAACATTCGGCTCTACGGTCATGTTACCAAAAGACAATTTCAACACTCCATTACGATTAGTTGATGATGGCATTGGACGTCGCTTGGAAAGGACGTCCTAAAATCACAGGAATGTGATTACTTGGGTTTTGCACGGGTTGAGTGTCTAATACGATGAAGTCCACGGAAAGAAAAATTTATCAACCTTGATTAACACATCTTCAACAATACCACGGGGATTCTCACGGATCCGTCCGCTAACCGTAGCGTATTGGTGTGGGCTTGACTCCCAAGGCCCAATTGCACATACAGTATGGCAATAGATTCACACCGGCTCCTAAGTCGAGTAACGCCTTTTCGACCACATGGTCACCTATGGTGCATGTAATTGTTGGACTACCGGGTCTCTAAACTTAGTTGGAATCTTGTTTTGGATTATGGAGCTCACTTGCTCGGTGAGAAAGGCACGCTTATGCACATGAAGCTTTCGATTTTGTGTGCACAAGTCCTTCAAAAACTTAGCATAGGTGGGTATTTGTCTGATTGCTTCGAGAAATGGAATGTTTATGTTAACTCTCTTGAACATTTCCAAAATCTCATTGTATTGGTTACCCCCCTTATGTTGCACCAACCGTTGTGGGAATGGAGCAACAGGTACATAACTTGGCAAAGAAACATCTACTTCAGTAGGACTCTTGGTTTTATCAACGGGCTCTGATTCTTTCTCTACAGTAGATGTTTTCTGCGGTGTTGTGTGTACTGGTGAGTCTGATGGAGACTCGCTTGACTGTAGTACACCTACATTGTTCTCAACAACTCTACCACTACGGAGAGTGGTGATGGCATTCGCCTGACTATGTGAAGGTTCATTGCAGGTAGAGGAGCCTGCCTGAAACACATTCTTTGGATTTTGTTGGGGTTGACTAGGAAGTTTTCCTTTCTCTCTTTCATTCAATGCATCACAGATTTGACCCATTTTAAGTTCTAGACTTGTGAAACGTTGGTCGGTGGTTTTCTGAAGTTGTGAAAGATTTTGGGTTAACAGACCGACACGTCTTCTAAGCTAGTCTTTTTCTCTCTGAGGTCTTGAGTATGGGGTTGTACTTGGGGGTTTCTAGGATATGAATATCCTTGGTTGTTATTTGTTGGTCCCCTTATGCGGCCCTTTGGGCCAAGAGAAGTTAGGGTGATTCCTCCACCCCCGGGTTATAGGTTTGAGAATAAGGGTTGTTCTCTTGCCTATGGTACAATGCATTGGCTTGCTCACTTTTGGACTCTTGAAATGCATGTAAGTCTGGACAGATGTCCACTAAGTGGTCAGAACTATGGCATGCGGCACAAGTGGCCATTTCAATTTGGTCACGAAGAGTAGGGGCATTAGGTTTTACATTTTTCTGCAATTCAAGCATTTCTATTCTCCGGGCCAAAGATGCCATTTTTGCATTTCCCTCAAAGTCAGACTCGATTCTATGAACATTATTTTGGGGGTAGTCCTTCTCGGTTCACGGATGGACTCCCACTGTTGAGTCTTTTCGGGCGACTTCGATTAAGAAAGTCCAAGCCTCATCGGCACTCTTGTCAATAAATGCACCATTGCACATTGACTCGATTGTGGTACGGGTTCTAACATCTAGACCCTCATACAATATTTGGACGAGTCTCCATTTTTCAAAACCACGGTGGGGACATTGGAGCAATAATTCATTGAATCTCTCCAAGTACTTTGCTAGAGTTTCGTCTTCTAATTGTACAAAACCATTTAGACTTTGGCGAATTGTCGCCGTCTTATGGTTTGGGAAATTTTTTTTGAAAAACTCTTTGGTGAGGTCATCCCAGGTTCTAATGGACTGTGGTTGTAGGGCATGAAGCCAAGACTTGGCTTTGTCTTTCAGAGAAAAAGGAAACAATCTCAATTTGAGGGACTCCTCCGTCATTTGGTTAAAACGAGAGTCCCACAAATATCCTCAAAATCTCTCACGTGATGGTAGGGGTTTTCAGATTGACCCCTCTAAACACGGATAGCATGTGAATGGTGCTTGCTTTCGGTTCAAACCGACAAGCATCGGCGAGAATGATGCAAGAGGGCTGGCTTGCCCTAGTTGGGTACATGTAGTCCTTGAGACTACGGGGGTTGGTTTTGTTCATCACCCATAGTTTCATTTCCGATGGGCTTTACGATGGATTTGGGCTTTCGTTGAAGAACCGGGTATGCTTACGATTTCGTCGGGCGGATTCTAACTAGTCGATTTGTTTGGTCTCTAAAAGACACAATCATAGCCTAGCTAGCGCATCTAGCATGTTAACATACAATCAAGTTCAACACAGAAAAGCAAAAACTCAAGAAATGGCCCACTAATACAAGACTCAAGCCCAAAAGATGGCTTTTTGATGTTGTAAAGCCCAACTGATTAGGTGGGTGACGGCCCAGATGATGTGGGCTTCAGTGTGTACAGAGCCCAGGTCGTGCGGATGCACAGCCCAGTAGTTGTGCAAAGCCCAGAGGTTGTTTGGAGCAGAGCCCAGTTTTATGTGTAGGTTGGGCTTGGTACCGGTTGTCAGCCGTAACAGCTTCAATTGCAACCACCACCTTCACTGAACTACTCCAGTTCGACCCAGAAATTCCTATAGCCCTTGTGATTCTAGCTACTCTTCAAATACGAGTTGCCATCATTAAGTTCTTCCATTGCAGCTGCACCCATCACCTGCAACATTCATTTTACTAACAACAAGACCAAACCCAATTCAACAAAGATCATCCGAGCTCTTATCTCCAATCGAATCCACAATCACCATCATCAGATTCACATCTCAACAGAGACAGCTTCAATTCAGACTTCTCCTTCCTTCTGAATTCACACTAATCCCATGAATATCAGCACCACAACAAAACCCTAACCTCAATCGTGTTCAAACTCAATTCGAACCCTAAACCCAATTTCTTGTACAACCCATCGGTTCCAACAGTTTCAACTTCAGTTCTTCAACACCAACAAACCCTAAATCGACCACCATCTTCACTTCCAACCACCAGTCCCTTGATTTCTCTGTCAAGCCAAGCACAACCCATCTTCCTTGCTCTTCTCGTGCCCTCAATTCTTCAAGAACAAACCCATATCTCATCGATTTAACAGTTCCCAGATCCCCTTTCACTTCAACAATATCGGCAGCTACATTCTTCTCAGTCTCAATTTGTCTTCCATCACTTATCCCATCAAAATTCCTCACCGATTTCTCGATCTCGATTTCCTCCAGCAGCAGCCATTTTTCTCTCTTCTGTGTTGATTTCAAAGTGAGGCTTGAAATGAAAAGAGAATAATTTCTCTTAATATTAAAGCCTGGTAATGATAAGAAATGATAAAGGCACCCAAAGATATGATACCGCCACCACAAAGTGACATCCCTTAGAGTTTGACTTCCCCTTATCCTTGGCCGAGCTCCCATTAGCATGTGAAATGACAATTAGGCCTTTTTGACTCAATTTGAATGATTTCCGCTTCTTTTCCTCCGTGCGACTCCAGAGTACCTAATAACTCAAAAACACGCGTAAAGTACATAATTCACAAGAAAAATAGCAAAGAAAGCGTAACTACTAGATAGTAAATTAGGTGTTTTAGACACCTATCAGATTCCCCCACACTTAGACTTTGCTAGTCCTCGAGAAAATCAAACAAAACAATTATAAAGAATAGATACAACTCCGTGTCGTCGAGGCTACGGTCACTTTTAGCATAAATAACAAGCCTTTAAACCCCTAGGTGTCCCTAGTGGACGAGTTATAGTCTCGTGAGGGTTTACTAGAGATATACCCACAAAACCTATTTTTCCAACTTACTAGTTCTCCGTAATGATAGTATCCAGCGCTAAGAAGACATAGAGATTCCGCTTTTTTGAGTCATAAGAAGTTAGACACATAAATGAACACAATCTCATTCTTAAAAGTTGAGAGAGAGATAACCATCCCTTCTCGACAAAAATTCGGGTTCGGAGTGATCAAAAGTCTCGACTCGCCTCACAAGAAAGGGTTTTATGATATTGCTCTCAATAATAAATGCTCTTTATGGGTCACACATGTGTCCAGGTAGGAATGAAGAGAGAATCCTGCGACACGTTGAATGGTAGGAAGGCAAAACCCTCCGAAATATTTTGAAAACCCACATCTTTTATATATTTTTGAAAACTCATTTTTCTGACGATCTCTACGAAAGGAAATCAACCACTTAACGAAGGTGGGAATATGCTTACTTACCTTGTTATCCGTTCGGCGTGCAGCTAGCACCACTCTCACAGTATCCATAGAAACGTCTTCGGTCTTCTATCGGTGCCTTCATCTTCGTCTTCGGTCTTCAACTCTTGATGATAACTCTCGAACTTCGTAGAATCTCGACAATGTGATTTTTTTTCCTCTAATTTCTTGTTGCTTGAAACTTCATTATAGATATTCCTTCTTTCCCTTGGCTTTATTGAAAGAATACAAAACTAAAGACGAACTATACAAACCCAAAAAATAATACAACAAATTTTTCTTGTCTCTTTTTTTTTCTTTCTTTTTTTTTCAATTTTTTTTTCTATATATATTTTTTTTTATTTTTTATGAGACAAGAAAAATAAATACAAAATAAACAAAACAAAATAATAAAAACTATTAACGAACCTAAAAATTTTCTCTTGTCTTTTTTTTTTTTTTTTATATTTTTTTCATTTTTTTTTTTTTTTTTTTTCTTTCTAATTTTCGTTTTTTTTTTTTTTTTTTTTTTTTTTTTGAGAGAAAAATAAACACAAACTGAAAATAAAAATGCAAGTACAAAGGCCATGGTGTAAGTACTTTACCGCTTGATTCTTCACAACTTGTATGTCTTGATATCATAAACTTTTCGAACTCTCATCTTTATAATCTTCGCTCTTGTACATATAGTCTGAAATTTGTTCAATTATGTACTGTTGCTTGTAAACCTTGAACGTCTTCAACTTTCCTTCAAATTTGTGATGCTCCTCTTGTTGATGATGATGGTGTTTCTATGGATCTGTTGGTGTAGAGAGAGATAAGGTGGATGGTGCTAACTGCGAACAAGATCACAAGTGGTATGTAAGTTAGCAATTCGATGTCACCATCATGGTTGATAAAAATAGCACTCAAGAGATCAAAATAGTGCTTCTATGGTGGGAGGTTGGACAGCTCACCATTCTGCCCGGAATTTACGTGCGGTGACACACACTCTAAAAGCACATATTTAGACAGGTACAAAGAATTGAAGGTTGGTGCCTCACATTATGTAACATGGGTAGTCTCCACTATAGGAGACCACTACTCTAATACCGAATTCAGTCTGCACCTTATTTGCCACTGGCATGGTTAAATCCAACTTTAACTCTCATACAAGTAAGAAATCCGATCATGTTCTCTGTCATCTCTAAGTTCAGTCACTCTTATGAGATTCTCGATGTAATCCTAGCGACATGTATACTATGTGACTCTAAACTAACCACAAGTTGGAGTTTTTTATTCATTATTTACAAAAAGTTGAAAATTTTGACTCAAAAAGGCTAAAAACTCTATATGCAAAAGACTCCCCCACACTTAAACTTCACATTGTCCTCAATGTGTAAAACCGAAAATTCTGAATTCTGACGTAACAGCAGATAAAACGCAAAAACTGTACAAATTGGTAGGGAATTTGGAAAAACTCCATTTCACAAAAGTTGTTCATCTACGTGTTTTCTACAAAGTGTCAAAAGGGCACAGTGTTTCGATAAACGGTCTGACAGTTATGGTCTCTGGACTGAACTACGTGCAGTCTGAATTTTTCTGACGAAAAGGTATTCGTCATAATTCTCTTCTAAGATAGATTCCGGACGCAATGAAATTAAACATGGGGATGCAAATATGATATGAAAACTATAAAAATAAATAAAAGGGTTTAAGATACAAAACCTATGGGTTGCCTCCCATTTAGCGCTTGGTTTAAAGTAAATCACCAGACTCTTTCTTTGTTATCGTCCATATACCAACAAACGAAAAGTTGAGGATCCTTCCATAGAACCTGTTTTGCAAACACTAGCTTCACACAAATATTAGTAATATAAAACAAAAGTGAAGTTATGAACCGATACAAGCTTCCCCACACTTATTCTTGTCCACACTTGGGAGTGTATAAAGAATATAGAAGTTGGAGTACTTCCACGGTTTCTTGTACCAAAACCTGCATAGTATGAGAATCAAGTATCTCTAATGGAGGAAATCGAGAAATAAAGTCATTCAACAATATTCTCGAAGCACATACATTCAAACCAATAAGAGGTAAAGGAGAAGAAACAATAGACAACGGGTTAGACAAACCTTGCACAATTTCTTGTATTACTAATCCTCTTCATCCTTGAAAAACTCAAGTGAATTATTCACCTCTTTTATATCATGGTCCTCTATTAAACCTTGCAACCATTCTTCGTCCGTTTCCGCCGTAACCAAAGTGTCGACATAAACATCATCATTACAATCCTTTGCAAGCTCAATTGGGTCTTCCACAATATTGGTTAAACCGGTTTCATTCTCAACATACTCCTCCTTTTTGTTGTAAGGCACATACTCTTTTGCGGATCCAAATTTTATTATAAGAAACTTTTTTAGAACACTCAAAAATGCATCATCCTCAAGCTCCACCCTTTGAATAGGCTCTTGATCATTATTAAGATCAATGCTCGAGTAATCTACACAAGTGTCATCATATTCCTTTTCAACTTCACCTTGATCGCAAAAAGACTCCATTGTACACTCCTCGGGGATGTCACCATGAATTGGTTCAAGCAATGTATCATAATCACCGTCACTATCATAGTCAACATAAGATTGGTCCTCGCTGAATTTAGTGTTGCTAATCTCGAACTCATCCTTTTGAATAGGTGAATGATCATTATTAAGATCAAGATTTGAGTTAACTACACAATTATCAACGAAAGTTCCCAAGGATTGGCCTTTTTCAACATTAGCATCAATCAAATATTCATCACAAACCATATGCACATAAGAATTATCCATATCTTCCTTGCATTTATCAATGCCTCTTCGCAAGCTAGCAATACCTTCGCGAAGTTCTTGGAGTTGCTCGTTTGTAGTCTCTTTAGCTTTTTGAAATTCCTCTTGTAAAAAGTTGGAAACTTTGTCTATAAAGTTAGAGACTTTTTGTTCACGAGCATAAGAATCCTCCCATCCTTGTTGTTGTTCACACACATACCCGCCATAAGGTTGTTGAGGAAAACCACAAGGTTCCATGGAATATTAGTCATAACCAATGAATTGGTTTTGATTATACCCATGGAATTGGTAGTTATCATATTGTTGAGGTTGTTGAAAACCATATCCATCCATGTAGTATGCTCCTTCCATGAGAAATAAGCACCGAAATACAAATTCTCAAACCAAGGTTAAAACCCGTAAAATAAGAAAAATAAAACAAAAACTAAAAACAAAAATAAGAAACCAAAAACAAGTGACAACTGCTGCCTCCCCTGCAACGGCGCCAAAATTTGTGGGTTGTCACCGTAATAAACTTCAATTGCAACCACCACCTTCACCGAACTACTCCGGTTCGACCAGAAATTCCTATAGCCCTTGTGATTCTAGCTACTCTTCAAATACGAGTTGCCATCATTAAGTTCTTCCATTGCTTTTTGCACCCATCACCTCGCAACATTCATTTTACGGCAACAAGACCAAACCCAATTCAACAAAGATCATCTCGAGCTCTTATCTCCAATCGAATCCACAATCACCATCATCGATTCACATCTCAACAGAGACGACTTCTAATTCGGACTTCTCATTCCTTTCCGAATTCACACTAATCCCATGAATATCAGCACCACAACAAAACCCTAACCTCAATCGTGTTCGGACTCGATTCGAACCCTAAACCCAATTTCTTGTACAACCCATCGGTTCCAACAGATTTCAACTTCGGTTCTTCAACACCAACAAACCCTAAATCGACCACCATCTTCACTTCCAACCACCGGTCCCTTTGATTTCTCTCACAAGCCAAGCACAACCCATCTTCCTTGCTCTTCTCGTGCCCTCAATTCTTCAAGAACAAACCCAGAGCTCATCGATTGCAGGTTCCCAGATCCCCTTTCACTTCAACAATATCGGCAGCTACATTCTTCTCAGTCTCAATTTGTCTTCCATCACTAATCCCATCAAAATTCCTCACCGATTTCTCGATCTCGATTTCCTCCAAAGAGCTGACCATTTTTCTCTCTTCTCTGTGTTGATTTTGGTGAGGCTTGAAATGAAAAGAGAATAATTTCTCTTAATATTAAAGCCTGGTAATGATAAGAAATGATAAAGGCACCCAGCATATGATACTGGCCACCACAGTGACATCCCTTAGAGTTTGACTTCCCCTTATCCTTGGCCGAGCTCCCATTAGCATGTGAAATGACAATTAGGCCTTTTTGACTCAATTTGAATGATTTCCGCTTCTTTTCCTCCGTGCGACTCCAAAGTACCTAATAACTCAAAAACACGCGTAAAGTACATAATTCACAAGAAAAATAGCAAAGAAAGCGTAACTACTAGATAGTAAATTAGGTGTTTTAGACACCTATCACTTGGCAGGTTTACAGCCCAGCTGTGTGGGTTTCAGCTAAGATTGGCAGTTGCACAGATTGGCAAGTGAACATACAGGGTATGCAGGTCAGTAGCACAGCTGTTGTGGGAGGCCTAGTGGTTATGTGCAAATACAATGGTTGCATAGCACATGAAAAATAACAATTGGGTAGGTTGCCACCGGGTTGGCAAGTCAGGCCAAGCACATTATGTTGCACAGAGCAATGCAAACAAGCAAAAACCACAAAGATGAACACCAATACAAGACCGAAATACAGAAGAGTTCACAAACATGGCTCGGTGGTTGGGTTGTATGGTTGAGCTAAGCACTGATTCAGATGGAGCAAGGAAAACACAACTTGGATAAGGTGCACTGAGCAACTAATGCACAGACTCTCAAAAATGACACAGCACAGCTTGTGCACTGAAAATCAACAAAAATTGTGTGATGTGCACAGGGTAATGGAGGTGCTCACTCAATGGTGAAGCATGTGCAGGGTTGTGTTGGTTGAAAAACAAAGGCTAACTGCTAATCACAAACTTTACTATTCAACAACTCACTCAGATACCAAAGATTCACACAATGCAACTGATGAACAATTTTAGCAATCTATAACACATTTGACATTCATGACCTCATGTAAGTTAATGAGATATTTGTATAACAGTTCAAAGCACCATAAAGTTAATGATTCAAGACATTTGAGATATGAACTACACAAATTTAGCACATGAATCAATGTTAGCACTTTACAAAGATGCTCGGAGGGTCAACTTAGTCAAGTGATCTCAAGTGCTCGAGAGATGTATGCACAGAGATTGCAGGTCTAATGGCTTAGCAAGTAATCGGGGTATGCAAGGATCTTGTCAATACTTGGTTCAACAGGGTTTGCATCAGATTTGTTATTCAAGATGTAGCTCCAACTCACAACATAGGGGCTTAGATGGCTCACACAAAGTCTCAAGCAAGGTCTAGCATGCTTAGCATTCAACAAGGTTTGTGATAAGTGAATATGATTCGAGCATCAACAAATAAGCAAAGCGGTTGAGATATAAAATTTCAGCTAGCTTGGCTTTCCAAGTGGTAGCTCAAACTTGCAGCTTGGGGGCTAGCAAGTTAGAGGGTCTATCATGCATTCGGGGTGTAATGGCTCACGGGGCTTAGGCACGGGGTCAACAAGCAAGCATACATGCTATCATTCATTCATTCAAGTAAGCAAAGTTGAGAAGATGATACCACCGGTATAAAACTGGGTTTAGGCAAATCCACTAATTGCTTTTCGCTTTTTCTTCTCCTTGGCTTATGCTCCGGTGATTGCGGTACACGTAACTCAACAAACAAGTTTCGAGTGCTCAATATTGTACAATCAAGGCAAGAAAGCACTAGTGCTACAATGACAAGATCCGAGCTATGCTTAAGGGAAAATTTAGCCACAGGATAACAATAATCGACACAAAGGAGTTGATCTTTGAAAAGAGGAATCAGAGTCTCAAAGTTGAATGTTTCAATGGACTCGAGTGAGCAATGTGCGAGGTACAAACTAACGAGCTTACAATGCGAGCTACAAGATGCACCAATCAATGAACTGAGAGAAACAGCTTTAACAAGCAAGATTAAAAGACAAAACTAGCAAACATAACAATGAAGCTTTACAGGTTTATGATGCAATTGATTATGGTTGAAGTTAAAGCTATGACAAATGCAATTAATGCTAACACAGAGTAAAAAGTTGTGCTAAGTTACACTAGCAACAGGTTGCAAACAAATAAATTACTAACACATATATACAAAGCTAGAATGAAAATCAGTAAAGTAAGCTAATGAACAACAGGGCACACTACCAGTTCCCCGGCAACGGCGCCAAAAACTTGGTAGGATGTTAAAAGTGATTATCCTACGTATTACTGCAAGTGTACAGGCCTATTGGAGGCAAGGGCAAGCACAAGTCGATCCCACAGATAAGTGGTGTGTGCTATGATTGAACTAAGGCTTACTCTAAACTGATTCAAGGAAATGTAACAAAAGTCGTGGGCTGTTTTGTGGTTGTCGATACGATCAATTGTATTTGTGACTCTAAACTAAAGCAACAAGTAATAAACAAGTGTTGTGACAAAGTTGAAAGATTGTTAGGATGATAGAATTCACCTCCTAATCCTATGCAAAATGGTTTCAATTCTCACTTGTCTTCTATTGCCTTCCATTAAAGGCTTCCTATGGATAAGTGTTTAATCTCAATCCCTTCACTAACCCCTAGTATAGTTTGTCTTTTTACAGTACAAACTATCACAAATCAGCTCAGTTCAAAAGTTAATATGCATACTTTCTCACCCTTTAAAAGATGCAGATGGATCATGGAAAACTGAATGAACCTATAACATGAACTAATGTTAAAGCTTAAAGCAATAATTTCTTATAACCAGTTTTATAAATTTTATAGTATCAAATATTTTCCAATTATTATTTAAGTCATTTTGACAAATGAGTTCACGATACAAATGTCCTTGGTCCGTACACCTGTCTATCGTTTAACTCGGCAAGGAGAAGCAGGATTAGTGGTACCTGAAAAAGCGGGGGTCTAACAACCACACCCAATATTTCGCTTAGAAATTTGTATGGACTAACTCCAATATACTTTCAAGAGAATCAACTAGACAGTCAGACTCAATCTTAAGAAAAGTATATCAAAGAGTTATATCTCTATTTCTCAATTCAATCCGCAATCGAACAAATAGGAATTTGCGAGCCCGATTGAATATAAGAAATAACTTGGACGGTATCAAAACTAATATCCAAGTGTCAAGCAATTTAATCAACAACCAAAGGTTGGATTCACAATTGATTGAACTTGCGACAACTCCGTGTTATTTCAATTATATAAACAAATATAATGCGAAAAAATAATAACACAGACACCAGAAGTTTTGTTAACGAGGAAACCGCAAATGCATAAAAACCACGGGACCTAGTCCATATTTGAACACCATACTGTATTAAGCCGCTACAGACACTAGTCCACGCCAAGTTAACTTCGGACTGGAATGCAATTGAGCCCTAAACAATCTCACACTGATCAAGGTACAGTTGTGCTCCTTACGCCTCTACCGAATCCCAGTAGGACTTTACGCACTTGATTCCCTTAGCTAATCTCACCCACAACTAAGAGTTGCTACGACCCAAAGTCGAATACTTGATAAACCAATCTGTCTCACACAGAAAAGTCTATTGTATAGATAAAACTGTCTCCCACATGAGTTTTGTTCTGTCTTTTGATAAATCAAGGAGAACAGGAACCAATTGATATACCAGACTTGTATTCCCGAAGAACAACCTAGAAATATCAATCATCTCACAATAATCTTAATCGTATAGTAGCGAAACAAGATATTTTGGAATCACAAACGATGAGAAGAAGATGTTTGTGAATACTTTTTATCTTGTGTATCGGAGATTAAATCTCGATCAAATCTTAGAGAAGATAGTACTCAATCACGATAGAAAATAGCAAGATCAGAACACGCAACTGCAGAGAAAATAGTTGGGTCTGGCTTCACAATCCCAATGAAGTCTTCAAGGTGTGGGGATTAGGTTTCCCAGTTGCTAGAGTTCTTCTTTACATAGTCTTCAAATCAGGGTTTGCAATCAATGTTACCTTGGTAACAAAGCATTCAATATTCACCATTAGATGAAAACCTGATTAGACTCAAGCTATTATCTTTCAACCGTTAGATCGAACTTAGCTTGTTACACACAAATTAAAAGTGACTTCATTCAGACATGAGTAACCGTACCTAAACGTGTGTACCTTTGTTGGCTCAACAATAGTTAACCGAAGTTATCCATATGAACACTTTCATATCAACCTTATTCATCTTAACCATAACTAGTTCAAATGACTCAAATGAAATTAGTTCTAGAGTTGTTCAATTGTTTATATTCTCATATAAGTACACAAGACACAATTGAAGCAAAACCGATTTTGATTCACTCGAATCAATTCATGAACATTATGCCCACGGTTTGCAAAAGATTGCATTCCTTATTATATAAATGTATTAGTTCATGAACATAATTCACTCAAGTATGCTAACGTGTACGCATACCAACAAACTCAGTAAAGTCCCGAAACTTGAACCTCACTAAAAGACGCGCATTTCGGTATGCGTACTTAGTTCCCGGACCTCTACTAAACCAATCAGTACACATACGGGTATGCATACCATGGTTCCCGGACTTGGAATAACTTGCAATAGTTAGCATACAAGTACGCATACTGTGTTATATCCAATCATGGTTATTTGTTCTAAACTCCCATTTCGATCATTGAAACATTCTCGGAAGACGACAATAGCTGTCTCACACAAACTATGGTGAACTTGGTTAAAGCGGAAGCTTACCAAAACATATTTCGACAAATATGTAAGCGAGTTACACTCGGCTCGAAATATCAAATGTGTACAATTGAATTCTATATAGTTATACGACTTTTGTCTCAAATAGGAGATAGAGTAGATAGACTTTTGGGTGATAGATGAGTTCAAGTCTCCACATACCTTTTGTTGATGAAGTTCCACAAGCTCCCCTTAGTAGTTTTTCGTCTTTAATCGATGAACGCCGTGAAGTCTAAAGCTCAACTACACTTTCTATCCTAATCCGAGACTTAGCTATAAGTAGACTAGAAATCAAGACTTATAGTTTTGACAACTAAACTTGACAACAAGCTTGAGATAGCAACGCTTGCGAGTTCGACCGAGAAGTGCACTAAAAATCTCCCCCTTTGTCAATTCTAATGATAAAACTATCAATACATATGGAATACAAAATAAATAAACTTTGTAGCTCTCAACCAAATGTGATTTCCTTGGTTCTTCAATATTACTCAAAATCTTCGTCACTTCCAAGTACTCGGTGATTCTCGAACGTGTTCAACTCAAAAGATCATAGTTGTTGAAGATCCGTAGCTATAACAATGAGAAAATGTAGCTCTCAACCATTGTTATACAAAGTTGTCATAGATTATTACACACCATCAAAGTCCAATTGTATCACAACTTTGAAAACAATACTATGATGATATGTATTACTATGTTGATATGTATCACTCCCCCTTAGTCAATACTTCATCTCACATGAAAACCACTCCCCCTTACATAATGATCCATAAATTGTATTTGTAGTGTGAACTACACATTAATTCTCCCCCTTTTTGTCAATATAAATTGGCAAAGGTACGAAAACTAGTGGGATCCTAATGAAATTTCCATAGAGATACTTCATGACTATAAGAGAACATAACAACTTTGTTTCGATGATTCCACATAGTCGAAACTAGTGTATTCATCAGGAGTTTATAAAGATACAAGAAAACTCCTACAATATTCCACAGCCGCACTCCCCACAAAGATTTGGCAATTAAGCACAAGTTAATTTAAGAACTCTCCCCCATAAAATGTCATTCCTGAAAGGACAACAAGAGCAACCTTACTTTCACAAGAAAAGAAGGATTTCTTTGGACATTAACAAATCACATGAAACATGAATTTGTATCCAAAATACTCAACTAAATTAACCACAAGAGAACCCATGATTAATTTAATCGAAAATGCTCAACATAAGAGAACTTATGGAGTCACACAGTACTTTCACATATAAGTGGATCATGGAAAGACCAATACTGTGGAATATTCAAAGATTCATTCTATTTTTCATCAATATTTGTATAGAGACATGTAATAGACTTAATCTTTGTAAACAAAAGTTCATCCTATCTTCCATCAATATTTGCATAATGACATAATAGGCTTAACTTTTGTTGTCAAAAGTTCATTATATCTTTTATCAATATTTGCATAAAGACATATGATGGACTTAACTTTTGAGCATATATGGGACAATCATAGTTCACGGACGCAAACACACATATACCATAACAAGTTGCAATATATAAAACCATAAAAATTAATACTGCAAAATCATCTTCCAAATGAACTTTAGAATTTAAATAAATAAATCTAAAAACATTGTAAGATGAAAATCGTTGGAAATAGTTATCCTTCTCAAAACACAAGAATAAATTCTCATAAGAAGTTTCCTAGACAAAAAGAAAAATAAGCAAGAACCGAAAATCATTTTACTTACTTTGAAGACTCTTCTCATATTCCCTATAATCATCAAGTTCATCTTCGATTAAATCAATCCAGGATTCAAGATTATCCAACTTGTCTTCAAGTCTTTTGATGGAGGATTCTAGTTCACTCTTCAACGCCCGTACTTACTCCACGACAAGATTCATGGTTAATGAGAGTTTATCAAAATGAGAACCAGAAGGATTTTCGTCAGAGGAAGAATCACGTTTATCTTGACACATCTCATTATCAGAAGAACCAAAGCGAACTTTCTTAGAGGGAAAGAGAACAGTCCATAATGCAGAAAACAAAAACACACTAGACACCAGAAGTTTTATGAACGAGGAAACCGCAACTGCAGAGAAACACCAGGACCTTGTCCAGATTTGAACACCGACTTGTAATAAGCCGCTACAGACACTAGAATGCTATCAAACTTCAAACTGGAATGTAGTTATGGTCGAATTCACCTTCCAAGCAATTCAGCTGCAGTCGTGCTCCTTACGTCTCTTGAACCTCGCAAGACTCTACGCAATCGATTCTCTTAGATGACGTCCTTTACATCCTAAGAGTTGTTTCATCCTAAGTGAAGAACTTTGATACCAATCTGCCTCTAACAGATAAGCCTATTTGATATTCCTTTAGATCTAATAGATCAAGGTTTGAAAATCTGTTTGATATAGACAAATCTTGCAAACCTCATAAACTGAACACTTACACCGCTTAGCTAAGAAACATGTGTTCTTAACCACCTCTCAATAACAAATTGTGAACTCAACTAAGAATAGTTTCAGATATCTATATTGTGGAATCACAAAGTCTGACGCAAAGAGAACTTTGCGATTTCTATCTATCTCGTTCTTGAAATAGATTACTAAAACCTCGATAACATAAAGAAAATAAATCAGGATACACGAACTATCAAGGTAAAGATAGTTAGACTTGGCTTCATGATTTCCTAAGTGAAGTATTTCAGTCGTACACCTAATTATGTTTCTCAGAGGAAACTTAGGTCAATAGAAGACGACTTTAGCAATCAACTAGCTAGAACACAAAAGTTTTGGGGATTGTATTTATCAATTGAATGAGTCTCTCTATTTATAGAATTTCAAGACTGAGGGTTGCTTAGAATTCATGCTAAGATAACTTGTGAATCAAGTAAACACTTTCTCTGTGTTGGGTTGTTTACTCCTTATGGACCCCAAAAAGGTGACCCTTAACTATTAAGGGGAGTTTCCTAATATACAATGTTAGGTTAATTAGGTTTGGAAAAGTAAACTGAGTTGATATATATATATCTGTTGTTCGTGAACAAGAAGGAGGTGCGAGCAAAACAAAGATGTGAGTTTTGCAGCCGTGAATACATGAGATCTTCTCCCTTTTTGTCGTGAGTGAGAAAAGGGGAGGAAAGAGAAAAAAGTTCAGCCGCCATTAGGGATTTTTTGGTGAAGATTTCGTGAGCTTGAAGAAGAAGGGTGTTCTAGCGAAGAACTGGTTTGGATGGTGAAGATTTATCCACCGCATCCTACATCTCTTCAAAGGGGTATTTTCTAGGTGTGTTCAAACTCTACAAGTAAGTAATCCAACTCTTGCTAGTTTTAATGAATTAGTTATCCATCACTAGCGGTGAGTGAGTATAGAAAGAGGGCATTGTTATCCAAGTGCTATATGCACCTTGAAGTTGTGTGGAACCTAAATTTGGAAGATATCGTTGTAACCCATTATTTGCCATTGTGGAAGTTTTCCCTTAATCTTTGGTGTTGTGTGATTGGTATTATTTTCGTCGTATCGCGTATTATTGCTTGTGTAGATTCCATATTGTGCATAGGGCGTCCGGATCTAGTATTTACCCCAATATTCTGTTTAGATGAAACTCTAGTTAGGGTTTCAAATAAGCATGTGGGAAAATTGTCTTGAAATCACATAGAAGAATATACACTATGGTTCGGGTTCCGGAACCATGTACAATTATAGTTCTTGGCAAATATGTCTTTCGAACTTGTAAGCAAATTAACAATCCCAGACCTGAAACCTAAAAAATATTATGTTCATTTAAATACTTAAGACTTGAACATGATACACATACACAAGATGCTTTAGTGATCATAAATATCTTAAAAGGTATTTATGAGAGTCATAGCAATGCTAAACATATTTATGAAAATAGTCTTTGAGCAGCTGTTAATATGCACCGGGACAGTCTGTGAAATAATTCGTGAACCACTAGCGAATTCGTGAATTCAGGACGCTGATTCAGGAACCGTTCAACTATTCCCAAACTCAGATAACTACGGTTCGTGAAGCATACCTCTTCTTTTTGAGTGATGGCTCGAAAACACTCATTCATGTATTGCCAACCTGTTCTTTGATAGAGGAATCTCTCCTATTTGTTTTGTTTATATGTTTTTTAGTGTTTATGCCTAGCAAAAAAAACAATTTTTTTTTACTAAAAACTAAAAATTAGAAGTTCTAACCATTTTCCATGTTTTTTAAGCACATTTTCCATGTTGATCACTCAAAAATATTAGCACCCTAAATGTCAAAATTTTAATAATGAGAAATGAAATCTCTGCAACATGATATCATCTGTAAATCATAATTTTACAGTGAAGAACAACAACCAAGACTCTGGGAATCTCTTTTTCAATTCAATAACAGACTTAATCATGTACTTTATAATTCAATATTATGTAATCGTTCTAATAGGCCACTAAGGCAAGACATCCCTAACAGTGCTCAAATGTTCCTGGACTCACATGATCTAGGAGCAACATGGAACACTTTCATGCCTGTGAACTCTTTTATGTCAAACTGTAATGCTCGGTGGGAGGATCTTCCCCTCACTTAGTTTTTTTTTTTCTTTTTTTGATAAGAAAAACCTTAAATTGAAATTAGAATTCAAAACAAACTTCTTGTTGATAGTTTTGAGCATAGTTGCTCAATCTATCCTGATCCAAAAGATGAAAAATAAAAGTCGGGGGATAACCCACAGAGTTACAGGAAGTTGTTACATTAGCATAAACATCAGCTAATGCAATAGCTGCCTGGTTTGCAGAATTACAAATCGAAGAGTAGTTAAAAGGTTTCAAGGGAGAGAAACATTCAAACGTTTGGAATTTTATCTTCCCATAGGGCTTTGGCTTTCCAATCCATACTACTTGGAAGCCCTGAGATGAGCTTGATTAGGTTGGTGTTGTTAGCTTCTATGTTGACGGTGAGAGATTGAAGTTGTAATCCCCATTTCCATGCCTCAATAGCCGCTAACACCTCTCCAACATCCCTATTCAGCGTCGTGAAACCCATAAGTTTTACTTCCCTGCAATAACCCAAATAATTTCTTAGAATCATTGAAGATTTCATCAGATTAATGATTGGTCCCATTTAGTAGCAATGTTAATTTTCGCTGTTCCTAAATTTGGACATTTCCAATGCTTCGTTTGAGTTGGAGCCTTTTCTGATCGCGAGTTGTTGTTGTTGCTTCGGTTGGCCTGCCAGTTTTCGTTCCAGAATAATTCAGCTGTTGCGTATGTGTGTTGGGGGTTTGGGTTAATTCCCCTAAACACCTTATCACATCTCGCTAGCCAAAATGTGCCAAACTACAGCTGCACATAAGGCATTCCAATGACCCAAATTGCTGTCCCAACCCACTGGATCAGTACTCCAACTTAAAATCCATTGCTGCAAAGACACGTTAGGGATACCAAGCGCAAAAGGGTTTGCAGAAGAAGCAAACCATACGCTCCTAGCAAAAGGACATTCCATAAGTATATGCTTTAGAGTTTCATTCGGTTGGGAACAAAAGGGGCATGTGTTTGGCATATCAACATACTTATAAATTTTATCTCATCCATAGGGACCATATTATGCATGCATTTGAAAATGAAAAGAGTAACTTTAGGGGTTGTTTCCATCTTCCAAATTTTATTCCGTGGAGAGTTGGGATGCAGTCTCAAAATGTTTGATGCTATGATAGAGAGATGATGTAGTAAATTTGCCATTTGGTTTTAACTTCCACTTGATGGAATCATTTCTATTAAGACGAAAGGGGATTTGGAGATGGTATGGACAAGTTACTTTGTTCAAAAATAGAGTGAAGAACATTAACATTCCAAGACCTGGTTTGCGACGTCGATTAGGTGACTAACTGTAAATGTTATCAGCGGTTAGGTGTTCCTAATCTTAGCGTGCAGGGAACCACCGGGTCCTCTCGTTATATGGATTGATTTTCCAAAGACCTATTTCCCGGATGTAATGGGGTTTAATTATCTCTATCCCCTGTTGTATGAAACACCAAATCCAAGGTCCCGTGGTGCTAATTTTTGGGTCAAGAGGATGTCTACATTTACTATAGTGGCTAGATCTCGTAGTTTGAGCCTGCACCGAGTCCGGGTTATCTAAAAGATTCCAAGCAAGCCTTCCTAGTTGCGCTAAATTATTTGCTTATAAGTCTCTGAATCCTAGCCCTCATAGGAGGTCGAATGTTGAGATCCATCCATGCTTTTAAAAAACAACCTCTTTTACCATCCTTCTTTCCCCACCAGGAATTTCTTTGAAGGGAAACGAGTTGGTTGGTAATATTTTTCGGAATCTTATAACAACCCATCTGGTAGATGGGTAAAGATTCAAGAATCGACTTAACTATAACATTTCTAGCAGCTTGGCTAAGATGTCTTCCGCGCCAATTCTGCAATCTACTTCTAAATCTAGATATCATAGAATCAAAAGTCTTTATTTTGGAAGCCCCTGTGACCAGAGGCGTACCTAAGTAGCTATCTAAAATGTTTATTTTCTGTACCTTTAGAATTTTTATTATCATTTTCCCAAATCTGTTGGGAAACTTATTCTTAAAGAAAATTCCGGACTTCGGAAATTTATCATTTGACCCGTTGCTAGGCTAAAAGTATTGATGATATTTAGGATATTTTGAGCATCAGTAAGAGAAGCTTTCGAAAAAATGATACAGTCGTCAGCGAAGAGTAAGTGTGTAATAAGAATGCTATTTTGTGCTACCTTGATTCCTTGAATTATCCCCTCAGCCTCTCTATGCCTTAAGAGCCTAGTTAACCCTTCCATACATAGAAGGAAGAGATAAGGAGATAACGGGTCTCCTTGTCTTATCCCCCTAGTTGGCTTAAAAAATTTCCCAGGAGATCCATTACATAGAACGCAATGGAGGGTGTCCGATGCATTGGTGAAGCAAATAACACCAAGATTCACCGAATCCTAGCTTTTGCATAAGTTCCAAAAGGTACTCCCAACTAACCCTATCAAAGGCCTTACTCATATCTAGTTTTATTCCCATTAGACCTCCCTTACCTTTATATTTTTTCATTTTATAAGCAATCTCCTGGGCCATTACTATGTTGTCGGTAATTTTTCGATTTTGCATAAAAGCATATTGGAAAGGGGAGATAATTCTGGAAAGAATTGGTTTGAGCCTATTTGCTAAGGCCTTGTTTGGTAAAATTTATGATTATCTATTTATGATTATAGATAATCATAAATTGATAAATGATTTTGATATAATCATTTTAAAAATAAATTTTTCCAAACACTTTTTTCAGATAATTGATTATCTTAGAATGATGATCTCAAAAAGGAGAGGAAAGAACAATGATCTAGGATATTTTTTTAGTCTTATGTTGTTTTTTTATCTCTCTTGATAGTTTGGAGAAAATAAGAAGAAAAATTCAATTTGAGTTCCTTAGAAAAAATAATTGATTATAATAAATTTTCAAAACAACTTTTTCCCCATTTATGGAGATAATGGATTTTTTCAATTATGATTAAAATAAGCAATTATTATAATGGTTACCAAACGCATATAGAATCCATTATAATCTGCATAATGGATTATAAGCTGATAATCCATTAAAATAATGGTTGCCAAACAACCCCTAAGAGTTTAGAGATTATTTTATAGGTTATGTTACATAGGCTGATGGGACGAAAGTCAGTTGGAGAAGAGGGGTTAGAGGTTTTAGGAATCAGGGTTAGGAAGGTGGAGTTTATCTCCTTCATGATAACTTGTCCACCCTCCCTTAGTTTGTTCTTAATATAGTTGCTTTTCAAAAAAAAAAAAAAAGAAAAAAACAGTGAAGAGTAGGTAGAAACACTTCGATTAACTTTTCTTCATGAAATTAACTTTCGGTAGGTTCACCCTTGATTACAGGGTACATGTCACTGTGGAACACCAAAAGACTCCATGTGTCCTCATGAGCATGAAGGAAAGAAAGAAACACGAAAAGATTTAGCCTGCCTATTCATTTCATCCCCAGGCGATTTAAATGTTTGCTGTCGATGATTAAATAGGACGGTTCCGACGGTACATGTAGTACATGATATGTGTGTAACATCTTCACCGCTAGTTTTATTAATAAAAAAACAACGGTCTGAAATTTGGCCCTTACCCTGCAGCAAGTATCTTAATCCAAAAAATTACTAAAATTTCTTGGAAAAGGATTCAAGATTCTGCCGAGTTGATACGTGCGATAAACTCGTTGCATCTTGACTTGACTCACCACCACACTATACGTGTGTGTTCCGTTTTCTGTGACTCGCATCCCTCGCACCCTCTATAAAACCTCCATCATTCTCTCCTTAATTTTCTCACACTCTCTCGAACCAAATAAAACCCAATAACAACTCCTCTCCTTGCTCTGTTTTTCAGTGAGGAAAAACACAAACAGACATGGATCGTAAGAAAAACAGCAGCAAATCAGCAAAACAAATTTCGTTTTCAATTGATACCCATGAACTAGATCATCATAATGAACATGGGTTTCTGAAGAATATTCATCATGATCATGAACATGATGATGTTGGTGATGAATTAGTACCATTACCAGTATACGTAGTGAATGGAGTTTTCTTCACACTGTTTTTCTCTGTAGCCTATTTTCTACTTCACAGATGGAGAGAGAAAATCCGAAACTCTACACCACTCCACGTAGTGACTTTCTCAGAAATTGCAGCTATAATTTCTCTCCTTGCTTCAATCATCTATTTACTCGGTTTCTTCGGCATAGATTTCGTTCAATCATTCATAACCCGATCATCAAGTTATGATCTCCTCCTCGAAGATGATATCGAAGAAGAAGAAGAGAATCGGCAGAATCACAAACTTTGCGATAGTATTGTTTCATGCTCGCCGCAGCCTCCACAACCTAACAAGATGATCGACTCATCTTCTTCATTGATTACAATTTGTGATGAAAAAGATGAAGAGATTATCAAATCGGTTGTGGATGGTGAAACGCCATCGTATTCATTGAAACAAAACTTGGTGATTGTAAAAGAGCTGCTTCAATTAGACGTGAAGCATTACAGAGAATGACCGGAAGATCTTTAAATGGTTTACCATTAGATGGTTTTGATTATGAGTCTATTCTAGGTCAATGTTGTGAAATGCCTGTTGGTTTTATTCAAATTCCTGTTGGTATTGCTGGTCCATTATTACTTAATGATGTTGAATATTCTGTTCCAATGGCTACTACTGAAGGTTGTTTGGTTGCTAGTACTAACAGAGGTTGCAAAGCCATTTTTGCTTCAGGTATACATGCAATGCAATATATCCCCATTTCTCTTCAAATCTCTCATTTCTCTCTATAAAATTTGACTAATTTTGCAATTTGTTCTTTTCAGGTGGAGCTACCAGTATTTTGTTGAAAGATGGCATGACTAGAGCTCCTGTTGTGAGATTTGGAACAGCAAAAGGGCTGCTGAATTGAAATTTTACATGGAAGATCCAGTCAATTTTGGTAGCTTGGCTTGCATGTTTAACAAGTATATCTCTAATTTCTATATCTGATGATTTTTGTTTTTGTTAATGATTTTTTCTTTACAATTTTGTTTTTTGGTTGCTAACTGGAATTAGATCTGCTTTTGCTCATTTAGTATGATTGGCATAACGTTTGTTTTGATTTGGACTGGGGAACCATAATATTTGGTTTTGGATTTTACTTCTTAATATGATCTTAAAGTGTTTGTAAAATTGCATTGTCTTTTCAAACATCTTTTGTTTTTTTTTCCTTGAATAATGTTGTTATTCTAAATTCAGTTTTTATCTTTTAAGCATCTTGGACCAATTTTGTCAAACCATGTCTGTTTTTTTTTGTGAGCCACCACTAAAATTCTTGTTTTGTTTTGGTTTACAGATCTAGTAGATTTGGAAGACTACAAGGTGTTCAATGTGCAATTGCAGGCAAGAATCTTTACATGAGATTTAGATGCAGTACTGAGATGCAATGGGTATGAATATGGTGTCGAAAGGTGTACAAAATGTTCTGGATTATCTTCAAAACGATTTTCCTGACATGGATGTCATCGGCATCTCTGGTTAGATCCTCAACCCTCTTTGAATTCCTAGGAACTCATCGATATGATTCATATGAAAGAAGATATTCAAAAATTTGTCAAAATATACAAACAAAAAAGGAAACTTTTTCAAAGTTTGGATTTGCTCTTAAAAACCAGAATTTCATCCATTGTTGCCGAGAGTCGATACTACTCTAGTTAAAACGTAGATGTTCCCATGCAGATATTGGGTTTTGAGAATAGGCGTAACATAGTTGCATGATGGGTAAGGATGTTAGCCAAGACTTGGCCTGAGATGATGTCATAGTTATCAATACATGCACAATCCTCTAGTGCTAACCCTGCATGTTCATGCTGTATGAGGCCAGCACTTTTGGGATCGTTAATCTACAAATTGGTTTTGTTATTCTCCATTTCTTTATAACTTGGTTGTTAAATTGTTTGTTTGGTTATTATCATGTAGGAAACTTTGTTCAGACAAAAAACCAGCTGCAGTCAACTGGATTGAAGGGAGAGGAAAATCTGTTGTTTGTGAAGCAATTATCAAGGATGAAGTAGTAAGAAAAGTACTAAAGACAACCGTTGCTTCATTGGTTGAGCTGAACATGCTCAAGAACCTTACTGGATCAGCCATAGCTGGTGCTCTTGGTGGCTTCAATGCTCATGCAAGCAATATTGTCTCTGCTGTTTTCTTAGCCACTGGTCAAGATCCAGCACAAAACATTGAAAGTTCTCACTGTATTACCATGATGGAAGCTGTCAATGATGGAAAAGATCTTCACATCTCTGTTACTATGCCTTCCATCGAGGTAAATTGCCCTGTTTACTTATGACATTATTATCTATTTTAAATTGGTAAGTCCACAATGAGAGTTTCGATTGTTTTGTAGTTTAAGTCAAGGAAACCATTAAACAATGAATTCATAACCTGTCACTTAAATCATTATTTTCAAAAATATGGCCCATTTGGAACATATAATTATGTAAAAATAATAAAATTGAAACCATGATTATCATTTAAATTTCTTGATAACTACTTGAATTATTGAAGACTAGATTCTCATATTCTTTGCTGTTATCTTTTTGGGATGATTCAGGTTGGTACAGTTGGTGGTGGAACTCAACTTGCTTCTCAATCAGCTTGTTTAAATCTTCTTGGAGTTAAGGGTGCAAACAAAGAATCACCTGGAGCAAATGCAAGACTTTTAGCTAAAATCATAGCTGGTTCAGTACTTGCAGGTGAACTTTCTCTCATGTCAGCCATTTCAGCTGGACAGCTTGTTAAGAGTCATATGAAATACAACAGGTCAAGCAAAGATGTCTCAAGTATTGTTGCTCCTTCCTAAGGAAGGATTGACAATAGACCCGGTTGAGGGTTAAAAAACCAAAACAATACTCCCAAAGAAGTAGAAAGTTTTTAATTTTTTTTGGAAAGGAAAGAAGGAACTCAATAAAAGTTTGAAGGAGGGTATGATTGATAATGTGAATCAAAGGGATTCTGAACAAAGCAAAAGTTGGCTATGGATGAATACCCAAGTGATACTTGTTTGTTAATTCTAATTAGTTGTGATCAGAAAATCATTCAAAGGGTTAAGAGAGAGGAAAAGAAAATCATTCAAAGGGTTAAGAGAGAGGAAAAGTTCAATTGCTTGGAATCTTCGTCCCAGCCGTTTTCTTCTAATGTTTGGTCCCTAATTGTGTACCAAGCCCTAATGGGACTTTATTTTGCTGATCAGTTCTTCCGGTTGTCGTTATTTGTTGTCATTAGCTTGTATTTAGAATGTAAAGAAACATGCTGAAATGAGTACAAAAGTTCAAAGTTTGTTTTGTGCAGTCTACTTCTTTTGTTTTTGTTTTTCTGCTTTGTACTCCCTCCGTCCCACCATTAGATGACCTACTTGGTCTAGATGACCTACTTGGTCTAAGATCTTGTCCCATCATTAGTTGACCTATTTCACTAATCAAGGGGATATCTCTAAAATTACCCTTTTGATTGATTATCGGTGATCACAAGAAATATGTATAATTTGATATTCATGTTTATACTCGTTATTTAGGTGTTTTAAAATGATTTTCAACGGTACAAAATTTACGAAAATCTATGGTATAGTTTGAGAGATAAATGATTTCTAAATTTTACAAATTATTATCCATAAGGGTATAGTTGTAAAAAATACTTAAAAACACTCATTTCATTCATTACCTTAAGAATTGTGCAAACTTCAACTAGGTCATCTAATAGTGGGACGGAGGAAGTATATGAGAAGGTGAGAAATCATGCAAAGAAAAATTTCAGTTTCAAGCGCCATTTCTCTCCTCTTGCTTTCCTAGAATTGTTGATTATAGTTAGCAATGTGGTTTTCAATGACTTAAAATTTGGGTGATTTCTTACTTACATTTCTTACGTACAAGAAGTTTAATGAAGGAAACAATGAACAGAGCAAATATTGAATGTCAAGTTTAACATGATATATGGATGCTGCAAAATTGTGAATTTGGCAAGGTAATTTTATAATCTTTAGACAGATTTGAGCTTTTTGCTATAAATTTTTTGCTGGAAAAATTTGGCTGATTCTAAGAATTTGTCAAATGATTCATAATCCAAAAGAATTACCATGTGGCTTATTGGTGCCACCCATTTTAATATTTTCGACGTGTTTTAAATAATCTTGTTTAGTTGTATTAGACTAATTGATTATGTTATGATTGTTTTCTTGTTGCTTTAAACCTAAAGGTAGGTTTCATCTTTTCAAACTGACTAAGCGCATTACTGCAGCTGATCTTCTCAACCTGACTAATTTCATCTCTTTCTTAACAAGTCTTCTGATACTGTTCCTGTTTGGTTCATCTGGCCATATTCTTAAAAGTCACTCGCAACAAATGTCTTAGACTCTTAGTTATGATCATTACCATGCACCCTGTTTTTCTTAATACCAGCTGAGACGCAGTTTTGAATGTTGAATAATGGATTGATCCATGTTACAGGGCTTGACCTTTCCTTCCGAACATTTATTTCAAACGACATTTCCTTATCTTTTTTATATATGTGTGAGATGTTCTGCCACTTGCATACAAAATGCTGGCAGGAATCCATGCAGAGATCCACTTAATCTCTCAGGTCTCAACTGCCATTTCCCCATACAGTAAATAAGCAAAAGCATTGACTGGTTTTATTGCAACAATAATTTAAGAAATCCAGAAAGCCCACTTCTTACTCTTGTGGATTTCTTTTGTTTATCTCGTCATCATGGTGGAGATAAAAGCCAACTTCTACAGGCATTTATTCATTGAACCTACTGATATCTGTTACTTTGGTACGCATTCACTTAAATCAGTCGTTTTGTTGACTTTGTTTATTTCTTGCAGGCCAGCACCGGCGACTCACAGGTGGTACAAATTTTTATTTTGAGCAAGTGCCAACAGCTATTCTTGTTTGTAAAGTTGGTACTTCTGTTGGAAATTGATTTGATTAGATTTTTACGTGACAGTCTTTTGTAATTGGGATTTCTAATCCTCGTTTTATTCATTTCACCGCTCAGATTTTGTCGGAGGCTTGGACCAAACAAGCCCTAGCTTGTGGGAGCCAAATCTTTATAATTTTCAATAATTAATTTTGAAACCCATTACATGGGTTCTAAAATTTTGGTTTTGAGTACTCACAAGATAACAAAAAACTGGGCGTCAAATAGTAATCTCAAAACCCCTTATCTCAATGATTAATTAATAACTAATGATTAGGTTAACTGAATTAAGCAAAATTAGTGATAAAATTAGTAATAAGATTAGATTAATCATTTGATTAATAATTATCCAAAACTTGGGTTTTTTTTTTTATTGTGAGAATTGAAGTTACGGTTAGGAAACCCAACCGTAAACCAAATATACGGTTGGGAGTTCATATTTTCCCAACCGTATGCAAAGCCAGGGGTAACTTACGGATTAGGTTTTCCAACCGTATACAAAAGTTAGGTAACTCACTTATGGTTGGGAGTTCATATTTTCCCCAAGTAAAAAAATTTGTACTGGCGAAGAAATTAATATTTCCCCACAGTAAATCAATCATACGGTTGGGAAATATTGATTCCCAACTGTATTCAGTTCTGAAACTAATTTTTCAAAATCTAGTTTAATCAAATCTAACCTATTCATGGGATCAATCTAGTTTAATCAAATCTAACATATTCATGGGATCAAAAGCAAGAAAAAAGGATTCGGTTTTCGATTTTTACCCAATTAAAGTTATTACTGGCTGAGAATCGAGGATCAATTATCTTTGAAAAAAAAAAACACAGGAGGAAGGTGGTGGACGGGAGAAGAAGAGAGGAAGAAGAAGATATGAGTGTTTTTTGTTTTTTGTTTTTTTAGGTTTAGATTTAGCTTTTTTGGTAATTATTTTGGTTATGAAAGGATACATTTGTATTTTTGATAATCAATTAGGACCCCACATCCATATTTAGGATAGTTGAATCCATAGGACCTCTAAAAACCAAACTCTTGAAGCCCCTTAATTTTAGTTTTTCTTTACCGAAAAATAACTTGTATCAAAAAAACAAAATTAATCCAATGTCAAACATTCGAAATGAATAAAGATAATACACACAACAGACACTAATAAGGAAAAAAAAATTCAAAAAAAAAAAAGATTACAAACTGTACTGTTCTAGTACAATTAACAATCAGAGATGAACGGAAATGAGTAACTCGCGCGAAGCAAAGATTTAACTAGAGCTTCATTAATTCGTAACGTAAAATGATAGAGTTCTTACGATATGAAGCCTAATTAGGTAACTAATCATATCTGGACACATGTCGAGAATTTTTTTAAACACAATCCCAAATTACTAAACTACCCACACACATGATTAAGGTAGACATTCTAGAAGATGAAGTAATTGTTGATATGACACAATATCATAAGAGACGTATATGACAATACCCTCATCATGACTAAATCCCTGTCTCAAGGATGTAATTTAGGAAAGTGGTGAGCAACATGTTTGGTATCTTCTCAATTAGCATCCCCTGTTGATTTTTTGGCCCACTGGATAAGCAGCTGAGGTGCAGGTTCTCCATTCATGGTGACAATTTTGGAATCCGGTGTAGTCAGAGAAGCAAGACCAAAAGATTTGGCAATTAGCATCCATAGTGGGTATAGTGTGAAACATGAAAACAGGATGAATTCTTGCTTCTGATGGAAGTTGCAACTTGTAAGCAGCTGGTCCAACTTTCTGTGGTCCATAGTACTTAGCTGCAAGATTAAAGTTTTTGTCAAGGACACCACTCTATCTCCCACCTCAAAACTCATGTCCACCCTCTTTTGGTCAGCATAAAACTTCATCCTTTCCTGAGAATGATGAAGAGCATTTTATTTAAAATATCAATGACAACATCTCTTTGTTGATAGTTGGTATTATACCCATTCAGCAAGTGGAAGCCATTGATGCCATTCTTGGGTTGATGACCACACATACATCTGAGGAAGCTCTCTACGCAAGAATTGACTATTTCAGTTTGGCCATCAGTCTGTAGATGGTAAATTGTACTTAAATTCAATTTAATGCGCATGGATTTGAATAAATCCTGCCAAAAGTTATTGATGAATATCTTGTATCTGTCAGAGACAATGGAAGCAGGTAGACCATGGAGCTTGAAGACAAGAGTGATAAATTCTCTAGCTATAGAAGATTCAGTATAAGGGCGATGAAGGCCAATGAAGTGTTTATACTTGGTAAATCTGTCTATCACAACCAAAATGCCAAATTTTCTTTCACTCATTGGCAGACCTTCAATAAATTCCATTGATATGTACTGCCAATCATCATCTGGAATTGGTAATGGTTGAAGCAACGTAGCATAAAAAATGTGGTCACCCTTATTTCTTTGGCAAATATCAGAAGTAGAAATATATAATAAAATCTCCCTCTTTATTGCAGGTCAGAAGAAGTAAGTTTTTTCCATGACATATGCTGCATGTATTCCAGAGTGTTCACATATAGCTGAAAAGTGAATGAAACCCAATATTTTTGCTTTGGTGTTGGATGAGCTTCCCACATATAGTCTATTTTTATATCTCATAATGCCATGTGTATAGGAATAATTGGGAGCAGTGTCTGGAGTAAGTGCAAGTTGAGAAATAAGAGTTTGTACCTTAGTATTTTTAGCATAACTGCAATAAGTTCTTGTGCCCAAGCGAGTTGTGACAAGGAAATGGTGTTGCAAGTCACATTTTGCATGAGGTTTTCTCGGAGAGAGTATCACCTTCTTATTTTTTTCTAAACTTTTTTTGTATCTTATCTCATAATCAAATCCTAAGACCTTCACGAGTCACTTTTGCTGTAAGACAGTGAAAATATTTTTCTCCAAGAAGTAATTTATACTCTGATGGTTTGTTTTAATGATGAAATGCTATCCTTGTAATAATCATCTGGTCACAACTTGTACAATAGCAAGCAATTATTTTTCATATGTAGATAAGGCAGCATATCTTGGTCTAAGTGGTTTGCTATAAAATGCAATAACTCTTCCATCTTGCATGAGGACAATTCTAATTCCCAAGTCACAAGCATCAGTCTCAAGAATAAACAACTTGTTAAAAACTGGCAGAGATAATCCCTGGAGTAGTAGATATGGCTTGTTTAAGCTTATCAAAAGCTTGATTCAGCATGCTAGGAGACCAGAAAAGTGCATCGTTCTTCAATAATTCAGTTAAAGGTCTACTGATGAGTCCATGGTCTTTTAAAAAATTCATGTATTAACCAGTGAGATCCAAAACTCCTCTAAGTTCTTTGATTATAGTAGGTACTTCACAAAACCTAACTGTAAGTTACCCTGGTTTTTGATTAATAATTATCGAAAACTTGGGTTTTTTTTTTTTTTTTTTTTGAGAATTGAAGTTACGGTTAGGAAACCTAACCGTAAACCAAATATACGGTTGGGAGTTCATATTTTCCCAACCGTATGCAAAACCAGGGTAACTTACAGTTAGGTTTTCCATCCGTATACAAAAGCTAGGTAACTCACTTACGGTTGGGAGTTCATATTTTCCCAACCGTAAAAAATTTGTACGGTGAAGAAATTAATATTTCCCCACCGTAAATCAATCATACGGTTGGGATATATTGATTCCCAACTGTATTCAGTTCTGATACTAATTTTTCAAAATCTAGTTTAATCAAATCTAACCTATTCATGGGATCAATCTAGTTTAATCAAATCTAACATATTCATGGGATCAAAAGCAAAAAAAGGATTCGGTTTCGATTTTTACCCAATTAAAGTGATTACTGGCTGAGAATCAAGGATCAATCATCTTTGAAAGAAAAAAAAAGAAGAACAGGAAGAAGGCGGTGGACGGGAGAATAAGAGAGGAAGAAGAAGAAGATATGAGTGTTTTTTTTTGTTTTTTTTAGGTTTAGATTTAGCTTTTTTGGTAATTATTTTGGTTATGAAAGGATACTTTTGTATTTTTGATAATCAATTAGGACCCCACATCCATATTTAGGATAGTTGAATCCATAGGAGCCCAAAACCTTTTCTTTCTTTTTTTTTTCGAAAAAGAGGCTAACCTCGTAACATATATTGAGAAAGCCGATTTAGGTAATCGGAAACCTTACATGAAGTTTTCAAGATCATACAATCATACATATTATAGTATCTCCACCAATTCTTGCTTATCAAATCTATCCCTTCAGATCTAAAAACAATTTCGGAAATCCTTCTCTCTCGCAAATGAGAGGACCAAACATATAGGGCCAGTCTGATTTTGAAAGCAAAATCAGTATGTGTCAAAGCAGAAGGCAATGACTGGATCTAGTCCAACCCAATGTTCCTCAGAGCATGTAAATAACATGAACCAGATTTTTTAAAGTTTAGATTGCCTAGTGCAATCAAGGTAGCAATGACCAAACTAGTAGTAACAAAGATCCAAAATGTAACCAAAGTGTCTCAAAAGGTAACCGCAGTGTCTCAAGTAGCGGTGGAAGTCCAAACGGTCTTTAAGTGTCTCGTGTGGAAAGTATCGGGTGACTCGGCTTTGGAGATGAGTTAACAATTAAGCGGTGATGAACTGGGTGATGATCTTGAACGAGTTGTTGCAGTCTTTTCTTTTCATTACTAATCCTAAAACAAGTAATACTAAAACAAGAGTGACTAACATGATAATCTTATATACTAAAACTAAAACAAGGTATGATGAAATCCTCACAACACCACAAGCAAAAAATATATCGAGTCCGGTACTATTTGGTGTAGTTAACGTAGATGCATGAGTGGTTGTAGAAACTTTGATTTCTTTGAATGATAAGAATCGAAGGTACTTGATATGCTTTGTTTGCTTCTCGGCCAAAGAACGAAAAACATACCCATGAGGCAAACCAAATACAAACCACAACCAAAAATCCATAGTATCGAACTAAAAACAGGGATCTTAAGGTAGTTGTTAGAAAGTCGGCCGGGAAACTTTCTTCCACAGTAATAATGAACTTCCAGAAAAGACAACGGAACTTCTGCAACTTCCGGAGGAAATCATCACCAAGTTTGCATCTAACGCCGATAATAGCATAAATCCAAAAGTACAAAGAAGCTAAAACAGGGGTAAATACAAAAGAAACAAAAACTAATTCAAACAACATATCGATTCTTCTCGAGTTACGGAGATGAAGCGAATCTTTTGACTTTGTGAGATCAGATTCGAAAAGGATTGTATGTCTAAATCTCTTCTCCCAAACTTGAGAAAAAGAAACATACCAACACCAAATAGCTTACGATCTACCATTAAAATCAAGAGATATGGACGGAAAAATTCTAGGAAAGACTAAAGAAGGGAGAAAAAATGAAAAAATCATCACAAGGAGAGGGGAAGGAGCAACAAGTTATGGGTGTTGATTGATCTACTCAGATCAGCCCCAAAGGAGCCGATCTGAGCAGCGCGGCGCTCACTGACCTTAAGTTTTCGTTGGAGCATAGAAAGGGAAGAAAGAGTAGGTCTATCTCAATGATTTTTTTTCCTTGAAACCCTTAATTTGATTTTTCTTTCCGAAAAATAACTTTGTATCAAAAAACAAAATTAATCCAATGTCAAACATTTGAAATGAATAAAGATAATACACACAATGAGACACTAATAAGGAAAAAAATTCAAAAAAAAGATTACAAACTGTACTGTTCTAGTACAATTAACAATCAGAGATGAACGGAAATGAGTAACTCGCGCGAAGCAGCCTTTAACTAGAGCATTATTAATTTGTAACCTAAAACAGATAGAGTTCTTACGATATGAAGCCTAATTAGGTAACTAATCATGTCTGGACACATGTCGAGAATTTTTTAAATACAATCCCAAATAACTAAACTACCCACACACATGATTAAGGTAGACACTCTAGAAGATGAAATAATTGTTGATATGACACAATATCATAAGAGACGTATATGACAATACCCTCATCATGACTAAATCCCTGTCCTCAAGGATGTAATTTAGGAAAGTGGTGAGTAACATGTTTGGTATCTTCTCAAGTAACATCCCCTGTTGATTTTTTGGCCCCCTAGATAAGCAGCTGAGGTGCAGGTTCTCCATTCATGGTGAAAATTTTGGAATCTGGTGTAGCTGTAGCAAGACTAGTACTTGGCAATTAGCATCCATAGTGGGTATAGTGTGAAACATGAAAAACAGGATGAATTCTTGCCTGCTGGAAATTGCAACTTGTAAGGTGGTCCAACTGCGTGGTCCATAATACTTAGCTGCAAGATTAAATTTTTTTGTCAAGGACCCCGAGGCTTGTCTGTAAGGTTGCATCTTTAAATATACTCTATCTCCCACCTCAAAACTCATGTCCACCCTCTTTTGGTCAGCATAAAACTTCATCCTTTCCTGAGAATGATGAAGAGCATTTTATTTAAAATATCAATGACAACATCTCTTAGTTGATAGTTGGTATTATACCCTTTCAGCAAGTGGAAGCCATTGATGCCATTCTTGGGTTGATGAACACACATACATCTGAGGAAGCTCTCTATGCAAGAATTGACTATTTCAGTTTGGCCATCAGTCTGTGGATGGTAAATTGTACTTAAATTCAATTTAATGCGCATGGATTTGAATAAATCCTGCCAAAAGTTATTGATGAATATCTTGTCTCTGTCAAAGACAATGGAAGCAGGTAGACCATGTAGATTGAAGACAAGAGTGATAAATTCTCTAGCTATAGAAGATGCAGTATAAGGGCGATGAAGGCCAATGAAGTGGCTATACTTGGTAAATCTGTATATCACAACCAAAATGCCAAATTTTCTTTCACTCATTTGCAGACCTTCAATAAATTCCATTGATATGTAGTGCCAATCATCATCTGGAATTGGTAATGGTTGAAGCAACCTAGCGAAAAAATGTGGTCACCCTTATTTCTTCGGAAAATATTAGAAGTAGAAATATATAATAAAATCTCCTCTTTATTGCAGTCGGAAGAAGTAAGTTTTTTCCATGACATATCTTGCATGTATTCCGAGTGTTCACATATAGGCTGAAAAGTGAATGAAACCCAATATTTTTTCTTTGGTGTTGGATGAGCTTCCCACATATAGTCTATTTTTATATCTCAGAATGCCATGTGTATAGGAATAATTGGGAGCAGTGTCTGAAGCAAGTGCAAGTTGAGAAATAAGAGTTTGTACCTTAGTATTTTTTAGCATAACTAGCAATAAGTTCTTGTGCCCAAGCAGGTTGTGACAAGGAAATGGTGTTGCAGTCACATTTTGCATGAGGTTCTCTGGAGAGAGTATCACCTTCATATTTTTTTCTAACCTTTTTTTGTATCTTATCTCATAATCAAATCCTAAGAGCTTCACGAGTCACTTTTTGCTGTAAGACAGTGAAAATATTTTTCTCCAAGAAGTAATTTATACTCTGATGGTTTCTTTTAATGATGAAATGCTATCCTTGTAATAATCATCTGGTCACACCTTGTACAATAGCAAGCAATTCTTTTTCATATGTAGATAAGGCAGCATCTCTTGGTCTAAGTGGTTTGCTATAAAATGCAATAACTCTTCCATCTGGCATGAGAACAACTCTAATTCCCAAGTCACAAGCATCAGTCTCAAGAATAAACAACTTTTTAAAATCGGCGAGAGATAATCCCGGAGTAGTAGGCATGGCTTGTTTAAGCTTATCAAAAGCTTCTGTTACAGCAAGAGACCAGAAAAATGCATCGTTCTTCAATAATTCAGTTAAAGGTCTACTGATGAGTCCATGGTCTTTTAAAAAATTCATGTAATAACCAGTGAGATCCAAAACTCCTCTAAGTTCTTTGATTATAGTAGGTATATTGTAGAGACCTTCTTAGGATCATCCATAACTCCATTGGCTGTAATAATGTTCCCCAAATATTCTAGTTCATATTGTCCAAAAAAACATTTGGAAAAGTTTGCAAAAACATGATGTTATCTTAGTATTTCTAAATTAGTTTGTAAGTGTATAATGTGTTCCTCCAATGAAGAGTTGTAGACTGAGATGTCATAAAAGAAGACAAGAATGAACTTTCTAAGATGTTCTTGAAAAACTTCATTCATAAGAGCTTGAAAGGTAGCACGTGCATTTATAAGTCCAAATGGCATAACCTTGAATTCAAAATGTCTATGATGAGCCCTGAACATTGTTTATGTATGTCAAAAGGATAAAATCTGATTTGATGGTAGCCTAACTTCAAATCAATCTTGGTGAAAAATTTAGACCCATGTAACTCATCTATGACAAGTATCGGAAACTTGTCCTTAATTATGAGGTTGTTCCTCTTCCTATAGTCCATACAAAATCTCCTAGAATTTTCTTTCTTCTTGACAAGAAGGATTTGTGAAACAAAATAAGCGTGGCTTGGTTGAATAATACCAAAGTGTAATATTTATTTGACTAAATTTTTAACCACCGCCTACGTATATAAGGGCATTTGTATGGTCTAAGGCTGATAGGTAAAACATTTGGTTTGAGAGAAATTTTATGATCTAAGCTTCTCTACGGTGGTAAGATTGTTGGCTCGGAGAGAATATATCGGAAAACTAGTTGAGTAAGGTAGATATTTGTGGAGGAATAGTGGATTGAATAGTGGTGGTTGATATGGAAAATAGTTGACAAATCGGTTAATGAGTATGCTTCTAAAAAATTGCAGTGCCACTCATCATCTTTGAGAGATGATTTTGTTGAATACCAATCAATGCGATTTTCTTGCCATTGTGCTTAAAGGAGATACATAACTTGGAAAAGTTGAATAGGACATCACCAAGTCTTCTTATCCAATCTGCACCCCGAACTATGTCACCCTCCTAGTGGAAGAAGTCTTAAGTCACCATAAAACTTATGATCTTGTATATCCCAAGTTAGTTGTGAGAAAACCCAAAAACTAATAGTTTTCTCTCCACCGGCTACAGTTACTAGCATACTGGAAGTATGCTCAATGGGGCATTGCTAACTCTTTGGTATTTCTCAGCCAATAAAACCGTGGGTACTAACAGTATCTATAAGAAATGCAATTGCTTTCTTTTTAATGTATCCAAGAATTCTTATGGTGTCTCCAGAGATATTACCTGTCAAGGAATGTAAGGATATTTCCATGCCACTTCCCGTAGGTATTTTGTAACAGTTGCTCAAATTTTGGTTTTGCAATGAGCCCGAACTCAGCCCATTCGGGTGGAGAGTTAGGATTGTGTATTGCGCACGTGCAATCCTAGTAGAATATACGTATAGATGTGGAGATTGCTTAAATTCGATGTTGGTGTTTATAAATAATTAGGCCATCCCTTAGTGGTATTTGGGTGCTTGATTAGTAGATGAATGTGAAAGTTCTAAAAACCTTCAGCATGGTTGACATGTAACCAGGCATGTGTTAGCTAAGAGATTTTTTGTCTTGGTTTTTCAGCACCAGCTATAAACCTTTGCAAGAAGACATACTTCATATTTTTGTTCTTTGCTACAACTACTACCTTCTTCTCTTCCCATTTATACCTCTTCTTCACCACCACCATGAGCGAGGAGGAACACTTCGTTGTATCCAAATTGAATACAAGGAAAAATCCATCATCCATTTTTGTATTGAAGTTTGTATCACTGTATAGGTAGGGGATTTTTATTTCCCTTAAATTTCTTGTTTTACTTGTACTGATCAAACTAATTTTGGTACATTAATCGACCTCGATATTCCCTATTTTGTATAAATCATCTTGGTCTCATGATTTATCACCACGGATTATGAAAATTATAATTTCTTGGTAACCTTGCTTGAATCTGCCGAGGGAGTTCGATTTGGTGTTTTCCTAACATTTTTTTTTTAATTTCAAACTACAGATTTTTTAGTCTGTGAATCCATTGCTCTTATAAAGTGAATGAACTTAATTGGTTTGAAATCCCACCCCCTTTCCATGATAACCCTTGCTTACTAAACTGTTTATCGTTTGAATGGTTTAAATGACGTGAAAAGATGAGGGTACCCAAATATACCTCAATCTAAAACTTTTCCACCTATAAGTCCTTTCTCCGAAAGTGATTATCTATGGAATGAGTCGAGGAAATACAACTAATCGGTTCACACTTCGTGTGATCGTCTATGGATACGAGATCGAGACAATACAACAACGAAGTATGTTTACTTGATAATAGGTTCGGACTTAACCAAACTCTAGGGATTGTCTATCAAGTAAAATATGAATTAACGTTTGTGCGATTTACTTTAAATTATAATAAACACAATTATAATAGCGGAAAATAAAATTAAATGACAGAGCAAGATTTTGTTAACTAGGAAACCGCAAATGCAGAAAAAACCCGGGACCTAGTCCAGAATTGAGTACTCTCAGAATTAAGCCGCTATACAAAATCAAACCAACTTCGTATAGTTGAGACCAAGATACTAAACCTATAGTTCACCTAGTTTCCTCAGTATCCCTGCGCCTCCAACTTGCAGTAAGTCACGCGCTTGAAACAATTCCTTTGGTTTGTATTCCAAACAGTAAAGGAACAACAAATATGTTGGTAACAACTCTTTTCAAACAACGTGATATGAGTTTGACAAAGGCTCTTCCGTTTAACCAACAAACTCTTTTGTCGGGTCCTTAGATCAATCTCTCAACAACTACCGAAGTAATTGTTAGACTATGCAATCAATATTATTAATCACAAAGAAGTGTACTGATACCGATCTACTTGACTAATCAATCCAATCTATCATAAAGATAAACCGATTATAGTTGGATCCCTTTCCAGCTGAAACAAGTATTGTGCACACCAAAGATTATGAACCCAAAAGTCTTCTTTGTCTTCAAATCTTCTTAGATCTTTAATCAGCACCTGCACACAATCAACTTGAATCTCTTGTGATCAATCACACACAAAACGGTGTCTGTTAACGTTGGATTATCACAAGACGTCTTTAGATCTACAAACAGTCTAAAGATCCCCGACGAAACTTCGATCTAGTTTGAGTGAATCTTATATCAGAAGAGAAGATTCTCAAGCATAAACAAACTATGTGCAATCAAAGGTTAACCACCGTTAGTCAATTAAATCAATAGAAAACTAAAATAAACTGCAATTATCTAGTTTCCCACCAACGGTACTAATAGAGCTTCTCAATCCCAAAGAAGTCTTTAAACCGAGCGGCCGTAAGAGATTTCTCCTAATTAGGGTACTCTCCTCTCCGATAGGCGCTCCACCAAGAACAACATAATCGAGGTAGTTTTTTGGCTCTGAGGATTAGTTTTCTAGAAATGCAAACTTCAATATTTATAAACAAGGAAGTTTGGACACCAAGGAATTTCCAAAATCGAATATTCTCAAAGATATGCAATAAACACAAATTCGGTTTTCATAACTCTTGGAAATGCACTGTCCAAATTTTGACCAAAATCCCAATAGAAAAATCCATAATCAGTAAATGCACATTACTAATTATTATTTTTTAAAGATATGCATTTAATTTCTGGAAATTAAATAGCATATAAAAACTAAGAAACCTTAATTAAAATATTCTCGATTTATTTCGATCCTGGGATTCTCCTTTAGCTATTAAGGAATATATTAGAGCATTGCTCGTTTGAACCCACCAAGCGTTGGTATGTCAAGTTTGGTTGTCATATTTTAGTGAATCAAAACTCATTTAAAAAGTCGCTTGATTATTTACTAGAGTCAACTTCCGTATAGGTTAGCTTGAAAGTATTAGGATTTGAGACTTACAAGTATTACATGACATGAAGACTTGAAGATGGTGAAGAAGTATGGAGATACAACGACAACAATCATCCTTCCCTGTTGATGTTAGTAATATTTGACTTGAAATGTTTCATTCCCTAACGTATCTTTCAAGTCGTGCATATTGAAAAGTAAGCTGAAAGTGTGTATGAAACTCTAGATAGACATATTATTAAGGAATACAATACGAGGTTTATTGCTTAACCATTAAATTACTTTGTATATAAGACATAGACATAATCGTTTAAATGCTATTGTGATTATGTATGGGTGTGAGTGAAGATTTCATCCTAGGAAACAATGTTTTTACATTCTTTTAAAGGAAGTAAGTTTACAAACTCGTTTGTGGATCGAAAGGGAAATCACTAGGCTTATTGGTATTGTTATTCATTGCAAATCCGTTTTGTACTACCAATATGCGTGATGTGTAGAACCGATCATAAACTTGTTTATGTACTTGGTAAAACTATTCACGTATGCCTGACTCAAGTTATTGGTCTAACTTTTATTAGTAAAACCGATCTTAAGTAATCACTCAAGATGGTATGGTCGATACCTTGTAAATAATAACTTTTATTAGTGAAAGGGGAACCGATCCTAGTAAGAGGTGCAGGTAAATTTACAAGAGGGGAATCGATCCTTGTAAGAGGTGCCACACGTTATTAGTGTGAGGGGAACCGATCCTATGAACATGTGCAACAAGTTCTTAGAAGTGAGGGGAACCGATCCTATGCACACGTGTACCAAATTACAGGTAGTTACCATAAGTATGTGGGGAACCGATCCTAGTTCCTAGTCAACCGAGTATTGGTAACTAGTGTGACTATGCACAATACTCACATGGAGGTAGAACCGAAACTTGTTTTGGTAGAACCGTGATACCCATGATTGGTGATTTGATAGGATAATCAATCACATGGTTCTTGGAAGTCGAATGCATTTCGTTTCCAAGATTGTAAGTATGAAAAAATACTTACAAAGTAAGGATGTCGTCATTCTTTGAACACGAGTTGTAACTCTTATCATTAATTGTTCAAAGATATTCCTTGATAGCTAAGGAGAATCCCAGGATCAAAATTAATTGAGAATCTTTTTTATTAAAGGTTTCTTGGTTTTTATATGGTATTTAATTTCCAGCAATTAAAATACATATATTTAGAAAATAATAATTAGTAATATGCATTTACTGATTATAGATTTTTCTATTGGAATTTCGGTCAATATTTGGACAAAGCATTTCCAGGAATTATGAAAACCGATTCTGTGTTTATTGCATATCTTTGAGAATATTCGGTTTTGGAAATTCCTTGGTGTCCAAACTTCCTTGTCTATAAATACTGAAGTTTGCAATTCTAGCAAACTAATCCTCAGATCCAGCAAAACTACCTCAGTTGTGTTGTTACTGGTGGAGCCGCCTATCGGAGAGGAGAGTACCCTAATTAGGAGAAATATCTTACGGCCGCTCGGTTTAAAGACTTCTTTGGGATTGAGAAGCTCTATTAGTACCGTTGGTGGGAAACTAGATAATTGCGGTTTATTATTTGTTTTCGATTGATTTGATTGACTAACGGTGGTTGAACTTTGATTGCACCTAATTTGTTTATGCTTGAGAATCTTCTCTCCTTATATAAGATTCACTCAAACTAGATCGAAGTTTCGACGGGGATCTTTAGACTGTTTGTAGATCTAAAGACGTCTTGTGATAATCAGGATGTTAACGGACTCCATTCTCGTGTGGATTGATCATAAGAGATTCAAGTTGATTGTGTGTAGGTGTATTGAAGATCAAAGAAGATTTGAAGACAATATGACTTTTTGGGTTCATAATCTTTGGTGTGCATAATACTTGTTTTTACCTGAAAGGGATCGACTATAATCCGATTTATCTTTGTGATAATCGTTGATTCATTAGTTGTGTAGATCGGCATCAACACACTTCTATGTGATTAAAAGTGTTGGTTGCTTAAGGCTTACAATCACTTTGGTGATTGGTAAGAAAGAGATCTAAGGACCCGACAAAGGTGTTTATGTGTTAAACGAGAGAGCCTTTGTCAAACTCATATCACTTGGTTGAAAAGAGTTGTTAGTTTGTTTCGAATGTATTTGTTGTTCCTTTCTTGTTTGGAATACGAACCAAAGGAATTGTTCCAAGTGCGTGACTTATTGCAAGTTGGAGGCCTTGTGAGGATACGAGGAAACTAGGTGAACTATAGGTTTAGTTGCTTGGTCTCAACTATACGAAGTTGGTTTAGATTTTGTATAGCGACTTAATTCTGAGAGTATTCAATCTGGACTAGGTCCCGAGGTTATTCTGCATTTGCGGTTTCCTCGTTAACAAAATCTTGATGTGTCTTTTACTTTTCTATTTCCGCAATTATAATTGTTTATTATAATTAGAAGTAAAATACACAAACGTTAATTCACATTTACTTGATAGATAATCCTATAGTGTTTGGTTAAGTCCGAACCTATTATCAAGTAAACATACTTTGTTTTTGTATTGTCTCGATCTCGTATACATAGACGATCACACAAAGTGTGAGACCGATTTGTTGTATTGTCTCGACTCAGTCCATAGACAATCACTTTCGGAAAGAAGGGACTTATAGGTGGAAAAGTTTTATATTGAGGTATATTTGGGTACCCTCGTCTTTTCAATTATTATCAGAGCAGGCAAACACGAAAAGATCCAACAATCTGTGTTTGGTGCGATCCAACCTATAAGAAATGAATCCAATGATTGATTCTGTTAACGTTCTAAAGATTTTAAGTGGTCTTCAAGAAGACACTGAAGAGTATTTCTCTACCATTGTTGAGATGTTAGACAAACAAGTTGAACAGAACCAGTCATGTACTAATGAAATTAGTAATATCATGTCTGATAGAGGACTGGTCAAAATAATAGATAATCCTATTCTAGGAAAATCTCAAGATTGTTCAACGTCTACATCCGAACATTCAAGACAGACCAGACATTCTCTTAAAAAGGGGTGGGAATGCCTTACTCAGAAAACTTTCGTTGCAAAACATCTGATTAAACGTGTTATAGGACTTTATAAAGACCTAACAAGACTCCCTAAGTCTGGTGAACAATGTCTTAGAGCATTTGCCCTCAAAACAACCTCTCCATTCCAATGGTTTCTAGATAGTGGATGTAGCAGACATATGACTGGTGATCTTTCTTGGTTTACAAAGACTGAAAACTACAAGGGAGGAACAGTAACATTTGGAGACGGAAGCAGTTGTCTAATTAGCAAGAAAGGTACTATCAAACTTCCAGTTATTCCCGAAATCCATGATGTTGTTTATGTTAAAGGAATGAAAGCAAATCTTCTTTCAGTTAGTCAAATTTGTGATAAAGGTCATAGAGTCATCTTAAATATGAAAGGTTATGACATTGAAGACAAGTCCGGAAAAATTATTTTTCAAGGACGAAGAAGTATGAACAACTGTTATCTACTCGATATACGATAAATTTATCGCAACTTTGACTAAGGTTGATTCAACCCACTTATGGCATGAACGCTTTGGTCATGTTAACTCTAGGAATGCTTGGAAAGCTCATCAATCGTGAACTTGTCGAGCGTTCCCAAAATAAATAATAAAGTATAAGGTGTTTGTGGTGTTTGTCAAAAGGGTAAGCAAGGTTCCCCACAAACTTTCTAGAGATATACCCACTCGTGCTCCTATCGACTTAATCCATATGGATCTGTTTGGTCCAATTCAAAAAGCTACTGTTGGAGGGAAGAAATATGCTTTAGTAATGGTAGATGACTACACACTTTTTACACGGGTTGCCTTCTTGAAACACAAGAATGATACTCTTGAGGAGTTTAAAATCATTGTGAATAGAATTCAAAATGAACAAGGTCGCAAACTTAGGAAAATAAGAAGCGACCGTGGTACAAAATTCAAAGATGCAAAAGTATATGAAAACTGAAATGAACTTGGAATTAGTCATCACCACCTCCTTCAGTATTCCAAACGTGTCTTAGTAAGCCACCCATGGAAACCAAGTTAGGTGTGAGCAAAACCTTTGCTTTGCTCTTAGGTTGTTCTCGAAGAGTACATTAAAGCGAGATATCATCTAATTTGATATTGCTAGGAATGTCTTTGGATGATTTAGTAGGTGTGTTTGAAGAGCTTGCTAACAAGTTGTACATGAATTCTTCAACTAACGGGACACGGTTCTTTAATATTATACTTGAA
The DNA here is from genome assembly GCA_023531295.1 of Papaver armeniacum. Classification (NCBI taxonomy): domain Eukaryota; kingdom Viridiplantae; phylum Streptophyta; class Magnoliopsida; order Ranunculales; family Papaveraceae; genus Papaver; species Papaver armeniacum. The sequence continues at coordinate 658,404 of JAJJWW010019147.1, forward strand.
GTCAAATTTCGACTTAAACTCGTGGGTTGTAAATACTAGTACGGGATTTGAGTCTTAAATTTGTGATGTAATTCTTGTGTGTTGTATAATGGATTAGTTGTGGTAAAATTGCTCCCATTGACATTATGGAAAGAATTAGTAGAGAAAAATGAATGGAATTTGAGGAAACCACTAGAACAACATCGCCTTTTTAATACCGAAAGAAGAATGTAGAGTCTTGGCTATGCCTATTGAGAGTGATCGAAGATCTTGGTAAGTGAGGGACTTACCGGAGACCGAGTCTATATAAATTTGGTTTTTTCAAGTGTTGAGGGGAGAGTTGAGAGAGAAAAAAAATGAAGGGAGGGAAATAGATGGAGTTTTAGGAATGTTTGGTGACTCCCACTTGGTGTAGTAGATACTGTTAATAAGCAAAAGACACTCTCACTATCCCTTGTGGATGAGATTATTGTTTCCATGTCATTACCAATATCCCTTCCTTTTATCTACTAACAAAGCTCTAGATGGAGAAACTCTTTGTATGATCAGATGTTGTGTTTTTCTCCCTCTCCGAAACTCCAAATGAAAGAGTACTATATTAATTAATAATATGATTTCGAAGTGAATTTCTCGGTTGTGGTTAAAAGCTGAACAAAGCTCTCATCTGAGAACTTCTGGCCCCACCGGGGTATATTTCAGCCAATAGGATCGTCCTGTTATTTCACACCACCAATACTTCATCCGGGAGCACCCAGAATTCATGTGTTTAGATTTGTTTCTTTGCCTTTTTTGTTGCACACGAAAATATGTGGGTGCGGAAAGTATTATCTTTTTTGCATACTCTTTTTAGTTTTCCCTGATCTCATAATTCTCTCTCGGATTTGTGTTTTAATGCAAATTTTTATTTTTATTTTTATTTCTTTGCTTTCTCACAATATTTACTAGAAGTATTCGTTTGCTTAGCTACAAACGAAATCATAAACCCTAGACAGTCGAACTCTTCTTTTCGGTATCTACTTCTCATTCGCAGTGCGATTCATAACACTCAAACATATTGTTTTATAAATCTATTGCAAAAGGTTTGTTTTCTTAGATTTTTTTGTTCAATAAACTCTTACGGTGCTAACTTTTGAGATTATGCGAAGTGATTTCAAGGAAGAAGCACGGAAACATACTTTTTATGAAGAGAGAACAATTATCACTTGCATATTAATTTGCGGGTCAAGTTCACAAAAACCTTAACTCTGTACATTCTTGAAAAACCCTAACTTTATTTTCCGTTATGTTCTTTCTTTTCCGTTCACTTTCGGGTGTGCATGTCATCTGTTTGACCTCTCCGGGTTTGAGATGTGTTTGTTATTTCGCTTAACTGAATCATAGTTAATATTGTAATTGTAGATTGGTTTTTTCGAGGTCCTTTGTTCAAAGGGTTTGAGGAATAACATCTCCTTTGGGATATTAGGTTGATAGATTTGGCTAACAAGCCGGGATGGTGATTACAAATAAAGGTGGTAAAGCTTGTCAAACGAGAGAGATAATTTTCCCATTTTCAAATACTTTTTTTTTTTTTTTAATTTACATCGAGAATGCATCCAGGTTTCATCCTTGCTATTTTTAAGTTTAAGTCAGGATGAATCCAGTTTCATCCTTGCTATTTTTTTTTGTCCATTTCACCCATACTAATTTTTACTCGTCCATTTGAACCAGGTTTTAAAAATATTTGGACAAATGACCCATTTCCGTAATTACAAAATAAATGCTATTGTGAATGGAAATATTAAGATACAATGAGATATTAATGTCTACCGACTTGACGTTACTTCCAGAATTTTGGCTGTGTCGGGTTTCAGTTCCTACATATTGTTATGTAATTGTGTTTGGCTTTTAGACTGTCTCGCATATTAACAGTTTCTATTGGAAAAATGTTTTTAATTTGCCTTATTTTATTAGTTTTGATTTTATTAATTTGCCTATTTTTTGGTTATACTTTTGGTTCTATTATTTGCCTGTTTTTTGTTTTAGTATTATCAATTTTAGTAATTGAATACTTTTAGTGCTTATTCTTCTGTTTTATACTTCAAATTTTGAATTCCTAAAAACTTAGTGGCAACAAAGCACACAACAAAATATTTAGGCCGTGTAACGCACGGGCGTAATAACTAGTATCTGCACGTAGTTAGTTGATTTGTTGTGTCCTGTGTGAGTGAGTGAGTCATCATCATCTTCGACGACTGCATGTACGCTTAATCGAGACCGTTCAATTGCATGCAATCTCATGTTCTAAATTTAAGAGTGATTAGTCCCAACGAAGAGTGGTGGTATTTAAGAGTGATTAGTCCCAACGAAGAGTGGTGGTACAAAGGTATACAAAGTACTAGTACTAGTTCTTAACAATAAAAAAGGAAAGCACGAAGGACTAGCAGCACAAAATTACTGCAGATTGGGTGCACAAAAAGTTTTGATGCCATATGTGTTCATTCAGTAATGTGTCATACCCCGGAAACTTAATGATATCTTGGGCAAAGAAACATGTACCGAATTGTATAAATAGTACTCCATTGAACATTCAAAAGTGAACTTCTGTAAAAAAAAAAAACTCTAAGAAAGAATATATTTAGCAGTAAATTTTAATCTAGAGGAGTTTCTGAGTTTTTTAAAAAACCTTATTTGTAATATGGAGATACTAATAGTACATTTTAAAATGAGGAAAATCCAAAAATTAGAGGATGCGGAATGTTGGGTTAACCGCAAGTTTTTGATGCATGAAACGATAACAATTGAGTTGAACTTTTTTATTGTATTTTGGTGAGAGATGTTTTTTTTTTTTTGTTTTTTTTTTTTTTTTCTCTTTTTGTTTTTTTGTTGTTTTAGAAGTGAGAGATGTTCATTAATGATCATCTCTCTGCACAATCACAAAAACAGATAAGGAAATTGGTGGATTTTAATGCGCTACTAGTTCCTTTTTTTTAACCTGGCGAGATTGGGGTATATCCAGATTAATTGGGGTATACCCATTTTATTCCCATCCAAACTAGTGTGTTAAGGGGTGTCTAAAAGGTGTTAAAAGACCAAATTGCCCCCCCCAAAAAAACATGCCGACCAAAAATTCATCCAAAAAATATTCAAAATCTTTTTCCAACACTCTAATTTTTTTTTTTTTTTGAAACTGAAAAATTGAATTGAAAATTAAATAGCGGTTACATTGTGTGCATCCTTATGCAGTTGATCAACAATTTCAACCGGAGGAGCTATAATCCAAACACCACTAATAAATTGAGTTCTAGCTAATTTGGAAAGAGAGTCTGCCACTTTATTTTTTTTTGTTTGGGCACATAGCTACATTGCCAAAAGGAACGAATACTTAATAAATTTTTGATATCTAAGATCAAGTTATGTAATCGCCAGTCAATGTTTATAGTATCTCCCATGACTGCGTCCACTACAAGCTTTGCATCCGGCTCAAAGGTCACTTTCCAGATTTTTCTCCAAAGCCCATTGCATTGCTTCCCATAGAGCTTTACTCTCGCCTTGCTCACGGACTATACGCCTTGGTTAGATAGATACACTTTGATCCATGATGTGCACTGCAAAATCACGACAAATTAGTCCAATTCCACCAGTATTGTTACTAGAAATAAATGAGCCATCAGAATTAATTTTAAAGTGACCCTGTAATGGTGTTATGAGGTTCTAGTACTCTATTGTTTTTGAGAGGTTTATAATCTAAGACAGCAAATTCCCTTTTGCATCTTTGGATGATATTTTCAGGAGATAGTGTTGCTCCATTGAAAACAACATCGCACCTAGAAATCGAGATGCACCAAGCTATGATCCCTATTTTGCAAAGATCGGTTTTTGTATCTCGTCGACAATTAATTTGTCAAACCAATCACATATCCATTCGGCTAACAAGGTACCTGATTGCCAATTACCAAGTGGTGCAGTGGTTGGCATGCTCCCTCCCACTGCGGAGGTAGGGGTTCGAACCCTGTAATTGCTGAAATCCACTCCAATTTAAGGAGTTTGGATGTAGTCCAGGGACCACTAGTCTAGGGTATCAAAAAAAAAAAAAAAAAAAAAAAGGGTACCCTGAACAGTGTGTAGACCCATAAGAGCGAACCAAATAGCCTTGGAAAAAGGACAATCAAGAATAATGTGGGATGTTGTTTCCAGTTCATGAGAACAAAATGGACAGCTGAAGTTCTCATCTTGAATAATTCCTTGAAGCCTATCTCTTGTTGGAAGTATCTTCTTAACACATTTCCACATGAATTGTTTTGTTCTTGGCAGAACTGGCAGTCTCCACAGCTTCTTAAAAATACTCTGCATTCTTGGTCCCACCTTTGAAGTGTTACCATTTCTATCTTTGAGCATTTACGTTATAAGATGACTTTATCGAAAATTTGCCACTTTTTTCAAGTGTCCATATCAGTTTATCCTCTTGAGAAATATGAATAGAGATGTTCGAATTAGAGCAGCAACTTGGGAGTCAAATAGAGAAAAGATCGAGTTCTACATTCCAACCACTTGAATCTCTGAGAGAATAATTGGTGAAGATAGATATAATCTTGAGCATGAGAAGCACTACTTTTTGGTTACGGAGGGAGAACCGGTTCGGATCCATCTATGCATCCATATTAAGATTTTTCTACCATTACCCATACACCAAAGAACTGTGTGTTTTGATGAAAGGCGATTCGGAGGAAATACTTTTCCAAGACCATGTTGAATTGTCCTTTTCTGCAGCATTAAAGATGTTGCCATCATGAAAGTATTTAGCTTGTAAAGGCGAGCAAATGGAAGAAGTATCGAACACGGTTTCCATCTTTGATTTTGCAAGGAGAGCTCTATTAAATAAATGTAAATCCACTGAAACCAAGACCTCCTTCTTCTTTAGAGTTATTCACATTTCTCCAAGTAATGAGATGCTTACCTCTATTAGATTTTTTGTTTCTCCAAAACTTTTCTGTAATGAATTTAATTGATCAATTGTATTATCGGCGACTTGAATGTTGTCATGTGATGAACCGGAATCGCATTTGTAACATTTTTTTATCATAACTCCTCTTCCGACTTGGACATATTTGAACCATTCCATCTTGAGAGTTTGTTTTCCATTTTACCGACAAGGCTTGAGAAAGGTATTTTCTTGTTTCTACCAACAAAAAATGGGAGCCCTAAATATTTCTCTTCTTCAATATTCAATTGCCTGACCTGAAGTAATCCACTGATAAGCTGATAAGAAACTGGATTCATATTGTTACTGAAATAGACTATGATTTGTGGAAATTTATGAGTTTACCGAGCAAGAACCGAAATCATGAATTAGACTAAGAAGCTTGTTAGTTTGCACCTGATTTGCCTTACAAAAGAGTAAGCAATCATCTGCAAACAACAAGTGATTCATTTTTGGAGCACTTCTTGAGATCTTCATGCTGTCAACATATTCATATTCTCACAATGATTCATTTGTCTTGAGAATGCTTACATAGCTAGGATAACTAGATAAGGAGATAGGGGATCTCCTTGTCTAATTCCTCTTGAAGGTTTGAATGGTGTAGTAGGAGAACCATTAACCATGATTTCCACCTAAGTAGTACTGATACACTGCATGATGAGGTGACAAAATTTATCAGAAAAATCAATTTTTTTGAGCACATCCATGAGAAAGGACCATTCAAGTCTGTCAAATGCTTTTGACATATCCATTTGAACTAAACATATATTTTCGAGAGATGAGTCTACCAGGAACATATACGGATCGCATTGGAGAAATGATTCTCTCTATGAGTTTCTTTAGTCTTAGGGAAATAATCTTGGAGATAAGCTTGTATATTGTGTTACAAAGAGCAATGGGTCTAAAATCTTCAAGGCTTGTGAGCTGATGAACTCTTAGGAATTAGAGTTATTCTAGTATTGTTGAGTTTCTTTAGAATGAAGCTCAACTGTTTTGCAAACATCATCTTGCACTATAAGCCACCGAGATTGATAAAAACCAGGAGGAAACCAAATCTGGACACGGAGAAGTCCAAGGGTCCATTAATTTGAGTGCATGATGAATTTCTTGTCTTGAAGGAAGCGAAATTAAAGCAACATTGTCTTCATCGATATACGAGGAAGGAATGTGTTGCAAGAAGTGTTCCTTTGTCATTTGGATTTGAAGTAGTACTAATTCTTTTGAAGTGTAAGACAAGAAGTTCCTCAATAGATTTTACACCATGTACCATCATTTGACTTGAAGGGAGTCTATCTGTTTCTTACCCTTCTTTGGTTTGCTCACGAAGTGAAAATATTTTGTGCTCTTGTCTAAATCATTGTAATAATGATCCTTAGACTTATGTCTATAAGAGGAAGCTTGTATTTCATTTAGTGAGTCAATTTCCTTCTCTAATTTTAAAACCTTTTAGAGTATGAATGCCTTGGACATCTGTGTGTTGAAGTTGAGCCGATTGTTGTTGCGTGTCTTGTAATTCTTCCTTGTATATTTCCAAAGTTGTTTTTACTCCACAAAGATAAAATATGTCTAGTATTTGACAATTTATCGACATGATGTGGTGATCCAGTATCGAAACCCAAGCATTCTTGATTTGATTCACACAAGTGTCATTTTGTAACCAATGTTCAAAGAATGTCCATGTTTTGTTTGAGCTGAAAAATTAGTATACAAAGACTGCAATATTGGGGCATGGTCTAAGCCTTTTATAGGAAGATGAAGTAATCTAGAATGCAGGGAAAGTGATAAGCCAATCATTATTAACTAGGGATCTATCTAGTCTAGATTTGATTCTACCAGTTCCATGACTATTACTAGTCCAAGTAAAAGGTTTCCACTATAACCTAAGTCCACTAATTCAGCTTCTCTAATGAGATCTATAACATCATCAGAGGTAGTATTAGTGTTTGTATTTCTCTCAGACAGATCAAAAGTGATGTTTAAATCTCCAATAAGGACCCATGGAATTTTAACCACTTTCTTGAGATTCTTAATGTATTCCCATTGAGCGGGATGGTTTTTCTCTATAAGGTGTGCCATGGACACATGAGAGAAACCATTCTCCTCTGGAGTCATTATTTACAAGAGCATGAAACATATTGGAGGAGGAATTTATAATTTCTAAACAGAAACCGTCTTTCCACATTAAAACAATGCCACCTGACTTGACCATACGAAGGGACATAAGTAGTATTGGGCATTCTTAGACAATTAGTGAGCTTAAGAACCCTATTATCATTTATCTTAGTTTCACATAAGAAGATGATGTCTGGGGAATAAAGATTATTAAGATGCTGTTGATGGTGGTTTTTAAACAAGGGGTAAAATCGTAAAACCCCATGACCTAGTGTTACATGACACATTAACTAAGAGCATTTAACTCGGTGTAAATAATTAATAGGGGTATTTTTTCAAAATACCAGATTAGGGTTTCGACCACGAACCCTAATTCCAAAACCAAGCCAGCATCTTTGCGCGCCATGGCAACAATGCCAAACCAAGCCGCACACTGCTGCGCACCATGGCAACAATGCCAAACCAAGCCGCACACTGCGCACCATGGCAACAATGCCAAACCAAGCCGCGCATGCGCACCATGGCAACAATGCCAAACCAAGCCGCACACTGTGGCGCACCATGGCAACAATGCCAAACCAAGCGCACATTTGCGCACCATGACAACAATGCCAAACCAAGCCGCACACTGCGCACCATGGCGGCGACGCCAAAACCAAACTACATATCGCACTCATTGGCAACCATGCCAAACTAAGCCGCTATGCCATTGGCACATGCCAAATATAGCGCCCTAGGCTTGCAAAACGTGCAACTTGAGTCAACATGGCCGTACGTGCCATTGGCACATGCCAACACGTACCACAAGCCATATTTCCAAGCCGCTATGCCATTGGCGCATGCCAAATGTAGCTCCCTAGGCTTACAAACCATGCAACCTAGGCCAAGTCGGCCACGCATACCATTGGCACATGCCAACATGCTCATTGGTAGCTTTTCTTACCAAGGCCACTACGCCCTGCGACCCACGCATGCCATTGGCACATGCCAACATGCTCATTTGGTAGCTTTTTCCTACCAAGGCCACGGCCCTAACGACCACGCATGCCATTGGCACATGCCAACATGCTCGTTGGTAGCTTTTTCTTACCAAGGCCACGGTCCTAACGGCAACGCATGCCCTTGGCACATGCCAACATGCTCATTTGGTAGCTTTTCCTACCAAGGCCACGGCCCTAACGGCCACGCATGCCATTGGCACATGCCAACATGCTCGCCGGGTAGCTTTTCCTACCAAGGCCACGGCCCTAACGGCCACGCATGCCATTGGCACATGCCAAGATGCTCATTTGGTAGCTTTTCCTACCAAGGCCACGGCCCTAACGGCCACGCATGCCATTGGCACATGCCAACATGCTCGCCGGTAGCTTTTCCTACCAAGGCCACGTCCCTAAGCGCCACGCATGCCATTGGCACATGCCAACATGCTCATTGGTAGCTTTTTCTTACCAAGGCCAAGGCCCTAACGGCCACGCATGCCATTGGCACATGCCAACATGCTAGCTTTTCTTACTAAAGGTAGCTTTTCTTGGCACCAAAGCCACGGCCTAATTGGACACGCATGCCATTGGCACATGCCAAACACACACGTGGTAGCCTAACTTGCAAACCGTGCAACCTACCACCAAGGCATTCCGCACATGCCATTGGCACATGCCAAACACACATTGTGGTAGCCTAACTTGCAAACCGTGCAACCTACCACCAAGGCATTCTACATGCCATTGGTACATGCCAAACACACTGTATTTGGTAGCCTAATGCAAACCATGCAACCTACCACCAAGGCATTCGCACATGCCATTGGCACATGCCAAACACACACGTTGGTAGCCTAACTTGCAAACCGTGAAACCTACCACCAAGGCATTCCGCACATGCCATTGGCACATGCCAAACACACCTTATTTGGTAGCCTAACTTGCAAACCGTGCAACCTACCACCAAGGCATTCGACATGCCATTGGCACATGCCACACACGCCACTAGCAAGTCCGGCATTGCCACTTACACTCAACGTACAACCTACCACCAAGGCATTCCGCACATGCCATTGGCACGTGCCACGCACGCCACTAGCGGCTCTGGCATTGCCACTTGCGCTCGAAGTACAACCCGCAACAAGGGCATTCCGCACATGCCACACGCGCCACTAGCGGCGCCACTTGCACTCAAGGTGCAACCAACGAGATATCAACACAAGGCGAGGGATGCTTTCCGGGGTTTTGGTTTGGCGGTCCCATGGCTTGCGGCGTACACTACGCTCACATTAAGAAAGCGTGAAAAGGAATAAAGCGGTCAAATAAATGAGGAAATAATGGTGAAAACGTTTTCACCTATTAACACCATGCGGTTACCACCTCCTCCCATTATTTCACCCTTTACTCTCTTCCTTCATGAGGCCGGTACGTTTCAATCTCGACTTGTATAAATAGGTCTTACCTATTTCCACCGGACAACAAGTCTCGGTCGGAGAAAAATACTACACTCTCGTAAAGGCAACTTTGCAAGCTCTCCCAAAAGCTTTCATCTCTTGCAAGCTTCCCAAGCTTTTTACTTTACGATACAAGTCGAGATACTACTCTCCTGCACTATTCTGGTCTCAACACCTTTCTTGGCTTCCCTCCCCAAATCAACCCCTTCTCTTCCACTTTGTGACCGAAGCAAGTCCGGAACGGCCATTTCTTGGTTTAGGCCGGACTTGTACAGATTGATCTCTCGAATCTATAAAGTGCTCACGTGCAGCACATTTGTTTAGGGTTTGAACCAGTTTCTCACTCACCTACGAATTTACTGAAATCGGCAGAAACGATTTTTACCCATAAACAATTGGCGACTCAATATGCGACCCATAAACACAGCGGGAGGATTGATCTATCGGCTACAATGTCAGACTGTCGATCTCGTTCTTCGACCCAGATGTCAAGATGGTAGGGGAAGGCGACTCAATCAAACGCAACTAATGAGACAACAGGTTACCGATTGTAAAAACTACACAAGAAAAGCGGGGACTCGTTGAAGATGCTACCGGTGATTGGGGACTTCTTGGCGATGCTACCGGCAAAACCGCCTTTTACATGAAGAGAGGCATGTTCGCAAAAACCTATGAAGTGAGTAAATTCAGATCACGCAAGATATACGATTTGTTTTAGTTTCTTAGTAAAACCATTATACTACCGAGTATTGTGCCTATTGCTAGCACGCACTTTCATAAAAGCAATATTCCTTTCCCAAAACATAATCGAAAGTCATATTATCAAAACCATTCATCCCGAGAAATAATCCAATATCCTCAAAAGCTACCGGTATCTACCAAAAACCGGTCAAACTTTGAACCCGGATATCAATATGTCTTTCAAAAAAAAAAAAAGAGAAAAAGAACCTAAATAAAAGTTTAACGGAGAAACATTCAAGGAAAATCATCCAGCGAGGTCATTCTTCTTGAGAAAGTCAACTTTGCATCTTCAAGAGCCGCTCTCTTCATAGTCAACATCTTGGAAAGTTCTTCGAGTTCCACCTCTGTCGTGCAATCTCCTCGGCGGAAAGGCTTTCGATTGCCGCATCTTTCAACTTTTGGATCTCAAAGCAAGGCCTTCGACAAACCACGAAGTGTTGAACTCATTTTCTACGCACACGTCGCGATGGTGCTCCCGAGTCGGCAATAACGTCTTCAGAAACGGTGTGACCAATCACCTCACGCATATCCTCGATGGAAGATAAAGCCTCTTCCACACGCTTAACCGTGCAAACCGACTAGTGACTTTCTTGGTTGTGGCCATATTTCCGTATTTCTCCAGGATTCGGTGTACAACGCCTCGTGCTTAGCCCACGTTGAAGCCGCCAACCAAGACATGACCTGGATAAGGAACCAAGTACGGAGGATCAAAAATGGCGCTGCACCTGGCCTCACGGCTCGCAAAGGGTCTTCCTCCATGTCTACGGCAACAACCATCGAGAGAATCATCCGCCGTTTGAGCCACATCCGTGCCGGCAATTGGCTAACGCCCATCTCCAAGTCACCGAGCGGTGGTCACCAAAGGCAAGTTTTCGTGTGCCTCTACCCTTAATCATCCTCCGAATCGGATTCCTCCTGCGAACTCGAGTTAGACATTTTTCAAAAAGAAGAAAGAGAAGAAAGAGAAAAGAAGCGCGAAACTCACCGAACCACTTCCCCGAAAAAGAACCGGTCTTGCCAGAGGAATCACTCTCACTCGTCGAACTTTCTTCTTTCTACGACTCATCACCGCTATGAGAAGGCTCGGTCTTTGCTGCAATTCTTTGAAATTGCCGTCTCTCGCAACGTGCAAGGGCGCGAAAGCATTAACACTACCGAAGCCCCTGGAAGAAACAAGACACATGTTTTCAGCAGAAATTCACGCGTTTTGAGGTAAAACCAATGAAGAAGCGACACATACCTAGTTATTGGAAGAACTGAAAGACACGAGAGCTGTGGAAGGATCTTTTGAAACCGTCCGGAACCCGCCAGCACGATTTTTCGTTCTCCGTTCCTTGGCCTGGGGACTTTCCGAGTTGCTAGGCAACTTTCGCTTGAGATCTCTCAACATTGGATACTTCTTCAAAAGCTGGGGAAGGTTTACAACGAACGTTCTCCACCACGTTATTCACAAAAGCTTGGATCATAATAAACTCGTCACACCGAACTCATTATAGCCAAAGGTCGTCGAAGTTACTCTTCCCATTTGTAAGAAGGAAGGCGGATACCCGGCTCGAGGGCACGGCATTGAGAGCGCACGCAATGAATCCTTAGGAAGCACCTATTTGGTAAGCAAGAGGTACCCCTTGATCGAAACCCATGTGACGAGCAAAGCACGGTCAATATTGTAAGCGGCTATTCGGAAAGACCCCATGAAGAAAGATGGCATATCTTAGGGCAAGCGGCTTTGAATGAACAAATTTTCACCAACACTCAAATCGCCATCGGAAGACAAAGACATGAGCGGAGCGAGAAGCAAATGTGTCAATTTGAGTCACCGACCTATGGACCAGGCTCCCATGGGCAAAATTTGATTTCATACGACTTATCAAGAAGACTAACCAAGCTCACGCCAACTCTTGGACCTTTGTTCACCCATCGAAGAATTCGAGAGCCGCCCCAACTCGCGGGAATCGAAGGCATCGGTTCGAGCATACTTCTCAAAGTGCTCCCATAGCCGGACTTGCGAGAAAAGCAACGTGCACATATGAATTCACTTTCATGAAACCATTCGAAACTCGCATGTTCGCAACTAGGTGATCCGGATGCACATACGTGGAACCGAGGAATAGCTTGCCAATGGGAAGAACTTCACCTTTCGCCAACTTCATAGCAATCACTAGCAACTCTGGTCTTATCTCCTTCTTACAGTAACAGTCGTCAAAAATGTCTCGGACAACCAGAGAGCCAAAAGTGCTGCAACGTGAAGATCATCGCTTTTACATTCGGGTTCCAACTCGTCAGGAAACCATTGAGATATCCACCAGTGTAAAGGCACCTTTCATCCTCTTCCAGGATAGAATCCTTCGACTTCGCAGTGGAGTCTTTCCGAGAGAAATCTTCCAACTTAGCGGCAAGGTCATCCCGCATATTCCCCACACGCTGGTAGCCTAACTTGCAAACCGTGCAACCTACCACCAAGGCATTCCGCACATGCCATTGGCACATGCCAAACACACACGGTAGCCTAACTGCAAACCGTGCAACCTACCACCAAGGCATTCCGCACATGCCATTGGCACATGCCAAACACACACGGTAGCCTAACTTGCAAACCGTGCAACCTACCACCAAGGCATTCCGCACATGCCACACACGCCATTAGCGGCTACGGCATTGCCACTTACACTCAACGTACAACCTACCACCAAGGCATTCCGCACATGCCATTGGCACGTGCCACGCACGCCACTAGCAGCACGGCATTGCCACTTGCGCTCAAGTACAACCCGCAACAAGGGCATTCCGCACATGCCACACGCGCCACTAGCAGCGCCACTTGCACTCAAGGTGCAACCAACGAGATATCAACACAAACCGAGGGATGCTTTCCGGGGTTTTGGTTTGGCGGTCCTGACTTGCGGCGTACACTACGCTCACATTAAGAAAGCGTGAAAAGGAATAAAGCGGTCAAATAAATGAGGAAATAATGGTGAAAACGTTTTCACCTATTAACACCATGCGGTTACCACCTCCTCCCATTATTTCACCCTTTACTCTCTTCCTTCATTAGGCCGGTACGTTTCAATCTCGACTTGTATAAATAGGTCTTACCTATTTCCACCGGACAACAAGTCTCGGTCGGGAGAAAAATACTACACTCTCGGAAAGGCAACTTTGCAAGCTCTCCAAAAAGCTTTCATCTCTTGCAAGCTTCCCAAGCTTTTACTTTACGATACAAGTCGAGATACTACTCTCCAGGAACTATTCGGTCTCAACACCTTTCTTGGCTTCCCTCCCCAAATCAACCCTTCTCTTCCACTTTGTGATCGAAGCAAGTCCGGAACGGCCATTTCTTGGTTTAGGCCGGACTTGTATAGATTGATCTCTCGAATCTATAAAGTGCTCACGTGCGGCACATTTGTTTAGGGTTTGAACCAGTTTCTCACTCACCTACGAATTTACTGAAATCGGCAGAAACGATTTTTACCCATAAACAGATGCATAATATGCTCCCTTGTTTCCTTTCCTAAGAAGCCTTGACATTTCTAACTCATAATTTTCATTTTGATAAACAATATAGAAAGACTAAACTTGATACTCAAGTTATCGTACAGAACTATAGTATGCAGATTATAAAGAGAGTAAGAGTTGTGATAAATGTTAAACCCTATCTGAGGACAAGAATAAGAATTAATGCAAGGAATATTAAAAAGATACTTAGTAAGAATTACCAGCTTAGTAGGAGCTCCATTCATCACATGAGAAGACTCCTCTGAATCTTTAGCTCCTTCCCCAACCAAGTCATGTTCCATTGCATCCGCCTCTATTTGAAGGAGGAATGGTACCGATATTATTTTCCATGTTGTTTCCATCCTCAGTGCAAGTATCATCATCAGTTCTAGATCTCTTGTTACTCCTGTTCTCTGCCTGCTCTTTGTCTTCTTCTTCTTTTTGTTTACGACTGGCTTCATCAATTCTTTGGATCAGTTGATCCAAATCTTCAATGATTTCTACTCCATAGGTTGCTGCTAGTTCATGGATATATGCTATGTATTCTTCATTAGTGTATCTCCTTATTCTAAGCTCGTCGACCACAGTTTCACACTCTTCATCTTTATGATCGATTATGAAACATTTGGGCACAAAGCATGAGGTTTTTTTCCCGGTGAAAACGGATCCAAGTTACTCCTCCAGTGCATTGTTCCACCGTCCACCTCTGTGAAGAGGTTTTGATAAGTCAATTTTTATTATGGCTTTGATAGAACTGCCATAAACTTGTGTGCAGTCTTTTGGGTCAGTCGAAACTTTTATCCCCAATTCCTCAATAGCTTCATCGACAATTTCATTAGAATGGTGTTCCAAGAGGAGATTTTTGAATTCAACATTCCACTCTTGATGAGAGAAGACCCATTGATCAACGGAATAGTAGGGTCATACTTTAGGAGATTTAAGTGACATTTTTTTGCATTCCAAGGACCTTTTTGAGAGCGGCATTCATGACTTCCAACAGTGAAACTTGAAGAGATAAATATTCCTACCAATGGCTCTTACCTCTTTTGTTCCGTATGTCATTCAGGACTTTTTGAACTTCTTTCCTTATCTCATCCGTGTCAAAATTATCCTTAGAGAACAACTTTCCAATCAGAGTGGTACTATGGTCCTCTGCAACTTTGACAAAAGATTTAGTACCAACATCTCTTCTCATCATCTAGAGATGCCTCTAATCTGCGTGTTTTGCATTTTCCCAGTAATAACAGATATTTGGTTAATTGAAGACGAAGTCATAACTTTTGTAAGAGAGATAACAATGAAAAGGTTTGCTCTGAAAGATATAGAATGAAATGTATTTTCTAGGGTTTGAGAGTTTTTGATATAAAGAAGAAAATGATGACTAAAATAACTATAATTAGTTATAATCGAATTATCTTTTCCTTTAAGATAATTAAAGAAGATATATTTTCCAAAGACCAAGGGATATCTTCTGAAAGGAAAGTTGACAAAAGTATGAGTATTTTGCGGCTTAATAGAAGATATCCAAAAATAACGGAGAGTAATGGTAGGCCCGAGAAAGGGTATAATTTACGGCCTACGGGTTATACCGCAAGTGCACGGTGTCTTCAATGAAGACAGTGGCAAATACGGGTCGATCCACAGAGACGAGGGTATGCTCTAGTTGATTCTACGGCTTGCTAAACTGAATTCTAGTGATGTAACGGTGACAACGGATGTAACAAAGATATTTTTGTGCCGATACTGGCAGTTTTGTATTGAAGTGAACCTAAACTAAGGTAAGCAAATAGTGACGGGGGGATGCTAAGGTCTCAATTCCACCACTAACTCCTATTCGTGCTTTGAGTTGAGACTTTCTTGCTACAATGTGGTGATAAAGGCGGGGTGTCAAACCCACCACTTATCACGGGGTTTCTCCATGTTATGCTTGATTATCGGCTAAATTACTAACCTAGAGTACTTGTTTGTCTAATGAAGCACAACCGGTCAAGAGAATTAGCTATTGTGCCTAAAGTGTGAGTTTGTGGCAATCTCTCAAACATATTTAACTACGACTACAATGGATACAAGGCATCCATTGTGAAAGAAAAGTGTTGGATGCTCTTCTTGAAAACATAATTATAATTTTGAACAATCAAGATAGTTCAACAGAGTTTAAGAACATAATATGGAGTTAGGGTTTCAGTGAAACCCTAACAAAACTAATTAAAACATAAAAATGAAATACAACTGCAAATTAAACTACAATGAAGCACTGGCTAGCCCAGGCGTGAGTTCTATGAACTCAGTTCTTCTATTTATATACAAACCCCAAACCCTAGAAATTAATAAAACATAAATTAAATGAGAAATAATCTCACCCACGCCTCTGATTCGTACTCCCCTCTTGACTATTCGGCTCGGCAACTCCTTGATGTTGATGGATGAGAAAAACCCTAAATTTGTTTATCTTTAACATAGCTTCTAGGGTTTTGAGAAGCTATTTTAAAGATAAATACAACTTGGGTGTGGCGGAAAAGGGTAGTAGTTGGCTCTGGTGTCAGTGGTGGTTTCAGTGTCAGGGTATGGAGAAGAGAAAGGTGCAGGCGGCGACTGGTATGGTCGGGGCAGAGAGGGTTGGTGGTGGAAGAGCAGAGAGTTGTTGCAGAGAAGAGAGAGAAGGGAGAAGAGAAATGAGGAGGAGACTAGGGTTGTCGATGGGGGTATAGGGTTGGAGAATTTCTTTGTGAAGCACGAAAGAAAAGTCGATGCGGAAGCTTCGGCGAGCGTAGGATGAAGGCGATGGAGATCGACGGCCGAGAAAGGTAAGCGGTTTTGGTGTTTCTTTGTGGCGCAGAGTGCAGCAACGGACGATGGGGACAGGTCGAGCGGCGTTGGATGAGGAGAAAGAAATCTCAACGTCTCAGAAGAGACGGGCTCGGATCCGGGTCACGGGTTGCTCCAGCCCATGTCTTCCTTGTTGGGTTGCAACTGATTCGCGCGCGAGCTTTGGCCATCTACTCCATAGATGCTCGACTCCAATTCTTTGCTCTTTTGCTCCTCAGATTCTCAGAGCTTTATTTATTACCTAAAAACACAAAATTAATTAATACAAATATTTATTCTTGAAAACAAAGAAAATACGAATATGGGATAATATCGATTTATAAGCGCAAAAGATGAGTAAAATGCCAATAAAAATGTGTATAAATATGCACTATTTGGCACTCATCAAATACCCCCAAACACGAATTTTACTTGTCCTCAAGTAAAGCAGAAAACAAGAAATCCTAACTATACCCTGTCGCAGGTCTCTCGAATGCATTTAGCGTATGCACTAAGCCTTTAAACCCCTAGGTGTCCCTAGTGGACGAGTTGTAGTCTCGTGAGGGTTTACAAGAGGTGTACCCACAAAACCTTCTCCAACTTCAGAGTGTAAAAGAGTCTCAAGCCTCCAAGAAGCTATGAGGACATAGAGTTTACGCATGCTAGTGTGAAGTTAGAACTATCGAAGAACGCATTCTCATCCTTAAGTCTTTGAGCGAGAAGTAACCATACCATATGAAAGAATTCGGATTCGATTGTGATCATAAGTCTCAACTTCTGCCTCACCATTAGGGTTTTATGATAATTGCACTCAAAAGATCGCTTTTTAGTCTCTCATGTGTGCGAGGCAGGAGTAAAGAGAGAAATCCTGCACACGTTGTAGGTAAGAAGGATAACCTTAGAAATAAAATCTGGAGACTCCACAGAAGTGTGGACAAAAAGAATCTTTTTCTAATGATCTCTAAGAAAGGAAAATCAACCATTAGCAAGGGTGGGAGTACTCACTCACTTCTCACCCGATCGGCAATTAACATCAATCTCTCATAAGAAACCATAGAAACGTCTTCAATCTTCGGTCTTCGGTCTTCAACTATTGATGACGAACTTCTGAACTTTACAAAAACTTGACAAAATAATTTTTTTTTTTTTTTTTTTTTTTTTTTATATTATGTACAAGAAACGAAAATAATAACACAACAATTTTTTTTTTTTTTTTTTTTTTTTTTTTTTTTTTTTTATCTAAGTTACAATAAAACGATAAATTTTAAATTTTCACAAACTTCATTAATTCTCATTTTCTTTTTCTTTGTTGTATGTAAACCTTGGACTATATCAACTTTCTTCAAATATTCGATGTTGCTCCGCTTCTTGACGATGATGTGTTTCTATGGGTCTTGCTTTGATTGAGAGAGAGAATGATGCTAACTGCAAATCGATATTTAGAAGGAGTTTTCATCTTTAGACGTCACCCTCATGATTGACGGAATTAGCACTCAAGAGATCAAAAGTAGTCTTTGAAAGTGGTGCGAAGTTGGGTAGCTCACCATTCCTACCCGGAATTGACGTACGGTGACACACACTCTAAAAGCTTTTCTAGAAAGTCACAAAGAGTGAAGGTCGGTACCTCGCTTGATGTAAAATGGGTAGTCTCCACTATGGTTGATCACAATTCTACTACTAGAATATCTAAATGACACCTAATTAAGCCCTCAGGTATGGTTAAATCCAACTTTAACGCTCTAATCAACTAAGAAACCCGATTGCGTTTTCGGCACTTCCAAGTTCTGTTATTTCGGTCAGATTCTCTATGTAAGCATAGCTAAAAGCATGCTAGTGACTCTAAAATCTCTAAGAGTTGGAGGTTTTTACAAAAATTTTTTTTTTTTTTTTTTTTTTTTTTTTTTTTTTTTGAAAATAAAAGGTGAAATAAAAGACTAAAAACTCTAAATGCAAATCACACCCCCAAACCTAAATCAAACATTGTCCTCAATGTGTCAACAGATAGGAAAAAATTAAACGAGTCACATACCATGAGAACTATCTTTGAAAAGATAAAGGGAAGAGATTAGGTATGTCGGCGGGAGCAAGGTTGAGCTTCATTCGTCAAGGCTAGAATCCAATATTCTCAACGGAGATCATATCGGATTAGCATAATATATGTGCAAGAAGACTCAACCGAATCAAGAAAAGAAAAATTTAACAAGTCCTCTTTGGATTATATACAAAAATTCACCATAAACTAACAATCTAAAGAGTTGAGGATCAACCCAATAGACGATATGTACACACATTAACAGACCTTACACAAATATAATATGAGAGTGCACGTAAGACTGCAAATGGGAATGAGTTTCCCCAAACCTAAACTTGTGAGCGGGTGTGTTTGAAAGAACAAAATCTTGCAATTTTAAAGGTACATCATGCAAAAGGTCTAACTCGAAATGAGTTTTGCTAATTACGACGAGACATACATATTCCATTTGTGGCTCCTTAAGAGTGTTATACTTTGATGCAAAATGGTCCAAGAGGACTTGGGAAGCACAAAGCTCTAGGCCTAAGTTAGGCATTTTCGAAAAAGTTGGTTTTGCAATTTTGTGACAAACTACACCTAGGTTGGGTGAAGGAGTTTCAATTTGTGACTCGGGGAGAGAGGTTAGGTACATCTAAGTTATTTTCATGTATCAAATCATTTGCACCATCACATACTTTCCTAAAGTCAAAAGAGGGTAAATCATGGTCATTTTCACGGGAAATTCCACGGGTTCCACATCAATATCACATGCATGAATATCGGAAGAAGCATCATTCATAGGGTTCACGGGAGAGACACTTAATGTCATTTGAACCTAAAAATTCTATTACATTTTCAAAATACACATGCTCTTCATATTCATCATCATCATCATCATCATCATAGCAAAAATCCATCTCTCCATTCCAAATTGTAGTATTTTTAGTGTATTCATCTACCTCTAGATTAGGTTCATATTCAATGTTAGTCGCATGAGTAAGACTAGAAACACTATTTTCAATCCTATCATTTTGTAACTCAATTAGGTTCCTTTGAAGAATCATCTTGAGTTGTTCTATTGAAGGAGAGTCTTCACTAGTGGGTATGCATTCCTCATATGGATATTCATTGTATGGTTGTGCATGAGGTTCACTAGAGAAGGGAAATTCAGACATGTTGCTATATGGATGGTCATGCATTGCATTCATTTCAAGCCTAGCATTTTGCTCTATGAGTGTTTCCATTATTGATTGCAAACTAGGAGTTGGGGAGTATAAAATTGTTCATCTCCCCACTGTGGTGAATGATGCATGTGTGCGGGTTGATTATGGTCCCAATAGTCACTTCTAGACACTTCGTACATTGGATGGTTTTCTCTAGACTGTCTATAAGCATGCAAAATATAACAGTAATCATCAGGGTGGTCTAAGCCACCACATAAGGTGCAAGCATGCGTTTCAAATTGCCTAGAAAAACTAGATTCGACAGATTGCCTTTCTAAAGCAGATAGTCGAGCCTCTAATTGATCTAAAAGTGATGACTGGGTACGAGGAGAGTGTTCATTCTCAACCTGTGATGGATGATACATGTGCTCATAGTGATTAGGGTATGTGAGGTCAGGGCCCTGAGAAGGCGTATAAAATTCTCTAAAATCACTATGGTATGTGGGGGGTTCATCCTGTGAAGCGTGCCCGTAAGCACGCTCTCTAAGGGATTTGTTTCCATCCCCAGATGCAGACCAAAATCTTGACATGGTCTAGCTCTCAAATTGAACTCAAAGCCCAATTGTAATGGACTTAATTTGGTTTATTGGGTTTTTGGTTTGTTGGGTTTTTGGTTTGTTGGGTTTCATTTGGTTTGGGTGGGAAAGTTTGGTTTAAATGGATTTGGTTTTGTTGGGTTTTGGTTTATTGTGGGCTAGTTGTTTGAAACCCAGGATTTTTGAAAACTGAACAGCCCAGGTTTGTGTAAAGCCTAGTGGAACTGTGGGCTCAGTTAAAGCAGCCCGGTTCACAGTTTGGTTGATTGTGGGTTAGCCCAGTTGTGCAGGCTTGCAATGTGTGCAGACAGCCCAGCAGCAGAGGTTATATGGGCTCAGCCTATTGCACAGCCCAGGTTGCTTGTGCAAAGCCTAGGTTTTGTGAGCTCAATTGGCTACACAGCCCAGCTAATGTGTAGAGTGGGTTGAAGTTTGGTGTAAGCCCAGCTCCAGCCCAGCAGTGGAAATGTTCAACCCAGGTTATGGGCAGTGGGCTTAAAGCCTTGTGCACAGCCCAGCAGATGGGGCTTAGGTTGTATGCAGAGCTCAGTGAGTTACTACTCACAATACTAACATACAATTTCACAATTTTAAGCACAGAGAAGTGCTTGCTGCTTAGCACAGACTCACAAGATTGACACAGCTCTGCACAATGGAACGTGTGCACAGCACGGGACAGACTTATGAGCACAACAGATGAGTAAACTTATGAGATTGGTCAGGCAAGCACAAGGGGTTCAACAAGTTAGCTTCCACAGGTGGTAGCTCAAAAGAGTGCACAACACTGTAAGAGAGTGCTCAGTTTATGCACTGGGCATATGCACAGAGTAACACAACACAAATTAAACACCGCTGGCAGGTGATCAAATAACAGGGGAGCGCACAGGTTGCAGATGCAAAAGTTGAACCAAGCACAGCTCAGCAGAATAGCAGTTAGGTACAGGCTATCTCAGGTGGGCTATCACAGGCAAGTTTAGCAGGGTTTTGTGCTCACAGAGGGTTTCCCAGATGTTGGTTGTCACAGATTATGCACAGAAATTGCAGTTCAGTAAGTGAAAATGATCTAGCACTTTATACTGGTAATCATACAGAGGTGTCGACAGCTTTGGTTGACCTAGTAGAACATGCTCAGGGTACAGGGCGAATTCTAGATGGGCTCAACAGCTCACACAAGGCTCCATTGGCAGGTTATACAAATGGTACATGGCATCGAGCACAGAATGGCCTCTATAGGGTTGGCCAGATTCACAAGTGCAGCTCAGTGGAATGGGGCTGGAGTTTAAGCTCAGTATGCTAGTTTAACCTAGTTCACAGGTTATGCATGGAGTCACTTACCTGAATTGTGCTCAGAGTGTTGTGACTCAGGCCCCTTGGCCTTTTTCTCCCACTCCTTGGGCTTGCTCAGCAGCACAGCAAGCACAAGAGCAAGCTCAGCAGGTTCAGGCTTTGGTTGCTCAGCAGCAGCAGCAGCAAAGTAGCAACACAGGTACCTCAGGTTCTGCGCCTGTTCTTTTCTCCTTTGGTTTGGCTAGCACGGTATGGTAACTCACGGCTAGCCGGTGCTCAGACTTGCAAAGTTTAAAGCAATGACCAAGAGATGTGCATAGTTTGAACAAATTTAGCTATGACTACTCTTCAGCAATGCTTCAAACTGCTCTCCTGAGTTACAACTCAGGGCAGAATAAGATTCACAAATGCACAATTACAATAGAGCGTGTTTGAGTTAATCACAGGGGCTGATGATGATGCAAAGATGCCAATCAGTTAAGCTAAACCAATGAATACACAACTAAATTATAACACAAAGAAGCTGAGTTACAGCTACAATGCAAGGTAAAGATGCAGGAATGAAAAACTATGCTCAGCTGCACAGCCAAGATGGCTGTGCTGTGGACTGACTGGGGAAGATTAAAGAGTTACACTAAGAAAATAAGCTAAGTTACAATGCAGGCAAATAACTTACAGAGGCAGTTTACAAAAATTTAAACTAATCAAAGATTGATAGACAAATGTAACATGGATATGTACAGGGGAGAAAATCAGTAAAGCTTAGCCGAAAATCGATAGGGCACGCGCCAAGTCCCCGGCAGCGGCGCCAAAAACTTGGTAGGCCCGAAAGGGTATAATTTACGGCCTACGGGTTATACCGCAAGTGCACGGTGTCTTGATGAAGACAGTGGCAAGTGCGGGTCGATCCCACAGAGACGAGGTATGCTCTAGTTGATTATGGCTTCTTAACTGAATTCTAGTGATGTGACAACGAGATGTAACAAAGATATTTTTGTGCCGATCTGGCAGTTTTGTATTGAAGTGAACCTAAACTAAGGTAAGCAAATAGTGACGAGGGGATGCTAAGGTCTCAATTCCACCACTAACTCCTATTCTGTGCTCAATGAGTTGAGACTTTCTTGCCACTGTGACGGATAAGGCGGGGTGTCAAACCCACCACTTATCACGGGGTTTCTCCATGTTATGCTTGATTATCGGCTAAATTACTAACCTGAGTCTTGGTTTGTCTAATGAAGCACAACCATCAAGAGAATTAGCTATTGTGCCTAAAGTGTGAGTTGTGGCAATCTCAAAACAGATTTAAACGACTCTGATGGATACAAGGCATCCATTGTGAAAGAAAAGTGTTGGATGCTCTTGTTGAAAACATAATTATAATTTTGAACAATCAAGATAGTTCAATGAGTTTAAGAACATAATATGGAGTTAGGGTTTCGGTGAAACCTAACAAAACTAATTAAAACATAAAAATGAAATACAAGCGCAAATTAAACTACAATGAAACTTTGGCTAGCCCGGGCGTGAGTTCTATGAACTCGGTTCTTATTTATATACAAACCCCAAACCCTAGAAATTAATAAAACATAAATTAAATGAGAAATAATCTCACCCACGCCTCGATTCGTACTCCCCTCTTGACTATTCAAACTCGGCAACTCCTTGATGTTGATGGATGAGAAAAACCCTAAATTTGTTTATCTTTAACATAGCTTCTAGGGTTTTGAGAAGCTATTTTAAAGATAAATACAACTTGGGTGTGGCGGAAAAGGGTAGTAGTTGGCTGGTGGTGTCGGTGGTGGTTTCGGGTGTCGGGGGTATGGAGAAGAGAAAGGTGCAAAGGCGGCGGCCAGTATGGTCGGGCGAGAGAGGGTTGGTGGTGGAAGAGCAGAGAGTTGTTGCGAGAGAGAGAGAGAAGGAGAAGAGAAATGAGGAGGAGACTAGGGTTGTCGATGGGGGTATAGGGTTGGAGAATTTCTTGTGAAGCGGGCAAAGAAAGTCGATGCGGAAGCTTCGGTGAGCGTAGGATGAAGCTGATGGAGATCCGACGGTCGAGAAAGGTAAGCGGTTTTGGTGTTTCTTTGTGGCGCGAGTGCAGCAACGGACGATGGGACAGGTCGAGCGGCGTTGGATGAGGGAGAAAGAAATCTCAACGTCTCAGAAGAGACGGGCTCGGATCCGGGTCACGGGTTGCTCCAGCCCATGTCTTCCTTGTTGGGTTGCAACTGATTCGCGCGCGAGCTTTGGCCATCTACTCCATAAATGCTCGACTCCAATTCTTTGCTCTTTGCTCCTCGATTCTCCGAGCTTTATTTATTACCTAAAAACACAAAATTAATTAATACAAATATTTATTCTTGAAAACAAAGAAAATACAGAATATGGGATAATATCTGATTTATAAGCGCAAAAGATGAGTAAAATGCCAATAAAAATGTGTATAAATATGCACTATTTGGCACTCATCAAGTAATAGGGGGAAAGTTAGGAATTTTGAAATTCAAAACTTCGTGGACGAAATGAGTTGCTGAAAACGGACTGATCTTCATTGGATCGGAGATAACATTTAAATCATAAACATGATAAAGAAATTTATCTTTGGTTCATCTTGATAAAATCCTCATTAACATTTGAGGCTTGCAATCTGTTGTGGCTGGATGCAATGATGAGACTTGGCTTTAACAACGAGTTATAAGGAGGAAACTCTTTAAGAGAAAGGTCCAAAATCAGAATGCTTCCCATATTGTGATGATTAGAGAGACCTGAAATTAGCAAGACATAATCAAGAGTTAAAAATATGATACTAGGATGAGAAAATACAAGAGACACAATCAAAGCAAAGATGAGATATTCGGTAAAAAAACAAAACTACAAGAACAAATAGAAAGAAATAAACTGAAATGAAAGGATTAATAATGGAAAAGATGACAAGAGTTTCGGTTATCAAAATTGATCTCTGTCAAAAGCTAGCTAGAGAAATCATGAGGTTAGAGATGGAGAAAATCAGCTTCCAATTTTCCAACCGAGTTAACTCATTGTTTCCATTGCTCAAAGCAACCAACTACAAAAGGTTGGGAAGAAGATGACCACCCGACCTCCAAATTTTCCTTCTCCAACACTCTAACTATGAAACCAAATCGGAAAAAAAAAAAATCAAATTTGGATTATACGGTTTTTGAGATTGGGTATGATTTTGTACCCAATCTCAAATCCTGTATGATCCAAATTTTTATCAACAGTCGGTATGGTTTCTTTTTGCCGACCTTGCCGACTTGTATTAGTCGGCATTTTCCTAGGTTGAATATTGTGCCGACTTTTCATCTCTGAAATTTGCATTTACAGGGTCGGCACGGTATTCATCCTTATACCTTGCCGAGTATAGTTAAGTCGGCAGGTTATGAAATTAATACCTTGCCGACTAATCATGCATTTGTAACACCTTTCTCTGTATGTCAAAAATCCTATAGTCGTCAAGGTATTTTTTGTCGACCTTGCCGACTATAAGGTAGCCTAGGCAAGGTAAAAAATCAATAAGATGCCGACTAGTGAAACATTTACAACGAGTCTCCCTGTGTGTCAAAAATAATAAGTCGGCATCTTCTTCATTCAAACCTTGTCAATGGGATATAAGTCGGCACATTATTCATCTCAGAGACCTTGCTTGGGGCCGGATATAGTCGGCATGTTCTTCATTCGTCGACCTGAGACTTTTCATAGTTTCGAATTGAAAGTGTTGATTTCTTCTTTAATTTTGAGTATGATTTCACACATCACCTTGATCCCCTTTTTAAAAGTGTTTGGGTAGTATGTTTTCATTTAAGTTGCAAAAAAATTCTCAAAACAAATTTTTTTCATCAAAAATCTTCCCACATGAGTTCAATCAAAAACAAAATTTGATAACTTAAATTCATAAGTTTTAATCTACTTAATTAATTCATCTAAACTCAATTAATTAACCTAATCGGAATTTTTAGTGTTAATTAAACAAGAGTATATTAGCCATTTAGAAAATACAAGGTTAAGGGGTAGCTTTGTTTACTTCAAAATGACACGGCTTTTGTCTTATTAGGTATACCCCAATTAATTTGATATATACCCAATCAAGCCACACGGTTTTTTTAATATGTGAACAAATGAATTCGGGAGAACATTTTTGTCCTATCTAAACTAAATAGTACTAATGACAAAAGTAAACTTTAACGGCACAAACCATACACCACTATATACGAACATGTGTCAAGATTAGTGGGTTATCCAAACTATATACGAAAATAATTGGAGTAATTTTGGTTGTATTTTTTGAATGGGTTTGCCTGAAAACGGAGATGCATTAAGATTAAATTTCTACCGACCTTCTTGTATCATAGAGAGTCGTGCTTCTTAATCTGAACAAAATCTTAGAAAGAAGGGAGAGAAAGAGAGCCGCTAAAGCATCCCTAGCTAGTTTTGGATCAATGGAAAAGAAGCAAACTACTACTTTTATTCGGGGCATGGTTGACACACCATATCAGAAGAAGCAACTTTCTAGTTGGAGCACTTGGGAATCGATGTTGTTTCAGTTTAGATATAAATGCTAAAATAAATAATCCAAATCATTAAACCTGGTATATCAAGATTGGAAACTAAAAGTACACCAAGTGGGTTAGACTTGTGTCATTCCAGTACCCCTCATAATACTCTTCATCTACAACTACCACCCAGCAAGTACACGACATCTAATTTCTTTTCCCAAAACACAGTACACGCGTCCAGTATACCTGCTGTAAGTGTCCATGTGTCAGCGCATCCCCAAAGCCAAGTGTCTTTGTTACCCACTAGATCTCTAGTCTGGTATTGGCAGTGCGTTCTGCATTTCATTCTTTCAGCTGTGCCAGTGAGTGAAATTGTATACACATATTCTTGGTGAAACTGAGTCAATTACTGGACTTGGTCTAGGATGTTCAAGTACTTCCACATGGAAAAGTGGAAGCACTCCGAATAGCACAAGTGGCTTCTCAAAAGCTAGACTAAAACGCATTC
This sequence comes from Papaver armeniacum, assembly GCA_023531295.1. Taxonomy (NCBI): domain Eukaryota; kingdom Viridiplantae; phylum Streptophyta; class Magnoliopsida; order Ranunculales; family Papaveraceae; genus Papaver; species Papaver armeniacum. The sequence goes on from JAJJWW010019147.1 coordinate 685,000, forward strand.
TTTTTCCAGAAGCAATCTTAACATCTTATAGTAAACTTCTAAAACCCATTAGACTCGTTGCATGTGACTTGCCAGTCTACACACGCTCGTATCAGTCCATCTCTTTAAATTCTCGAGACAAAAGCATACACACACAATTACCTTAATGGCGATGAATCCTAAAAATAATATTTAAAATCATTTATATGGATGATAATATTATCATGAGATTAAGATAACTCGGAGTATCCTTCAAGGAGTGGATTATCAAACTTATTTCTTACCCTCTGCTTAACCCTGATTTGTGGAGCTCAGTTCCACATAAATAAGGACAACATAGTACCAAACACCTTCCATCAAAAAAAGTTGTATGGAGTAGTAAAAAAGTTGTACGGAGTAGTAGAAGAAGTCTTTGGGTGTAAAAGATGTCATAAGGATCATCTTTTCTGGACAAATCTATTGACTGTCCTGTTTGATTTCATTTTACATCCTCAAATCTTTATTTTAACTCCATCAATACCTTCGGATCTTAAAGATTCCAATATTGCTACCACCAAAATCAATTGCTTTCGAGCTAAATCGTCTTTCAAATCAATCTGTGTGAATGTCTGCTGAGTGATATAGCCTTACCTGGTTATCGCGAGCCCCCGAGCTTGACTACAATGGAAAACCAAGGTATGTATGATCCAATCTCTTCTATTTTGTGCTAATCTATCTGTTTTTGCAGGGGATTCATTTTATTTTCTTTTGTTATCTCTATTGGTACCTTCATCCTTTTCTCTTCTGTTCCTACAAATCCCTAAAAATCCATTCATCCAAATCTCTCAAATCCCCCCATCCTCATCATTCCTAGCTCAAAAAATTCTTTACCAGTTATCTGTGTCCATGATGTTTAACTTGAACTATAAAATTAATCCTTCCAAAACCCATGTCACTGTAGACCCAATCATATATTGCCTAAAACTATATTGGTGGTTACTAAGCCTTCTTATTTACGAGTTAGTGGACAACCTTGTATCAAATAAATCTCAAAACCACTATGAAAGAAAAGCAAGTAATTCATCTGCTACTAATACCAATTTTGAGAATATGACCCTGGGGAACTTAGAAACACAGGCAAATGCACCAGGATTCAGAATTTTTCTGAGCCAAGAAGAGCAATGGGTTGATGGAGATGTATTGAGAAAAAGAAAAGCCATTTCAGAGCAAGGAAAAGAGCCCCCATGGAAGATATTGAGGACTAGTAGAAATTGTTCACTGTCATACAATGCAGATGAGAAGCCTCCAAAATGTCCAATGCCTCCAAAGTCGGAAAAGAAATTTCAAGAGGAAAGAGGAAAAAATCAAGATGTTGTTAAACAAATGAAGAGGTTATTTGGGTTTGAAATTGTGGATAAAAACTTTAATGGTGTTGTCAAGGAAAATGCCAAAGAATTAGAAATAATAACAGTCCAAAGGTGAAAGTGAGAAGACGCCCGAGAGAGCAAAATACTTTCTGCAGGATTACGAAAAGGAAAGGGGATGTGCCTTTGTATGTCATTGAGAGGAATTGCAGCTACAAAAAATAATGATCGTATAACGAAAACCCTACCTCAAACCCACAAACCAAATTACCCTCAACCAAAAACTATACACATCTAGACCCTCCCACCTATCTGGTAGTGATAACAAAACGAAAATGAAAATGTATACTCTCAGAAACAGAGGTATAGCCACAAATAAGAGATGGGTGAATGCCGAAGTGATTCTCGACAAGTCAAATCTAAAGAATATGCTAGTATCGGGAAGATAGCTCAAACAAGGATAACCGTGTAAGCCTAAACTTTTATTACTACATTAATCGTCGATCAAGAGTTTTTGCTTATTAATAGAGTCATCGAAATTGTGAATCATAGTAGAAGTTATGGTGATTTAAGGGCCTCGGAATTTCAAAGTTTTAAATTGTTGTGGCTAAAATTTCGAATGTGAGCTACATGTTTCTTTCAAGCCTACCGAGCGAGGCTAATAGGTTTAATATAATTTCAAAGGTTACTCTTGTCTTTAATTCTCGAGTCTTCAAGCCACAAGTTACCCAAATCTCTCAAAATTTCCCATCTTATTACCTTGGTCTACTTTCAAAACGTCCCCTTTTGGACCTCCTCCTCCCAAGCCCTACGGTACCCAATAAACCTCAAAGCACCATGTCCCTAAATGTCTTAGCTTGAATTGCCAAGGGCTAGGAAAACCATCCACCCAAACCCATCTAAAAAATCTTGTAAATGAACACATACCGGATATCCTCTTCCTCCAAGAAACCAAGAATCAAGAACAAATTATCAAACCCATCATTCTCTCCTTAAAATACATTCATATGGACATAGTCAACCCAACTGGCATGGTGGTAGTGCTGGGAGGTCTAGTTTTAGCATGGTCAAGCAAATTCACTTGTCAACGTAGTCAATAAAACGATAGTCAAATAGATGCAATAGTCAAATGCAACTCTAGCAACTTGGTTTGGATGTTGTCTGGTACTTATGGGTGCCCTTATAGAATCCGAAAACATGTTAGTTGGGAGTATTTTAAGAACTTAGCTAGAAATATTGAAGTCCCCTTGCTTGTTCTGGGTGATTTGAATTTTACTCTATCCGGAGATGAAAAGAGAGGAGGAGTCCCCGTAGATCAAGCTGAGAAATTTTTCTTCTCTAACTTGATTGACGCTGCTGAACTAGTGGATCTAGGGTATGTAGGATATCGGTTTACCCGGTCTAACAAAAGAGTGGGTAAGGATTTTATCGAAGCTAGGCTAGACAGAGCTCTAACAAACACACAATGGTTAAACATTTATCCTAGAGCAATGGTTTATCACCTTAACTCGAGGGGATCGACCATAGCCCTATTTTGCTTAGAACCACTCCATGTTGGAAGGATGGAGCTAAACCATTTAAGTTTTTTGGAATATATATGGAAGAACCTTCTTGCTTTCAAGTTATAGAAGAAGCTTGGGATATTGATCCTGGGGGCTCAGTAGCATTTACAATCATGTCCAAGCTCAAAAATGTTAAGGAGAACATAAAAATTTGGAACCGCGATTTTTTTGGCAATATACAACAAAACATCAAAAAACTCAACCAAAATCTTAACCATGCTAAAAACAACCTGAACCTTCAAGATAATAACTCTAGAGTTATAAATCTGAAGCAAGATCTAGAAAAATGGTACAATTTTGAAGAAGCTTTTAGCCACTGATAATCAACTCAATTTGGGGGATAAAAATACAGGATATTTTCATTCCACTGCCACATATAGAGCTAGGAAGCTCAGAGTGGAAACTATTCAAAAACCTGATGGCTTCTGGAGCAATTATATAAATGGCATTGTGGATACTTTCTATAACCATTTTGCCTCCATGGCCACCTCCTCTAAACCAAACATTGCCGACCAAATTTTGGACCTCATCCCAAACTGTCTGAATGAGCTAGAGAATGAAAAGCTAATGGTAAAACCCTACGAGTTAGAAATCAAACTTGTTCTTTTTGATATGCACCCAAATAAGTCTCCTGGACCGAGATGGCTTCTAGCGGTTTTTTCAAAAAATTGGTTCCTTTTGAAAGATGAAGTAACAAAGATGATTCAAGATTTTTTCGAGTCTAGATTCATTCTCAAGGAGTTCAATTCTACTTTCATCACTCTCATACCAAAAATTGAGTCACCAACCACCCCAAAGGATTTTAGACCTATCTCCCTTTGTAACACCATTTACAAAATAGTGTCCAAATTGTTGGAAGGTAGAATGAAACCGTTCTTGGACAAACTCATATCCCCTTACCAATCCGCTTTTTTGTTCTGGAAGGCAAATAGCGAGACAACATCATAGTGGCCCATGAAATAGTCCACACAATGAAAGTAGAGAGGAAGAAACAGAAGAAGAAAGGAATTATGGGATTGAAAATTGATATGTCAAAAGCTTTTGATTGAGTGGAATGGGCTTTTTTTAACTAGGATTATGGAAAAAATGGGTTTTTGCAAAAATTGGATAGATTTGATTAACCAATGCATTGGAACATCCACTAGTGTTGTTCTTGTAAATGGCTCTTCTTCGGGATTTTTCAAACCATTTAGGGTCTTCGTCAGGGAGACCCCCTCTCCCCTTACCTTTCAGAACCGCATGGAAGCCTCTCAGAGTACTCTAGAAGTGAAAACAAAAGCCTTATCGGTGGAGTTAAGTTTGGATCCAATTCTCCTTCTATTTCTCACCTATTGTTTGCCGATGACCGCCTCATCTTCACAAAAGCCGGGAAAAAGGAGTGTAAAAACCTAGTCAAAATTCTTGATCTATTCGGCTAGGATGGTCAACAAATTAATTATGATTAATCGGGGGCTTTCTTTAGCAACTCAAGATTCAATACGGAAATCAGAAATCCTTGACATTCGAAAGTGGGAAGAATTAAATTGGATAACAAATATCCTGGGGATACCCTTGTTTACTCACAAATCCAAGATTAAGTGCTTGAACCAATTATAGAAAAGCTCAAAGTTAGACTCAAATTTGGAGTAGTAAACTTCTCTCCCGGATGGGAGAGGGGTGATGATTAAACATGTAGTGACTCTCCGGCAACATACCGGATGTCTTGCTTTGTCATCCCAAAGGAATTAACCAAAAAAATGGATTCCCTCAATGAGCCTTTTGGTGGGGCCACTCGACGAAAATACTTGGGGGATGGTGCCCAACGACATGGATAGGCTTCAAACAGTTTGATTTGTTCAACAAAGCAATGTTAACAAAAACGGCATGGCGTATTATTCAAAACCCAGATTCTCTAACATCCAAAGTTCTAAGAGCAAAATATTTCAAAAATTCTTCCCCTTTGAGTATTTTCAAACCAAAAACCAATTGCTCTTGGTTATGGAAGGGCATATGGAATGGTATCCAAATCATTCAAGAGGAAGCTACCTGGAAAATAGGAAATATAAAAGACATTCAACTGTGGACGCACAACTGGATCCCCCAGAACTCTCCTAATCCTATATCTAGAAGCGATATAAAACCCATTATAGAGAATACCCTAGTAAAAGTTAGTGATGTTTTGAATGAAGATGCTTCAGAATGGAATGTCAATTTCCTCCAACAAATTCTCTCTACCCAGATAGTCCAAAATATCATAACCATAAATCTCTAACATGGTCGTTCATCCCAGGACACCCTTACCTGGCCTCTCACTCATAAAAGAAACCTCACTGTGAAATCGGTGTATGATCACCTCACCAAAAACACTTCGCATATCAATACTCAACCCTTGATCCTAAATCCTTTTTGGAAGAAAATTTGGAACTTGAATATCCTTCCTCGTATTCGTGTATTTGTGTGGAAATGTTACTCTGGTATTTTACCGGATAGTAGTTTGGTGGGTAGATGGGTATCGACAATAAACACTACTTGCACTTTGTGCAACAACTTTGTGGAAACATATGAACATATTCTCATGAGGTGCTCTTTTAGCAAGGCTATTTGGCTAAGAATGAACTATACTATAGACTACTCCCTTGGTGTTAGAAATTGGATAGAAAATTGGATAAATAATAAACAACCTATCTAGTTCAAACATATCAAAGGAAACCAACTCTTTGCTATAGTGTCACGGCATATTTGGAAAGCTAGATGTCTGAAATGTTTTCAAAATAAACAACAGTCTCCTGAAACCACCATCGCCCTCATAAAAACTCGCCTCAAAGCCTGCTTCAACCTCCCAACCCACCTAACCCTCAATAGAAACCCAAATAATATTCAATTAGCCCAAGCACACACCCAAATCGAAAAACAAACACAAACCATGTTATGCTTCAGTTGTTGGTACCACAGGTTATCTATTGCAATTGTGGTCATAATCATTACAGATGAAGGAGGAGTCTGCAGGGGTCAAAGGGCTTTCCATTGCGAAGTGAGCTCTCTAGAAGAAAGCAACACTCGGGGAGTGATTGCATCCATGAGGTGGCGTCAACAACAACGGAACATGATTTGCAACTTGGAGATCGGTGACAGAAAGTTGATAAAGAAGCTTAACCAAAAGTGGAGAAATCCGCAAAAAACAACAAACTCTGAACACATTGACGATAATGTGGATTTATTTTTTTACTTTAGAAGTTTTAATTGTATTTCCCTAAGACAAATGTGTCTTCCAAAACTTATTTCAATTGCAAAGTCCTATGTCCCATCTCTGGAGATGGTGGCTCGTATCTATCTTTTCTTAATTATAATATGCTAAGGCAAAACATTGCTACGCAGACCCCAAATCTGAGCAGCTAGTCTTCTTTTGAATCTTTTTTCCAAGAAAAAAAAAAAAGGACAGCAAACACCGTGTAATGGGTTTCTTAGAAGTGAGACAATAGAGTAACACAGGCCCTGCATCACCATGTGAAGCTTTATCTCCAAACAAATTCAAGTTTTTTTAAAGACAAAATAATAAACCCTTAAAGTTAAAGGTGAGAGACACTACTTGAGTTGTAACATCAAACCCCAAACCAAACCTACACAACATTGGGACCCAAATAATAAAAGCTCTAACAGCTTAACTCAAATTTGTTCTTTCCTTTCCTTTTTAATTCAGTTTCCAGCAAAGAAAATTTCACCAAGAAGAAATAAAAATCATTACAGTAATGAAAACTTCAACAGTCCCTGGCACTTCCTTCATTTTCTCATCAATGTTTCTCATTCATTACAGACAAAAGATATTTAACAATCAGTTCAATTATGAAGTGTATCTTTATTACGGTATGCATCATGCCAACAGAAAATATAACGAGAAACAATGACCAACAAAAATAATGTGCAATTATTTATGTAACTCAATAACTTTTTTGTTCCTAGTTCCTAGTTTCGACACGGTTATCTCTTCAGTTCCTTTGAGGAAGTAAAGAAGAAAATGGTAAAAATACCTCTTCTTATAGCGAGATGTGACTCAACAATGCTCGGCCAAACTTTTCTTGAACATCTTTGGGAGTTTCAATTTGAACAAAGGAAGTTTGGAAAAATCATATTCCATAATACCGATTGCAATCGAATTTGTCAAAGAATTGTCAGTGTTTTAACTCGTATAATGCAACTTGTGTTATAGTCTACCACTTACCGCATTTAGAGCTTTAAAAAGTGCCTTAACTGTGTTATGGGGGTTTCTTGATCCCACAACCTACACGAAACAATGAACATCGATTCTGAACACCAAATTGTGAAAAAAGATGTGTTAAGAGTCGCACAATGTCATCCTGTTTGATGGTTACTTACCTTTGACTTGACATTTTTGAAACCGAAGCTAGATTTAGGATGAGTTCAACAGTTTTGCCGCTTTAATCCCTGTTGTGGTAGGGGCGGGCCATAGGTATATCTAGGAAAAGAAACAAGTCCCAGTCCAGCATTTTAGGAAATGAGGGGAGAATAAACAAGTTATTTCTAAGTTAGGAAATGCGAGGAGAGAAAGAGAGGGAGAGAGGAGAAATACGCCTGTACACGAACCTTTGTTTTCTTATACTCGGTTTGCACTGCATGTGTAATCGTGTGCTCCTCATGTCGCTCTACATAATGAAGATTCTGGAAGCATCTCTCATATGCCTGAGAATCATAAAAGCAGTTAGCACCTCAGAAAATGAGATGACCAGAAGATATAAAAAAGAGTTAAAAAATGCATACAACAATATTAAGGAGAAAAACAACTCCTAAATATAAATCGAGCCATTAAGAAAGATAAGGATCTTTTATCAGTTAACCCGTGCCATAATGGCACGGGGCGGAAGGGGTCTTTGGTGATCTAAATATCTAATGCCTTTGTTAGTATATCGGGGTCAATAATTAACACCACCAAAGCAAGTTGTCAATCATACTTGTAACTGTCAACAAAAAGGTACATATAGCAAAATACTACCCAAATGGGAAATTAAGCCACATATGGGGGTTTCTTGCTCCATCTTACGCTTGGCACCAACCCAATTGGGCTCGGAGTTACCCTTCCGGCTACCTTATATACTGGCTAAAACCTACGTCGCCCACGACCAGTATGCTTAGGTCCTATGAAGGGTCAGCCTTTGACATTCGTCCCAACTCGATAACAAAGATCTCGAATTTATTCCCATCACCCTTAACCATTATGTTACAGTTCAAGTCAAAGAATTGGAAACAACAAATAGAAGGAAACACCACATTCAAGTTTACATGCAGGTCATATAAGTACCGATTTTGTGTGTTTTCTGTATGATTTTTGTTCATATCTTCTCTAACTTAGAAAAGCTAATAAAATTACATAAGCCATACACATTTTCGATAAAAATGTGAAAGAATGTAGCTTTTGCGGAATATAGACTAAAATCAACTTTCTAGAAGCCAATCCATCTAATACTATAACAAATGAAGAAGCATGAATAGCAGAATCTCCACATAAAAAATGTGCTTTCCCATCTGCTAAAATGGAAAAGTCTGCTTCATGGATGATGCTTTCAAGACCTAAGGATTTGGACAATAATCACGGTAGCATCAACTTTCAAAAGAAGCAATGCGGGTAAACCAACTACAATTGCCCTCTTTCCCGTCACTCATATTCCACTTTGACTTAGGTGTTCAAGACATGCCTATAAAAAAACATAACATCTTTTAAAACAACACTAATCGAAAATCTAAATAAAGAATTAGATTAACAAAATTTTTACATTCTTTCAATAACAGAAGATGTAACTTTAAGCAATTGTCCTACCCAAACGAAAACAATAATAAAGAGGTAGCAAACCAAAGTGTAAATTCAGAACAATAAGGCTTGAAAATGGGAAACTATAATACAAAGTTTCTAAGGTATATCATTTGGTATTCTCATCATCTGCTCAAATCGAAATCTCAATTAAGAAAGAATAGCAACAAATGGTGATGTCATTGTGGACAATAATTCCATTTACAAATTAATCGAAGCGTAAATTTATGAGAAGATTTTGAATTAAGAATAAGTTTTTTTGGTTTGTAAATGTTTTGAATTAAATGTAGTTGCGGGAAATCCTACACTACACCCCCTCACTAGAATATACACAATTAAGTCATTTTAAGATGAATGATTATGATTCCTATTGATGAAATACTTCAATCTTTACAATATGAAATAGAAATGAGTTATAGAATTACAATCACTCTAAAACTTTCTCTCTCTTAATGACTTGCTTAACAATTCAAAAAAGAACCCCCTTCCTCAACAGACTTACTCAACCCTTTATATAGGGTAGTACACAGTGGATGGCAGCTAAGCTGTCCTTTATTTTCGGGATTGGCTTGAGAAATATCGCAAGCGTACAAGTATGCAATCTCGCGACACTCTTAAACTTCGCCATATTTTCATATCTTCCTCATGTTAAATTTGTCGTCATTCATTGCGTCATTTATTTTACTTCCTCGACTCCCTCGCAATGTCGTCATTTATTAATCTCGCGAAATATTGATGTCGCGATATTCGATCTTACATCTTGCCTCTTCCTCATGTCTTTCTGCGAAGGAGAGAATGTCATGAGAACCAACATTTTGAAATGCCTCAACTGCTCATCTTCATCTGTTTCACTCCGTACTTTTACACGGAATTTATTACGAGATGTTTCTTCTTCCACTCTTTTCTTGACACGTCTCTTTCAACCGTTTATTCTTGACCATTCATGTCCCATCTCGCATTAAATGCATTTGTTTTCTCGAGGATTCTTCTCTCTATATATAGTTTTCTCACCCTTCTCTTCTTCTCTTTTATTTTCCCTCTGCAACTTTTCTTCAACTCTCTTCCTCACTTGTCTAGCTACTCCTTCTCTTGTAAATCTTCCCTTCTTTCTTTCTCTTGATCTTCAATTCTCTAATCATTCCCATACTCTAAAAATGGCTTCACTTGGGCGTATATATAAACCCCTTTTTAATGAAGCTCAAAAGAATTTACAAGAGAAGGGCTTCATCCTATCAACCTTTCCTGATCAAGAATCTTCACCTATACTTTACGCAAAGTTGTTTTACGATCATCGGTGTGATGATCAGAAGATCATAATCTCGCTAGGTCAAATCCTCACAGGCCTTCCCATTCCTCTCTACAATCCCGAGATGCCTTTATTCTATGAAATTCTTGCTCATGAGAAATTCTCGCGAGCTATTTATCAATTAAGCGGTGATTGCATCCGTCTAATGCTTGAATTCGCCAACCGTGGCGCTGGTAAGGGATCTTTATATCTGACAATGTCAAAGATCCTAGATTCGCAAGTTTAAAAATAGTCATTTGAGAAGTATACCGTAGAAAACTTTTTTGAAAATTATGAAGTAATAAATATGAGAAATGATAAATCTCATTTGGGGTGCTCGATTGAAGAGAAAAGATAATATTCCCAATGATAAACTGCTTATGCAAGATATTGACTGGCACTCGGGCAAAAATAATGTTCCTCGGTACTCCAAAGATGAGAAGTGGTGGGTTGTTCCTTTATTTTTGAGTGGACCTTATATTGCGGGTTCTCATATACTCCTGAATCTCATGAGACTATCGTCCTTGGGAATTTAAGTGGCGAGAAGGCAAAAGAGGTATATTTCCTATTTCAGGTTTGCTTTACGATATTTCCTTCCTCTTATATTTACTAGGCTTGCAAAATTTTCAGATTATCAAATTGAGAAAGAGTTATAAAAGACATCCAAAGGCGAGTACTCTGGCAATACTCCGATCAATCACGGATGAAGTAAGAAATACTTTCTTTTGTTATTTTTAACAATATTGTTGCCTCTGTTTCTTATCTTCATTCGTGTGCGAAGGTTGGCGTTGAAGAAATTGACATTCCCGAAGCTGCGAAGGTTAAAGGCAAGAATAAAATCACTCTTCGCAAGGATAAATCTTACTGCTCCATCTTCTAAAAACGGAAAATCCATTCCTCTTCTCGTTCTAGTTCCCAAACCGGCGAGAATTCGACGAAAGATGAAAATGAGGTTGATACTTCTTTTGCAAAGGAGAATCATTCGGTCGAATCTGCTATGGCGCAATTGTCTAGTGTCTTCTCCGATTCTATGCAAGGATTGGGAGATGATCATTTATCGCTACTTGCGAAGCTCTCGCTAATATTTGCGATGCTCCCTGCTAGTGGATAATGATTCTTTTCGCGGAGTTTCAGAACAATGACTCCAGTTTCTTAAATGCACTCAGTGCTTTGGTATGTTCATATTTCTTTATTTCTCTGTAAATTCGATTATAAACCTTATCTTAACAATTTCTTTACCTTTCTTTATAGTCTAGGAGAGCTTCCTTTGTTGTTGCCTCAGACCTCGAGAAAAGACGCAACAATTTTGAAAAGAAAAATCTTCAACTTAAAGAGAAGATCAAAGAACTAGAAATTGAAGTTGCGACATCTCGCAAGAAGGATGAAAAAATTCAACAGTTGGAAGTTGAGTCTTCTTCCCAGAAGGACAAAATATCTACACTTCAAAGTGCTAATCGGCAACTTTATGGTATAACACCCTCCTTTTTCTCCATTTCTACTTTGCCATTTATTTTTCTTTGCCGACTTATCATTTTCGCAGACATTTATAATCTTTTCGACGAAGCCATCCTTCTCCATTCATTCCACTGAACCTATGGATGATGATGCTCTTATCGCTCATCTCAATGAATCTTTAAGTAGTTCTTCAAACAAGACTAATTCTCTCTCATGAAATGAACTTGAACCAAATTTCATCTTTTAGAAATTGAACATAGATCTAGTTTAGGTTTAGCCAACCGATTTAAACGTTTTTATCTTAGCTCTCGGAGAATAATAATATTCTAAGGAAAAAAATTAGCGCCTTATAGATGATAAGGATCGCATTGCTAATCAAGGGGCTCAAGCATTAGCGAAATTCCAAAAACTATTCTTGAAGTCCAAATTGAGCGAGATGAATCCCTTCGCCAAAATGCCATACTTAATGAGCGAGAAAATCAAATTCGTTCACTTCTTGTCATAAATAATAATGATGAATTCGCTTGGGCTGCGAAGGTTCTAGATAACGCGAGAAATAACTTAGGTGTTAGCGTCGGTCTTCATCTTGAGCATCTTGCCTTGGTTAAAGATATGATTTCGAATGAGAGAAGGTTGTTTCTTGTTCTTCATTATTTTTCGCTTCTTTTTTATGAAATGTTATTAATTTGCTAACTCATTGTCATTTGTTCGCGAGAATCGAGAAGAGGTTTCAAACTAGAATCAAGGAACTTGAATCGAGAAAGCACAACTTGCAAAAGACTTCTCTCTTCGCAATGAAAAATATTCTAAGATGAAGAAGCAACTACAAACTACTGTGGCGAATTTCAATAATGATGTTGTTCGTTTTCGCAATCAAACTATTGAAAAAATTTGCAATGACCACAACATTCCTCTTTCTTCATATCCTTGTCTTCTCGATGAAATTCTTGAAAATATGCCTTGCTCAGATGTCTCTGATAGTGATGTAAGCGAAGAAGAGGAATCGATAAAGAATCGATGAAGAAGAATAAGTTGCTAGATTGTTCCATTTTCCTTTCTCTTCTTGTGATACTTGTACATTTATCCTTCTAACCTTCCATTTTGTAATCCTCTTCTTGTAAATCTATCATATGAAAATAAATAACAAGTTTTTATTCTAATCATTCCCATACTTGCCTCTGTTATTTATTTTCACATGAGAGAAATTAAGTCGATAATCTTTAAGTAATGATACTTCTTAATTTAATGGCTATTGTTCTTTGATTCTCCACAAATAAATGAAGAAATATAGTCGTATTCGCAAGCTTGTTTGCTTACTCAATTTCTTGTGTTATCTTATCATCATTTATGTTGAAATTCTTCTTAATTTCTTGTCGACAAAATCGCAGGACGTCGTTACACTTTCATGTAATGACCCATTGATCTTGTCTTATCATTATTTTTGTGTGGTCTTATTTTGCCTTCCTAGTTAAAGGTCTTATTTTGCCACCCCTCATTTTGCATCAATATGACAGTCTAAATATTCTTGCGAACATAAAGTCCCATGACATTGGCGTCTTGCGACAAAATCGCAGGACGTCGTTACACTTTCATGTAACGACCCATTGATTTTGTCTTATCAGTTTCTTAGTATTTTTGTCTCTACAGGATGTTTATGTTGCGACAATATGACAGGCCTAAAAATTCTTGCGAACTTAAAGCCCCATGACATTGCCGTCTTTTGACACTTTTCAGCTCCCTAATGGAGGGTGCCGCCCTTATCATCTCCCTGGTTGCCCCTTCAAGGAGGCGTACATCGGCCATACAAGACTAGCTCCTCCCATCCGGTCTTAACAACAACCAGTTGTTTTCATGACCTCTTATCCCTTATACCTATATGGCTTATGGTTACGAGGACTGCACCCTAAGTGGAGTTTTCTTCGGGCCGAGTGCGGCATGTGCCAAGACTTGCCAAGAATGGCCGAGACACTTCAAATGTCCCGGGCACTCTTGGCTCAACCGTGTACCTCTCGGCGCCTTGAGCATACACCGACTCCTTGGAAGAGACCCTCGGGCGTCCAACCAGGGTATAACCTTATATATATAGTTGGAAATCCAAGGTATCTCTCCCGGATAGGCTTTCATGGGCCCCAAATTTTCATGACTCAGGTTCCAGGGGCGGTGTAACCTTTTCCCTGAGCCATGTCAAGAGATACCCCCTTATATGACGCACTTTAGGTCTTACATTTGCCTCTTGCGAAATATCATTCGCGAACTAGGGTGTACGCCATAAAGGTTCGTCCCATTCACTCACTCTTTCATTTTTGTTAATTCATTCAATCATTCATTTTTGGTTTTCTCTTGTTATTTTGTTTGCGAAGCTATCGCACAATCTTGCTTTGTGTATTGTAATCTCATTTCAATTCTTCAATCAAATTTTCATACATTCTTGATGGCGAGATTCTCGTACATTTTACGCTTCAATTATTATTTCTTCCTCCTACTCTTGATATATGCCTTTGTCATTAATTTTGATAATAATGATTATTCATTTCTTACACTTTTTGCTCTGCTTTGCTCTCTGCCTCTGCACCATTCAAACCTCTTAATGGTTCCTTTCCATCATAATTTTCAATTGTTTTCATGCACTTGCTTCGCAATGTATCTTCACCTCTTGTATCTATGGTATCCACCATCAACCTTTCTCTTCTTTGTTCATCTTTTATATTTTGCTTCGCCCTTCCTTTTTGAGCTCTTTCCTCACAACTCTCCACATCAATCTCATAGCATTTTTGTCCTTCCATCCAGTCTCCCTTTATAACTCCAACACCGCTAGGATGAGGAAACTTTATACAACGATGATAAGTCGACGCTACACCTGCAATTTCATGCAACCATGGCCGTCCGATCAATGTATTATAAGGGGATTCCACATCGACTACACAAAACAAAACTTGATTGATAATCCTTGCAAGGGTATTCTCATATGAACTTCTCCTTTAGGCTTATTATCTGTGCCATTGAAACCATATATTTTATATGTCGAAGGTATCAAATCTTCATCCTTACCACCCATAGTCTTGTAAGTATGGTAAAAAGGATGTTCTTGAGCTCCTGTATCAATTAAGATTCTATTGATTGCCCGGGAATTTTACGCTTCATCATCTTCGCCATCTACGGGTTTTGGATTAATTTCCAATTTTACGACCAATGGGCTATCATGCGTCTCTCGCCTTGAGGAATCTCTTCTGCGGTGAACGAAATAATCTGCATTTGCCATTCTTTTAAGCTGCGATGTCTTCGCGATGTTCATCACTTCTCTATTATCGGCATCCTCGCAAAAACCCTACGAGAACATTATCATGAAAATCTTCAATTGTTCGGTATGAATGTACAATGGAGTTGCAAAACAAATTTTTAGCTTTTGCTCCAACTTCTATTACGAATGTTTCTTTCCCCTTTGCTAAGTTTGTTCTGTGCATTTCTGGCGGTGGTGGTAACGGTTGAACCTTCTCTTCACTTTTTAGAAAATGATTCAGCTTTCCTTGGTCAATCATTTTGAGGATAATTCTTTTTATATTTCTGCAGTCATTTGTTAGGTGTCCATGAAAGCGGTGGTAAGAACAGAACTTGTGACTTCTATCACTTGGTGGCGGCTCATTCCCCATGTTCCATGGTGCAGGTATGTTTTCCATCAAGAGTATAGCTTCCCATATTTTTTCCACACTAGTATTTAGTGGTGGCATTTTTATTTCCTCCCATACTACTCCGTGACTTCGCTGCCCTCCATGATAATTCTGCCTTCGACCTCCATAAGTTTCTTGCGGATGATCAAGTCTTTGAATTTTGTTATTACCGCCACGGTTGTAGTAGTTCCTTTCCCTTTCAAATTCTTCCTGATCACGGCTTCCCATAGCTACTATCTTTGGCTGTCCATCATCTATTATCCTTTCTTGTTGCCCTTGCGAAGTGCTCGCTCTTTGTGTTTATCAATTTGGGTAATAAGCTTGCATTCGCAGACATTTGAACTTGTATTCGCAATCGGGTATGATTCCATCTCATTTTGCCTTTCCTCTAGAGCAATATATTCCTCCCTGAAGTTCTCATAACTCAGTCATTGTAATTGTATTCTTGACTCTAAAAATTTGAATATATAACAAATTGGTTGCGAACATAGCGTTTATGAATGATAGAATGAGATATCTTTCATCCACTCGTCCGACCATTTCGCTACACATTGTCTTCCATCTCACGGTTAAGTGTCTCAAACTTTCGCCAACTCTTTGTTTCAGCCCAAATACATCTTCAATTCTGGTCGCGAGGAGTTGTTACTTATATATGCCCCTAAGAATATAGCTTGTAAATGGTTGAATGACGTGATTGTGTTTCTTGGTAAACCCTCAAACCATTTGAGTGCTTCTCTGTTAAACTTGATGCAAAATATTTGCACAATATGGCATCATGATTTTCCCATTGTAGCATACATCTCACATACGCTTTGATGTGTTGTATTGCACAAGTTGTTCCATCAAAAATCTTTGGTTAATGCGGGTAAATTGCACTTTGGGGGTATTCCTCCTAACTGCACCTCTAGTGTAAAGGGGTTTTCACTGACCTCTTCGATGGCCTCATCCAATTGTCTTCTTCCTCCTCCCCTTCTATTGTTCAACATTCCTCTCATCTCTGCCAACTCTCTCAAGATTTGTTCATTTACATCAGGATTCGAATTTATTGGTCTTTTTAGTTCTGCCTCTCTCCTTCTGCGTTCATGTCTACTTTGATTTTCTTGTTCATCATTTTCTTCTCTTCTTTCTCTGCGACTTTCTCCTTCATCTCGTTCACGAATTCGCACACCATTATATCTATCATTTTCTCTTCTTGGTTGTCTATCAGTTCTCCTTTGTATTCTTTCATATTCTTCATTGATATTTCCATTGTTGCGATTTTGCTCGCGCCTTCTTTCTCGATTGTCATGATTGTTCTGCCGAATTGCTTCCTCCAATTCCCGTTCTTCCATTTCTACTCTTAATCTTTCCCTTTCGCAAGCTAGACGCGCTTGTTCAATATAATGTTTTTCGATGTCATCTTCAATCTCCTTTTGTTTCCTCCGTGTTTCTCTCCCATGCAATATTCTTCTTCCTTCTTCCTGATTTTCTTCACCAATTGGATTATTCTGCACTTGACGCTGCCTATTTTCTTGATTTCTGTCATTTTGACCATTATGTATAATTTCAGGACGTGGAATACACACCACTTCTCTTCTTTGAGCATCCTTCAGGATTTGGCTCTCTTTCTAGATTGTCTTCATTAATATTTTCCACATGTAATGTTCTCCTCATATCTTCTCTAACCGATCCTGATCTTGACCTGGTATTACTTCTCGACCTTCTATTCTGCAACCTCATATTTTCCATTCTTAACTCATGGTTTTGCCTTGTTAAATTTGCACGTTCTTCCGCTTCTAATCGCCTTTCTTCATGTATTGTTTGCCTCAATGCTTCTAATGCTGCGATTTCTTTATTTCCATGAATTGTTTCTCCCATCTCTTCTCGATTTCTCTCCTCTTGTCCATTATTTATCAATTGTTGCACTTCTTCTCTTTCTTCCTTAGAATCTGATCTCCATGTATGCACACTCACCCTATCATAATCTATTACTCTATTCGGTCTTTGGTTGAATTGGTGGTTGAATTTGGCCTTCTTCTCTATCTCTTGCGTTTATTCTTGATGGTTCACCTACTTCATTTCTCCTTTCTCCAGCTAATCTCTGCTTCTTCTAACAGTTGTTGGTTGTTCTGATGTATTCCTTCTTCTAGCCATTTCTCAATTTCAGTAAGTTGTTGAAAATTATACGAAATTTTTTTCTTGTTACTCCTGATTCTTTCAATTCACAAGGTTGATCTCTACTCAATCCCTGTTTCTAGCGCCATTATGTAGTTGCAGGAAATCCTACACTACACCCCTCACTAGAATATACACAATTAAGTCATTTTAAGATGAATGATTATGATTCCTATTGATGAAATACTTCAATCTTTACAACATGAAATAGAAATGAGTTATAGAATTACAATCACTCTAAAACTTTCTCTCTCTTAATGACTTGCTTAACAATTCAAAAAAGAACCCCCCTCCTCAACAGACTTACTCAACCCTTTATATAGGGTAGTACATAGTGGATGACAGCTAAGCTGTCCTTTATTTTCGGGAATGGCTTGCGAAATATCGCAAGCGTACAAGTATGCAATCTCGCGACACTCTTAAACTTCGCCATATTTTCATATCTTCCTCATGTTCTGGCTGTCGTCATTCATTGCGTCATTTATTTTACTTCCCTGCGACTCCCTCACAATGTCGTCATTTATTAATCTCGCGAAATATTGATGTCGCGATATTCTGATCTTACATTAAATATGAGTTTACAAACTAAAATGAAACAAAATGGTATTCAATTTGGCATTTACACAAACAGGTAATGTTCACAACGTAATCTTTCTACACTACAACTAAGGATGAAATCCAAAACTCATGCCCAACTGAAATTCAACTTGTTACCCGGCCGATTCTTACCAATCTGGATTTCATTTGAAAAAGTTATTGCTGCGAGGGAGTCGCAAGGAATCAAAAGGAATGACGTATTGGATGACGACAGGAAGATATGAAATCTGACGAGGGTTAGGAAGTGTCGCGAGTATGAGTACTTATACATTCGCGACACTTCGCGAGACATTCCCGAAAATAAAGGACAGCCTAGCTGTCATTCACTATGTATAACCCTATATAAAGGGATGAGAAATCTGTTGTAGGGGAGAGGCTTTTTGAATTGGAAATTAAGTCATTAGGAGAGAGAAACTTGGAGAGTGTTTGTAATCCTTAAGTGTAATTCTATCTTCCTGTGTAGTGACTTTAAGAAAATAATTAATAAACATTTTTAGTTATTCATCTTTCAATGGATTAGTTAAGTGAATTATAGTGAGGGGTGTATTGTGGGATTTCCTGCAACTACAGTTATCAATGGAAATCAAAATTAATCAATCGGTTGCCTAGTAAGTTAGTTTAGGTCATAAATTGCTCTATGATGATGAAAAAAACCAAACATAATGGCATAGAGATTATTCCCAGGATTTTCCACACTCCTGAAAACCATTTCAAATTTCAAACAAAACCAAATTATCGACTGGAAAATCAAAAACATAAAACCTAATACCACAGAAAAAAATTGTCAAATTATTCAGAAACAAAATAATTACCTAGATCGATTTGCTTGGCTCTACTAAAGTTCTTCATTTTTAAAATACCCAAGAGCCAAGATCAAACTTGCAGGATAAATCAAAATCACAAAAGCATGATTCATTAACAGGAATTACCGACTGCCAATAACCCAAAAGTTTATAATGAAAGTTCAAAACTTGAAAGAAAAATAAAAAATCAATGAATAGACAAAGTGGATACTAAACCGCATGATGAACAACAGAAAGAACTAAAACCCCTAGATGCGAGAAAAATTATTATCCCAAAAACAGATCTGTTGTTTGTGTTAGGGGTTACCTTCTCCGATGACCAAAATCTAATCTTCTAATTTGAGAGGGAGCCGATTGTAAAAATACTGGTTGATGCTTCTCTGTGAAGTACCCAATTTCGAATTCAGAGATCGTGGGATCATTCACCAAATTTTACACAATTAATTCACCCAATTTCTATTTTAGAGTTACAGGTTTGAATGATCAATCAAATCAAAACTCTGAACTCTAAATTAGAAATTGAGTAAAGACGAAAACATCTTTATGGTTGATGAAGATAAAGAAGAAGAGATTTCGGCGATGGAGAAGACGAAATGAAGAAAAGAATTAGAGGAGTTCGGTTCTTTTTACATGTTTTAGATAGATAAGTAGTATTTTGCCCCTGGATAGAATGATAATAACGAAAACGTACGCAGCAGTGTTAAAAACACGGAAGGTTATTCTAGAAATTTCTTGTGCGACGGTGGAACCGGAGAAAAATCGTTTTCGCTTATATTATAGATTTCTTTTCCTAGTGGCTTAGAAGTAATTATCCAGTGTTCTGCACATGTGCATAAACAGTTAAACTCATAAAAGTACCTGAACTCTATACAACTATTTTTAACTGCAGTTTACGAGAGTAGTGTTCTGATAATGTGACAGATGTCTGTATTAGAAGTTAAGCAGAAGTTAACCCTATCTGAGATGGTATCGACCCTACTTGAAGTAGGGAAAAGAATATAAAGCAGCTGTATTACTAGACTAGAGAACTGAATACCTTTTGAAGTGCAATGGGAGCCGTTGTACCTTTTCCCTTTGCAAAACCAATGACTCCATTGTAGTTCCCGTAAACTAACATAGCTGTGTACTTCAAAAAATTTCCACCCTAGAACACAGAGGACGACAGAACAAATATCGGCAAAATAACCAATACAGAACGCGAGTAATTTGACAAAATATAGCTTTCATACCTTAGTTACTTTACATGTTCGGTTCATATCAACTAATCGCGTATCAAAACCCTGATATAATAGAAAAACATTAGCAGGGAAGAAATACTGATAGACATCAAGATATTGGTATTGGGAATGCAGTATTAAGCGCTGCAAAATCTATATGCATAAAGTTCCCATCACTGGTTTCAGAAAGAAAAACGAAATTATGATAACAACAGTGACACAATATGAGCTTAGCAGACTTCCATCAAACGACATATATACTTTATCGAGAAAAAAAAAAGACATACAACATATATATGCAGCATTAGAGAAACATTCAATTTAAGCTTTGCGAGCCAAAACTTGAACCAAAGCTTAATGCCAAAATACTTTCAAAAGACAACCAATGACTAGAAGACTAGAAGTAAGATATCCACGACCCTAAATCAAAATGGAACGGATATGTTGCAGACTCTTGGCTTCTAGAGAAAAATCTCTGAGAACCTACCATTGTTTAGCTTCGATTCCAGAAATGGAAAGTGACTCTTACTAACTTATTAACTCTTATGGTTGCATGTCTAGTGTATGCATATGCACCTCCGTCATACTAATCAAATAAAATAGATGAAATGTGCAACGAAAGTATCTGAATACATGCCGATGCAACAGACGATTGCACAACGAAAGTAATTCAGCAATGAGTTAAACACTATTAACCATTGGATATTATGGCATTCTTTATCTAATTAATTATCAGATTTTGTAAATGGAATTTAAAAGTAACCTTATATGAATACATACAGAGACATACAAACTTACTTTCCTGTAAAGTGGCCTTCTTTTCTCCTCGGTTAAACTATTTCTCTCCTCTGCGAGTTCTTTAATCTCCTCCTCCAAAACCCTCCCCTTCTTTCCAAATGTATGATCCAATGCCGCTAACTTCTCTTCAAGCTTGCTGTCAATGGCATTGAGCTTCTCCATCAATATATCATCCTTATCATCAATGAAATCTTTATCCTCATCGTCATCCATAAACCCTTTAATCAATTGCCTTTCTTTGTCAAATCCTCCTGAATGCTCTACAGAAACATCCGCATTGCCTCGTCCTTTATCGTGCTGAATAAATCCAGAATTTGCAGGATTATTAGGATCATAAATCTCTTTCCACTGTACCATTCTCATGGCTCTATTCAGTTTCTTAAGAATCATAAACCTCTCCTTCCCAGTCGCGTCTTTCAAACGGTTCATCAGCTCTCCTATAACCGTATACTCAAATGGAAGTTGGAGATGCTTTTGCTCAAAGTGGTCAATTTTATGCATCCAGTTGTGAGCTTCGTCAAGGGTTTCCAAAAAGAAAAGAAAAGGCATAAATGGTTGATAATGAAGTACTTCACATAGACACATACTGATACACTCAACACCATAAATATACTAGTGTAGGATCCAAATATCGCACAACGGTAAGAGCTTGCGAGAATGTCTTGCGAGAAGGTAGCAGAGCCTGCGAGAAAGTAGCAGAGCTTGAGAGAACGTGAGATGTCATCCACTATGTAAACATCTATATAAAGAGGAGAGCAGGAGAGAGAAAGGGGGGACAATTTTGTAAGAGAGGGAGGAGACACATTTTTGTAAGGAGAGAGAGACTTTATTTTTCTTTATCATCTTCTTCCCCAAAAAACTAGATCTAGAGCTCTACAAAATATCCATTAATGGAGATTCTAAATGTAACACTTATGTATTTTCAACAATCATAGTGAAGAACCATGGATGTAGATCACATTGATCGAACCATGTAAAAAATCTTGTGTCTCCATTTACAATTTTAGCATTTTAATCTTTATTTTGAGTATGAAATAGATTTAGATATAGAAATTATTATAAGGGGTGTGTTGTAGGAAATCCTGCAACCACATTTTGGCGCTAGAAACAAGGAGGAGTAAAGGATTTATCCTTCCTGTAACTTGTTGGTTCAAGAATTAGCTACTGTTCATATTTTTCTAGATCTACAAAATTTAGGTTCAAAAATGGAAATTTCATGGAAGAAATCACACGTTCAGGGAGTAAACATCATCAACAATTCAAAGACATGAAAAGAGTAAGAGAAAAAAATTAGTTGCTGTGGTGAAACTCAGGGAAGAAAACTAAAGTTTCAATATAAGATTTCCATGTTCAGGAGAAAAAGCAAGAGGCAAATTGTTGAAGGAAATAAAGGAAAGCGAAGAGAAGATAAGAGTCAGACGCTGCAATTTCTATCACAAACAGAAATTCGCACAGATGGTTCTAGGCTGAGCAAACAAAAAATAGGTCACGGGTTCGAATTCGCACACATACATATTTTTCATTTTATTCTCTAAGGGAGAATAAAAGAATAAGGAAAAAAGTTATGCGTAAATTTCGCAGAGAGGTTCTTGAACAGTTGGTCCAGAGAGCAATATGTGCGTTCGTGGTCGCAAGTTCGAATTCGCCTGCAAGTAGGGATGGCAATAGGGCGGGTATGGGGTGGGGACCTTGAATCCCATCCCTACCCCGTTCAAAAAACCAAAACCCATCCCCTACCCGTTCCCCATAAGAATGGGGCGGGGACGGGTATGGGGAATCCCCGTAGGGGATGGGTTTCCCATGGGTTACCATAACATTACAATAAATATTTAAAATTTTGTAAATAATAATAATTTAAAAATAATTATAATGGTTCAAACAATGATACTAAGCTAAGCACTGCATTTTAAAATTTTAAGTTTATAATAACCAACTAAAATTGAAAAATAAAGGAAACAATTGATCCACAATTAGGTATTATGGTTCCTTTTACTTCTTAGTTCCTCA
This sequence comes from Papaver armeniacum, assembly GCA_023531295.1. Classification (NCBI taxonomy): domain Eukaryota; kingdom Viridiplantae; phylum Streptophyta; class Magnoliopsida; order Ranunculales; family Papaveraceae; genus Papaver; species Papaver armeniacum. Next base: position 707,662 of record JAJJWW010019147.1, read on the forward strand.
TTATTAACCATTTTCCTCCATATTAATCATCTCATCATGATCTTCTTCGTTATCTTCCAAAAAAGTTCCTCGATCATATATAATAGGTTATGGTATGGGGCGGGTATGGGGTGGGGACCTTGAATCCCATCCCCACCTCATCCCCGCATCACTACTTTCGGGGATTCCCCGTACCCCGCCCCGTTCTCCGTTTATACGGGTAAAACCCTAACCCATAGGGGCGGATCCCCGCGGGGATGGGTTTGGGTGGGGCAAATTGCCATCCCTACCTGCAAGCATAGTTTTCTTCTTTTTACAGAGGGCGAAAAAATGAATAATTTCGCAATATTGTTTCATTATTTCGCAAACAAGAGGCAGCACAATTGGTCATCTGCGAAGTTAATGAGTTCATGGTCGCGTGTTCAAATCCCAACGAATGTGTATTTTTCGCATGGATATTTCGCAAAGGAATTTCGCACAGAAGAAAGTAAGTGATTATTTCGCACAGATATTTTGCAAACAAAAGCCAGCAAAGTTGGTCAGAGGTGAAGACAATGAGCTTGAGGACGCAGGTTCAATTCCCACCTCCTGCGAATTTTTAGCATCTTTTTTGGACTACCAGGGGAAGACAAGTTTTAACAAGTGTGCGATAATTTCGCATAGAAGAAGCTTGCATAGTTGGTCAGGAGGCATAAATGCAAGCAGCAGGTCGCGGGATCAATTCTTGCTTCTCGCAGTTTATTTTTGTTATGCGAAATTTATACAAAGTTGGTTCATAATTATTTCGCATAGAAGAGAGTTTCGCAGAGATATTTCGCAAGAGAGGATTAGTACAAATGGTATGGTGTGAGAATATGCAAGAGGCAGGTCAAGGGTTCAAATCTCATTTCTCACACTTGTTTTTGATGCGAGATAATTATATTTGTGCGACGTTTATACATTTCAAGGATGCTAGTTTCGCAAGCAAACCATATACTTCGTGCGAGACGACAGCAACAACAAATCACATGAAAGCTAAGTACCACTTCCTTGAACATTTTATTTTACTTATGACAAATAAAAAGATTTTTGATTAGATTTACAAAAAGCGATACAATCGCACGATTATAAAGATTTTAAAATCTCAAAGATTTCAAAGATTTCAAAATCTCAGAGATTTCAAAGATTTCAAAATCTCTGATTTCAAAGATTTACAAAGAGCGATACAATCGCAAGATTTCAAAAGATTAAAAAAATATTGCGAAACTGGAATATTTGCTTTCAAAGATTTCAAAAAGCGATACAAAGATTTCAAAGATGTCTATTGAACAATCTCAAAGGGAATACAATCTCATATAGATCAATTTATATATTTCTCTTAAATATTTGCTTTATTTCAAATGATATGAAGATTTCGCCAAAGTAAGACATCATATATTTGTGAAAAGAATAAAAAAAAAAGAATGAAAGAATTAAGACATGCGATAAATTCGCAGAGATTATGATTCTTTACGAAAGAATAGAGACGTGCGATAACCGCATAGATAGAGCAAACCTTCTATGGCGTACACCCTAGTTCGCGAATAAAATTTCGTAAGAGGCAAACGTAAGACCTAAAGTACGTCATAGAAGGGGGTACCTATTGCATGGCTCGGGAAAGGTTACACCGCTCCGGAACTGGGTCATGGAGATTTGGGTCAATAAAGCCCATCCGGAGAGGTACCTTGGATTTTCAACCTAAGCTTATGACTTAGGTTGGACGACTGAGGGTTTCTTCTAAGGAGTGTGGCATCTGATCAAGGCGCCGAGGTACACGGTTGAGCCAAGAGTGCCTGGGGCGTTTGAAGCGTCTCGGCCATTCTTGAAAAGTCTTGACTTATCTTCACTCTACTGAAGAAAACCCCACTTAGGGTGCAATCTTGTAACCATAAGCCATATAGGCAAAAGGGATAAGAGGCTGCGAAAACAACTGGTTGTTGTTAAGACCGGATGGGAGGAGACAACCTTGTATGGTAGAGGTACGTCTCCTTGAAGGGGCAACCATGGGGAAGATAAGGGCGGCACCCTCCATTAGGGAGCTGATAAGTATATTAAGACGCAAATATCACGAGGCTTTATTTTCGCAAGAATATTTAGGCTTGTCATATTTGTGCGACAATCTTGAAGAGGCAATAATACAAAAGAGAAAGATAAGGCGAGATCAATGGGTCAATACATGAAAGTGTAAAGACGTCCTGCGATTTCGTCGCAAGACGGCAATGTCATGGGGCTTTATTTTCGCAAGAATATTTAGGCTTGTCATATTGTCGCAACAAAAATGACAAAAGAAAAAAGTTAAGGCAAGATCAATGGGTTTCTGCATGAATGTGCAAAGACGTCCTGCGATTTTGTCGCAATGACAAGGGGTGGCAAAATAAGACCTTTAACTAGGAAGGCAAAATAAGACCACATAAGAAAGTAAGCAAATAAGATTGCGAAAATGATTATATGTAAGAAAATAAGCTTGCGAATATGTACATGGAAATGAAAATTAAGGCAGCGAAAATTACGCATATTTGATATTATAATCATATTATTATGCGATACTAATAGTGCAGGAATAAGGAAAAATGAGGCAAAAGTAAGAACTTGCGAGGAACAATAAATACGCGAAGAAGAATGCATATACTAAAGACAAAGTCAGAGAAATGGAGAATGGAAGCAATTTAAAGCTACGTCAATTTTAGGGTGCAAAATAATCTAAGTAACACAAACATTATCTATACATTGCAATAGATAAGCATTCTCATCATATAAGCATCACACTTGCATCATGAAAGCATCGCATAAGCATTTCATGGCATAAACATCGCATACACATTTCGTAACATAATCATTACATAAGCATTAGATTCGCATAAGTATTTTACAAAATTTTAAGAAATAATATCGCAGAATTATTCAGAATTTCGCAGGATTCTTCTGAATTTCGCAGGGTTATTCAGAATTTCGCAAGATTATTCAGGATTTCGCAGAATTATCCAAAATTTCGCAGAATGTGTCAGAATTTCGTAGAATAAGATTATTTCACAAGACGTGATTATTTCGCTCAATTATTTCGCACAATTATAAGCAGCTTAAAGAAATTATACTATCACATGAGCACAAAACATGGGACAGAGGCAAAATAAGAATGAAAAAACAATTTGCCCATTCAACACCTTCTCAAAGATTCTACCCTCATAGATAAAGAACAGAGGCAACTATGGATAACCAAGAAAATATTTTATATTCTTTATCTTCTCGGCAAGAATCATTTTCAAAAAAGACGTTCACTAATGGATAACAAGAATCTTCGCCAATAAGGGAGTAATAATTTCGCATGATTGATTCGTAATACTTCTTATATTTCGAGGATTAAGTACTTCTTATACTTCTTCAAGGATACTTCATACTTCGCATACTTCTCAAAGCTTCTGATAAAATGATTCGCATACTTCAAGAGATGATACTTCTAATTACTTCTCAAAGCTTCGGAACTTCGCAAAAGAATAGAGGCAAGTACGTACTTTTCAAGTCCAATATTCTTTCGCTCGTTCCTCCAACAACTACAACAATGTGGATTTTTCCTTAAAGATCGCTCTTCAAGCAATATTCAAGGAAAAAGAGGCAAGATATAGGATCCAAATATCGCACAACGGTAAGAGCTTGCGAGAAGAGCTTGCGAGAAGAGCTTGCGAGAAGGTAGCAGAGCCTGCGAGAAAGTAGCAGAGCTTGAGAGAACGTGAGCTGTCATCCACTATGTAAACATCTATAGAAAGAGGAGAGCAGGAGAGAGAAAGGGGGGACAATTTTGTAAGAGAGGGAGGAGACACATTTTTGTAAGGAGAGAGAGACTTTATTTTTCTTTATTATCTTCTTCCCCAAAAAACTAGATCTAGAGCTCTACAAAATATCCATTAATGGAGATTCTAAATGTAACACTTATGTAATTTCAACAATCATAGTGAAGAACCATGGATGTAGATCACATTGATCGAACCATGTAAAAAATCTTGTGTCTCCATTTATAATTTTAGCATTTTAATCTTTATTTTGATTATGAAATAGATTTAGATCTAGAAATTATTATAAGGGGTGTGTTGTAGGAAATCCTGCAACCACAACTAGAAACTCATTTCTTAGAACCATTCAGTTTCTTCCAAATAAAACCAAAACGAGTTAAGATATTCAACTGTAACCCATGAATACGTGAAGCCACCAAGTTCAGCTGTAAGGCAAGTGGAGTGCATCCCCCTTGCCATGCCTCTCCACTGAGGAGTTGGTTCACACCTTCTCCTCAAGCCGAAAAACAAACACAAGGAATGCCATTTTAATCAAGTCATAAACATTCGACTGATACAATTCTCAAACTCTAATATAACAAAACAATCCAAATGTATTTCATCTAAAACAATATCCTATAACATATGACTAAGTAACTAGAAAAGAGACAAATTTTACCAGAATGAGCAAAGCTAGTGATCAATTCAGCATGACGGTTACATTTTGATAGATACATTTTTGTGTCTATTTTGTTCTCAATGCTCTATATTGTTAGTGCTCGATATTGTATTAATTATGTTTTTTTGTGTGTTTGTAGGTATTTTTGGGCAATAAACATTTTTGGAAAATTCGGCTCGAAAAGTTGTCTAAAGCACCCCGGAGGACATTTGTTATTCGGACTTTGAATGTTGGATAAGGGGCACCCCAGGACACCCCTTAAGGAAGCTGCTATTCGCACCCCCATCACTGTTAGGGGGAGGTCATCTTCAACATTTCAAATCGCTGGTTTTGGCGGGAAAAATAATTCTCGCCTGGCAGATTTGGGGTCGACAATTTAAGGAGCAGTTATGAGGAGATCTTTTGCCGCTGTCGAGTATAAAAAGGTTGGCTGGGACTCAGAGATGGAGGATGGAGAGTTAGGGAGAGGTACAGAGCCTCAACAGAGCCGGAGAATCAAGTTCCAGAGAAACACCATTTCTGCTGCTGCTGAAGAACACGAAGAACATTCAACGCACGTCGGACCGTCGTTTTTACTACAGTGACAACGACGCACAAAAGTGGGTCGTAATATAGAAGACAGTCTTAAAGCAACAACAACAGTTTATCATTATCGTTCTCCGTAACAGCTGGTTTGTAACAAATATAAGTGTTACAAACCCGGTTTTTATTATTTTTCTCCCATTTCATCATTTGTGAACCATTTTTGAGCAATGAAATCAACTTTTGAGCGTGTTTCCAACATGATGAGCTAGACCCCATCACTTTGGGACTGACGGAGGAAGCAACTTTTCATGATTGTGGTAAATGAATTAATTCTTTATATGACTTTTTGCATAGATTTAATTTTTTTATGATTTCTATTAATTATTTGTTATTTTGTCTGATGTCGCATGCTTAGTTTAAATTACTTTTGATGCGTCATACTTACGACTTACATATAATGTTTTATGAAATCTATTTTTGGCAATGAATTAGAGTCACAACTTCTTTTGTTTGAGCTATATTGTCTAGAGTTAATGGCGAACCACAACAATATGAAAAGTAGTGAAATCCTGCGTCTCGAGTGTCTCTTCATCTGTGATAATATTTGTATATATTTTTCTTTTATTTTCTTTTATTAATTCTTAAAATCAATCTCATCAAGTCCGAGTGAACGATAACCCTATTACTACAACATCATTGAAAAATACCATCAATTTTTGGCGCCGCCGACGCGGACTTGTGTATAGATTTGTTTTTAGGTTTTATTTTTATTTTTATTATTTTTGTTCTTTTTTACGCCTTTTTGGTATTTCTTGTTTGTTTTCAGATTTGGAACCGATCTAAAGAAAATGGGAGAAAGCGCTGAAAACAAAAGCGAAGCCAAAGAAGGAAAGAAAAGAGGAACCCAAAAGGAGTGAAGAAGAAGATTTTGTATATTATTTTATTTTACTTTTTTTTTTTAGAAACTGTAATTAAGGTTTTTATTTTTGTAATATTTTTTTTTTGGACATTTTTATTTTCTTTAGGACATTGAACATTGGACTTTATTTTTAAAACCCTAAAGAAGGGTTGGTTTAAATATAAACTGCACGGAGGAAGGACGAGCGATTACGATCTTGTCTCGGCCCCTCGGGTTCTTACATGACATAGGAGTTGTGGGCAGAGTCGACCTCAACGGTTCATCCCCGTCTGGAACGGGAGGTAAGAATTCTAAACACCCGCGAATCCCTGTCGGCGGGTTTCTTTGGATGATTTTGTATGCATATATGTTGAGGACTGAAATCGGATTTAATTTTCTAGTAAAGGGCAAGGCCTGGCCATATCAAGATAAGGACTCGGATTTCATCACCGTTTCCTTCTTGCCCGCCTTAGGAACACGTAACCTACGCGAACCTAAGCCTTAAAATTTGGACTAGAACGAGACCGAGGGTAACGAGCTTAATAGGAAAGTCGTTCGAAAAATATTGGTTACTCTTTTGAGGATACTTCGAAGTTCATGATGGTTTCTGTAAGTTGAATGCGTGACTGCGCCGCCTTGCAATGCGGTGAGGCCTTGGGTATCAAAGCTCCACGTAGCTTCCCTCGCCTCTATTCAACTTACTTAAACTCGGATTGATTCCGAGAGGGGTTTGCTCAGATTGTACGAATTCCCTTTCGAAGGATTAGAAGCTGGTCTAGAAACAATCTAAGTGGAGCCATCATGCTTTTTTTTTGCTAGAAATAGGTAGGTTTGTTGTGGTCGAGTCATCCTTGTTTGTGCTTGTGTAGAATTCCCTTGCAGTTAGGATGTCAAACTGGTATTATAATAGCCATCACAATGAATATGATTATCCAACTGAACAATATGGGCATCACTATTTTTATGACCATAGTGTGAATAGTGGTTGGGAGCATCCACCTTTTCAAGGTTATGGTTCATACCATTGTGAACCCAATTACTATTCGCATACTCACCGATCATATGAGCAAAACAATCCCTCTATTTCTCTAGAAGAGGCTTTCAAGAGTCATTCCTTATTTGTGAAGGAAACCTTAAATATTCCAGATGAGTCCCAGAGCAATCAACTAGGATGTCTTTGGAAGAGACTCTTAAGCAATTTCTTGAAAGTACAAATAGGATTGTCGAAAAACTTGCTCGAAATAATCTTAATTTCCAATACGATGTTTCCAATAATACCCATGAAAATGAGGATATTTATTCGCATAATCAAGATGACGAGGTTAGAATTGGTAACACTACTTGTTTAAATGAGGTTCAACCATTTTCATGTTTTTATAATAATGATTATGATGAGGATAGTGTTGATGAAGAATTCGAAATAAATAGGCATAGTGATCAGGAACTTGTTACTCCGATTGAACTTTATAATGATAATACTATTTCTAGTTCAAATCCCAATAATGTTAATAATTATTCACCTATTCGAAAGGACGAGGATTTGACTAGAGATGCCACCGTTTTAGACGATGTAGTTCATGATCCTTTAGCATGCAATATGTTGGATAATCCATTATTTGATGTGCCTATAAGTGAATCAGAGGAAGTAACTATGATTAACACCTTAGTTAACGGGCCTTTACTAGAAACTTTCGTTGATAATCCTTTATATGATTGTGATGATGGTTTAGAGGAAAGAGTTTACCCTAAGAGAATCTTGTTTTAGAGTCTAGTGATTTAGAAACACTAGTTTTAGAAGACGATGAACTCGTAGAGATGAGTAAGGATGCATTACCCGATAATAACTTAGAAGAATCAATTGACCATTTTCGGGATTCGATGTTCTAGAAATTAGGGAAATTGTGACTAGTCTATCTAGAGACACCGAAAACTCTAAGTTTGGGGGTGATTATCACTCTCTTAGTGCCTTACCTTTAACTCTCGGAAAGTCCCCTCACTTAGGACTTGGACATCCGTGCCTCAACCATTTTACAAGATTATCTTCATACACTTTTTCCCGAACCTAGTTGTGTCCATAAAGAAGTTCGGTTGTTAAAAACCCATCCTACGGTTGATGTGGTTAACCAGGGCTATGATACCATGATTGACTTTGTTTTCCCACCAAAACCTTCCTTCCAATTTTGGGAACGTATAAGTTTCGGATGTGTCAATTATTAAGTTTTGAGACTAAACCTAATTACTTTAGGATATTAGGGTCGACACATTTGCTTAAGGAAGACCACCAATCTTATTGTGGTCATTGTGTGTAAGTCAAAACTGATTGACTTAGAGGATACTCAATTATTCGGAGTTATTATTATGTGCTTCTAAGTTTTTATTTGAGTTTTTCCAGACTCTAGAACCTGAACATTCGGATCTAACTCATGAGGAAACGAAACCCATGAAAATTTGTTATCTAGACCCTTTTATAGAGCTCGAACCTAACCACAACTAGATGTAGTTGTATTAAACAAAAAAATAGATAAGGGTGTGTTGAATACCTTCTGATGTCATTGCAGTCTCCTCTTCTTGTGGTTAGCACTTTTTGATCCAGATGACCCCAGTTATTCAAATTTCTTGCTATATGATTCTTCGAGGTGACTAATCTCTTCCATTGTCTGGGTCAAGACTTTAAACTTAACACTTCTTGGGAGGTAACCCAATATTCATGCGACACTGATAATATCTCTCCTTATCTCTTTTGCTTCAAATGGTAAGAGTTTCCCCTTGTTCATGTTTTTAATTTCATCTTTAGAACATTGAGGACAATGTTAGATTTAAGTTTGGGGGTGGGAAGAAACTTTTTGTTAGCTTTTAGTTGCAATAAATAAACTCCAGAGCCTAGAAATTTGTGTTTATTAAGGATGGCACTAACCAATCTAAGTGGATGGAAGCATTTTGGTTGTAGGAGTTGAGGAACCAATCGATTAGATGGAAACATCTAAAGAGTCTATTCATAAAAGCACGAGCTCGGGTGTTAGAAAAAGAAAACATGGTAGTTTCGCCATATCCTCGTGATGGAAACATCGAAAGAATCCCGATCACTTCTTTTATTTTTCTCTTTACCATTGCTAGGGTGAAATAGAGTGACGAGACCAAAAAAAAAAAAAAAAAAATTGAGACAGGACCACTAGACCAACGGAATAAATACAATAAAGTCGATCTTGGTACCCTTGTATATGCCCAGTGAGTTGACCTAGAGTTAGGATTATCGACCACTTTGGTCCCCTTGTATATGCCGGTGTGTTGATATTAGTCCGAACCAGTGTCTCGGTCCATTAGGATAGGTTCACCTTAGTCAACATCATCCACGTTTTTTTACACCCATCTTCATAATATATCCATGTGATTGGTTGACTCCGGTTTATGATGTCCAGAAACTATCTGAGTAGAGCTCTGTCACTTTATATGAATTCTAGTATGCTTGAGTGCAAACTCGTGTACATCAATTGGAATTTCGCATCGGGGTACTTCCTCCTGTAGTCAATAAGTATGCCAACCAAGGAGATTCTTTAGTGCCTTCCAAGGTTCTGCGTAGATAGCTAGGGTCCGGAGTAAAGGTTTTGTGGGTACACCTCTGGTAAACCCTCTCAGGAGACAACACTCGCCACTAGGGCCACCTAGGGGTTCAAATGATTTTTATTTTCTAGAATAAATTTGCTCGAGGACTAGCAAATAATAAGCTTGGGGGTATTTGATAGATACATTTTTGTGTCTATTTTGTTCTCAATGCTCTGTATTGTTAGTGGTCGATATTGTATTAATTATGTTTTTTTGTGTGTTTGTAGGTATTTTTGGGCAATAAACATTTTTGGAAATTTCGGCTCGAAAAGTTGTCTAAAGCACCCCGGAGGACATTTGTTATTCGGACTTTGAATGTTGGATAAGGGGCACCCCAGGACACCCCTTAAGGAAGCTGCTATTCACACCCCCATCACTGTTAGGGGGAGGTCATGTTCAACATTTCAAATCGCTGGTTTTAGGCGGGAAAAATAATTCTCGCTTTGGCATTTGGGGTCGACAATTTAAGGAGCGATTATGAGGAGATCTTTTGCCATTGTCGAGTATAAAAAGGTTGGTGGGACTCGGAGATGGAGGATGGAGAGTTAGGGAGAGGTACGAGCCTCAACAGTAGGAGAATCAAGTTCCGAGAGAAACACCATTTCTTGTCTTTGAAGAACACGAAGAACATTCAACGCACGCCAGGACCGTCGTTTTTACTACGGTGACAACGACGCACAATCGTGGGTCGTAATATAGAAGACAGTCTTAAAGCAACAACAACAGTTTATCATTATCGTTCTCTGTGACAGATGGTTTGTAACAAATATAAGTGTTACAAACCCGGTTTTTATTATTTTTCTCCCATTTCATCATTTGTGAACCATTTTTGAGCAATGAAATCAACTTTTGAGCGTGTTTCCAACATGATGAGCTAGACCCCATCACTGGGACGACGGAGGAAGCAACTTTTCATGATTGTGGTAAATGAATTAATTCTTTATATGACTTTTTGCATAGATTTAATTTTTTTATGATTTCTATTAATTATTTGTTATTTTGTCTGATGTCGCATGCTTAGTTTAAATTACTTTTGATGCGTCATGCTTACGACTTACATATAATGTTTTATGAAATCTATTTTTGGCAAGGAATTAGAGTCACAACTTCTTTTGTTTGAGCTATATTGTCTAGAGTTAATGACTGAACCACAACAATATGAAAAGTAGTGAAATCCTGCGTCTCAGTGTCTCTTCATCCTGTGATAATATTTGTATATATTTTTCTTTTATTTTCTTTTATTAATTCTTAAAATCAATCTCATCAAGTCCGAGTGAACGATAACCCCTATTACTACAACATCATTGAAAAATACCATCAATTTTTGGCGCCGCCGACGCGGACTTGTGTATAGATTTGTTTTTAGGTTTTATTTTTATTTTTATTATTTTTGTTCTTTTTTACGCCTTTTTGGTATTTCTTGTTTGTTTTCAGATTTGGAACCGATCTAAAGAAAACGGGAGAAAGCGCTGAAAACAAAAGCGAAGCCAAAGAAGGAAAGAAAAGAGGAACCCAAAAGGAGTGAAGAAGAAGATTTTGTATATTATTTTATTTTACTTTTTTTTTTAGAAACTGTAATTAAGGTTTTTATTTTTTTTTAGAAAAATACCATCACATTTCTTTTCAAATTCATCGGATCGTTTCTGAACAGCATCAGGTTCCCATCTCTCATCAACTTCACTTTCTGAATCAGTTGGTTCTTCATGTTGCCCAAGTGTCCCTTTCTCTTTAGCATTTTGCTTTTCAAGTTTCTCAATCATTGGACCAACGCTCATATAATCTTCTTCTTCTTCTTCTGCATCATCATTATCATCAAGCACACTGACTTTTCTCTTCTCATCTTTCTCTTTTTGTTTCGCCTCCTCCGCCTCCTCTAGAAGTTTTTGGATTATTCTATCGCTAGAAGGAACAAAAGACGAACTAAATCTGTAATGAGATAATGATAGATTTGATTTAGGTATTTTGAAATGATGAATTTGGGGGCTAGAATTTGGGATTTTTCTGCATATATTTTTGTGAGGAATGCTAGGGTTTTTTAAGGATGATGATTTTAGGAGTATTCGTGACCATGTTCCTCTCGATTTCCTTATTGATGCGGCCATTGTTGTGTCGAGGAGATGTATCAGTACACCATTTGAATGAGAATTAAATATCGTAAAACCCTTGAGAGTGAAAAACTCGGTGTGTGAATTCAGAAGTATAAGATTTGTAACTCGGACGAGTATCAACATCTTCTATAAGGCTGGCTCTTATGGAGTCCAACATCCAAGATTATTCCCTGTATAACCGTCGTTTATGGGTGAATAGTTAGCATGATCCAGAATGAGTGTTGCGTTTAGCTTGGATCCAAGTTGGAAGTACCTAAGGTACGCAGTTTCAAACTGCGTATGGAAAAAGCATAACACGCAGTTTCTAACCGCGTATCAAAGAATAATCCATAGAATATTTTTCTGCACGCATCTAGAAATTGCGTTGCACACAGATTCAAACTGCGTATTCTTTATACGTGGTTACAAACTGCGTGGATGTTTTATATTTGTTTGACCTTTTTTTCCTACACCCGGTTTACACTGTAATGTTAAACGCCGAGTATTTTTCGTATACTTTCTCAAATTGAGATCTGGTTAAACATAGCCCAGTTCTATAGTTGCAAACACTCATACGACTCAACTTAGGCAGTTACCACTAAGTCATCTACACACTTTTTTTCACAACAACTTCTGATAGAAATCTCGTTATCCTTATCAACACACTGTAACGCCAAGATTTATTTATCCACATTTATAAATAATAATATTTTTTCCTATAAATACACTCCATCAGCCACTCAAAGAAACACACCATCAAACATAAAACGATCCTTCGAATTTAGCCGGTCAAAAATGAATTCTAATCGCAAGGGAAACAAATTGTGTGTATAGAAGCAAACCAAATTTGTCCGCTCTGTTTCCTTGATGACCATTCAGCCATGCAATGCCCTTAGATGTATTCCAAGTGCCCGCAGAGAGGTTGTACGGGAATCAAATTGTTATTAGAAGAGGAACCTGGAAAAAGTACGTACCTTCGTTGCCAGTTCGATAATTGTCGTGAAGAAGCTCAGTGGTTAGAAGATGCAATCAAGTCCAAAGATGATAAAAACATTAACGAACTCTGCAAAAACTTCAAAGAGAAAGGTATGATTAAGGTTGAACATGAAAAGGGGGCGTCATGCCCGGTCCCTGGATGTAGGTTTTTTATGAAACTGCATCGTTCTAAAGATAAGAACACCTATGGTGCACATTTCTGGCAATGTCCTGGGTGTAAGTTGTTGGAATGGGTCGAGTAATTATATTATATGTTGCTCTTTAATTTCTAGTGTTATGTTATGTGTTTATGATGTAATGTTTAATCCTGTGTTTTATTCTGGTCAATGACGCCCGGTCTGATGTAATGTTTATGTTTTATGTATTGTGTACTTTTTATGTTGTTTATGTATGTTAACGTTTATTTGGGTTTGTTTATGTTTGTGCACTTTAGGACCTCCTTCTAAGTTAGGGACAAACGTGTTGGTAAACTCCCATTCGTGAATATTTCCACTTAAGTCGGTAAACTCCCCAACCACCAGATCCCAAACCCCATTATTCCAGTCCACGTGTATGATAATAAATCAAAAGGGAAAACTGCATAATTCTATGCTTATCTATATACTTTTGTCTGACATCTAGTCGGTAGTACTGTACAACAGTCTTTAGCTGCCTCCTCTTTCAAAGGTCATTTTCTATTTAACCATTACTCAGATTACAAAAATATATCACGCTACAGAAGATGACATGCAAAATAATGCCCGACAAATGATGACCACTCATGCTGCCAAGTTTCCAATATTTATAATTTATTCCTTTGTAGAATTTCAAAATTACATTTAAACCCATATGAGAATTTTAGTATAAATTTGTGAAAAACGCCTCACAATTCAATTATCTCTGAAGGTGTAATGCTCTGTAAACTCCACCAAAAGATAAAGTTTTTCAATCCCAAATTATCAAAGTTACATATTTTATTTCCACCACAATAATCAATCACGATGCCACGTTTTTCGATGCATGAAGATAACGCTCTAGTCATAAGTTATTGTAAGGTTGTGGATATGGATCATGATACAGAAAATCCTCAAGCGGGTATGGCGTTTTGGTTTTGAGTGAGGGAATACTTTTTGATTCAAATTGGGAATGGAAGCGTTTGGTATTCCGCCATACGTATCCAACACCGCGTTAGCATGCTGAAAAGGATTTGTGGTCGTTTTAGGAAGTATCGCGTTCTTGCAAATGGTAATCGTGCTCAGGCGATGGCAATGTATGAAGCGGAACTAGGGAAGCCTTTCAAACATTTCGCGGCCAATTATTTTTTTGGTACTCGCATATAAAATTGAATCTTGTTCTCGTGAGATGTTTATGAGTGGTTAATATTGTTAGTTCGAAATCGTCGGATGTTTATGATGTAATGTGTTTTCTTACTTGTTGCAATAACGTAACGGACAACTTTCAAAATAACGAATTTCATGTTTAACATCGTAGTACATTAGAACAACGTAATTAATAACCTAACTCACTTTCGTAGGAATCACGGTTATACTTAGCACGTGAAACAAGCCTTTAAACCCTTAGGTGACCCTAACGGACGAGTTTAGTCTCGTGAGGGTTGATAATACACTAACCCACAAAATGTACACAAACATAAATTCGAGTTTCAGACTTCACTCGATGAAGTCGATGAATTGCCCAGTGATCCATACTTTGGTATTTTGGATACCATGAAATTATAGCTTTCATCGAATTCGAATACCAGTCAACCGATAAAAATCTAGAGGGGTCAAACCTATCTCAAACTCTTTGAAGTGAAAAGTTCTAGTCTTCCTCCACCACCTCTCACATAAAGCTTCGGTTAATCCCTTATCCCCATACTTAAAATTAAATTGGAATATGGACTCTAAACCACAGTATTGAAGAATTAAAATTGTACGGGGGGTTGTTTCTCACCACTATCTTGTAAAATTTATTTAAGTTGGTCCAACTACTCCTAAATATTCCGTCTCGCTTATCAACTAAGTTATCGGCCTTATGTTGTAACTGTCCGACACCTGGAGATAGTTGGGATAACTTCTCATACCTAGAACAATCAACATCCTCCATTATCTAAAAATGCAAAGAGCAAGGGAAACACAATCAACATGTGATTAACAAAAATCAAATGCATATATTAATCTATCCACAATCAACATATGAATTCCCACGTTCACATTCACATCACATTGAGGTATGCACATTGCTCATCTTGTGTCTCTCAATCACAATGATATTAACAACATCAATTCCACCTCTACAATCATCTAAACATAAACTCAAATTTATAATTGAGCTAATCCTCATACTCATTCCAAAATGCTCTAATCAAAACCTCCAACAAAAGCATATTTGCAACATAAATTTCAACCATATAATCATCTCAACATCAACTCAAAACCACATATGAGTTACTTAATGCTAAAAACTCATTGCAAAAATGCTCAATATAAATTTGTTGACATGCTTTGTAGTTTTACAAACTTCAAATACATTCTACGAACCATAAACATAATTAAATCAATAAATCAATAATCTCCCACAACATGAATTTATGTTTCACCCAAATTAACCCCAAATACCATAAACCCTAAGTAATCACATTTCAATTTTTTTAAAGAAAATCAAATAATTTCCTGCTGCTTAATCAAACTAATCAAGATGATTGATAAAATATGGACGAAATTAAACCAACATAACTAAAAACAAAATAAAAAATTCATCTCAATCAATCAAAACTAACATTTCATACCTTGGGTTGCTTTGTTGATGAAATCTCCAAAAAATAACATCAATAGATTCCCCACGTTTGATGTAACAAACCCTTCGAAGATTGTAGCTCATTCAACACAAAAACATCTCGAATCAGTTAATTGAGTGAAGTTCTATGAGTTTAGTTTGAGGAAAAGAGTGAAAGAAAGAAAAAGAAGAAGAAGAGATGGCTTCTGTTGGTTTTAGGGTTTTCTAGCACACGCAGAGTTTCAATCACGCGTGGACCACTCAACACGGTCAATACGCATTAGCAATCGCGCTTTTGAGTTTCCCATAATCGCAGTTCCAATGCGTGTTACGAATCTTCAAATGTGATGGAGATAGAATCTTGGATCCCCACTGCGCCCGGTCGATGCATTTTGGTGACGTGGATCCAACATTCAGCTTGAATCTTGGGTGACGATTAGAGCCAGCCTAATATGAGCGAAAATGAAAATTCTCCGGTTCCACCGTCACACAGGATGTACTCAATTAACCTTCCGTGTTTCTAAGACCACTGCATACGTTTTCGTAAATATTTTTCAAACCAAGGGCAAAAAACCTATTATATATGTAAAAAACATCTGCAAAAACAATCGAATTCTCCCTTACCTTCTCTTCTTCGTCTGCTTTCTTTCTCAATCGAGATTTTCTTCTTCGATTTCACCGACAATACCATGACCACCACCACCAGCAACATCACCACCACCACAGAGCCAACACCTCCACTGTCACCACCATCCACCTAATTTAATTTCAACACCAGTTTCGATTTCAGTTCATACTCACCACCACGGCACCACCACCTCCTTCACTTTCAATTTCAGTTCAATTCATACCAGACCTCTTCTTTCTTCCGAATCTTTAACTAACGCCTCCGTCCAATTGATAGGAACATGTTTATGGGTCTGTAGTATGTACTAGTTTGTGTTATGATATGGACATACAGTTTGTATGCTTAGTTTCGGTAGTTTTAGGTGGTTACTGTAAGGTAGTTATTATGGTTTATTTAAATTTATTGCACATTAATTTAATGTCATTTATTTGGGAATTACTTTTATTCATCCCATTAACTCCTCCCATTAACTTAACTCTTAATTTAATCCTTTTTATAATCAATTTCCTTCCCAAAGGTTCATCCTTTGCACAACTCTATTCCTAAGGTATGATTCACTTTTGTTTTGGTTGATTAAGATAATTATTGTTAGCTTTTCTCTATAATTTTTTGTTTAACGCCAATGAATTCATGGTGCCTCATGCCTAAGTTTTATGTCATTTATGCAGTCAAAAGATACTGATCAAATATTGTACATTATTTGATCAGTTTAGTTTCTCAAGGTATGATTCACTATTGTTTTGGTTGATTAAGATAATTGTTGTTAGCTTTTCTCTTTAATTTTTTGTTTAACGTCAATGAACTCATGGTGCCTTACGCCTAAGTTTTATGTCATTTATGCAGTCAAAAGATACTGATCAAATATTGTATATGATCAGTTTAGTTTCTGTTTGATTCTTTTCATCAATATTTTTTTTATCCCAATTTTGTTTTTTCATTTGCAATAAATTTATCTTTTCATCAGTTTAGTTTCAGTTGCTATGTCCTTACTAGGCAAATCATGCATTATAAATAATGCTAAAAATTCACAGAATATTTGGGATTGTTGCTACATGCTCCATTCTAGGTGAATTTTGTGTATTTAATTCACATAATATTTTGGATTGTTGCCACATGCTCCATTCTAGGTGAATTAATAAAGCGAAGAAGTATTCATCACTTATCAAATAGCCTTATCCTCTGCAGGATGTCAGCGTATTAAAGTTTGGCTTTTACAATTTTAGCCTTGAACAAAAATCCACCATCAACACATACATAATCAAAAAATACATTTTTCCAACTTTTCATGACCTCAGAGTGGCCAACGGACTTAAAATTCTTATCAATCAAAGACCAACAATACAAATAATGAATTGTCTTCTTCACCATAGTCGCTTCATTATTGACTTTATGGGGAGAAAATTCTAGCATTCCTTTCGAACCAAATGCTCCAAATTAAGCAAACTGGAATAAATTTCCATATCATAAAGATAAAAGGAGAAGACTGTGCTAATTGCCGATCTGATGATGATCTTTAATAAACAATCACCTATTTTGACTTAATTTTTTTTTCGTTGAAGCATACTTAAATTTTTTTCGAATACATTATTTTACACTGATAATTAACCAAAAATATGTAAAGCATCTAATTAATAGGGGAATTATGGAATTTTATTTAAAAACGTGTAAATATGGAAACACTAAAACTGAACTACAACCCCATACAGTTCCAATACCTTTACGAAGTTCTAAAAAATTTATACAAAGAGAAAACGAATATGAAGCATATGCTGGTTATGCTGCCAAAATCCAGAATATCGCACTGCATGCATATACACTTTAACTTTACATACATAAAAAAATATAGGATTAACATCCAACTTACTTCGGAAATCAAAGAGAATACATTTATGTACACCATTTTGTACAAAACCTATAGTAAACCTCGAAAAGAATTTTAATGCTTGATGACGACAGGAGGTCAAATTTAACCTATATGTCTGACCAACTATGTAAGATAGCCCATTCGAAAAATATCAGTTCCAAAACATGAAATTTGATAGCTTATTATTCAAAAGACTGAGACTGCTCCAATGACCAAATGCAAGAGCAAGAAATTTGACGACTTCGAAATGAGTATCAATTTGTGTCATTTATATTTCCTTGGATCACTATTAGTTAGCTGTAACATACTGGGATAGTCTATTTCCAATCCTTTGTTTTTTTTTTTTTAATTTTCTTATTATCCTAAGCAATTATGTTGTAGTGATATGTAGTGTATATATTATATATATAAAGAAAAATTTGCATTTGGTCTGTGATACATAAGACTCCCCAGGGGAAGGATTGGTTTATAATTATGCATTAGACGGCGGAAGATATGTAATCTTCTGTATGTTTTCTTCCAGTTCGCCCGGTGGTTGTAGTTCTTTCTCTTAAGGTTTTTAAGTCCTGCAAGCCTTATTGGCACTTTGATATCAACTTTGATCTTCCTTTTCTCCAAAAAAATAAGTTAAGTACGTAGTCTGAAAAGTATAGACGACACATATTTTTCTCAAACAAAGCATGTTATTTATAGCCTAGAAATTTCATTTGGATCCTTTGTGGATCACCCTAATCTTATTATTTTAGAGAGATTATCAATTATATAACACAAGAGATACACGAACTCTAATTAGTTAGTAAACGTGTAAGTTTCTCATTTATTCCCACATTTCTAAACCCTCTATTCAAATCCATCTCTATCTATTTAATGACCCATAATCTAAATTTGTTCCTTACAAATACGTGAAACATGAACCAAACAAGTCCTGCCATCTCTGCCTGCTTAATTAGTTGGCATTCTCATAGTGGTTATGTTCATTTTATCCCCGTTTGCTTACAGTTCAAGTGACATTGCCCCTGTTGTAAGGTCATTCTCCCCAATTGGCATTGAAGTTTCAGTTGCAAAAGGTGAGGCTTCTATAGATTCTGTGAATCTCTTTTTGTCTTAATTCCCTTCATTAACCTCACTACCAACTTAAGACGTCCAAGGTGGCATAACTGATGCATATTCGTTCCAAGTTTTTTTTAAAAAAAAGTCTTTAAAAAAAATACGTGAAAAGAATTTCTTACAGTTCAAGTGACTACCAAGTTTTTTGCTTACAGTTCAAGTGACTACCAACTTAACGGGAATTGTCTTTAAAAGAAAAGAATTTTCAAGGTCCATTCATATGTTGCATTCTATTGTTGCTGAATTTCTTATTTTTTTACCATGAACAAAAAATACACGGCAATTCATGCTCGGTGAATATATGAGCCCTAAAAATTCTAAGTTCTGCATTCATATCAAAATAGGAACACTCACCCACCACGTTGTACTAAAATGCATTTCTCTGCATAGAAATAAAACAACAACTGCATTTATCCCTTGTCCATAAGTAAATTGACACAAACCTAAAATTTCAATGAGTTATTAGCTATGTTGAATCATATATGATCGATACTTAGTGTGGCTAAAATTTCCAACCTTCCTATATTGATGGACATAATTAATTTGTTCAGTGGGAGGCCAACATGAATCGTACCACAGTTTTGCTCCCACGATGGCATAGAAGAGACGTCAAATCAAAAGAATCCTTGAAGTCTTCCCTCGATCCTGTTTTACAAAAAGTGAAATGTATTAGAACACTACTGTCTTACAGGGACTGCACAGATCAACCAAACCATATACATCATTAAAATTCATATGAAAAGAGTTGGAGACATTGTGTCAGGACACAACAACAGTCTGGTACCTTATCTAGAAGAGTTTGTCGAAAACATGAGTTATTAGCTAGAGATTGTATAACTGGAGTGTCTCTCTCATTGCTAAATAGGAGAGCCAAACGGTCCCCTTTAGGAACTTCTGCGTGAATGGAACTGTAGGTTTTATCCACATCCAACTTAAAAATCCTATAGCTTTTCCATTTCGATCTCTAAACATCGTGAAAGATTAACATTAAAGCAGAACATTCATGACATAAATCAGAGTCGGAAATTGGTTGAAAGAAATAACAAACATAATGTTAATTAACCCAAATCAAAGGAATTTTTTTTTTTTAACTCAAATCACTCAGAGACATACCTGGGGCTGGGATAACTGTTCAACCGGAAAAATTAGTATGTGTGTGGGTTTTTATTTGAGATTGCAGAGGCGAAAATGGTTGTTTTTTTCAGCTTTCAATGATCGGATTTAATTGAATTAATTGAGATGGGTCTTGAAACGTTCAAGCATTGATCAGTACCTAGAGATTTATTTTCGCATTAATTTTGATGTTTAATGGGGGCAGTAACGGTTTTGCGTTGAGGTATGCGAAAAGCAAGACGTGGAAAGAGTTTAAAGTGTTACTGGAGAGTCGGAACTAAAATAGTTCGATCTGGACCATTCTCTGTATGTCCAAAATGTCCGTCCACCGTGAAAACACATATCTGGTGAATAAATCGCTACCGTCCTTTATATGTCCGAACTGTAGATAGTCGTCGATATAGGAAAACACAATTGTCCCTTATAATATAAAACAAAGCATGGACAACTTAGCTTAGATAAAGGACGCTCTGGATTCATTCTTGGGGAAGCTAAATCTATGGTTGTGGTTGTTTACATCATTATTGTATCATTAATTTTTTATAATGAATATTTTATTAATCTCTCATTATAAATGTCTTATAATTATGTTAATTAATATACTTTCATTAAATTTCTTATGAATTTTTCATTATAAATATCTTCTTACATCATAAATATCTTAATTTAATAGATGTCTCACAATTTTCTTAATGAATATACTTTCATCATTAATATTTTATTAATGTTTCCTTATAAATGTCTTATGATTATCCTAATAAATACTTTCATTAAATAAATAATAAATTTGTTAATAATCATATCAATTGGGTAGTATTTGTTGGTGGTCCATGGAGCTGGTGATGATGGTGATGAGGTAGTGGTGATGGGCGGTTCGGGTGGTGGTAGTGTAGGTGGTCGAGTGTGGTAGTCGGGTAGTGGGGAATTCTTACTCTATGTGAAAATAAGCTGGTTATAATACAAAAAAAAAAAAAGATTGTGGTGACCGCAATTTACCCTAAAAACAACCCGATAAAAATTTAACGTTGATAGTGTAATGTATATGTTATTGGGATGGTAACGGTTTGATTGGTCCCATTATATGTTTCATTCGGTGGTTTCTTCTAAACACCTATTACGGTCAACCTAGCAATTCTCAAAAAAAAAAAAAAAAAAAAAAACCATGGAAACAAATTGCATTAACCCACATTAATAGGTTAATGCACAATCCATCGCGTCATGTGCTTATTTTAGAGCTCCCTTAGGATGGATTGTTGTTTTCAAGTTCTCTCTTAATTTGCATGTAACAAACTAAGAATAAGAAACTTCACCTTCGGGTTAACCTCCCAACTTCTCTTAATTTACGGACAACATAAGTTTTGGAACAACAAGGCCCTAAAATGTAATCCAGTCCACGGCCGTTACGGTGAGAAACTAATGATGGCATTGACGTTATTTCGGCCAACTTATCCGATTTGATTCATTTCCCGATTTCCACATTAGCCGACGTTAATCCGTGTAGAAAAAGAAAAAAATCAATCAATCCGATATAGCTCCGTGGTATAGCATCGTGCATGATAACGTTTGGAGTAACAATTAGAGAAGGAGAAGAACTTCTGCAAGCAGATGACATATCATCAATCGGCAGAGTCATTGTGATTACCGCAATTTCATTTTTCCGATAGGTACTGCGGTTGGGTTAAAGAGTCACAAAATTAAACATCGGATGGGAATACCTGCTTCCCCGGGTAAGGGTTAACATCTAATCGATTCCAATTTTCATACTTATCGAAAAAAAAATGGAATCACGAATTAAGAACAAACTAAGAATAAGAGCTCCTTAGGATGGATTGTTGTTTTCTAGTTCTCTCTTAATTTGCATGTAACAAACTAAGAATAAGAAACTTCACCTTTGGGTTAACCTCCCAACTTCTCTTAATTTGCGGACAACATAAGTTTTGGAACAACAAGGCCCTAAAATGCAATCCAGTCACCTACTAGTTACGGTGAGAAACTAACGGTGGCATTGACGTTATTTCGGCCAACTTATCCGATTTGATTCCAACGACTTCCACATTAGCCTCGACGTTAATCCGTAGAAAAAGAAAAAAATCAATCAATCCGATATAGCTCCGTGGTATAGCATCGCATGATAACGTTTTGGAGTAACAATTAGAGAAGGAGAAGAACTTCTCTAAGCATATGACATATCATCAATCGGAGAGTCATTGTGATTACCGCAATTTCATTTTTCCGATAGGTAACGCGGTTGGGTTAAAGAGTCACGAATTAAACATCGGATGGGAATACCGCTTCCGGAGGGTAAGGGTTAACATCTAATCGATTCCAATTTTCATACTTATCGGAAAAAAATAGAATCACGAATCAAGAACAAACTAAGAATAAAAGCTCCCTTAGGATGGATTGTTGTTTTCAAGTTCTTTCTTAATTTGCATGTAAAAAACTAAGAATAAGAAACTTCACCTTCGGGTTAACCTCCCAACTTCTCTTAATTTGCGGACAACATAAGTTTTGGAACAATAAGGCCCTAAAAATGTAATCCAGTCCACCTGGACGTTACGGTGAGAAACTAATGATGGCATTGACGTTATTTCGGTCAACTTATCCGATTTGATTCCGCCGATTTCCACATTAGCCCGACGTTAATCCGTGTAGAAAAAAGAAAAAATCAATCAACTGATATAGCTCCGTGGTATAGCATCGTGCATGATAACGTTTTGGAGTAACAATTAGAGAAGGAGAAGAACTTCTAAGCGGATGACATATCATCTATCTACAGATCATTGTGATTATCGCAATTTCATTTTTCCGATAGGTACTGCGGTTGGGTTAAAGAGTCACTGAATTAAACATCGGATGGGAATACCGCTTCCCAGGGTAAGGGTTAACATATAATCGATTCCAATTTTCATACTTATCGAAAAAAAAAATGGAATCACGAATTAAGAACAAACTAAGAATAAGAGCTCCCTTAGGATGGATTGTTGTTTTCAAGTTCTCTCTTAATTTGCATGTAACAAACTAAGAATAAGAAACTTCACCTTCGGGTTAACCTCCCAATTTATCTTAATTTGCGGACAACATAAGTTTTGGAACAACAAGGCCCTAAAATGTAATCCAAATCCACGGCCGTTACGGTGAGAAACTAACAAAGTGGCATTGACGTTATTTAGGTCAACTTATCTCGATTTGATTCCGGCCGACTTCCACATTAGCCTGACGTTAATCCGTGTAGAAAAAGAAAACAAATCAATCAATCCGATATAGCTCCGAGGTATAGCATCGTGCATGATAACGTTTTGGAGTAACAATTAGAGAATGAGAAGAACTTTTCTAAGCAGATGACATATCATCAATCGGCAGAGTCATTGTGATTACTGCAATTTCATTTTTCCGATAGGTACTTTGCGGTTGGGTTAAAGAGTCACGTAATTAAACATCGGATGGGAATACCTTTCCCAGGGTTAGGGTTAACATCTAATCGATTCCAATTTTCATACTTATCGAAAAGAAAAATGGAATCACGAATTAAGAACAAAAAACATTGTTATGCCAAAAGTGAAAACGTATTTGTGGCCACCTAAGTGAAGTTTACCTATTGTCTTTTGGTACAAGACCATTTTGGATTTGATGGAGGGCAACCAATGGGTTATGTATCTTTTTTTTTTTTTTTTTATATGATCCGCGGCAAGACATGTTTTGGTGATATAAATTGGGCAATGAACATATAGACAATGATCAACTCCCGTGCCGTTACGGCACGGGTCAAGGCCTAGTAGATATATATTATATATATATATAGTGTACCTATTATTAAGAGATTATGAATTGAACAGTATGTCAATACATTTCACTTTTTGTAAAACAGGATCGAGGGAAGACTTCAAGGATTCTTTTGATTTGACGTCTCTTCTATGCCAAACCATATACATCATTAAAATTCATATGAAAAGAGTTGGAGACATTGTGTCAGGACACAACAACAGTCTGGTACCTTATCTAGAAGAGTTTGTCGAAAACATGAGTTATTAGCTAGAGATTGTATAATTGGAGTGTCTCTCTCATTGCTAAATAGGAGAGCCAAACGGTCCCCTTTAGGGAACTTCTGCGTGAATGGAACTGTAGGTTTTATCCACATCCAACTTAAAAATCCTATAGCTTTTCCATTTCGATCTCTAAACATCGTGAAAGATTAACATTAAAGCAGAACATTCATGACATAAATCAGAGTCGGAAATTGGTTGAAAGAAATAACAAACATAATGTTAATTAACCCAAATCAAAGGAATTTTTTTTTTTAACTCAAATCACTCAGAGACATACCTGGGGCTGGGATAACTGTTCAACCGGAAAAATTAGTATGTGTGTGGGTTTTTATTTGAGATTGCAGAGGCGAAAATGGTTGTTTTTTTCAGCTTTCAATGATCGGATTTAATTGAATTAATTGAGATGGGTCTTGAAACGTTCAAGCATTGATCAGTACCTAGAGATTTATTTTCGCATTAATTTTGATGTTTAATGGGGGCAGTAACGGTTTTGCGTTGAGGTATGCGAAAAGCAAGACGTGGAAAGAGTTTAAAGTGTTACTGGAGAGTCGGAACTAAAATAGTTCGATCTGGACCATTCTCTGTATGTCCAAAATGTCCGTCCACCGTGAAAACACATATCTGGTGAATAAATCGCCACCGTCCTTTATATGTCCGAACTGTAGATAGTCGTCGATATAGGAAAACACAATTGTCCCTTATAATATAGATATATATATATAGTGTACCTATTATTAAGAGATTATGAATTGAAAAGTATGTCAATGTTCTCGTCTGTATCTTCTTTCTGTTTCTAAGTATTCTTCTTCCTCTCATAATCCGACTTTCTTCCTCTCCTTATCTCGAATATTTCTCTGTTATTTCACTAAGTTACTCCCTTGATAAGTTTGGGCCTATCACCAATTTTATCAACTTCATCAATTAATTCAATTTCATTATTTAACCCTATTTTCATTATTGAACCCTAATTTTATTATTTTGATCTCAATCAATACAAACCATAAATTTCTACTACAATTGAAAAATCTGATGGGTAGAAATATTTAGTCTACTTCTTCGAAATTTCAATTCCTCCAACAAATTTTCCGCAACCTCTTCTAATCATATCAACATATTTCACTCTCCACCAATCTTACTAAGGTAATAAACTGAATGAACTTTCTCTTAACCAATTTTCTTTCATCTTTTTCATGATTGCATCCATATTTGGTTGATTACTGATGAATTCGATTTGTGCCATATTTGGTTGAATGAACATTACATGATCCATTTTCATTTCTTGTCATTTGGCCTATCTCAAGTTGAATGAACACTTCAAGTAAAACCGTTCTTCAACTCCACATGTTTGTAAATATGCTTCATAGTATCACTCTTTTTTTTTTAATTTGGCCTATTTGGTTGAATGAACACTTCAAGTAAAATGTATGTGAAATCTCATATTTTGAAGATGATTAAGGCACATGTTTTGCCAGGAAAAAATAGAGATGAGTCTTGGTTGTTTGCCAAGGATTACGGTCAAGTTGGAAGAGTTTACGAGAGGATGGTTTGTCTCAAATTTTAGTTTTGAGCAAGAATTCGGTGGATAAAGTTGTTGTTTTCAAAGTAGCTAAGCATCCTTTGAAATCGATAAGAACTTGAGTTTGTATGACTACCAACTTTATCTACATCGACTTTGTATTTTTGCAATGCAACATCTTTGTGTTTTACGATAGGGATCTCTGTGCATATTATTAGCAAGTGCACCACCTCCTATTCATTTGGGGATCATATTAGCAAAGCTAAATATGAATGTTGATGGGGAACAATTAATATAATCACCACCACTATTAATGGCCGAGAATTCATCACTTTGAAAGTAAGTTGATAGCTTTACAAAATTTACGATCTCCAAACACAAAGTATTCGAAAATAATGTTGTGGATGGTGTTTTCATTTGTACTATTTTTTAGCGTCTCAATTTCATATGGCGTTGTATTCTAAAAAGTGAGAATTTCTTACTGTTAACATGAATTCTCTTACCACCCCTTTTTCTCTTATTTATCCCATATGTTACTCTCTCGTTACCTAACACATTAGTTATTATCGATGAAATAACAAGGCATATATCAGCTTATAGTTTGATACATAATCGCTCTTATATATAGTAACATTTCCACATGACTTATTTCTGTTTCCATGTCGACTCTAACGAGTCAACTTACGGGGCATATAAATTCGGAATCTATTTTGAACACGGTAGTACAAATGGATGCTTCTAGATCCGGACCCCGTAGAAGCCCAAGGCTCATCGAGCAAGCCGAACATCATGAGTGGAACATACGAGAAGATAAGAGGAATAGATCGAAAAGGATCGTAATATTTACCGAGAGAATAAGAAACACTTTTGCATCGAGAATGATAGGTCATTAATGCTAGAACAACGGTGTATCCGTGAAAGAGAGAAAAATGCATTGATCAAGAAGAAATACAAAGAGATCGTGAACGCCGTCGCATTGCTTACCATAAACGGCGGCATCAAACAGTTAAAGGCGAGATTAACGATACGAAGCGACAAGCAAGTACTACGGCTCATGCGCCATCTGCAACATCTACTTCACAAAGTGACAGAGGTATATCAACTAAAGTTTTAGTTCTATGTTGTCATGTTAATTCAAAAGTTCAATTCTAAATTAAGTAGATTTAGTTGATCAAAAGTTTAATTGATCTTTGTATGTACCATAAGTAGATTTAGTTGATATAAGTAGATAAGGAAAGGTTCTTATCAATTTCACAATCTAATCTCTATAATTGCATTGCCTTTCCTTCAAATGGGATCCATTTATTCCTCAATAAAGAAATCCTGTGAAAGTCGACACGTATTGCTTCCCGCATTGGAGTGCCACTGTGCCTCTAGCTCCGCACCTCACAAAAGTCCAAGGCTTAACGACCGGGCTCAACGTCAGAATCGATAGAAGCGTAAATCAAAAGGTCGGCTTGTCTTCTAATTGCTTTCATATTGTTTTTCCACATATTTATTATCTATACGTATACATGTAAGAAAAAGGGAACGTCATACTTACTAAAGAGTATGACACACTTTTATTCCAGGAATGATAGGGAATCAAAGTTGGAACAACGTCGTGTCCGTGCTAGAGAAAAAGAAGTGCAATCGACCGAAAGGAGATAGAAAGAGATGGGAACATCGTCGTAATGTTTACCAAAGGCGGCGGCAACAAAAAGTGGTAGGAATTGAGGGGAACCTGCCCACAAGGTTCGGTAATCTTCGCCAAAGCCCCAG
Organism: Papaver armeniacum; assembly: GCA_023531295.1. Taxonomy (NCBI): domain Eukaryota; kingdom Viridiplantae; phylum Streptophyta; class Magnoliopsida; order Ranunculales; family Papaveraceae; genus Papaver; species Papaver armeniacum. The sequence continues at coordinate 734,997 of JAJJWW010019147.1, forward strand.
TTTCCTCAATCGAGATAAAATGGATGAACCGAGGACCAAGTACTACGGTGCTTCAATGACTACAACTTTTACTTCCCAAGGTATAATCTTTGACCACATAAAGGATTGGAAAATAAGCACATTATGACTCATATTGGATCAAAACTTCATTTCCATTTCTTCCCTGTTTTAACTTTTGGCAAAAGAACATTCATTCCACGGGAAGCCGAGAATTTAGGGCAAGTTGAACGCCGAGAAGTGGATATCGAGAAAGAAAGAGATATCCATCGAGGGAATGACAGGGGGCAAGTTTCAAAGAATAACTCTAAAGGTAAGGCAATCGGCTTTGGTTCCCGGGATTGTTGAGCATCGCATGGTGATGTGTACGCTGCGAGGCCTCCCGAAATAGGAATGGTAAATCGGTTGCGGTATACCAGGTACGCCTATGGATGAAACGTAGTTCACTATATCACGTATCCGAATCTTAAAACTTAGTCACTATATCTTGCCTTCCCCTACCTCCTCCACCATTTCCATAACCTAAAAATTCAGATTCACAACAACATGAGACAAGTAGTTTAGTAAGTTGCATCGATTAAAATGAGATGGTATAAGAATTATCTATCTATACTCGATCCACAGAAATGCTTAGTTCAGTTTGCCATATTTTTCTCAAAGTTCAATGAGATAGTATAGAATTTTCTCAAACTTAGTCACGTAACTGTTAGTTGGTTTGCCATATTCTAGCCTTCCCCTACCTCCTCCACCTTATCCCATACACATATCCGGACCACTTAGGCATCACACTCGAAACACTACCAATCTCTTATGATTTTGATTTTTTTTTTTCGTTGTTTGATACAAGTATCTCGATACTCACAAGCACCGAAACAACTCCGAGCAAACAACTGTGTACCGGGTAGAAACACTTAGAAAGCCATAGTCATTGGTTTAAGAGATGGAGAGAACGGCAACCGTGATCAAGTGGATTACTTATCAGTAGTGATGATGGGATCATTACGAGATGTATGTACCCAACTTTATTTATAAACATAAATATCAATTACTCCCTGTTCATGCTTCTATTCATGTTTCCTTATGACTTGCAGAGATACAAGTGACGATGATGTTGTGGCAGATGATGCAAACCAAATTAGAAGGTCTGTCCGACCACATGACAATGAAGGCGGAACGAGTACAAGTAGCACCATTTCGAGATGGCGATTCTCCGTCGAAGCCCCCAGACTTCGTGAGCAACCTCAACGTCCAAAATTGACGTGAGCGGAAGCGTAATAATTTGGATCAAGGATCCAAAAGGTAGTGAAAACTAGTGTGAAATCAATAGATTCACAAAAGCTATAAGAAAACTAGAGAACAATAACTAAATAAAATATCTTTGATAAATCAAATAAGATAATAATGTTGAATGTGTAGAAATTCTACAAGGCTAGACCTTCTTATATAGGCTTCACTATTTCCTAAAAGTAATAAAACTAGAAAAGGAAATCATACTAAACTAGGAAACTAATATGTTCTAGAAAAGTTCTAGAATAGGGAAATCATAAATTAGGAAATAATAGTAGAAATAGAATACGGTTTGACACTAATGTCAAACATGGGTGACTTTGTCTAGATGTTCTACATCAGGCTCCCCTTCTTGAAAAGAACTCGACCCCGAGTTTGGTGTTGGAAGAGAAACATCATCGCCGGGAAAGTAAGGAAAGATATCCTTAACATTGAATGTGGACGAAATGTTCATATTAGCTGGGAGGTCGACAACATGTGCATTGTTCTCGATCTTCTTGAGAATGCGGATAGGACCAATCTTCTTATACTTCGTCTTGTTGTATGTACCCGTCGAAAAACGATCCTTGCTTAAGTACACCATAACCAGATCACCAACTTCATAGGATTGAAAACGACGCGTCGACGATCGGCATCTATCTTGTACTTGGCATTATTATGACTTCCAAGTTTTTCTTTACCTTATCATGTAGCACTTGTAGGGACTCTATCATGTGATCTGCCGCAACATTGGAACTAGGAATGGATGGTAAAGATACGAGATCCAATGTATGGTTAGGAACCCTGGAATAAATAATCTGAAAAGGTGCATAACCTGTAGACCGATTAGGAACTGAATTATAGGCGAACTCAGCTTGAGCGAGAGATAGATCCCATTGTCTAGGCTTATCTCCGGATAAACAACGAATAAGATTCCCTAATGATCGGTTTACTACTTCAGTTTTCCCATCTGTTTGTGGGTGAGCTGTGCTACTAAACTGTAGTTTGGCTTGGAGACGAGTCCAAAGTGTCCTCCAAAACCAACTGAAGAACTTAGTGTCTCGATCAGAAGTAATGGTCTTTGGAATACCATGTAAAAGGATTATCTCACGGAAGAAAAGATTTGCCGTAGTCACAACATCCATAGTCTTCTTGCAAGGAATAAAATGTGCCATTTTTGAGAATCGATCAACAACCACAAAAACAGAATCATGAGATCTTTGGGTTCTTGGTAAACCTAGCACAAAATCCATTGATATATCTTCCCAAGGAGCATCTGGAACTGGAAGAGGAATGTATAATCTTGTATTTTGTTCCTGACCCTTACTTCGTTGACAAACCATACAACGTCGCACAAAATCATGGACATCCTTTTTGAGAGAATTCCAAAAGTAACGAGCTTCGACTAGAGATACAATCTTATCTCGCCCGAAATGGCCAGAAAGACCACTGCTATGTAACTCCTTAAAAAGGTGTTCCACGAATGGAACCATCGGGGAATGCATAAGCGGCTACCTTTAAAAAGAAATCCATTATGTAAAACAAAATTACATGTACCTTGTTGTGCGGAGGAACATTTCTGCCATAGTAAGGAAAAGTCCGGATCGTTAGGATATAACCCTTTAAGGGAGTAAAATGCAATCACTTCAGCACGGATAGTAACGAGTAATTCACGGGTACTATGATTTGTGAAACGGCTTAGTGCATCTACAACCTTGTTGTTCAAACCAGACTTGTGCTGAATAGAGAACGTATATTCTTGCAAGGTAGAAATCCAACTTGCATGCATTCTATTGTATGGTGATTGATTCGAATATACTTGAGGGCTTGGTGATCAGTATACAAGACAAAATCCTTGTGTATTAAGTAGTGTCTCCATTTTCGTAGTGCACGAATCACAACATAGAACTCTAACTCATAGGTCCCGGGGTTTTTCTGCATTTGCGGTTTCCTCGTTAATAAAATTATGGTGTCTGTGTTATTTATTTTCCGCATTATATTTTGTTATATAATTAAAATATCACAGGTTGTGCGTTAGTTCAATCAATTAGAATATCCGACCTCTGGTCGTTGATTTACATTGATTGACACTTGGATATTGGTCTTTGGTACCATCCAAGTTATCTCTCTTATATTTAATCGGACTCGCAAATTTCTATTTGCTTGAGCAAGGATTAAATCGAGAGATCGATATAATATAACTCTTTGATATACTTTATTAAGATTGAGTCTAGTTGATTCTCTTGAAAGTATATTGGAGTTAGTCCATATAGATTGCTAATCGAAATATCGGGTGTGGTTGTTGTACCCCCCGCTTTTTCACAGTCCAAGAATCAATGCATAGGTGAATGTACTGAGCTTCAATTTTAATAGCAAGCATTAGACCCAACTCTGCTCCCTGCATCTCATGGGTAGTAACAGAAATAGGATGGCTTCCTCCAAAATCAACAACTAAAGGATCACCTAAAGAGTCTCTGATAAGGGCACCAAACCCAGAAGAAGTATTTCCTTTTGAACCATCAATGTTAATCATAACATCATAACCAGTGGGAGCTTCCTGATGGTATTTTTCAATGATGTTGTAGTAATAAAGATTCGAACTCTAAGACTTGTGAAGATTAAATTTAAAGATTTAACGAAAATAATAAACAAAAGCGAGAGTCACTGGGTCTAGGATTCCACCGAATTCATATCATAAGGCTCAATTATTTATTTGTAACATCCCCACTTCGAATTCTAGGTCGGCCGCCCTAAAATCCCAAGTGTGGCATACTTGTGAACCATTTTACACACTCAAACCGTCATACCAACAAATGGAGATCGGGCTTAAGTATGGAGCACATTGACAACTATCCATAAAAATGAATTTAATTAATAAAAATGATAAAAGTCGCAAGGTTTCATAAAAATCTTTAAAACAAAACTTATCCTCGACACGCAGATCGGTCTCCCAATTAAATGCAAAAATATTTATTCAAATGAAAGGAAAGTCTAGTCTAAAAATAAAAGTGATAAAACGGCTAATTAAACACCTTAAGATAAAGATGATAAAGCTTTTCGGATCACAAATGCAGTCTACAAGCTATGTTGCTCCACGATCACCGTTTCCTGAAAAAAATAGTAAGTTGGGTCAGACCCCAACTAAAAGTAGGCTTTCACACTTTTATAACTATTATAAATGATCTAACAAGCCCTAAATAAACCATAACCATGGTATAGAGGGAAAACGATTTGCGAGCCAAACTTTTATACGGTAGTGACAACAGCTTAAAGAGTTTAGTACCGACGAAAACAAAACAAGAAACGTTTAATAGGGAAGAAACGGGTTTGCAAAAAAAATGGTTTCATAATAATAATAGACTTATAAAACTTAGCCTCCCATGGCCATGACCCCATAGTAATACGAACTAACCTCTCTCGGTTTCTTAGTTTAATCGCCGCCAAAAAGGTATCAACCCTTGTGTAGTCCACCAAGTTCTCCTACCGTGCGCCGGAGAACATGATGTTGTCGAACCCATTCAAAGATAATAGATCCATATCTTTTAGGCGACCCCGCGGTCATCGCCTAATAGTCCATGGGAATCGAGCCAACTACGGACGATAGGCAAAAAAACTACACTATTCGTCTATGCATAGCATTCTCATGTCGACTAAACTTACACAGAAATCGATCAGAAATCACAAAGAAAAACATGGCGTAACTAAGCCTCACAACGCATCTCTTAGCCACAAGGTAGAACGATTTGGAACACGGACATTAATCAATACTTTTCTACCCAAAATTATAGAGATCAAGACAAACTAACCAATCTAAATCCAACTACCGGCATGTAGTATACAATGCATCTTTAAAAGTCAAAGTATCGTCGGCTCTTCTTAATTTGTTTCTCTCGCTCCCAAACCGAATCAATTCAATCCCGCCAATTAAAACAAACGAATTAACACTAACATTTCTATAGTGCTAAGTTCCACTCAAGGTTTGTACCACAGTGTAAAAACTAGTGGTATATATCAGGATGGTACAGAAAGTGTACTACAAGGGTTAACTAACGAGTCATTTAATACGATCATGGAGATTATTCTTGACAAGCCTAATCCAATAAAACTACCACCTTCACATCTTATCACCTGCTATGTATATACTATAGCCTAATCATGGGAAAAACTTTTACACAAGCAAGTATATATAAACTTACCTGGGGTAGCTAATCCTAAAGACCACCTAGTGACTTATGCGATGCACATCGAGATTAATCAAGCAATAGGAACAAACCCAACACACGGATTGCTATCGGCTACATAAAAACTCATATAACAAACCAACTCGATTTGTAATGGATACTTTGTACTATTCTAACCCAAAACAGAACTTTAACTCCAATCCTAGGAAACTTCCCGGACTTATTAGACCAATCTTAAAAGAAATAAGAGTTAGAAAACCTACTTGATTTCGCAACAAAAGAAATCCTCCAAACAAGAATAAAGACACCCTTGCCTCAAATCAATCGTCTTCTTTCTTTTTCTTCCTTCACAGCGTCTAGGTTTCAAAACGAAAAGAGTTTAGTGCGGCTGTTTTTGAGAGAAGAGAATAGGTAGCTAAACCAAAAAGAAACCTAGCCTTTATGCCCACTGTATATACGTTTCCCTTTTTTTTTCTTTTTCTTTTTTTTCTTTTTTTTTGGTCAAAACTTCCCAAACAGGTGAGATTCTTTCCTTCGAAAAAAAATCCCACGATATTACTGCTGGCGGGATAAATATAGAACCCAAAACTACTGCTAACCGACGTGCTTATTTAGGCTAAGGGGATTTTACAATCTTCCCCCCTAAAAGAAAAGGATTTCGCCCTCGAAATGAAGTTGTACTTACCGGTTCATCAAAAAGATCAGGATAACGTTTAAGCATGTCATCCTCACGCTCCCAGGTGACTTCCTTGTCATTATGATGATGCCACTGAACTTTAACCATGGGTATGGTCTTCCTTCGAAGGACATGCTCTCTACGGTCGACAATCTTACACGGTTTCTCCTCGTAAGAAGCATCTTTCTGTAACTCCAGGTCATGATAGTCTATCAAAGAATGCTGGTCCGCGTCACGCACATTCTTTCGAAGCATAGATACGTGAAACACGTTATGAACTCCAGCTAATTTCTCCGGTAAAGCAAGACGGTAAGCGACCTTTCCAATCCTTTCAACAATGGGGAACGGTCCAATGAAGCGAGGAGAAAGCTTTCCCTTTTTACCAAAACGCAAGATACCCTTCATAGGTGACACCTTGAGAAGAACTAGGCCCCCCACCTCAAACTCCCTATCTTGACGTTTCCTATCCGCATAGTTTTTCTGCCTACTCTGCGCCGTGCGTAACCTTTCCCTAATCAAGGCAATCTTCTCAGAAGATTCACGAATAATTCTCGTGCCCGGGGGAGCTTTGCAGCTCCAGCTTCTGCCCAACATGAGGGTGAACGACATGGTCTTCCATATAATGCCTCAAACGGAGCCATGCCAATGCTAGAATGATAGCTATTGTTGTATGCAAACTCTACCAAGGGTAAGTGATTCTGCCAACTACCTCCAAGATCAATAATGACGCATCTCAACATATCTTCAAGCACCTGATTCACACGCTCTGTCTGCCCATCAGTCTGAGGATGAAAGGCAGTACTAAAGTTCAGTGAAGACCCTAAAGACGACTGAAAACTCTTCCAAAACCGTGATGTAAAAGATGAGTCTCTATCGGAAACAATTGATACCGGCACACCATGAAGCTTGATTATCTCACTAATGTATACCTGGGCTAGTTTGTCACCAGTATCAGTCGTCTTAACTGGTAGGAAATGTGCTGACTTCGTCAATCTATCAACTATCACCCAAATCGCATCGTGACCCTTACTCGATCGCGGCAACCCAGTAATAAAATCCATGGATATGTTCTCCCACTTCCACTCTGGAATAGGTAAAGGTTGCAATTTACCAGCTGGGTGTTGGTGTTCGATCTTAACTTGTTGACAGGTCAAACACTTTTGTACGTACTCAACCACATCTCGCTTCATTCCAGACCACCAATACTGTCGCTTCAAATCCTTGTACATCTTGTTCCCACCAGGATGTATAGTGTACTTACTTCGGTGAGCTTCATCCAAAATAGCTCGTCTCAGATCATCCACTTTGGGCACGCATATCCTTCCACGGAATCTCAACCCACCATCTTGTCCCACAACGTAGTCCTCATCCGCTAACTCTCTATTTTTCTCAAGCTGATTCTTGCACCACTCATCATCGCCTTGAGATTCCACTATACGACTCATCAGAGATGGTTTGATAACCATAGTTCCGAAGAAAAAGTCTTGTCCTCCTGCTATTCCCATGTCGAAATTGAAGCAAGACATCTCTTCTAACATACTCCACTGTTGTACCATCATCAAAGCTACAATTCCCATTGGTTGTCGACTTAAAGCATCAGCAACCACATTAGCTTTCCCGGGATGATACTCCATTTTGAAGTTATAATCTTTAATCAACTCCATCCATCTCCTCTGACGCATATTCAGCTCCTTCTGAGAGAATAGGTACTTGAGACTCTTGTGGCAGTAAAGAGCTCAAACCTTTCACCATACAAGTAGTGCCTCCAAATCTTAAGAGCAAACACCACAGCTGCCAACTCAAGGTCATGTGTAGGATAATTTCGCTCGTGAGGTCTCAACTGTCGCGAAGCATAAGAAACTACCCTTTCATTTTGCATCAACACACACCCTAACCCCTGAATTGAAGCGTCAGTGTAAATAACCTTCTTAACCCCACTCTCCGGGATGATTAGAACTGGTGTTGAAGTTAGTTTGCTCTTAAGTTCACCAAAAGCCTTCTCACACTCTGCAGTCCACTTGAAAGGAACATCCTTCTTCGTCAAATTTGTCAAAGGGCCAGCAATAACCGAAAAACCCTTGATGAATCGGCGATAATAACCAGCCAACCCCAAAAAACTCCGGATTTCAGTTACTGTCTTTGGTTGCTTCCAGTCTATCACAGCCTGCACCTTAAAAGGGTCGACCGATATACCAGCTCTCGATATGACATGACCTAGAAATTTTACCTCTTGTTTCCAGAACTCACACTTCTCAAACTTAGCATACAGCTGATGGTCTTTCAAGGTCTGAAGCACTAGGTGAAGGTGTTTTGCGTGATCTTCTGGAGTCTTAGAGTAAATCAGGATATCATCTATAAATACGATTACAAACTGATCCAAAAATTCTCGAAACACATGGTTCATCAAATCCATAAAAAACGCAGGTGCATTTGTCAACCCAAATGGCATCACCAAAAACTCGAACGAGCCATAACGGGTCACAAAAGCTGTTTTGGGAACATCACTTTCACGAATTAACATCTGATGATACCCAGTCCTCAAGTCGATCTTAGAAACACAATTAACCCCTTTCAACTGATCAAACAAATCATCAATCCTCGGTAAAGGGTACCTGTTCTTAATTGTGACCTCATTAAGCTTACGGTAATCGATACACATCCTCAACGACTCATCTTTCTTCGCTACAAACAAAACTGGTGCACCCCAGGGGGAGCTACTTCTTCTAATGAATCCCTTCCCAAGTAATTCTTCAATTTGCTTTTTCAACTCACTCAATTCTACCTGTGCCATTCGATAAGGAGCTTTGGCTATAGGTGCAGTACCAGGTTCCAACTCGATATAAAACTCCACCTCCCTCTGTGGCGGCAAGCCTGGTATATCGCTGAACACCTCTTGATATAAACTTACCACTTCGATAGACTCCAATGGGATACTTTCCACCGATGAACCCTCAAGCAAAGCACTACACAACTTAAGAGTCTTCTCTGAACTTCCCGACAAGTCAGACACAACAACCTCACTTTCCCCAGGAATATGAAAAGTAGCTGTCTTAGCATAACAGTCTAACTTAGCATGATGGGCAGCAAGCCAATCCATGCCTAAAACAACGTCATATACATCTAGATCCACGACAAAAATATCTGAAGCAAACTCTGTCGTGCCCATACGAATAATGCACGACCTACACATGTGATCAATAGACGCTGAGCCACCCATCGGTGACCTAACAACATAGGAACAACGCTCTAACACAACAGGCAAAGTTTTCACAAACATAGCAGATATAAAGGAATGAGTAGCTCCAAGATCCAACAATACTCTACCCCGACGAGTGTGAATAAGAAAAGTACCTTCCAACATTACCACCGGTCCTTCGCCATTCGAGGCAAGACAAAGATTCAACCGAGGTTGAGGCCCTCGACCCGAGGTTGGTTCCCAGACCACGTCGCTCATACTCGCATGAGGAGCTCTTCCCCTTTTGGACAATCACGAGCTTTGTGTCGGGAGTGTGGCAGTGATAACAAGGTCCCTTAAATACATAACCCTCGGTTCTCATGGGCTGAGGTGCATGAACCATGGCCCCAGTACTACTGTTCCCTTCATCTGTTCGTGGCTTTTTCCATCCCTGATTATCTTGGTGAAAATAACGTTTTTGTCCATTGGCATTCCCACCCTTATTATCCTTTTTCTCGGTGACCTTGGTATCTACCTTACCAGCTTTCTTCTTCTTTGCCTCTTGAATCTTCAAGCAATGTGCCCTCGCACAATTTACCACCAGGGCATAAGTATTAAAACTAGGGTTCCCAATAATGTGTCGAGAAATCCCATTATGCAATCCACCCAAAAACCTGTCGATCCTATCTGCTTCGGTAGGCATAAGATGAGCAGCAAATATCGACAAGCGATCAAACTCACACTCGTATTCGACCACCGTTTGATCTGCCTTCTGCTCAAGTTCTTCAAACTGCCTAATCATAGCTTGACGCTCGGCCGTAGGAAAAAAATGTGCAAGGAACAAATCTTTGAATCTAGTCCAAGTAACCTCCATGGAATCAACCGTCCTGCCCATCGACTCCCACCATGTTGCAGCATTGCCCTCCAATAGGAAAGCGGCCATCCTATGCTTATAAGCCCCGGAACAATCAAACTGAGCTAGTATCCTATCCACTTTGGTACACCATTGATGTGCCTCTGTTGCACCTCCCTTCCCTGTGAACGATGGAGGTTTCATCTTCAGAAAATCTTGGTAATACTGAACCCAAGACTTCGTGTTTCTCTCTACAATTTCAGGTCCATTCATTTCCGGCGGTGCGACATCTTCCGTACCTCTACGTGTGCCAAGCCTCTGATCTAAAGCCGTTGTGATCGCAGTATTCAACATTGTCTGAATGTTCTCTAACGTTAAGGCATTAGGCCCACCCTCTCTTTCTTCTGTATGAAAAGATCGAGAGCCACCTGTGGACCTAGTCCTACGAGATCGAGAGCTACTTGTGGACCTAGTCCTACGAGATCGAGAGCTACCTGTGGACCTAGTATCATCTTCCCTACGAGATCTACTACCAACATTGCTTGAGTTACTTTCTGCCAAAGAATCCTCAACAAAATTCTCACTCCTTCGGCCACGACCCCGGCCACGACCTCTACCACGACCACGACCTTCGAAGATTACGTCTCACCGCGACCATCCATCCTCTAAGAATGGAAAGAAAAACAAGAAACTATCAACACACATTCACATAAAGAAAAAACAATCAAAGTGTTCCTAAACTCGTGCCTAAAGTGATCAAACAAGACCCTACACCCGCTCCCAAGGATTTAGGTTACCAGGGCTCTGATACCACTCTGTAACATCCCCACTTCGAATTCTAGGTCGGCCGCCCTAAAATCCCAAGTGTGGCATACTCGTGAACCATTTTACACACTCAAACCGTCATACCAACAAATGGAGATCGGGCTTAAGTATGGAGCACATTGACAACTATCCATAAAAATGAATTTAATTAATAAAAATGATAAAAGTCGTAAGGTTTCATAAAAAATCTTTAAAACAAAACTTATCCTCGACACGCAGGTCGGTCTCCCAATTAAATGCAAAAATATTTATTCAAATGAAAGGAAAGTCTAGTCTAAAAATAAAAGTGATAAAACGGCTAATTAAACACCTTAAGATAAAGATGATAAAGCTTTTCTGGATCACAAATGCATCTACAATCTATGTTGCTCCACGATCACCGTTCCTGAAAAAAATAGTAAGTTGGGTCAGACCCCAACTAAAAGTAGGCTTTCACACTTTTATAACTATTATAAATGATCTAACAAGCCCTAAATAAACCATAACCATGGTATAGAGGGAAAACGATTTGCGAGCCAAACTTTTATACGGTAGTGACAACAGCTTAAAAGAGTTTAGTACCGACGAAAACAAAACAAGAAACGTTTAATAGGAAGAAACGGGTTTGCAAAAAAAATGGTTTCATAATAATAATAGACTTATAAAACTTAGCCTCCCATGGCCATGACCCCATAGTAATACGAACTAACCTCTCTCGGTTTCTTAGTTTAATCTTTCGCCAAAAAAGGTATCAACCCTTGTGTAGTCCACCAAGTTCTCCTACCGTGCGCCGGAGAACATGATGTTGTCGAACCCATTCAAAGATAATATATCCATATCTTTTAGGCGACCCCATGGTCATCGCCTAATAGTCCATGGGAATCGAGCCAACTACGGACGATAGGCAAAAAAACTACACTATTCGTCTATGCATAGCATTCTCATGTCGACTATACTTACAATGAAATCGACCAGAAATCACAAAGAAAACATGGCGAGAACTAAGCCTCACAACGCATCTCTTAGCCACAAGGTAGAACGACTGGAACACGGACATTAATCAATACTTTTCTACCCAAAATTATAGAGATCAAGACAAACTAACCAATCTAAATCCAACTACGGCATGTAGTATACAATGCATCTTTAAAAGTCAAAGTATCGTCGGCTCTTCTTAATTTGTTTCTCTGCTCCCAAAATGAATCAATTCAATCCCGCCAATTAAAACAAACGAATTAACACTAACATTTCTATAGTGCTAAGTTCCACTCAAGGTTTCACCACAAAAGTGTAAAAACTAGTGGTATATATCCGGATGGTATGTAAAGTGTACTACAAGGGTTAACTAACGAGTCATTTAATACGATCATGGAGATTAGTCTTGACAAGCCTAATCCAATAAAACTACCACCTTCACATCTTATCACCTGCTATGTATATACTATAGCCTAATCATGGGAAAAACTTTTACACAAGCAAGTATATATAAACTTACTGGGGTATCTAATCCTAAAGACCACCTAGTGACTTATGCGATGCACATCAGAGATTAATCAAGCAATAGGAACAAACCCAACACAGTTGCTATCGGCTACATAAAAACTCATATAACAAACCAACTCGACTGTAATGGATACTGTACTATTCTAACCCAAAACAGAACTTTAACTCCAATCCTAGGGAAACTTCCCAGACTTATTAGACCAATCTTAAAAGAAATAAGAGTTAGAAAACCTACTTGATTTCGCAACAAAAGAAATCCTCCAAACAGTAACAGCACACCCTTGCCTCAAATCAATCGTCTTCTTTCTTTTTCTTCCTTCACAACGTCTAGGTTTCAAAACGAAAAGAGTTTAGTGCGGCTGTTTTTGAGAGAAGAGAATAGGTAGCTAAACCAAAAAGAAACCTAGCCTTTATGCCCACTGTATATACGTTTCCCTTTTTTTTTTTTTTTTTTTTTTTTTTTTGGTCAAAACTTCCCAAACAGGTGAGATTCTTTCCTTCGAAAAAAAATCCCACGATATTACTGCTGGAGGGATAAATATAGAACCCAAAACTACTGCTAACCGACGTGCTTATTTAGGCTAAGGGGATTTTACATTATTCTCAACAATTATCGCTCAATAAATAAAATAACACCGACTCTTATTTTTGCCAAGGTAGATTCTCAAAATATTAGTTATAAATCATAAGCATGGGACATCAAACATTTAAGCAAGCATGACCCATCAAATAAAATAATAACTAATTAATTCAAATCATATATCAATTTAAAATAAGTGCAAAAGTCATAAAAAAAATAAAATAAATTCACCCATATATGAAATTCGGATTCATCCGTCGACCCAGTGTAGGGGTTTAACTCCTCATATTGTAGACACGGTCACAATTTATTTTTATTACTCAAAAGTGCTTACAAGAGGTGAAAAGATAAGAAAACTGAGTTTCGCAACGCTGTTAAGCGGTTACAAAACTGTTACAATGACTGTTATAGAAAACAATTGTTTTGTTCTGTCGCAGAAAAATGTCGTTCTTGGAAGAAACAGTGACAGTTCTAAACGATAGACTACAAGTGTAGTCTTTCTTCTTCTTCTTCTTTTGCAAAGAATCGAAAATCTCGCTTCGCAATCCTCTACTCTTCTCCCCAACTCTCGATATCCCTTCTATGAGATCCGTAAAGCCTTTTTATACTCAACAGGCTAAGAATCTCTCTTCATTCCTCTTCAAATCAATCAAATATACTCGGTTTTATTTCCATGCAGATACGGGAAATTTCTTTCCCTTTTTCTCTTTTTCACGAGTCTGTTGCTGTCAACACGCTCCAATCTTGTTGATTCCATCTTCCATAGACAGCTAGATTCGTGCAGACACATGCCAACCACAACAGATCTTTCCAAAAATATCTCAGATATAAACCGAGAATATATTCTTTCCTTGTTTTTCTTCTTTGTACGCGTATATGAGTTGTTGACATCTTTTCAAACTCTTCCAGGGATAGAACGAAATCTCAGAGAAGATATGCTTCCCTTATTTGCACGTGACTTCCCAAACTAATCCACCATAAAACCCGTAATATTAATCTTCTCTGATTTATCGAGAATCAAAGATTTTCTTCCTTTTTATTCGATTCTACCAACCATACCTTCCCTGTTTGGGTAGAATAGGGTCAACCCAATCAAATTCCACGAACTAATCTCCCTGAAACACTCCGAAAATCAAATCCAGAAGTACGCAGAAAAGTGAAAGTATTTTCCCGCCAAAACTGTTCAAGCCGATGAAGAAGAAGGTGTCCCTTAACAAAATTAGTGGGGTGCCAATAACCGAGGGTGCCCCTTATCCACTGATGTGCCCCATATCCAAAATGAGGGTCCGAATAGCAAATGCCCTGCGGGGGTGCCTTTAACAACTTTTCGAGTTGATTTTTCCAAAAATGTTTATTGCCCCAAAAACACCTACAAACAAGTTTATTAGTGATAAAATGAGTCCCATCTAATGTATTTATGGGTGAAAATGTGTCATACTTGCGTGTTCATCGAATTCCCCCACATTTGCATTTTGCTAGTCCTCGAGCAAAACAGAAAATTGACCCGCTACACAGCTGGTCATATAATAAGAGAGAGTTAGACCCGCTACACAGCTGGTCATGACAAATGCCATGCCCAAGACCCGTGACACTTTTTTTTTTTAGAGACCCGCTACACAGCTGGTCATAACATGTAAGAAAAAAAAGAAAAGACCCGCTACACAGCTGATCATTCATTTTTTTTATTTTTTTAAGACCCGCTACACAGCTGGTCATAATAAGAAAATACATGAAAATAGACCCGCTACACAGCTGGTCATAAGCCTAACAACTATAATGTGTCTTTTTTTTTGACCCGCTCAAATAGCTGGTTCCTGAAAAAAGTAAAGTAAAAAGTTAACCGCTCCCCCACACTTAAACATTACATTGTCCTCAATGCAATTGAGTCATCCAACGTAAAAATTAAGATGGGAAATTCAAAAAATAGAAATAAACAAAAATAAATAAATAAACAAAAATAAATAAATAAATATACCTACTGGAATGTACATAAAAGATCCCCATAAACTAATAACCTGAAAATTTGGGGATCAACCCAAAATACAACATTTACAAATGACAGCTTCGCACTTATGTTATTACGATGCGGAGACACTGAAACTATCACAAACAGAGACTTACCTCCAAACCAAGTTTTTACAACACAAGGAAGTGTGTAAAGAACATAATAAGGGGATACTATTGGGACTGAGAAATTTTTAATTGGCTCATGCACGGTATTAGAAATAGGCAAATCCTCTGGGTATTTAGATGCAAAGTATTCCAACAAAATTTTAGAAGCATGCAATTCTAACCCTAAATTAGGTAACTTTTGGAAGTCTCGGGGTCTAGAAACAACCTCTAAGTTGGGTGAATTCTCTTGTGAGATAGATTCAGCTATGGAATTAGGCAAATCATCTACACAATCATCCACAGGGTCATCTACAAATTCTGTCTGGAACAGAGAGTAACAAGACTGATCATCATCATCGTTAAATAATTTTTGGCATTCCAGAATTCTCAATCTTTGTTCCAAACTAGGTGGTGTGTATTTGTAATACTTCTCATAAATCATTAGAGACGATTCTTCACTTACCTCATGTGGAGCAGAAACTCCATACCGTTGCCTATGCTTATATTCACCAAGCATCATCTCAGATGAGGTTGCCTGATAATTTAACTTTCTACGCTTATATTCCGCCAGCGTCATCTTAGGTGACGTCTCCTCAGAAGAAGTCATCATCCTCAAAAAGTCCCTGAAAACAGATACAAAAAGAAACGCATAAAAAGGAAAAAATAAAATCTAAAATGAAATGAAAATATTGTACAAAATAAATAAAAATAAACCTAAAAATTAATCTAAAAACAAGTCCGCGTCGGCGGCGCCAAAAATTGATGGTATTTTTCAATGATGTTGTAGTAATAAAGATTCGAACTCTAAGACTTGTGAAGATTAAATTTAAAGATTTAACGAAAATAATAAACAAAAGCGAGAGTCACTGGGTCTAGGATTCCACCGAATTCATATCATAAGGCTCAATTATTTATTCTCAACAATTATCGCTCAATAAATAAAATAACACCGACTCTTATTTTTGCCAAGGTAGATTCTCAAAATATTAGTTATAAATCGTAAGCATGGGACATCAAACATTTAAGCAAGCATGACCCATCAAATAAAATAATAACTAATTAATTCAAATCATATATCAATTTAAAATAAGTGCAAAAGTCATAAAAAGAATAAAATAAATTCACCCATATATGAAATTCGGATTCATCCGTCGACCCAGTGTAGGGGTTTAACTCCTCATATTGTAGACACACTCACAATTCATTTTTATTACTCAAAAGTGCTTACAAGAGGTGAAAAGATAAGAAAACTGAGTTTCGCAACGCTGTTAAGCGGTTACAAAACTGTTACAATGACTGTTATAGAAAACAATTGTTTTGTTCTGTCGCAGAAAACTGTCGTTCTTGGAAGAAACAGTGACAGTTCTAAACGACAGACTACAAGTGTATTATGTTCTTCTTCTTCTTGTCTTCTGCAACAGCAGAAAAATCTGCTCTGCAATCCTCTACTCTTCTCCCCAACTCTCGATATCCCTTCTATGAGACCCGTAAAGCCTTTTTATACTCAACATGCTAAGAATCTCTCTTCATTCCTCTTCAAATCAATCAAATATACTCGGTTTTATTTCCATGCAGATACGGGAAATTTCTTTCCCTTTTTCTCTTTTTCACGAGTCTGTTGCTGTCAACACGCTCCAATCTTGTTGATTTCATCTTCCATAGACAGCTAGATTCGTGCAGATACATGCCAACCACAACAGATCTTTCCAAAAATATCTCAGATATAAACCGAGAATATATTATTTCCTTGTTTTTCTTCTTTGTACGCGTATATAAGCTGTTGACATCTTTTCAAACTCTTCCAGGGATAGAACGAAATCTCAGAGAAGATACGCTTCCCTTATTTGCACATGACTTCCCAAACTAATCCACCATAAAACCCATAATATTAATCTTCTCTGATTTATCGAGAATCAAAGATTTTCTTCATTTTTATTCGATTCTACCAACCATACCTTCCATGTTTGGGTAGAACAGGGTCAACCCAATCAAATTCCACGAACTAATCTCCCTAAAACACTCCGAAAATCAAATCCAGAAGTACGCAGAAAAGTGAAAATATTTTCCCGCCTAAACTGTTCAAGCCGATGAAGAAGAAGGTGCCCCTTAACCAAATTCGTGGGGTGCCAATAACCGAGGGTGCCCCTTATCCACTGATGTGCCCCATATCCAAAATGAGGGTTCGAATAGCAAATGCCTCAAGGGATGCCTTTAACAACTTTTCGAGTTGATTTTTTCCAAAAATGTTTATTGCCCCAAAAACACCTACAAACAAGTTTATTAGTGATAAAATGAGTCCCAGCTAATGTATTTATGGGTGAAAATGTGTCACACTTGCGTGTTCATCACTTCCCAAGTACATGGAATATGCATACTAAGGAAAAATTCACAATCAAATCTCCGCCTGGCTATAAATTCTCTATTGGAAGCAGAATCATCAGTCTTCAAATTCAAATCACTCATCTTGAGTCGGACTTCCTGAATTATTAAGTAGCTAACAACCTCAATATAAGAGAATTTGGAGAAAAATATTCTGGAATTCCTTTCCCTCCAAATATGATGGATGAAACTATTCAACACCATTCTTCTGAAAAAAGAGACTAAACTGTTACCTTTGAAATTCTCATCACACCAGGTCACTTCTTCGGTCCAACTTTGGCAAGCAGTTCTAGCAAAGCCCATCTTGAGAAGAAGACCCTTCCAAATTTGAGCAACAAACTCACAACCATGGAAAAGATGACTCTCATCTTCTAAGGTATAATCACTGAAAGTGTAAGGAGAAGAGGCCATAAGACCCCAATGCATAAGTTTTTCTCTGGTTTTAAGTCTGTAGAGAAAGCCAAGTGATAAAAGTGTGTCTAGGAATGTGGTGTTTAAACCAAACAGGAGGACTCCAATGAACATAATCACCAAATCTAACTAAAGCATTATAAGTGGCTTTCATATTAAACTCTCTTGAAGGGATGAATGACCTAGATAACTTGTCTTCAACATCACCACAAATATCAACAATAAAGATTTGAGAGAAAACAACAGCAACGGCTAGATCAGCACACTCGGGCAGACTCCAAACTCCATGATCAACAAAGTCAGCCACATTGCAGTCCCTACAAGAAAAGAATTCCTAAATAACATTCACAGCCACCCAATCTATGATCTTACCCTTTGGATGCCATATGTCAGTAAGGAACTTGGTAGACTCTCCATTTCCAAAAATAGTACATAACCACCATATCCTTTGCAACAGATCTCTGATCAAGAATTCTACGCCAGCACCAAGAAGCATCTTGAGGAACTTTGATTGACCAGAAATCCATGTTCTTAAGAAAGTTTTGATGAACCCAGACAGTTCAAATTGTTGTTTTTTTTTGCCAGATATAATATCCCGGAGATGCCTTAAATTGGTTGCATTATTTGAAACTTCAATATCTCTCACACCCAGGCCCCCTCATTATACGGATGACAAATACTAGACCAGCTAACTGGGCAGTTCTTATTACCTACACTACTGCCATCCCATAGAAATCTCTTGAATATATTATTTAATTCCTTTATAGCCCTCTTAAGAAGGATGAAACAAGAGAACCAGAAAGACACCATACCAACTAGCTAACACATATTTAATGAGGAGAAGCTTCCCAACATAGGTCAAATCTCTATATTTCCAAGACTTAAATCTAGTAGTAACTCTGGATATCAAAGGTTGATAGTCCATGTAAGATAATCTAGTTGAGAGAAGAGGGACTCCTAAATACCTGATAGGCAAATTTTCCTGAGCACATTCCAAGATGCTGAGCACATACCAAAGTTATAAGTTTCATCATACTATATATTGTTATTTTGTGGTAACAAAGATCATTTGCAAAGAAAATGTAAGATTCGTAGAATGCAAAATGCTCTTCTTTTTGTGTCAAAAGAATTGACAAAGATTTTGTATCCTTCAGAGAGTTTTTGTTATTCTCACTTTAAAAACAGACAAGTAAATTACTGCAATAGTCCATGGTCTGTTCATCATGTTTTAAAATCATTTTAGAAGGGCTGTAAGGAAAATGATTTTAAAATTGCTAAGACATCATATATTGTGCCTAAGCGGAGAAAGAATATTTATAGGTCATCCAATGTGAATGATAACATTATTCCCCACAAAAAATGGAAAAGGAAAAGCAGTCAAGAATAATTGACTGCACTCAAAGTATCTCTTGTTACCCAATCACCTTTTAGATTAAGAGATATGTTTGGTTACTTTGGGTAATCCGAACTATTTCCTTATGTACGACTTTCTTTTATCTACAATATTTCTGTTTTTTGATTCAATAATTACCTTTTATAGGGGGTTAATATCTTATAAGAATCTAATGTGTGTTCGAAATCTCATTTTCTTTTATGGCTCTCACATAAGACTATGCAAAAGATCTAAGAAGAGTTTTATCAAAGTGATATACTCTTACAGATTTCAAGACCTCTTAACCAGAAAACTTCACAAAATTCTTTTCAAAAAGGATGAGAAGGTTCATACTAGGTTTGTTGGAGAATACTGTATTGAGCAAGTGGAGCTCATTCTCGAGATCTCCATGAA
Organism: Papaver armeniacum; assembly: GCA_023531295.1. Taxonomy (NCBI): domain Eukaryota; kingdom Viridiplantae; phylum Streptophyta; class Magnoliopsida; order Ranunculales; family Papaveraceae; genus Papaver; species Papaver armeniacum. The sequence goes on from JAJJWW010019147.1 coordinate 754,720, forward strand.
GGGAAGAATTGGTTTATGCTCTAAACTCCGTCCCTTTGAGATTACACCATCTCCCTATAAAGTCAGAGCATCCAGTCTTTTTGAGGGAGTTCTTGAACTTATTGGAAGAAAATAACTCTTAAAATCACTTTCCTCAAAAACTCATGATGAAGTTGTTTTTCATGCTGTGAACTGGGCAGCATATAAAAAATTTCATGATCTACAAATGATTAGCGTTCACAATACTAATCTTACAATGTTTGAAGAAAAACTTGAAGAAATCTCTGAATTTGAGGAAAACAAGGATGAATAAGATCGAACTCTTATTTAACAAGAATAGACTATTCAGTTTTTTTATTTATTACATGAATTGTATAAATTCTATTTGAATAAAACTATCAATATTATTATTTATGAATAAAATTATTATTTTATAATTTTTGTTTCAATTATTTGATAGTTTTTGATTGCATAGACTGTATACGAATGTTTATATTGTTGCTACGAGCTTTCGGATTTATGAGATGTCTGATTTCGGTTTTTCAACCCAAATATTCGATCTCATATTGTGATGCCCTTATGGTTGTATGGTTTTTTGATTTAACGGGATTAAGTTCTAGCCCATGTTTCTAGGCTTTATCAAAGGATCATAAGGAGTTCCGATTTAAACTTATGTAAAAAGTCACAATAAGTTGATATCAAATTATGTTACGCAAATCTGTTTAGCATAACAAATGAATTCTGGGTTTTCAACTTTTGTTATTGGTACACATCAGTTAAATTTGTTTCAACCTTTCTCTGGTAAAGGTTGCTCTTGTTGTTGTTCTTTTGTTCTTGCGATAGGATAACAACACATAGGTGGAAAGTTCTTATTTGAACTGGTGCTTAATGATATATCTTTCTGGGAGAAGTGGCTGTTGAAATTGAGGTAACGATTTTATTTGTTAGTTAATCGTTTTTCTTGTATAAGAAAAGCTTGTATTTATTGCATATATTTTGCCTTTTCTTAAAAAAAGTTTGGTACAATTGATATGTTCCATTATTGTGTATGGATTGCTTTATTTGATTCAATAGTTTTCGGTTAAGAAAAACGGTGTCAGTTTATTTGACTTATGGGTTGGTATCTTCTTTATTGTCGAGTATCAAGTGCTTTTTCTTAACAAAATTCGGTGCAATTGCGGTGTTGTAATGTTTATATTTGTTTTTATTGCTTTCGATTAAAGAAAAAAATGCAAGTCAATTTTTGGTTTGTATATGTTGTTTTTGGCTTAACAGAATAACTGGATCATTTGTTTAGTCCAAATTGATTCTGGATAAGAGAAACTAAGTTAGTTATGATCTTAGTTAGACTTCAATTGGAGGATTCAGTTATTCAAGTCTAATCAAATGCCTTGACAAGAAAAACCAGTTAACTAACCTAGTGTTTGTCTTGTCTAAAGGGAAAGGTCTAAGTTATCTTATGGAATAACTAGAGTCTGATGAGAGAAATAAAGTTAATTATGATCCTGATTTTTGGTCTTATCAAAAAAAGCGATTGTACATACATACTCAGTTCAACAATATAATTAAGTATCTTAGTCGTTTTGTTGGACTATATGGAAAAAAAATTCAGACAATTGTTGTAGCGCCCACTAAGCTAGCAGCTGACTAATCCAAGAGATTAACTAAATATAGGGGCACTAAGAATCTAAACCATATACTTAAGCATTCAATTAAGAAATCTGCTACAAAATTTAACCCAAAAACTAGCCCCGTTCAGAAATATATATACAAGAACTTCTCTCAGATGATACATATACGGTAGTCATTTATTTTGCAAATATAACCAACATAATAAACAAAGCAGAAGATAACTAATTAACGGAGTCAACTCTTCGAAGCTTTCACTACGCAACTCTGATCTGTCTATGAAACTGAAAGTGGGAATGGGTGAGCACATCATCCCTAAAAGGGGTGCCCAGTAGAAATAACATTTAACTTTTGAGTAATCATTGGAAATGATTTGAAAACAATTCATGTTTTCCCTAACACTAAAACACAACCAATTCATAGAGGTAAACAATCATGTATATGGAACTAACTCCTTCTAAACAATGTATAATATGGTGACTCATCCCGCACCTAGATAATAATATGGTGACTCGTCCCGCACCTAGATAATAATATGGTGAATCGTCACTTTTGATAAATCAAGGAGCAATACCTATATACCACAGATGGAAATTCTCATTTCCAAACAATCAAATGGAAATTCTTATTTCCCAAACAATTCATAAAGACAAACAAGGCATTACAATTCCTTTCCAAACAATGGAAAGATTAAAAGAGATAACAGAACTTTCGGAATTTAAAACTAAACAATGCAAGGAAAACACATTCAGGCAATGCATGAATTTGTTAAAAATAAACTTTGGTAAAAGAAAACAACAACAATCACAAAAGAGTTAAATATAAATTCCCACCTCTTTTGAAGACAAGCCACGCCTACCTCGAGATCCATGATCCACTGGTTCATCCTTTGAATCGATCGTTGTTAATAACTAACTGTTAATCACACGAGAACTCTAAGAATCTAGCCAAAAGGCTCACAACATAAATTCATACAAGTTCCAGTTATAAGCTAAGTGAACTATCTAATGGTTCTTAGCCCAATATGGTATCTCATTATCTACCTTTAACATAACTAAGATTCTACTATTCAAATTAGGTTGATTCTATAGTCCAAACCTAAGTCATATGGATATATACAACTTTGTAGAAGAAATCAAAGTCTACTTCGGACCATAAGTGGTCCAAACCATCAACATAGGTAAACTAGACCTAAGCCCAAGTCCATGAGCCTGACCCAGTCCACAAAATCGGCCCACTGACCTATCGGGTCAACTAACGGTCACTAACAGTAAAAGGGTTCAACTAACAGTCAACGTCCAGAGTCAGGTCAAAGTCCAGGGTAAATGGTCAGGGTCAAGTCAACTGAGTCAACTCGGGTCAATATCTGTAACTTAGTGATTAAAACCGATTCAACCGAGTCAGATAAACAAACCGAGTCAGTTAAACAAACCGAGTCAGGTAAACTGACTGGGATGACTAATATGCCTAAAATCAAATACAGATTCACTTCAATTCTAACACTCACAACTCTAACTCAAGTTCGACTTCAATCTACTCATGCATCAATTCATTGAATCTTAATGCAAACTTCATAATCAAATACAATTACATACACTGGTTACCTGCAATTGCAGTTCCAAGCTTTCCCTTAATAACTCACTCAACACCTCCATCTAACCCTCATTCCCAACTTCAAATCAATCTCAACATATACAAATCAACTCAGCCTACACAAACACAACTCCAAGAGTTCCACACAAATCACAAATCACAAACAACTTCACTGAGTTCAGCTCAACGCAATCACCACTATGACCTCTTCATTATCTTCAATTGCTTTCTCACCTGCACTTACCATTTCAGATCACGGCCAAGTCAAACTCAAACAACTGCGACTCTAAACTCTGAACTTAATCAAAAATGCATCACCTACACCTTCAGTTCTGCATTAATAACTACACAGTCTACACCACCATCCTTAACTTCATTTCCCTCAGATCCTACATCAATTCTACTAGAATAAAGACAAACAATCTATTCATTCATTTCAATTCTAAAATAACTTCATAACACAAATTCAATTACAACTTCAGCTTACCTTTAGGCAGCAACGTAAGCCTTTCACTGCACAGATTCAACTCCAATGTTCGTCTAACCTTCACTCTTAAAATACATTCATACAAATACTTCATTTCAACTCACTACACAACCATTCCAACTCTAACTCTATCTGTAGATACAACTAACACCTTTTTAATATCCAAATGCAACTAAATTTATAGATACACTTCTGAAACATTCATCCTATGCTCAAATCCACCACCAGAACTTCAAACCACTTTATAACTGCACCTAACAACCATCTGTAATTCCAAGTCAGACAACCCTGCCTTAATCTCATTTCAAGACCACCATTAATTCACCCCAAGTAACATGATTTACCCAATCCCTGCAATTCAACTCCATTAACATCTCCAAGACCCTGTACATACCAAACCAACTTCACCTGCAACTCCATCTCAGTACCAACACGCACAACAAACATTTAACATCTTCATTACAATCTGAATCAATTATCACGTCTGTAACTTAGATCAACAAAAGCTTTAATCCAATCCATACTAACACATACACATAACTTGTAATTCAAATATAAACTTAGAATACTACCACGTCTTTTTATTAACCATCGAATACTCAAAAATAGACCTGAATAATTCTGCTCAAGTAACTGAGAAGAACCTTACCTCAACTAAGTTCTATTTCCAGCAATTGGAATTCAATTTCCTCTTCTTTCTTAACTGGAATTCTTCTTAAGGCCACATCAACTCACCGATTCAGTTCATCCAACACCGAAACACTCCCATCATTACTAACAATCCTCATTCGAATTATAATTCAATTCTCAGACCTCCATTAAAATAGAAACAAACCCTAACTACCGATTCCAATCAATTCTTCAAACTCAAACTCTAATTCAGGTAAAACCCATCTCCAATCAGTCTTCTAAATTCTCAATTTCACATCTTCCCTAAAACTTCTTACATAAACCCTAATTACTTCAGTTTATCATCAAAACGATTTCTAAACTTCAATTCACCACAACCCTTCTAAACTTGATATAACAACAACCTAATTACCCCATCAATTCAACACGAAACCAAAACCAACAACAGAAACCCAAATTTATCGATTCTCCACTGCAACTTGAGAATCACTTGGTAAATCATCTTCTTTGCTACAATAACGAATACCCATCCTTAATATTCCTCCTCTTGTTTCAATCTCATCTTCAATTTCACAAAATTCTAAGTCCAGAACAAAACCCTACTCTTGATTTATATCATCAACTCAACCTTATTCTTCATAGATAGCAGAAACACCAACTCCTTCTTCTTTTATCCATTCTGACGACTTAAATCTCTCAACACTTATCTCAAATTTGTCTCACGATCTTCAACAGAAGAAGAACTGAGAAAGAGCAGAAGAAGAAAAAAAAACGAGAAGAAAGAAAAAGAAGAATAAGAAAGAAAAGAAAAGAGATTCGAGTAGATCTTCTCGGTTTAGACCCGATAAGACTAAGGGAAAACTATGTAACACCCGCTGAAATGGTTAAGGGAACCCCCAGTCGGTTTAATAGGAAAACGACCATTTTTCCCCTCTCACTAATCATCTTATTCATCTAATATCCGAATGCACGTTAGAGATGACAATTCGCACAACTTTTCGAGATCAATCCAACGGTACTAATTTCGTATCCAGGTCGTTGTTAGATTAAATTCTATTATTTAATGTTCGTGTTAAACTAATCGAGTTATTATTGGCTAATTCCTCTCTTAATCCTTGCTAGACTAGTCAAATAGCGTTGACGAGCTCGAGGGTCCTTACATTCTCCTCACCTTATTCATTTTCGTCCTCAAAAATTGAACCACCTTCTGGTCTTCAAAAACTTCTCACCTTAAAGAATAACCATCTATCTTGTCTAAGCACAAACAACATAAAATAAAGCACAAACTTAAATGGCTTTCTACAACTAAAATTTGTGGCTTTAGGTTCAATAGACTAGTTTCTATTTCAATTAGTTACTGCTTCTAATTATGAGTGAAAAAGCTCTATAATAAAGTTTCTAGGTAAAATTTGGGATCTACCAGTTCACTAATAGAAGCAAGTTTCCCTTCAATGCCTAGTGATACAAGAATGCAGTTGCCCTGTCTAGGTTCGCGATGCCTGACAATGCCTACCTACGTAACAAGTATCACCCGAACACATCAGAATTACCAACCTCACTAATCCCAGTGCTGGATTAACTAAGTATTAATTTATTACGATTAATTAGTCTTTAACTTCTATCTCAATTAACTGGTGTAATTCTGTTAAATTTACTTCGTACATTATATACATATTTCACAACATTTTAAACAATTTAGTTATCTGAATTATTTATGTTATTTTATTTTTATTTATCATCATTATTATTTATTTATTTTAATGAAATCGGATTTTAATTCCAAATGAAACTATATTATTATAACTAATTATTTTTTTTTTAAAATTCATGTACTATTTAAAGAATAACTTAATGTTATAACTATTATCCAAATGTTATTATATAATGTTGTATCTATTTGTTTATTTCATTATGTGACTTGATATAAGTAAATTACCGCTAACAATTTTTCATATTTGTTTGATATTGATATTGATATTGATATTTTTACTATTATTATTACATTTATTTCTTATTCTTTAGACCGGTAAAAGTTAATCGCAATTAATCATAATGCCAAGTTTAATTTATTAATAATACTATGTTTGATTTGATCTAACTTTATTTCCTTAAATTCATATTATTGTTAAATAATCCTTAAGTTGTACTATTAATAAAATTACATTTTGCTATTACTATCCAATAATTATTATCCAAATGATATTTACAATAACCCTAAATTTTATAGTAATTAGCATTATATAATATTATTATTTGCTTATCTTATCAAAAATTATTGTCTTAATTAAATTATCATTTTCATCATTCTACCCCAAGCCTTAATATTTTAAATATAATTCTACATTCACGTGAAGATTGATATAATAGATTTTATTTATTCAGATTGAATCAAGTATATTATGCTGACGTTGGTAATTTAATATAATCGAAATTTGAGTCTGCGTAAAAATTATAATATATCCTAATAGTAGACTTATCAAAAATAGTCTCATCATACAAAGCTATTGGTTGTAATAGTCTTTAGATTTTGGTATTAATATTAAGTATCTTATTCATAGGCAAAATTATTCTCCTTTAAGTATAACTTGTACTAAGCATTCAAATACTATAAATATCATTTCATGTGTATAATTTAGTGAATCATTTATTGGACTAAAATAGTCTAGGTATAGATTGTTAACAAGTTTAGTCTCTATTTTATGCATTATATGACCTCATGTTCTTAATCCTACATAAAAAAAAATCTTACATTAACTATTTGGTTTAAATACAAAACATACAATTCTAATTTGTTAATAGTTAACTTTGCAAAACTTAACCGTAGATAAACACTAATAATTTTCCATAGTTATTTAATCCTAATTATTATTTTGTCGCTATATATTTGTTAATGAGATTTTTATTTAAGTTATGCTCAATATAATACTAATCTAAATTCTAACAGTTTAATTTCGTCATACTAATTTTCCATTTTCAAAAGATGATTATATCTATTTACAAAGAAGGATCATATTAATATACTAATTTATTTTATTTTAATTCACCAAACATTTGGATACTATTCTTACTACTTCATGTATATTTGTTTCATTTTAAAAATTTACTGGAACATCTATTAGACAAGAAAAATAACTTCGATACAAAATTACTAACAAGTTGAGTCTTTTTATTTTATATATTATATCATCGCTTTCTTAAGTCTAACACCTAACAAGTATTATATTGATTATCTAGTTTAAGCGCAATATATATATATATTTCTAATTTTTCATTAATTTAATTTATAAATTTAACTGTAGACAAGCGTTATTAATTTTCCATAACTATTTAACTAATTTTAATTATTATTTTTGTCATTGTATATCCTTAATGAGATTTTAGTTAAGTTAAATTTGATATGATACTAATTGATAAATGATAACATTACTTTATTAAAATTATCACTTTTATTATGATTTATGATTACTATTATAATATTTTATTAACATTGATGGTTGAACTATTATTTCCTACTACTCTTACAAATATTATTATTAAATCCCAACAATATTATTAATATTTATGTGATTATAAATTATTGTTGATTCTACGTATAAGTCAAGATGCTCATTAAGTCTATATGTGATTTTCAATATTTATCAATAAAACTAATCTCATTATTTTAATAGTATTAGATTATCTGCATGTTCATACTTTTTAAACTAATTATTCTCAAATCCTTATTAACTAAAGTTATTGGTATACCCTACAATTTTTACTTCATTGCATACACAAACAAACAATCAAACAAACAAATCAATCAATCAAATAATTCTTTTAATTATTGATAGCTTTTAGTGATTAAGATTTATCTCACAACCCAACCCAGTTCTAAACTAATCTATTTCACTAATTGGCACTAGCTATTTCTATCTTTTCCCATTTAAGATCTAATAGTGAGCTCTGATACCAACTCTGTAGCGCCCCCTAAGCTAGCAGCTGACTAATCCAAATAATTAACTAAATAAGAGGCACTAAAAATCTAAAGCATTTACTTAAGCATTTAATTAAGAAAACTGCTACAAAACTTAACCCAAAAACTAGCCCCGCTCTGAAATATATATATACAAGAACTTCTCTCAAATGATACATATACAATATTCATTTAGATTACAAATAAAATATACAACAAAATAAACATAGCAGAAGTTAACCAACTATGGACTCGACTCCTTGAAGCTTTCGCTGCGCAACTCTGATCTGTCTCTGAAACTGAAAGTGGGAATGGGTGAGCACATCATCCCTAAAAGGGGTGCCCAGTAGGAATAATATTTAACTTTCATGTAATCATTGGAAATGATTTTAAAACAATTCATGTTTTCCCTAACACTAAACACAACCAATTCACAGAGTAAACATTCATGTATATGGAAACTAACTCCTTCCAAACAATGTACTAATATGGTTATTCAACCTCAACCTATATAGCTAATATGGTGATTCAGCCTCCGCCTAGTTATTGCATAAAAGCTCGAATTCATGTAGATATAAATGAAGGAGCAATAACCTATATACCACGGATGGAAATTCTCATTTCCAAGCAATCAAATGGAAATTCTTATGTCCCAACCAATTCATACAGACAAACAAAACATTACGATTCCTTTCCAAACAATGGAAAGATTAACAGAATTAACAGAACTTTCGGAACTGAAAATAAAACAATGCATGGAATACACAACCAGACAATGCATGAATTTGTTAAACATAAACTCTTGTAAAAGAAAACAACAATAATCACAAAAGAGCTAAATATAAATTCCCACCTCTTTTGATGACAAGCCACGCCTACCTCGAGATCCACGATCCACTGGTTCATTCTTTGAATCGATCGTTATTAATAACGAACTGTTAATCACACAAGAAGTCTAAGAAACTAGCAGGAATGGTTCATTCAAGAATCAGATAATTCTATCTAATGGTTCTAGGCCCATTTATGTTTCTACCCCTTTTCATTCTTTATCTTTAGAGCATCTAAGGTTTACTAATTCATTTAGGTTGGTTCCCTAGTCCATTATCTAAGTCTTATGAATATCTACCACTTTGTAGAAGAAACCAAATACTAATTCGGACCATAAGAGGTCCAAAACGTTAAGCTACGAAAGACTGTTTCTAAGCCTAAGCCCATCAAACACCCCCTTAAACTAAGGCATGGTCCATCTGGGTCAACTGACGGTCAAACCTAACGGTCGAAGGGTCAACTTAACAGTCAACGTCCAAGTTCAGTCAAGGTCCAGGGTCAATGGTCAAATCTAGTCAATGGAGTCAACTCGGTCAAGGTCTACCGAGTCAAAACTAGTCGGGTTTGGTTATTGGGTTAATCAAATAAAACCGAGTCGACAAGGACAAAACCGAGTCGACTGAATAAGTTCGGCCCGACAGACCAAAGGTTTAGTTGCAATTCTAACCCAGTTCAACTTCAATCTAAACAATGCATCAATTCATTCATTCTTAAACAACTTTGAATTTCAAATACAAATACAACACAGCTTACCTATGTGTAGTTGCAGGAAATCCTACACTACACCCCTCACAAGAATCTACACAATCAAACCATTTAAGATGAAAAATTATAATATTTATTGATTAATTCCTTGAATGTTTACAAGATAAAATGGAAAGAAACTAAAGAAATTATAATCATTATAAACTTTCTCTCTCTAAATGACTTGCTCCACACTCGAAAAAGATATCTCTTCCAATAGGCATGTTCGGCTCTTTATATAGGGTATTACATAATGGATGACGGCTAAGCTGTCCTTTATTTTCGGGAATGATTTGCGAAGTGTCGCAAGTGTACAAATGCATAATCTCGCGACACTCATAGATCTCGCTAGGTCTTCACACCTTTCTCGTGTTCTGGCTATCGTCATCCATTGCGTCACTTATTTTACTCGTCTGCGACGCCTTCGCTATGTAACATTTATGGATTTCGCAGAGGTGTTGGTGTTGCGATATTCTGATCCTACATCTTGCCTCTTCTCATGTCTTCTCTGCGAAGGAGATAATGTCATGAGAATTATTATTTTCAAACTGCCGCAACTGTTCATCCTTATCTGTTTGGCGATTTGACTTCATACTTTTACACAAAATCTATAATACGTGTCTCTTCTTCCACCCATTTTTTGACACGTCCCTTTCAACCGTTACTTCTCAACCATTCACGTCTCTTCTCGCATTAAATGCGTTTATCTTCTAAAGAATTCTTTTCTATATATAGTTTTCTCATCCTCCTCTTCTTCTTTTTTACTTTCTCTCTGCAATTTTTCTTCAATTCTCCTCAGTAACTCCGCTTCGCCTCAGTAAATTTTCTTTTTTCCTTTGATCTTCAACTCCTTAATCATTCCCATACTCTGAAAATGGCTCCACCTGGTCGTAGATATGAAGTTCTCTTGGGAGAGGCTCAAAAAGATTTACAAGAGAAAGGTTTCACATTATCCACTATTCCCCATCAAGAATCTTCATCTATTCTCTCCGCCAAATTATTTACTGATCATTGTTGTGATAATCAAAAGATCATAATCTCGCCAGGTCAGATTCTCGCCGGCCTTCCCATTCCTCTCTACAACCCTGAACTTCCTTTGTTTTATGAAATTCTTGCTCATGAGAAATTCTCATGAAATGTTTACCAATTAAGTGGAGATTGTATCCGCTTAATGTTTGAGTTCGCCAACCGTGGCACTGGTAAGGGGTCTCTCTATTCTAATGCAGTCAGAGATCCTAAATTTGTAGATTTAGAGATATTCGAGAAGTATTCAAGAGAGAGTTTCTTTGAGAATTATGAAGTAATAAACATGAAGAACGATAGAACTCATTTGGGGTGCACGTTTGAAAAGAAGAGAAAATATCCCCAAGCGACAAAGTACTTATGCGGGATATCGATTGGCATTTTGGCAAGAACAATGTTCCTCGCCATTCTAAAGACGAAAAATGGTGTGTCTTTCCGCTATTTTTGAATGGACCTTATATTTCAGGTTCGAATGTACTCCCTGCGAATCTCGCCAACTATCAACCATGGGTATTTAACTGGCCCGAGAAATCTAAAGAGGTGTGCTTCCCGAATTTCGCTCAGTTTGTAATTATTACTTCTTTTTACATCTACTAATCTTGCGAAATTTTCAGATTGTTAAATTGAGAAAAAGTTACGAGAGAAATCCTAAGGAGAGTACTCTGGCAATTCTCCAGTCGATCACGGATGAAGTAAGAAATACTTTTCTTCATTATTTTTAACAATATTGTTTCCTCTGTTTCTTATCTTCATTCGTGTGCGAAGGTTGGCGTTGAAGTTGTTGAAGAAGAGGATATTTCTGAAGCTACGAAATCTAAAGGCAAGGGTAAAATTCCTCTTCGCAAGAAGAAATCTGCTGCTCCACCTTCTAAAAAGCGGAAGATCCATTCTTCTTCTCGCTCCAGTCCTCAATCCAGCGAGAGATCTGATGAAGATAATGATGATGTTGACACCTCTCCTGCGAAGGAGAATCATCCAATTGAATCTTCTATGGCGCAACTATCTAGTATTTTCTCTGACTCTATGCAAGGAATGGGAGATGATCATTTTTCTGCCACATGCGAAGCTCTCGCAAATATTTGCGATGCTCCCTTATTAGAGGATGATGATTCTTTTTGTGGAGTTTCCAGAGCATTGACTCCCAGTTTCCTAAACGCACTTAGTGCCTTGGTATGTCTATATTTCCTTATTTCTGCATGATTTCAATTATAAACCTCATCTTGACGATTTCTTTATTTTCCTTTATAGTCTGGGAGATCTTCCTTTGTTGTTGCCTCAGATCTCGAGAAAAGGCGCAACATTCTTGAAAAGAAAAACCTTCAACTTCACAAGAAGAATAAAGAATTGGAAGCTGAAGCTGTTGTTCTTCGCAAGAGAGATAAAGAACTTGAAAATGAAACTGCTACTCTTCGCGAAAAGACCAAACAACTGGAAGTTGAATCCTCCTCTCAGAAGGATAAGATATCTATCCTTCAAAATGCTAATCAACAACTTTATGGTATAAAATTCTTCTCCTTTCCTTGCTTTTGCTCTGTCATTTATTTTTCTTTATCTGACTTATCATTTTCGCAGACGTTTATAACCTTTCTGATGAAGCCATTCTTCTTCACTCATTTCCCGAGCCTATGGATAATGATGCCCTTCTCGCCCATCTCAATGATTCGTTAAATAGCTTTTCCAATAACAAAATCAAACTTCTTTCTCTAAATGAACTTCAATCCAAATTCCGCCTTTTAGAAGTTGATCATAGATCTAGTTTGAGTTTAGCCAACCAACTGAAACACCTACATCTTAGTTCCCAAGAGAAAATTAGTACTTTAAGGAAGAAGGTTAGTGATCTTATAGATGACAAAGATCGCATTGCTAATCAAGGTGCCCAAGCATTAGCAAAATTTCAAAAAACTCTTCTTGAAGTTCAAGTTGAGCGGGATGAATCCATTCGCCAAAATACTATTCTTAGCGAAAGAGAGAATCAAATTCGTTCCCTTCTTCTCATAAACAGTGACGATGAGTTCGCTTGGGCTGCGAAAGTTCTAGATGACGCCAGAAATAATTTAGGTGTTAATGTTAGTCTTCAAGTTGAACACACAACCTTGATTAGGGATATGATTTCTGATAGAGAAGGTTGTTGATCATTCTTCTTTACTTAATTGTTTATTATATATGAAGCTGTCATCAAGTTGCTGATTCATTCTTCTACATTCGCAGAGGCTGAGAAGAGATTTCAGAAAAGAATTAAGAACTTGAATCCGAAAAAGAACAACTTGCAAAGGACTTCTGTCTTCGCAATGAAAAGTATTCCAAGTTGAAGAAGCAACTACAAATTACTATGGCGAATTTCAAAAATGATGTTGTTCTCTTTCGCAATCAGACTATTAAGACAGTCTGTGATGACAACAGTATTCCTCATTCTTCATACCCTTGTCTTCTTGACGAAATCCCTGAGAACATGCCTTCTTTGGATATATGCGATGCTAGCGAAGAAGAATCTGATGAAGATAATGAAGTAGAAGGATCTGATGAAGAAGAAGAATCACACAAGAAATAGCTCCATTTTCTTCTTTCTCTTTTTGTAACATCTGTACATTTATCCTTTTAATCTTCCATTTTTATAATCTCTTATTGTAAGTTTCTTAGATCTTCAAATACAAATTCTACTTTTGTTGTCCCTTTCTGCACATGTTAAAAAAATAATTCTTTTTTGCAATATAGTTAATCAATATTGTGAGTGCGTAAATCTATCATATGAAAATAAATAACATATTCTCAATCTATTCATTCCCATACTTGCCTCTGTTATTTATTTTCAAATGAATGATTAAGCAAATAACCTTTAGATGGTAACATGCCTCAGTCTCGCAACTGTTGCTGCTGAACTCTCGCGAGAGAATGTTACTTGGTTGTTTTCAAGATTTCATTTTTTTCTTTTTATTTTGTGTGGTCTTATTTTGCCTTCCTAGTTAAAGGTCTTATTGCGCCACCTCTTGTCATTGCGACAAAATCGCAGGGCAGGACGTCTTTACACTTTCATGTAAAGACCCATTGATTTTGCCTTATCATTTCTTAGTATTGTTGCCTCTGCAGGATAATTTTATTGCGACAATATGACAGGCCTAGATTTTCTTGCGAGAATAAAGCCCCATGACATTGCCGTCTTGCGACGAAATCGCAGGACGTCCTTACACTTTCATGTACTGACCCATTGATCTCGTCTTATCTTTGTCTTTTGTATTATTGCCTCTTCAAGATCATCGCACAAATATGACAAGCCTAAATTTTCTTGCGAAAATAAAGCCTCATGACATTTGCGTCTTAAGACACTTATCAGCTCCCTAATGGAGGGTGCCGCCCTTATCATCTCCCTGGTTGCCCCTTCAAGGAGGCGTACATCGGCCATACAAGACTAGCTCCTCCCATCCGGTCTTAACAACAACCAGTTGTTTTCGCAGACCTCTTATCCCTTTTACCTATATGGCTTATGGTTACGAGACTGCACCCTAAGTGGAGTTTTCTTCTGGCCGAGTGCAACATATGCCAAGACTTGCCAAGAATGGCCGAGACACTTCAAATGCCCCAGGCACTCTTGGCTCAACCGTGTACCTCGGCGCCTTGATCATACGCTGACTCCCTAGAAGAGACCCTCGGTCGTCCAACTAGGGTACAACCTTATATATATAGTTGGAAATCCAAGGTATCTCTCCTGGATGGGCTTTATTGACCCCAAATCTGCATGACCCAGGTTCCAGGGGCGGTGTAACCTTTTCCCTGAGCCATGTTAATAGATACCCCTTTTATGACGTACTTTTAGGTCTTACATTTGCCTCTTATGAAATTTTGATTCGCGAACTAGGGTGTAAGCCATAGCAGGTTCGTCCCATTCTGATATGTCATTGATTTTAGATTGTTTCTTGTCATCATTTCTGCGAGAATTTCGCGTATTCTTTTTTCGATTATTATAGTCTTTCTATCTTCGGGCTGTCTTTATCACTCAAATCTCGGCGAAAGCTTCGCGTATTCTTTTTTCGATTATCATAGTCTTTGCATCTTCAGCCTGTCTTTATCACTCAAAAGTTAGGTTTTTTTTTTTTTTTTTTTACAACCTTCGCAAGTCTAGAATCAATCATTCACTCCTTTCGCCTCTTACTTATGTTGCTCTATGCTTCTTTATTATTCAAATTTCCTAATACTGCCTTCCCTTTTACGAAATCATCGCAATTTCCAACTTTCTTCAGGCATTGGTTTCGCAACGTATTTTCTTCTCTCACCTATACTGCGTCCACCATCAGTCTTTCCCTTCTTTGTTATTCTTTAATGTTTTGCATCCAGTTCTTCTTCTGGGCAGCTCTTTCCTCGCAAAATTCCACATCAACTTCATAGCACTTCTGTCCCTCAACCCAATCTCTTTTTATGACTCCAACACCACTGGGATGAGGAAATTTGATGCACTGGTGATAAGTCGACGCTACACCCAAAATCTCATGTAACCAAGGTCGCCCAATCAATGCGTTATAGGGAGATTCCACATCGACTATGCAGAACAAAATTTCAGTTGATAATCCTTTCAGTGGTATTCGCATATGAGCTTCTCCTTTAGGCTTGTTGGCAGTACCGTTGAAACCATAGATCTTATAAGTTGAAGGTATTAGATCTTCGTCTTTTCCTCCCATAGTCTTGTAAGTATGGTAAAAAAGGATATTTACAGAGCTTCCATTATCGATTAAGATTCTATTGATTGCCCATGAATTTTCTGCCTCATCATCTTCATCACCATTAGGTCTTGGGTTAATCTCCAACCTTACCACTAATGGGTTGTCATGCATCTCGCCATCCTTGGGTACCTCTTCTACGGTAAAAGAAATAATCTGCTTTTGCCATTCCTTTAGTGGCGATGTCTTCGCGATGTTCATTATTTCTCTATTATCAGCATCTCTTGTGAAAACCCTACTGAGAACACTATCATGAAAATCTTCAACTGTCCTGTACGAATGTAAAATAGAGTTGCAAGACAAATTCTTGGCTTTCGCTCCAACTTCTATTACAAATGTTTCTCCTCCTTTTGTTGTGTTTGCTCTGTAAATTTCTGGCGGTGGTGGTAATGGTTGAGATTGAGGTTGATTTTTTAGAAATTGATTTAGTTTCCCTTGGTCTATCATTCTGAGGATGATTCTTTTTATATTTATACAATCGTTTGTGGAGTGTCCATGAAAATGGTGATAAGAACAAAATTCATGACTTCTGTCACTCGGAGGTGGTTCACTTCCCATGTTCCATGGCGCAGGTATATTTTCCATTAAGATTATAGCTTCCCATATTTTCTCCACACTAGCATTCAGTGGTGGCATCTTGATTTCTTCCCGGACTACCCCGTGACTTATTTGTCCTCTATGATAACTTTCGCCTCGACTTCCATAAGTTTCTTGCGGCTGATCAAGTCTTTGAATTTTGTTATTTCCTTCACGGTTATAGAAGTTTCTCTCTCTCTCTCTCTCTCTCTCTCAAATTCCTCCTGATCACGACTCCCCATGGCTACTAACTTTCGCTGACCATCATCCGTTATCGTTTCTTGTTGACCCTGCGAGGTGCTCGCCACTGTGTTTATTAGTTTAGGTAACAAGCTTGCATTTGCAGCTTTTGAACTTGTGTTCGCAACGCGGTATGATTCCATCTCGTTTTGCTTTTCCTCTAGAGCAATGTACTCCTATTGAAGTTCTCGCAACTCAGTCATTGTGATTGTATTCTTGATTCTAAGAATTTGAATATATAGCAGATTGGTTGCGAACATAACATTAATGAATGATAGAATGAGATATCTCTCATCCAAACGACCAGCCATATCACTGCACATTGTCTTCCATCTCACGGTTAGATGCTTCAAACTTTCACCAACCCTTTGTTTTAACCCAAATACATCTTCAATACCAGGTCGCGAGGAGTTATTACTTATGTATGCCCCTAAAAATATAGCCTGCAAATGATTGAAAGATGTTATTGTATTCCTCGGTAATCCTTCAAACCATTTCAAAGCTTCTCCTGTCAAACTTGATGCAAAATATTTGCACAATATAGCATCATGGTTCTCCCACTGTAACATACATCTCACATAAGCTTTGATATGTTGTATCGCACAAGTTGTTCCATCGAAAATCTTTGGTTAACGTAGGTAAATTGCACTTTGGGGGTATTCCTCCTAATTGTACTTCTTGTGTGAATGGAGTCTTCGCAGGTTCTTCTATGGCTTCATCCAATTGTCTCTTACCTCCTCCCCTTTTATTATTTAACATTCCTCTCATTTCCGCCAGCCAATTCTCTCGAGAATTTGTTCATTTACACCAGAGTTTGGCTCCATTGGTCTTTTTAACTCCGCCTCTCTTCTTCTGCGTTCATGTCTGTTTTTACTTTCTTGTTCATCATTCTCTTCTCGTCTTTCTCTGCGATCTTCTCTTTCATTCCTCTCATGAATTCGCACACCGTTATATCTATCATTTTCTCTTCTTTCTTTGCCTTTCGATTCTCCTTTGTACTCTTTCATACTCTTCATTGATTTTACCATTGTTGCGATTTTGTTCTCTCCTTCTTTCTCTATTATCATGATTATTAAGCGAATTGCCTCTTGTAACTCCTGTTCTTCCATTTTTGTTCTCAATCTTTCTCTTTCGCAAGCTAGGCGTGCTTGCTCAACATAGTGTCTTTCAATTTCATCTTCAATTTCTTTTTGCTTCCTCTGTGTTTCTCTCCCATGCAATATTCTTCTTCCTTCTTCCTGATTTTCTTCATCACCTGGACTATTCCGCCCCTGACGCTGCCTATTTCCTTGATTTCCATCATTTCGCCCATTTTGAAGAATCTCGGGACGTGGGATATAACGATCTTCCATTATTTCTCTTCTTTCACAACGTTCTTCGCCTGGATTTTGCACTTCTTCTCGATTTTCTTCATTAGCATTTTCTATAGGTAAAGTTCTCCTTCTTTCCTCTCTAACTGATCTTGAGCTTGACCTTGTAGTGCTTCTCGACCTTCTGTTTTGTAATCTCATATTTTCCATCCTCAACTCATGATTTTGCCTTGTCAAATTTGCACGTTCCTCGGCTTCTAATCGTCTTTCTTCATGTATTGTTTGTCTCAATGTCTCTAATGCTGCGACCTCTTCATTTCCATGAATTATTTCTCCAATCACTTCTCGGTCTCTCTCCCCTTGTCCATTGTTTATCAATTGTTGTTCTTCTCCCCTTTCATCCACAGAGTCTGATCTCCAAGTATGCACGCTTACTCTATCATAATCCACAGTTCTATTCGGTACTGGTTGAATTGGTGATTGAATTTGATTTTCTTCATTATTTCTTGTGTTCATTCTTGAGGATTCCCCATTTCATTTCTCCCTTCTCGGCCAAGTCTCCTACTCCTTCTAACAGTTGTCGGTTGTTCTGATGCATGTCTTCTTCTAGCCATTTCTCAATTTCAGTAAATTGTTGAAAATTATATGAAATTCCTTCCCTATTACTCCAAATTCTTTCAAATCACAATGTCAATCTTTACTCTCTCCCTATTTCTAGCGCCAATATGTAGTTGCAGGAAATCCTACACTACACTCCTCACAAGAATCCACACAATCAAACCATTTAAGATGAACAATTATAATTTTTATTGATTAATTCCTTGAATGTTTACAAGATAAAATAGAAAGAAGCTAAAGAAATTACAATCACTATAAACTTTCTCTCTCTTAATGACTTGCTCCACAATCGAAAAAGATCTCTCTTCCAATAGGCCTGTTCGGCTCTTTATATAGGGTATTACATAATGGATGACGGCTAAGCTGTCCTTTATTTTCGGGAATGATTTGCGAAGTGTCGCAAGTGTACAAATGCATAATCTCGCGACACTCCTAGATCTCGCTAGGTCTTCACACCTTTCTCGTGTTCTGGCTATCGTCATCCATTGTGTCGCTTATTTTACTCGTCTGCGACGCCTTCGCTATGTAACATTTATGGATTTCGCAGAGGTGTTGGTGTTGCGATATTCTGATCCTACACTATGATTGCAGTTGCAAGCCTGCACTGAAAGCACTTACAATAATCCTACAACCCCCAATATTAACCCTGCCTCACAACATCTCAATTATGCTCATCCCCAACTCTACACTCAGCATAATCCACCAACGGTTCATGTAACCCACTCACACCATTCTCAACTGATATTCAAACTCAGTAATCAACCACGACTTACCATAGTTCCAACTTCAATATGCAACATTAACTTCAACAGATGTACAACAAGCCAATGTCACCTGCAACTCCAATTACATAAACCTCCACCCCAAACAACTAATCCTCAACCTCTAATACACAGACCACACCACCCGTCACTAACTGCATTTCCTTCACCTATAACTTCCATATTCAGTTCACCACTAACTCAACACAACTCTCAGCACTCAACAAACCAATACCACCAGTAACTCCACCAACATATCTCATTCCAGTACATTTAACTTCGTGGTGAGACTCAATTACATTCTATCATTTCACAATTAACACCAACACCTGTAGAACAAGCTTATATCTCAATATCCTCTCAACACACACACAAAGTCACTAACTTAGGATTATATCATCATATTCATTCCATTATCCATAGCCACAACTCAACACACACTTATCCCCCTGCTATATCCATAAGACTATTTCATACAGATTACCACATACACATCCACTCTGCAATCCAATTTAGCACAATTACAATCTTCTCCACCATTTCCATAATTTACAGCTGCATCTCAGCTCAACACCACACAAAGATACTAATTTAGAACAATACTCAACTACACATACCATTGCACCTTATAGCACCACCACAATTAACTCAAATTTCGACCATTTCATTATCAATTCATACCCAATTCATACATCTAATCCCCTGTCAATTAACTTCATATACTCAAACAAGTACATAATCAAAATGATTATAAATATATCTTCAACACAAGAAAGAAGATTTACCTCGGTTCCAAACACAAAACCCCAACTCTTCAATAAAATCTTTATTCTTCCATCTCTACATCTTCTCGATTCCTAATTCTTATATCAAAGAACAACAACACAATCTAATTCTCCATACAACTCTTGAAATCCTTTGAACCCTAATTCAATTCCCAAATTCATAACCAGAACCTCAGATTCCCAAATTCCTCAAATCAACGAAACTATCTTATTCTTCGTGTTATAATCATGAAACCCATACTTAATTCCATCTTAATCATCATCCAAATTAAGAAACCCTAGATTATCTGGTTTTGTAATTCTTCGCAAGAACGGCTTCAAATCAACAAATTAGCACCAACCCCTTTTTCTTTTCATCACCAACTACCCAAATCCTCATTTAATCAATCACTTCTTCTTTGGCTAGAACCCAACTCAAACCCTAGCTCTCTAATTCTCCCTGAACATCACTTCTTCTCCTTCTCACACCAGATAGACATCCACAACACTACCAACAGTCACGCCTTGATTTATCCCTAAACCTTATGATCTCAGAACTCCATTTTATCACAAACTCTCGAACAGCAGAAGAACAGAGGAGAAGAATAAGAAAGAAGAAAGAGAAAGAAGAAGAGAAAATGAGTTTCTCTTTCGATTTGGTGAAGATAAGGCCGACCGAAAATACTAAAGGCACACGACCAAGATAAGGGCAGACCTTCGGTGCTCACAGAAGATAACTTGGCTGTCTTGATAAGTCTGAGTGTGAAATAACCATTTACCCTCTACACAATTCAGATGATTCCTTCTTCGTCTAGTATCCGAATGACACGTTCGAGAAGTACATTCCGCCTAACTTTTCGAGATTTATCCAACGGTACTAGTCTCGTATCTAGTTCGTTGTTAGATTAGTTCCTATCAATTAACGTTCGTGTTAAACTAATTGAACTATTATCGGCTAA
Organism: Papaver armeniacum; assembly: GCA_023531295.1. NCBI lineage: Eukaryota > Viridiplantae > Streptophyta > Magnoliopsida > Ranunculales > Papaveraceae > Papaver > Papaver armeniacum. The sequence continues at coordinate 775,519 of JAJJWW010019147.1, forward strand.
TTCGTCACTTGATCGTCTCTTGACCGGTCTAATAGCGTTGACGAGCTTGAGGGTCTTTACATTTCTCATCTGCAGTTTGCGGATGACACTATCATACTGCTAAATGCTTCAAGATTGGAGGTTAGAAGACTTTTAATCATCTTAGTAATGTTTGAAGTGTTGACTGGTTTGAAGCTAAATCTGTAGAAAATCTCAATGACAATCATAGGTGCTGATGAATTGGTTCAAAAGTTAGCTGAGGAGCTGGGTTGTAAAATTGACTCTCTTCTTATCACATATTTGGGAATGCCAATAGGTGCTTGTAAAAGAAGTGTGGCAATTTGGGATGTAGTTATTGCCAGGATGAAAAAGAAATTGGCTCCATGGAAGAGAAAGTTTCTCAACAAGGCAGGTAGAGTAACTTTAATAAAAAGTTCTTTAGAGAGTATTGCCATCTATTTTTTATCTGTTTTATTATCTTCCTGTGTCAGTGGAAAAGAAATTGAATAGTATCATGAGAAGATTCTTATGGGGTGAAGATGATGACAAGAAGAAGTTGAGTTGGGTTTCATGGGAAAAATATGAAAATCAAGGAAGAAGGGAGGCTCAGGCATAAGGAATCTAAGGCAGATTAATAGGTCTCTACTGGCTAAATGGCATGTGAGATATTGCGTAGAGAAAACAGCTTGGTGGAGAAAAATTATGTGTGAGAAAACTCAGTCAGATGATTTGTGCATGGTCCCTCTTCAGACTACAGAAGCAACAAGACGAAGTATGTGGTTTGATATTCTTAAAGCAAACAAATTCTATGAGGCTTTTAATATCAGGGTTAAGAATGGAAGAAGTGTGAGATTCTGGCATGACTGGTGGCATCAGAAAGGAGCTCTAAAGGATAAATATCCTAGATTATATAAAGCTAGCAGGCAGAAGTTCTCTACAGTGACTGAGATGAAAGGCAATACTTGGAATTTCAGCTTCTCTAGAGCTTTAGATCCTGCAGAAAGAATTGACCTTCTTGAGATTAAACATGACTTAAGAAACGTTGTTTTGACACCAGAAGAAGATGATAGCATTGAGGGTGTATGCACGGCTAAATATTTATATACAAAATTATCTGAAGATGACGAGGATTGGGACTATGAGAAGATAGTAACAAGCAGGAGCGTGCCGCCAAAAGTGGTTTTTCTAATGTGGGTTGCTATGCATGATTCAGTGCCGACTAGAGATATGCTACAGCGCAGGAGAGTAAAAGTTAACTCCGATAGTTGCGTGTTTTGCAATACCCATGTTGAAACACAGGATCACCTATTTTTACATTGCAGCTGGGCTAATGGCTTGTGGGGTACATTCTTGAAATATTTACAGGTGATGTAGGTTATTAATGAAGACCTAAAGGGATTCATGAAGAGCTTGAGTTTAAACAAAGTTTCAAGACGATTAAGAATGGTTTGGCACCTTATTCCTTTCGCAATTTGCTGGGAGCTGTGGCTAGAAAGGAATAGAAGAGTGCACGGTGGAAGGCCTAAATCTAGAGAGGATCTTGAGTGCGCTATTAAGCTGGATATCTGCTTATGGTGTTATTCTTCTGATATTTTTAGTGGTTACTCTATGAACCAAATTTTGTTTCAATGGGAAGAGATAATGCAGACGAGATAGGGTTTTCTTAAGTCGTTTATCTAGGTTAGGAGTCTTTTCTCCTATGTAAATATTTTGTAAATATATTTTTTTTTTCAATATATACCCTTTTCTCTTCAAAAAAAAAAAAAAAAAAAAAAATTCTAGGACCAAACAGTAATATATATTTTAAAAATGGACCAAACAGACGGTTGACTAAGTCAACGGGACCAAACTCACTCTATTATATTATTTTTAGGACTATATGGTACGTAGTTTCCACTTAATTTAATGCTTCTAGTTTTCATCAAAAGGAAGGGGTAAAACAAAAAAAGTAAACCTGACGGGAGACCCCTTATGCATCCAGCCTTCTATTGAAACTCCCGTCTCTTAGCGAAAAGATCCCTCTCTTGTGGGATGAGAATGAATATTTATAAAATCCATATTGTTTTTTTAATCTAAGAGATTTCGTTTCTCCGCCTATATAACTTGGACGAACGAATTATATTTGAAAAGTCTTTAAAATTATCTAAGAAGCGAGCATAAATAAGCATATCGAATTTTTACTTTTTAACATATTTTTCACATTGTTTTTTGTATACCTTTATGCTCAAAACTTCAACAACTTTGAAGGTAAAGTGAAAAACTAGCGCTTGTATACGTGCAACACAGTTGCACTCTCCTTGTGATAGTAAGAGTACTACTGGTATGCAAATGCCCAAACCTGATCCTGTTTCAATTTAATTGAAATTATTCTACACTTGTTGTATTTTTATTCGTCCGACATACCATAACAAAGTTTGTCCCACACAGAGGTATACCACTTTTTTTTGCTGATATTCTCTATGTAGTTGTTAGTGAAAGTCGTTTTTTTTGTATGCACCGTGTAGTGCTTTCTAATTCCATTCCACTGTTATTTTATTTCTTTACACTTTTGTTCTTTCCCTAGCAGTAGCACCCTTTAATCTGCCTGGTGTCGCTAGGGGCGACCCGGAAAGAATTAGGGGCGACATATAAGACAAAATAGGATCATCCAAAACTAAAATAAAGCCACCCCTTATCTCCGATTTTTTGAAATGGCAAATATACCCTTCACAATCGGTAGATAAAACTACAATCGGTAGTTTATTTACGTAATCGGTAGATGTTACGATAATCGGAGGTTATTGTGTACATATGTAGTTTAAAAGTTTTGTTATTTTGAAAAAAAACCTACAATCGGAAGGTATTTATTTACCATGTCTCCCGATTATGAAGTTGCCACAAAATTGATATTTGAAAAAACTCTCAAGTTTTTCGAATTTGGGAACTACCATAATCGGTAGACAATATTACAATCGGTAGTTTATATTAATGTATGTTGGTTTGTGTTACGAAAATTATAATCGGTAGTTAAAATGGTAATTTCGTGATGTTAATTTTCTACCGATTATGGTAGTAGGCCCAAATTCAAATTTTTCAAAAACCAATGGATTTTTGAATTTCTCTATTTGCACAATCGGCAATTTTGTGATGTTTATTATCTACCGATTGTACAATCGGTAGTCTCGTGATGTTCTTTTATCTACCGATTGTGGTAGTTGCCCCAAATTCGAAATTTTCAAAAAGCAATGGAATTTTGAGTTTCTCTATTTTCACAATCGGTAGACTCGTGATGTTTATTATCTACCGATTGTACAATCGGTAGTATCGTGATGTTCTTTTATCTACCGATTGTGGTAGTTGCCCCAAATTCGAAATTTTCAAAAACCAATGGAATTTTGAATTTCTCTATTCGCACAATCGGTAGTTTCATGATATTTATTATCTACCGATTGTACAATCGGTAGTCTCGTGATGTTCTTTTAGCTGCCGATTGTGGTAGTTGCTCCAAATTCGAAAATTTCAAAACCAATGGAATTTTGAATTTCTCTATTTGCACAATCGGTAGTTTCGTGATGTTCATTATCTATCGTGGTGTTATTTATCTACCGATTGTGGTAGTGGCCCAAGTTCAAATTTTTCAAAACCAATGGAATTTTGGATTTCTCAAAAAAGAGAAGAACATAGTCACAATCGGTAGATAAAAAACAACAACTAAACTACCGATTATGAAAGGATATATAAGTATTTTCAACCTATTTTGTCTTATTATATCGCCCCTAATTCTTTCCGGATCGTCCCTAATGACGCCAGGTTAATCTGACGACATCAATTCACCTTTTTGGTCAGAGCTACAAGTGGATAAATTTTTGATATGGACATGAGGGACGAATAACAATATAACATGTGTCGATTGTTTTATTTTAACTAATTTTGAGGAAACTTCGAGGAAACTCTTATGTAGATTTTTTGCTTCACAACAAACATTACATGCCTTTCAAAACATTAACCCATTTTTAAAATTCAACCATAAGATTTTCCAAGTTTAACAGGGGTTAGTCAATTGGGATTAGTAGAGACATTCAGAGATTTTTTATGCAAGAGATTTTGGGTGACTCTCCGCGAGTTTAGAGATTTTGGGTGACTGTCTGGATGATTTTCAAGGAATTATGGTGATTCATTGAGACAATAAAACATATATGAATTTCAGCTTACACACATGAGACAAACAATATATTTATTTATATTACAAAATGAATATATGAGTATTTCAATGAAAATGTATTAGTCCATGCATGGCTAACATAAATTGTAACCATTTTGCCAATAAAATCAAAACGAGAAGAATTAAAGCGATTTGAATCTCTAATAAACTTATTGGGTTTGCAAGACAATAATTTTTTTCTTCATTTTTTACGAATTTAATTATAGCTTATTTGCTTATTGTTTTTAATATTTTGATCCTTAAAGAAAAGAGAAAGAACAAAGTCTCTCAAAATATCACCTACTTAGGAGAGACTTCATTTTAGCCATTTATGGTATGTATTGTAATAAAAGTCTCTACAAGTCTCTCAAAACCATAAGTCATTGATTTCAAATTTTAAATCCAATAACAGAGAATTCTGAAGACTTTTAGAAAGTCACGATCCAATAACAGAGATTGTTTGAGATTTTGAAGAACTCTCTATTGACTAACAAGAGATTTTAAAAGTCTCTAAAATTCTTTCAATATCTCCACAAATCTCAATTGACTAACCCCCTGTAAAATTAGCCCGTTGGGTAGGAATCTAATTTTTCAGATTAGATTTTCTTACAGTCAGCCGTTGGGTTAAATTTATAAAATTTGTCATTTTTATAATAATCAAGCTGAAAACTTAAAATGTGGATTTTGGTAAATTTATATATTTAAAAAACCCATCTAATTTTTCATGCAATGAGCATAAATGAGCGTATTGAACTCTTAGTTTGTAACATATTGATATTTCATACTCCCTCCGTTTCTGGAAAAGAGATACTTTCACTTTTTCAATTTGACCTATTTTTAGGCTTAAATGAAAAAATGAAAGTACCTCTTTTCCAAAAACAGAGGGAGTATTACTTTTTTGTGTACCTTTGTGCCCGACACTTCAACAAACTTTGAAGGTAAAGTGAATTTTTTTAATGAGTACTACTGATACATAGATCCAATTTAGTTGAAATTATCATACACTTATTGTATTTTTATATGTCCCGCACGGTGGTGTACCACTAGTCTATGTAGCTGGCGTTAAGTAATTCTCTTCAAACTAATTTGGATCTCCTCCCCAGTAAAATCATACAAAATCTGATGATTATCACTATGCACTGGCAGAAGATCAAATTTTAATAAAACTCCACTATTCTTATTGAAGCCTAAAAAAAAAGTTATGCATGACTATGTACAAACTGTGAGTCATCAATTACTTACAGACTTAAAAAGCAGGGACTACGTATGCCCAAAAGGTAGTTTCAAAATATCTCTTGTGACTTATGTCTGCAGCCTAGTTTGCTAGTGCATCCGTCGCCTGGTTGGCCTCTCTATAGATGTGGTAGACTGCATGATGCAGAATGGACCACCGCAGCCCTCTGATTTCGTTGATAAAATCTCGCAAGTACTATGGTGTCTCCTTCTGGATGATGATGAAATGGACAAAGTATTATGAGGCATATTCTAGGCTGACTTTTGTCTATTGTCTGTTTGTTTCTGTTCTGACCCCATAAGCATTATCCATGTTTCCGCCACTAAAAACGTGGTTATTCCTAGAGATTGTGTCATTTCTACGGTTATGGTAGTTGAGGAATCCTTGCAGAAAATCCCAATTAATGAAAAAATAATATTACAACAAAAATCATCAAAAATCATCAAAAATAATGTTACAATTAATGAAAAAATAATGTTACAATTAATGAAAAAATAATATTACAACAAAAATCATCAAAAATGGAAAAGACCAAAACATCAAGTATCAACTCTTTGAACTGAAATTAGTCTTCTATTCAAATCAAAAGTACAAAAATACTTATTATACGAGATATTAGTAGTATTAAGGAGAAAGCAGAGGGGAAATGTTGTTTGATTTTCACTGTCGGGATAGTGATTACCCATTACTAGATAGAAGAAGCGTTGAAAACAAACTTATCTTGTTATGGGTCCCGGCACTACATAGTGGTAGATAGTGAATATCCCGGCACTACATAATGCAAGCTTGGGCCACTACTCGTGTGAGTGAAAACTAAATTACATGTAAAAAATAAGAATTGATGTTGATTTGAATTTCAACTTTCTTTTCTTTTGCATTCTCCTTGCACGAACAAAGATGGGTGTCGGCACCCTTTACTCCCTTTCATCAATCCAGTTTCGAAATTATTGAAGGTTAATTGGATTTTTATCGTTTGTTATTTAGATTTTGTCCAGAACTTATGTACGTACCAACTGAACGATACACTGATTATCATTGGCTAATTGAATGTTCAAAATAACATAAAATAAATATAAATATTAACAATTTTAATTTACTATTAGCGTGTAATTCATCGTCACTCGAACTTTGAAGTGATCTTCAACGAGCGATAGATTATTTTTTTTGTGGCCCAACTCAATCTACACTCGTCTCTCTATAAAAATTGAATCCAGTGAAATGAAAACTCAATGTCGGTTAGCCAGTATAGAGGTGAGATTTCTTACTTTGTTTCTCGTTGTTATGCCTAATTTTTTTTTTTATCACAAAAGGGTTTCTTTAAATAAGAAAGTGTTTTTTCTTTTTCGTTACAGAACTTGTAGATTTATTGCTTGCGCGAACTTCAATCCAAGATTAAATTAGAAAATAAATGCCCTTACATAATCATGAATCGAGATTCTTAAAATTAAAAGTGAAACTTACTTACACTTCTAATTACAAAGATAAAAGCATGAAACTTGAAATTTTGTTAACAAGAAAAATTGCAAAGCAGAAAAAATGTCGGGACCTCGTCCAGTTTGCACATCCATTTTATTAAGATGCTACAAACACTAGCCTACTATAAGACTCTGGTATGGAATATACTTGAGACAGAATAAACCCCTGAGCTACTCTGCTGTAGTTTTACCCTTAGATCTCTTGATTCTCGTAAGAAGCTACGCAATTGATTCCCTTAGATGATTTCCTTTACCCATTGAAGTTGCTCAATAGTCTTTTGTGAAGACTAATGCTACCATGCCTCCAACATTGACGCCTAATGATTTCCTTTTTGATTCTAGATCAAGGATGTATAATCAATTCCCTGAATTGAGATGAATCTAAATCACAAGACTAGGGTTTATCCTAATCTTCTATATACACAAGAATCACGAACCAGATCTTAATCTAAAATGTATTATACGCGAAAAACTCACGAACAAAATTTCAATAGATAAGAGTTATACTCAATTGTGTTTGTAGTTTTCTATCAAATCTAGATTTGGTCTCCAATTTTTGAATGTCATTATATTAGAAGAGAATGACCTTAATATAAACAAGAATTATACACAACACAAACACAGATACATGTTATGAAACTATCTTTCTTTAAGGTTGGTGAACCTGTGGTTCACGAATCCCAAGTGGAGTCTTTCAAAGTCGACTCGAAGATCCTTAGGTCTTTGGAGGACAAAATTTTTAACAAGATACACATGAGTGTAGGGATTGAGATTTCTGTGTTGCTGGCATCTCTAATTTATAGTAACCAATCAGGGACGTGTTGCCTAAGAATTCCTTGCAACCCAAGATAATTATCAATTCCTAAATCAAAGTTGTTTTCTAAAATTGTTTCTTTGGAAATATCTTGAATTGAAATAAAGTTTTTTCCATGGTTTAAAGTTATTTATAATTGTTATCTTATTAAGTGAATTCTATGAAGAGAATTAATATCAAATATAACTTCAAACTTTCGAAAAAAGAACTAGACTTTCCAACCAAAAGAATTAGCTAAGAAATGACAATTTTTAAGTGTGTCGAAATTCATAGTAATTAGGGCTATGAACCGTCTCATTAAGATTTTAGGTTTATGACCTGTTAGAGCACTGCTCGGTCGAACTCGGAAGCGTTTCTATCTCAAGCTTGTTTGTCAAGTTTAGTTGCCAAAAATATAAGTCTTGATTTCTAGTCTACTTATAGCTAAGTCTTGGATTATGATAGAAAGTGTAGTTTAGCTTTAGACTTCACAGCGTTCATCGATTGAAGACGAAGAACTACTAAGGGGAGCTTGTGGATGATAAGTGCATAATTTATTATACTTTTGTTATCAATTCCATGCTTGTATTTGCTATGTTTCTTTCATATTACCTTGTATTACTCTTGTTTTCTTTTGTTTATCTTATTTAGGTAGAATCATCCAAAAGGAGCGAAAAGAGTGTTGAAGCGGACATAAACGTGAGCTTGGACTAAGGACCAGGAGGAACTCGACCAAATCAACGAGTATTCCACTTTATTTTGTAGATAATGAAGAGACGAAAAGAACGCAAAAAGAATGAGGTCATTCCGAGTTCGTATGCAAAAGTTATGGGCAAAACTGTATGGATCAAATAAGGCCCAATTCCTACCTACGTGTGTGACTGATCACACCAATTACCAGGATCGGTTACACCCTCCAAGAAGTGACGAAAATACTTGCCAAAATCGGTTTTCTTAGTTCAGAAGTATTTCCAAACCCAAATATTCTTTGGGATATTTAAGGATACTTAAAAAATACTTTTCAAGAGAGTTCCAAGTTCCGAACAGAGATTTGAGAAGAAGATACAGAAATGGAGACAAGAAGACAAGGAGCGAAAGCTTGGGTTTTGGGGTTCTTCCATTACCGAAACTATTTATCTTCGATTTTATCATATGTATATCATGGGTTTTACTAAATCCACGAGTAGATAAACTCCTATTTGATTGAGGATGAATTCTAAGTTCTAGACATGATTTGATTTAATATATGAATCTATTTTAATTTCTTCATATGATTATCGTTTGTTTCTACTATTATGAATATTTATGATTGATTGATTGATTAATTTAGGTGGCCAACTAAACTGATTTCTTAATTGATATATTGCTAGTAGCTGGCTAGGATATCCGTAATTGTTGAATAACCCTTACACAAGTAGAAAACGTGAGACCTTGCAGAGGGATTTTGTGGAGTAGTCGCGTGTAGAAACAACACTAGTAAACAGACCAAGCTTATGTGTTTGATTCTAGGATCAACCTAATTCATAAAACCCAAAGCATCCGATTAGGTTACATCGTGAGGGCTTATTCATGGAGGCCTAGACGGATAGAATCTGGTAGTCGAGCGCTTCTGTATCCAGTGATATTAGGAATTTAGGGTATATCAGAGCTTGTTGATATTCTACGGTTGGTGATAATCTATGATTAATGACAAATGGATAATTATATTACTTTGATAAATGTTTAGTAACGAAGAAGGATTCCTCGATCATACTCCTCATCCTTGATTACATCTTAATTTATTTGCTTTGTTATTTACTTTGATGTATTTGCAATCTACAAACAAAACCCCCCATTTGTGACATTTGACAACTGAAAACTCCCTGCTCTTCGTGGGAACGGTCCTTGCTTCCATTATATTACCAGTTAATTGTGTGTAAATAAGTGATTTAATTTGTTTCACTCACGACTCGCATCAGCGGAACTTCATCAACAAAAGGTATGTGGAGACTTGAACTCATCTATCCCTCAAAAGTCTATCTACTCTATCTCTTATTTGAGACAAAAGTCGTACAACCATATAAACTTCAATTATACACATTGCATATTTCGAGCTGAGTCTAACTTGCTTACATATTTCTCGAAATATGTGTTGGTAAGCTTTCGCTTTAACCAAGTTCATCTTATATTCTTGACGAAAGTCAAAAGATTATCATGTGAAAATCGCCTGGTAACATCTTATATGATTTGTGTGAGACAGTCATTTGGTGTAGACTCTGAATGTTTCGTATTGATCATTCGATCACTTACAAATTGTTTTGAAGCTAATAGCTTGTGTGATAAATTTATTCCCGTCTTCTAAGAATGTTTCAATGATTGAAATGGGAGTTTAGAACAATTAACCATTAATTGGATATAGCACAGTATGCGTACTTGTATGCTAACTGTTGCAAGCTATTCCAAGTCTGGGAACCATTGTATGCATACCCATATGTGTACTGGTTGGTTAGTTGAAGTCCGCGAACTTAGTATGCATACCCGTATGCGTACCCGCGTAAGTTCAAGTCCGGGAATTCAACTGAGTTTGGTGGTGTACGACAGTATGCGTACGAGTTCGCATACTAGTGAACCCAGACCAAGTCCGGCTACTTAGGTATGTGTACACGTTTGCATACTTGAGTAGGTTATGTTCTAAAATCGATTTGTTCATGAAATAATACATTTATGAATTAAGGAATGCAATCTTTTGCAAACCGTGGCTATAATGTTCATGAATTGATTCGAGTGAATCAAAATCGATTTTGCTTCAATTGTGTCTTGTATACTTCCATGAGAATATAAACAATTGAACAACTCTATAACTAGTTTCATTTGAGTCATTTGAACTAGTTGTGTTAATATGAACAAGGTTGATGAAAGTGTTCATATGTCTAACTTCGGTTAACTATTGTTGAGACAACAAGGTGTACACGTTTAGGTACGGTTACTCATATCTAAATGAAGTCACTTTTCATTTGTGTGTGACAAGCTAAGTTCGATATAACGGTTGAAAGATATTAGCTTGAGTCTAATCAGGTTTTCATCTAACGGAGAATATTGAATGCTTTTTTACTAAGGTAGCATTGATTGCAAACCCTGATTTGAAGACTATATAAAAGGAGAACTCTAGCAACTAGGAAACCTAATCCCCACACCTCCTATGTGATACTGCGACTAGAGTCGATTCTCCTTTGTAGATGGTGGATTTTCAACAAAGGCTAAAATCGTAAACCCATACTTATATGTATTCTGATCCAGCAATCAGATGAATATTGAGGCTCGTGTCTCTTATCGAAAGCATGAAAGATCATGCTATGAGAATCTCTGACTGAGAATACTGTCTCTCGGAGTATATATAGATATGTAGTTTCTCAGCTGAGGCAACGGCATATCTCATGAATACTGAGCAATTTCAGTAATTACTTCTATATAGAATCGAAAGATTAGACGGCTCCTAGACAGCTTGTCTGCTAGTATAGAGCAATAATGTCTTCAGGATGTAACAATATTTTCCCTGACTATATGAAAGAAGTATGACGCTTCAACAAGCTCATATCACTCAATTCCTGAATAATTAACGCTCCTAGACGATCGTACTAGTATAGAGCCATTAATTAATTATTTTCAAAATCAATAGATTCAAATCCCTGGAAAATATTCGATATTTTCATAATATTTCGTTACTTCAATTTATGGTTCTTCACAGCAGAATTCCATGGGTTAGTAATAAATATTCAACACACGGGCATCTGAGCTACCTTTGAGTAAGCCCCGACCAAAATGGTATAAGTGTACTCAGCGATGATGCACTAACAATCACCGCACGAACAAGTATTTCAAAATACGACGAGACGATGAACCTATACAAAATAGGAAGGAAAAATAATAAATAATTAAAAAAAAATTGACCAAGGCGCTGGGAGCATGGGCCCACTGACCGGCCAAACGTGCCGTGGTTAATCCCATGCCAGTTTCATATTTTTATCATATTTTTATTATTTTCTTTGAGTTCATGAAAAACCTTTCACTTGAACAAATATCTTTTGTTTTGAGGAAACTCCTCAGTTTCATGGTGTTTCCCTCACACCAAAGAAATAATATAAAATTAAGGAAAATATTGTGGGGCCGTGATTATTGGCCAACCGGCCATGCCCTGATCCCAGCCGGCCCCACACCTCATGGTTCCTCATTATTTTATTATTATTATTATTTCCCTAATCTTATGAAAAACTCCTTAATCTCATGATATTTCCTTGATCCCATGAAAAATAATATAAAATTAGGGAAACCCGTGGGACCGGGCCATGGCCGGCCGGTCATGCCCTAGCTGGCCCCACACGCCCTATTTTATTATTATTATATTTTTCATGTTTCCTTGAATCCCATGAAACTCCTTGATTTCATGATGTTTCCTTCAAATTATGAAATTCCTTCAAATTATGGAAAAATACACAAAATTAAGGAAACTTGTGGGACCGGGCCCAAGCTGGACGATCATTCCCTAGTTGGTCCCACAAACCCCTTATTCTATTATTATTATTTTTATATTTCCTCGATTTTATGAAATTCCTTGATTTCATGATATTTCCTTCAAATTATGAAAATTCTTTCAAAAATTATGAAAATTCTTTCAAATCATGAAATAATACATAAAATAAGGGAAACCCACGGGACCGGGCCCTAGCCGGCCAACCATGCTCAAGCCGGTCCCACACGCCCTTATTTTATTATTATTATTTTTGTTTCCTTCATCTCATGGAAACTCTTTGATTTCAACAAAAACTCCTTGGTTTTAACAAATTCCTTGGTTTTATCATATTTCCCTAAAATCATGAAAGTATTATAAAAATTGGAAAAAACGTGTGGGACCAAGATCCTTGGCCGACCGGCCATGCCTTGTCCATGACCGGTCCCACACCTATGATTCCTTCACCCTTTTCATTATTTTTCCTTCATCTCGTGAAGTTTTGACGGTTTCATCAAAAACCCTAATTTCTTCATATTTTCTCAAATGAATGCTCAAATGCACATCTGAAAATATCAAAATTCTCAGAACTGAGATACGAACACTTTAGTGACATGAGCATGTTACCTTGACCGACCAAGGTTGGCTTTTGGCTCGCAAGGAGCCGGTCCCGTGTATTTACACCATTTGACCTAATTTGCGCAATTGCACGTATTAGGTCCAAAACTCTTCCAAATAATTCTGGATTTTCATAGAATGATCGTCAGTCGATCCCGTGACCACCTAGGGCCAATTTCATGACCCCTTGATCGTTCCCTCACCTCTTCATAATTAATTAGGTTTTATTACCTAAGGTTCAGACGAGCATTATTTAAAAAAATATGATTAAGCCAGCATTTAATCATTCTTTCATTAAATCAACTGGTCTTCAGGAGACCTTGATATTTGCTCATGTGAGCATCTGGGCGCTACATGGTTGATCCATAATCCCATGTAGCCGGTCCCTCCTTAGCTCCGTGGTTAACTTTCAATAAGTTAATCATCAATTTATCAAATTAGGGTTTTGAGTCCAAGGTTCATAATTCCAGATTCAAACGCTAATAATTTTACGTTGATCCGTGATCAGCATTTTATTTATCATACTCGGTTCAATTACCAGTATCTTATTTGGTCATACTACCAATAATTCATCGAATGAGCAACATTTGCTCAGATGAGAAATATTTGCTCAAACCAAGGAATATTGGTTCAACTATCAATATTCAACAATTCATCGAATGAGCAATATTTGCTCATGTCAACTTATTCACACATCGTGTCTTTGTCTCAACAGACATGTTCAATTCACGAGTCTCAGAACATTTCCAAATCACGTTCGACTCAACAAAACAAGGACTCATCGTCCCATGAAGTCATGAAGTCAACAACTGACTAACTAAATACACGTCTGCCTTGCAGACTCCACAATCACACGAGACATCAATCGTGTTACATGGGGATATTAACTAGGGTTTTGGTCTGGCGGTCTATGGCACGTGTGTTCAAACACACGATGGAATGTGAGCAAGTCGTGCAATCAGTTGAAGGAGTTAACAAAGTAGTGGATGGAAAATCGACCAAGTCTCCGCACGATGAGCAAATGGTTTCAAACACGATTTCCATTTCCCCACTCCTTGACTCCATCAACTGTCACACTTCATGGGATCATGGTGTCTACAGTTTCAGCAATATAAATAAATCCTTGAATCATGATTGAAAGAACAACGAGAATCTCACGTCTTACAGACAACACGAGCTCAACAACTCATCAATTGAGTAACTTCAATCTTTCAGAACTTATCATATTCAGAATTCACAACACACCTACAATCTTCGATTACCATTGATTCCACACATTTCTCAGCTTACCTCCTACAGATCGACCCATCCTCTCCTGTGACCGAATTTACTCTGGAACGGCCATTGTCTTGGTTTAGGCCGGAGTACTACAGATTGATCTCTCGAATTCAAAGCACTCCCTTCTTGCAGTGCATCTGTGTGAGGTTGAACATTTCGCTCAGTTTAAGGAGTCTCCTACGTATGGTCGTCTCTTCAATTCCATAAAAACCAGCAAATCGTTTTTCCCCATCTACAGATTGGCGACCACAGTGGGAGATCATTCTCTCGGTTGCAAATTCACTTATCACAAAGATGGTTGGTCTTAGGTCCGGTTCAGTTACCAACCCGGATTCAACACCCGGTTCTAATATTGCAAGCTCTAGAGGTACTGCTAACACCGCTCCTCCGGTGCAACCTGTCACTACCACTCCTCCGGTGCAACCTGCCACTACCACTCCTCCGGTACAACCTGCCACTACTACTCCTCCAAGCACTGGTGCTCCAGTGATCACCCCTGCAAGCGGCAACGCCTATGCCATCAATAATCCACTCTTTGGTCGGTCTCTCGAAGAAGTCAGAGAAAATCCACCTACCATAGGTGATCTCATGAAGGTACAAGAAACTCTTGCCAAAAATCAGACCGACATGGCTGCTACTCAGAAGGAACTATTCAACTATCTCAAGACTCTTATAGACAAGATGTCAGAGAAAACTCAAGAGAAAGGAAAAGCTAAAGAAAAATCTTCAGATGCTGATCCCGAAGTCACTCCAATCCATGTAGTAGATGATGAGGAAGTTCCCAAAGCTACAGACGATCCGAAAGAATCATCCAGTTTCATCACTTGTGAGGACCTGGAGCGCCTCTTGGAGGATCATGGAAAAGACAAAACGCTTTCTGAGCATCGTCACCAACCTCCATACCCTGCTACTACGCAAAGAATTCCTCTGCCAAAAGGTTACACCTCTCCCACCTTCACGCTTTATGATGGAACAGGCAACGCTCGAGAGCATGTTTCTCGGTTTCTGGAAGCACTGGGAGAACATGAGCACAACCATACTGTCCGTCTGAAGGAATTTTCGAAATCTCTGAAGGGTAGAGCATATACTTGGTACAACAACATCGCACCAGGAAATATCAAAAATTGGGGAGAAATGGTTAATGCTTTCTACAGGAAATACTTCTTCGTTTCAGAACAAATCACCCTCTCTGATCTCGGAAGGATGTTTCAAAGGAGCAACGAACATCCTAACGATTATGTGAAAAGGTTCAGGGTTAAGGCCTTGGATTGCCATGATCCGAACGTCACAGAGCAACAACTCGTGGACTTATGCATCAATGGAATGATCCCACTCTATAGAGCTTTATTGGAAAATCTCAGGTTCCATACTTTCTCAGAACTCCATGAAGCAGCCAAGAGATCAGCAACTACTGCACCTGCTCTATTGGAGAGAGCTAAGACCACAAAAGCTGAAGAGCCACGGGAGACCCGAGGTAGCAGACGTTTAATCAACAAATAATACAACCTCCAACCTTCCACAAATGCTGTTGCAGAAGGGAGTAAACGAAAAGCCGACCCACAACGCAAACATACTTCCTCAACCCCTTCAAAGGCAAAAAGGAAGGATGATGTGCAAGTCCATGCTCAACACACGGAAGCTGATTATTGAACTTCTAGACGCCTGGATTCAAGAAGGTGCGATCAAGCTCCCATATGTCAAGAAAGAACCAACTGAAGAAGCCATGGAAAATCCTCGTTACTGCCGCTTTCATAGGTTTGTCAACCATCCCACAAGTGATTGCAGAACTTTGAAGCGCATATTCAAAAAAAAGGTCGAAACAGGAGAACTCAACCTGGGAACTAAAGGGGTACACAGAGATCCTCTCCCTGTCAGAACCTTCACTCCTTCTGAACCACTTGTCAAAGAAGCAATTCAATCCTTAATTGAACATATCTGCGAATTGCTATACTTATCAAAAGCTCAGAGGGGAGACATGTTCGCTGCACTGAACCACATCATGTCAGGAAAGCGTTTGTTGGTTAGAGAAGCATTCCCTGAGCCGCCCTCAACGACAGATGAAGAAATGTGCGACTGGGGACTCCTCACCACAGTCCATCTCAAGGGAAACGAGTTCAAACGAGCATTGATTGATGTCGGCACCGCTGTTAATATTATCCCTCTGAAAACTCTCGAGCTGCTGGCATCACACGACAAGAAGCCATTCATGCTCCAAAGAACAATCACGAGATCATGAAGGAACACCCAGAGATGCTTATGGCCACATCACCCTCAAGATGAACATAAACTCAGCCTGGACAGAAACAAAATTCTTTATAATTCGAGAAGATCCAGGATATGATATGATTCTTGGAAGAACATAGATTCATACTGGAAAGGTAACACCGGCACCTTCAGTTGCACATCTCTCTATTGAAGAAACCTCCGATTCGGAAGAAGAAGAAGAAGATACTTCACCATTCAAGTATTTGAAGGAGGTCAGAACCCTAACAGAGCTAACGTAAAAACCTGAAGAAGATGCAAATGCTTTCATCAAAAGGTTTCGCCCTCAGGAAAGTCTTATTCCTCCTCATGTGTCTATATCATCAGTTTTCAAATATGCTTATTTAGTCCGAGGGCTTTACTCCACCAACAACTTAGCAATTGCAAAATGCTATGAATGGATAACCTCGCCCCAACAATATTTCACCAAGTGGTTAAGTTCAGAGCTTCTTCAAACTGAGCATGTCATCAAAAGGTTTATTGCTGAAGACATAGCCAAGCATGATAAACGGTACCTCAAATATTCTCCTCTGCATGAGTGTCCATACATACCACAGTAGTGGAACTCCCTACACGAAGAATTCCAAACCAGCAGAAAATATTCAGGGCACGAACGATCAAGCCTAACAAATTCCAGGAAGGAGATTTGGTTCTCAAAGCAACTAAGCGTAACTCCCATTTTGCAAAGAATTCGAACTGGGAAGGACCCTACATGGTCTCTAAGTGTGTCTCTGGTGGATACTACAAGCTGATCAACATGGATAACAAGGAAAACGTGGCCGTGATACATGAGAATTGGCTCAAGGCCTTTGATGTCTAAGGTTTTGGATATTCGAGGTATTGGATATTCATGGCACGAACACCTAAAATATTTGGCATTTAGAGGTTTCTTTCATTGTATTTCAATTCCTCCAAAATGTTTGCAATACTTGCATTCAGTAATTTAAATCCAGCAATTTATCAAAATTCAGTTTGCTTAAAGAAAATCTCTATCAAACCCAAAGAAAATCCTCAATCATTTACCGATCCAAAACCAATCAAAACCAAAAAATAAAACCTCACATCTCCCAGGAGTTCATAAGTTCAAGAGATTATGAAAAGAAATCAAAGGAAATCAGCAAAGAAAGACTTTTGCTCCTCTGCATCCTTCAAGACTTGTAAGGTTGCTTTCTCCATGTTCAGCTCTTCAGTCATCCTGGAAATCTTGTCTTCCTTCTCCATCACAGTATCATTGGGAAAGGGTATGTTATTCTCACATGAGTCCTTAATAGCATTCATCTTCTTGCGAAGCCACTTCACGTTGAAGCCAAGTCTCTCAGAATTCTCCAAGTTGAACTCCCAATCAAAAAGTACATCTGGAGTCACAGTGTTTCTAGCTCTAGTGTATATATCGCTTACAACACGCAAGATAACACTTACTTGCATGGTTAAAGAATAAGCACGCTTTGGGTCCCTAGTAATGACGATGTGACCGAATTTTTTCTATATTTTCTTGTACAAGTCGGCATATCCAATGGGAACGCTGAATCCACCTACTAGTTCATGATACGGGAGTGAAGCATCAAATGGAGGATCAAAAACAACTCCTGCACTTGGATACTAATGCAACACTATACGGTTCTCAATTACTGGGGCAGCTTCTATAATCGGGGTAATAATTTCTTCAGTATTCTCTACTGGTGTTTCGGTTTCTTCTATCACTGAAGCAGCAACAATATGGGTTTACGTAACTTCAGTGACAACCTTCTCATGGCCTTGAAGTGCAGGGATGGTTGTCTCTTCATCAACAACCCTAGGGCGATCCGGATTATCCTCATTGGTTTCAACATCCTCAACTTCCGTATTTGACACCTAATACGAAGATTACATGAGGTTAGAGTCGTTTAAAGCATGAAACCAAGTGAGATTATAAAATACAGCATATAATCAATACAACATCATCAAAGTTCATCATTATACACTCAAGGCACGAGTAAATGGCATGAAAGTCACAAAAGTACGTTTTATGGTGATCTCGTCTAAAAAACTGTACTCTACTCTGTATTAAAAGACGAACTGGGAGCAACCTACAAGGAATCTTAGGATGGGTCAAATACCATTCTCTTTGTATGGATGTCCTCTACCACATGTCAAAATTTCATGACAATCCGATGAACGAGCAAAAATATGTGGTCGAAACATCGGGCAACATGCAATCTGAAAAAATTCTGGAAGTCTCCTGGAAGTTTACTGTTTCGCCTTTTTAAGGTCCTAAATGTGCTCGGAATCCAAAAAGCTTCATTGAAAAAATTTTGAAATTCTCTGGGATTGAAGATACATATTCGGATCACGAAAATCTGACATCGGACGAAGATTCTATGGCACTTACGCTAAGAGGCTGAGTTCTGAATTTTCTGGTGACGTGTTTTCGGCAAAGCTTTTCATATATTCACATGGATTCTCATTCATTCACTCATAAATCAGCGATTTCATGCTTCTATGAAGAGGTTATAAGATATGTGCTTACTTGGGGGGTCCTCGAAGTGTTCAAGGAGTTGGGATTGCCCGTGTCAACATCAAGAGGTTCATCATTTTCATTCGGTTTCGAATATTTGGGACTTCCTTCGCCTCTATTCTCGGGAGATGACCGAGTATTAAAACTCTCTACCTCCACGGCAACATCCTCCTGGACACATTCTCAAATAATTAGCATTTTCTCATGAGGCGTTCATGATTGGCTATAAGGGAGAATACTCACTATATTTTCTTCTTCAACGCTCAAGTCAGAGACCGTCCTCGCAATGAAGCGAGAGAATCAAGACCGTCAATACTTGATGGAGTGAAATCCTGCAACGGAATAGCAAAAGTCGTTTTCAAGATCCCAATCACACGGATGAGAAGAAGTCATGACGAAAGAGATATCGATAAACTCACCAAACAAATCACTGGGGACTTTATGGTGTTAGGTATCATCTTATAATTCTTATTCCTGCCTTCTCCACCATGAACAGTCGCTTCAGCTTCTGAGAGGTTTACATCAATTCGAGGTCTTACATTACGACCACCCTGTGGAAAAGAAAATTTTGATACAATAGTCAAAATACAATCATCATAATCTTATGAAGACTTTATAAAATACTTACTTGTGAACATCCTGGAGATGTTTTCCGTTTGTCGCTACCATGGAAATGCTTCAATCTTGGTCAAGTAGCAATCATCTCAGAAGAAGGAGGCTCCTTCACTAAGGGTTGATTAACTCTTACAAAATCAGATAAGCGCTTGAGTTGTTGATCCCAAAAATCTATGTAACCTGGAGTTACATATGAAACTCTTCCAGAGCTAGGAAACCAAAATTCACTTCCTTCCACATGTGTGCAGTCCAGACGAGTCATAAGCTGATGAACTGAGGGTTTTCTTCTTCGGAAAGTCGGAACACATTGATCCATACCCATTTGCCGATCCGCCCTATCAATATTGTATTCTTCCACTGAGAATTCGCCATGCATTATGGACACTAGATAACCGGGAGTACAACTTAGCATAAAAGCTCTCTCGCCTTCGTCCAAATCAGCATTAGATTTCAAAGTCATGCTCTCTTCATCATTAAAAGTTCTCAACTGAGAGATGTAAAGGGGAACTGATACCCATGGGCGGAAGTTGAATTCAGACTCACAATCTAGAACATCAACAAAGCGGGTCTTCAGTCGAGGTTGCTTTGTGGACCAACACATGATCCTGGAATTAACTTTCTCAAAGAAAACATGACGAGCATCAGTATTCAATCCTTACAAAATGGTACGAGGAATAGGTGCATAATTCTTGAAATACTCCCACATCAAAGCTTGAAGAAATATTGTGTAGCGTAACATTCAATCTTCGTAAAACCGTTCGAGACACTAGAGTCCATGATCAAGGAATCCAAGTTGGAATACAAAGAACCCAGGAACAAGCTACCTATTGGGAGTTGCTCACCCTGAGCCATCTTAATCGCAAAAGGAATCACAAACGGCTTCAACAAGTTTCCAGCATCTTCAAATACGTCTCTGGACAACCATAAACACAAGAAAGCAGCAATAGATAACGTACCGTCAACAGGCCACTCCAGAGGAGTATCTCTCGGCCACCAGTATATTAACCAATGAGCATAACAACCTTTGCTGCCAGATGCTTTGTTAATCTCATCCATTGTGGTTGTCAAGATGTTAGAGATCGCAACTTCCTCTGGTAAAGAAAGATTTTTCAGGAAGATTGCCCGTGATCGGAAGATGCAACAAAGCAACTACATCTTCTAAAGTAATGGTAAACTCTCCCCATCTGCATATGAAAGAGTGAGTTGGAATACACCATCGAGCAAGTAAAGCTACAATACCTCTCGCATCATGAAAAATGAACAAGTCTCCAGAAGCTTGAATATCTCGTATTACTCGTGCGTCATACAACTTAGCTCGAACACGAGGAAAACCCAACATGTACCTCACCCATCCAGAAATTTTTTCCAAGGGCCGTCGAGAAAGCTTGAATTCAATGATTGATGCAGAAAAATATCCTCGTTCAAGACAGAACCGAATAGCTGCCTGAGGAGTCACCATTTTTTTCTGAGTAACCTCTCTGGGATTTATCAGAAGACGAAATGCTGGAGTTTTGAGACGCTTTTCAGGCCCTTGATCTATGAAGAATGCATCCTCTATGTTAGGAACGTTCTTGATTCCAGGAGTTTCATCTTCACCAATGGAGGTATCATCCATGCATGAATCATCCCTGGAGGCATCATTATCAATATGTGAGTCTTCCATGGAAGCATCATTGTCCACACACATATCATCTCTGGAAGCATCATTAACTTGAGAATCAGACATCCTTGCAAAGTAGCTGTAATGTGCACACAATACTTCGCTTCAGTATACCATTCATACAAGATGCAAACGTCTACAAAATGGTAATTCTCAACTCTTACCTTTTTACGATTCCACTAGTAATGCAAGAGTTAACAATTCAAAACTTGCTCGCTTCTTCAAACCTACAAAAGACGAGCATAAACTTAGATTTTCATAAAATCATGAATAATTCTACTGCGTAAGCATTAACCATGGAATTATGAAAACTAAAACATTATTTCATTATAAATAATTGTTTATTTCTAAGTAATATTACACAAAACTCAAGTTCTGACTTTAAAGAAAATAATATATATTTACATTTATATATATATAAGAAAACGTGATTCAATCACGAAAATAAATAAATAAATATATATATATTTTGACGCAAGCAAGGCTCACGAAAATAAATTTGTGGACACTTCACGGTTTTATAAAAAAAAAAAAAAATCTTTTTCCTTCGTATTGTCATACGTCGTTGAAACGAAGGTTTATTTCAATTTTGTGAAAACTCACACATTATAAGATAAAGTTTTGATTTACATGAAAGCTCATAAATAAAATCTTATCACTGGACACAAGTTCACACATAAAAAAAAAAAAAAAGAAAACTCTTTCTTCGTATCATCGTCATTCTTTGAAACGAGGTTTTATTTCGGTTTTGTGAGAATTCACCTTTTCATGATAAAACTTTGGTTCACATGAAAGCTCATGAACTTAGTTTTATCACTGAACCTAAAACTTCATATGTAAAGAAAAAATCTCTACTAGGTCAGGGATTATTAATGGGTTCTCAAACTAACGATGAAACGAACATACGTCTTCTAAAAAAAGGGTTTTCAACAAAACTCACATTCATATATACACATATATATAATTTCAACATGATCAAAGCATGAACAACTCATGAACTCAGCAAACTTAAAAAAAAAAAAAAAAAAAAAAAAAAAAAACGCGGACCTGTCAGCGCCGGCCGGAGTATGGCTGGACGGTGATCGGACGGTCGAACGACGGCGAGCTCCGGCGAAAATTTTCTTCCTCTGGTTGCTGGCGCAATGAAGATGAAGAGGTGATGGCCGTTTGTCTGGAGAAATTAAAAAAAAAAAAGGATTTACCCCTTTTATATCAAGTTTTATTTCCAAAACCTAATCACACAAGGATTTCCTTATTGGGCCCGGCCGTGAATCCTAAAACGACCAAGGTCCCATCAAAAAATCAGCGGTTCAACACCAATTTATGTCCACCAAACGACACTCTTTCATGCCACTGGGATCTTCATTCAAGTCATGGTATGCTCGTACTATCGAAATCCGGTAACATCTTAACTTACGACTAAGTTCAATTACTTATATTGTTTATGACCGGAAAATCACCATTCAATGTTGACTGAGGAACACGGCTTTCCTCACTAAGCAGGGTACTTAATGTATATGGTGGATTTTCGACAAAGGATAAAATCGTAAACTCATACTTACATGTATTCCTGATCCAGCAATCAAATGAATATTGAGGCTCGTGTCTCTTATCGAAAGCATGAAAGATCATGCTATGAGAATCTCTGACTGAGAATACTGTCTCTCAGAGTATATATAGATATGTAGTCTCTCAGCCGAGGCAACGGCATATCTCATGAATACTGAGCAATTTCAGTAATTACTTCTATATAGAATCGAAGATTAGACGGCTCTAGACGGCTTGACACTGCTAGTATAGAGCAATAACGTCTTCAGGATGTAACAATGTTTTCCCTGACTATATGAAAGAAGTATGACGCTTCAACAAGCTCATATCACTCAATTCCTGAATAATTAACACTCCTAGACGATCGTACTAGTATAGAGCCATTAATTAATTATTTTCAAAATCAATAGATTCAAATCCCTGGAAAATATTCGATATTTTCATAATATTTCGTTACTTCAATTTATGGTTCTTCACAGCATAATTCCATGGGTTAGTAATAAATATTCAACACACGGACATCTGAGCTACCTTTGAGTAAGCCCCGACCAAAATGGTGTAAGTGTACTCAGCGATGATGCACTAACAATCACCACACGAACAAGTATTTCAAAATACGACGAGACGATGAACCTATACAAAATAGGAAGGAAAAATAATAAATAATTAAAAAAATTGACCAAGGCGCTGGGAGCATGGGCCCACTGACCAGCCGAACGTGCCGTGGTCAATCCCACGCCAGTTTCATATTTTTATCATATTTTTATTATTTTCTTTGAGTTCATGAAAAACCTTTCACTTGAACAAATATCTTTTGTTTTGAGGAAACTCCTCAGTTTCATGGTGTTTCCCTCACACCAAAGAAATAATATAAAATTAAGGAAAATATTGTGGGGCAGTGATTATTGGCCAACCGGCCATGCCCTGATCCCGGCCGGCCCCACACCTCATGGTTCCTCATTATTTTATTATTATTTCCCTAATCTTATGAAAAACTCCTTAATCTCATGATATTTCCTTGATCCCATGAAAAATAATATAAAATTAGGGAAACCCGTGGGACCGGGCCATGGCCGGCCGGTCATGCCCTAGCTGGCCCCACACGCCCTATTTTAAAATTATTATATTTTTCATGTTTCCTTAATCCCATGAAACTCCTTGAATTCATGATGTTTCCTTCAAATTATGAAATTCCTTCAAATTATGGAAAAATACACAAAATTAAGGAAACTTGTGGGACCGGGCCCAAGCTGGACGATCATGCCCTAGTTGGTCCCACAAACCCCTTATCTATTATTATTATTTTTATATTTCCTTGATTTTATGAAATTCCTTGATTTCATGATATTTCCTTCAAATTATGAAAATTCTTTCAAAAATTATGAAAATTCTTTCAAATCATGAAATAATACATAAAATAAGGGAAAACCCACGGGACCGGGCCCTAGCCGGCCAACCATGCTCAAGTCGGTCACACACGCCCTTATTTTATTATTATTAATATTTTTGTTTCCTTCATCTCATGGAAACTCTTTGATTTCAACAAAAACTCCTTGGTTTTAACAAATTCCTTGGTTTTATCATATTTCCCTAAAATCATGAAAGTATTATAAAAATTGGAAAAAACGTGTGGGACCAAGTTCCTTGGCCGACCGGCCATTCCTTGGCCATGACCGGTCCCACACCTCATGATTCCTTCACCCTTTTATTATTTTTCCTTCATCTCGTGAAGTTTTGACGGTCATCAAAAACCCTAATTTCTTCATATTTTCTCAAATGATTGCTCAAATGCACATCCGAAAATATCAAAATTCTTAGGCGAGATACGAACACTTTAGTGACATGAGCATGTTACCTTGACCGACCAAGGTTGGCTTTTGGCTCGCAAGGAGCCGGTCCCGTGTATTTACACCATTTGACCTAATTTGCGCAATTGCACGTATTAGGTCCAAAACTCTTCCAAATAATTCTGGATTTTCATAGAATGATCGTCAGTCGATCCCGTGACCACCTAGGGCCGATTTCATGACCCCTTGGTCGGTACCTCACCTCTTCATAATTAATTAGGTTTTATTACCTAAGGTTCAGACGAGCATTATTCAAAAAAAATGATTAAGCCAGCATTTAATCATTCTTTCATTAAATCAACTGGTCTTCAGGAGACCTTGATATTTGCTCACGTGAGCATCTGGGCGCTACATGGTTGATCCATAATCCCATGTATCCGGTCCCTCCTCAGCTCCGTGGTTAACTTTCAATAAACCATCAGTTAATCATCAATTGATCAAATTAGGGTTTTGAGTCCAAGGTTCATAATTCCAGATTCAAACGCTAATAATTTTACGTTGATCTCGTGATCAGCATTTTATTTATCATACTCGGTTCAATTACCAGTATCTTATTTGGTCATACTACCAATAATTCATCGAATGAGCAATATTTGCTCAGATGAGCAATATTTGCTCAAACCAAGGAATATTGGTTCAACTATCAATATTCAACAATTCATCGAATGAGCAATATTTGCTCATGTCAACTTATTCACACATCGTGTCTTTGTCTCAACAGACATATTCAATTCACGAGTCTCAGAACATTTCCAAATCACGTTCGACTCAACAAAACAATGACTCATCGTCCCATGAAGTCATGAAGTCAGCAACTGACTAACTAAATACACGTCTGCCTTGCAGACTCCACAATAACACGAGACATCAATCGTGTTACATGGGGATATTAACTAGGGTTTTGGTCTGGCGGTCTATGGCACGTGTGTTCAAACACACGATGGAATGTGAGCAAGTCGTGCAATCAGTTGAAGGAGTTAACAAAGTATTGGATGGAAAATCTACCAAGTCTCCGCACGATGAGCAAATGGTTTCAAACACGATTTCCATTTCCCCACTCCTTGACTCCATCAACTGTCATACTTCATGGGATCATGGTGTCTGATTTCAAAGAATATAAATAAATCCTTGAATCATGATTGAAAGAACAACGAGAATCTCACGTCTTACAGACAACACGAGCTCAACAACTCATCAATTGAGTAACTTCAATCTTTCAGAACTTATCATATTCAGAATTCACAACACACCTACAATCTTCGATTACCATTGATTCCACACATTTCTCAGCTTCCCTCCTACAGATCGACCCATCCTCTCCTGTGACCGAATTTACTCTGGAACGGCCATTGTCTTGGTTTAGGCTGGAGTACTACAGATTGATCTCTCGAATTCAAAGCACTCCCTTCTTGCAGTGCATCTGTGTGAGGTTGAACATTTCGCTCGGTTCAAGGAGTCTCCTCCGTACGGTCGTCTCCTCAATTCCATAAAAAACAGCAAATCGTTTTTCCCCATCTACATCCTTTAACCTAGGTTTTTCCTAAAACCATTATAGGTTAACGACTTAAAGAATTCATTGGGATTGTGAAGCCAGACCCAACTATTTTCTATATAGTTGTGTGTTCTGATCTTGCTTTATTATATCGTATTGAGTATTATATTCTCTAAGATTTGCTCGAGATTTAATCTCCGATAGGCAAGATAAAAACTAGTCACAAACATCTTCATCTCATCGTTTATGATTCCAAAATATCTTGTTTCGCTACCATACGATTAAGATTATTGTGAGGTGATTGATATTATTAGGATGTTCTTCGGGAATATAAGTCCGGTGTATCAATTGGTTCCTGTTCACCTTGATTTATCAAAAGACGGAACAAAACTCATAGGTATTTCTGTGGGAGACAGATTTATCTATTCAATAGACTTTTCTGTGTGATACAAATTTGTTTATCAAGTCTTCGACTTTGGGTCGCAGCAACTCTTAGTTGTGGGTGAGATCAGCTAAGGGAATCAAGTGCGTAGAGTCTTGATGGGATTCAGAGACGTAAGGAATGCAACTGTACCTTGATCAGTGTGAGATTGGTTAGGGCTCAACTACATTCCAGTCCGAAGTTAATTTGCAGTAGGCTAGTGTCTCTAGCGGCTTAATACAGTGTGGTGTTCAAATATGGACTAGGTCCCGGGGTTTTTCTGCATTTGCGGTTTCCTCGTTAACAAAACTTCTGGTGTCTGTGTTATTTTTTTCCGCATTATATTTGTTTATATAATTGAAATATCACAGGTTGTGCGTAGTTCAATCAATTAGATAATCCAACCTTTGGTTGTTAATATAAATTGATTGACACTTGAACATTGGTCTTTGGTATCGTTCAAGTCGTTTCTCATAATAATCATGCTCACAGATTCTATCTATTTTATTTGCTGATTACATTAAGAAACAGAGATACAACTCATGGATATATTTTCATTGATTGAGTCTGACTGTCTAGTTGTTTCTCTTGGAATCATATTGGAGTTTGTCCATACAGATTGCTTAAACAAAATATTTGGTGTGGTTGTTTGATCCCCGCCTTTTCAATTGGTATCGGAGCAGGCAAACACGCTTAAGACCTCATAAGTATGTGTTTGTAGCGATTTGACTCTATGGACAAAAATTTTATCTCTATAAACGTACCGCCAGTCTTCGATGGCTCGAATTACTTATGGTGGAAAATTGTTATGCCTGCCTTTCTTAAAGCGCGTGATTTTCTATCATGGGTTCATGTCATTAATGGCTATGATCCTCCGGTAGTTACAGAAGGCGATGTAACTGTTCCAAAGGATATTGGTAAATATGATGCTGCCGAGATTCTTGCTACAAAGCAAAATTCTGACGGATTAAATGCTATTATCCATGCCATTACCCCATATCTTCAGCACCATGTGACTACGTGCACTAAGTCTAAAGAAGCCTGGGATATATTAGAAACGGTATTCGAAGGAAACTCCTCTGAGAAAGAAGCTAGGCTTCAAAACCTAAATTCTGATTGGGAAAACCTTCGTATGGCTGATGAAGAATCTTTTGATGAGTTTAATCACAAAGTGTCTGAAATTGTTAATGCATCTTTTGCATTGGGTAAGACTATTCCTGAAAAGGACATTGTGATAAAAATTCTCAGATGGTTTCCAGCCAAATACGATTCTAAGAAGCATGCCATCGTTGAATTAAATAACCTTAATACTCTATCCAGAAATACGTTGGTTGGAAAGTTAAAGATCTTTGATCATGAGCATATATCCAAATCTGGAAAGGATATTGCTTTCAAAGTACAAAAGAACACAAAATTGCTTGAAAAAATTAAATGTGTTGGCAACTCTGTAGATGATCCTATTGAAACTGATTCGTCAGATGAAGATCTTGATAACTCAATCTCTCTGATCACAAGACAGTTTAGATATCTTCTTTTGAATAGAAGTGTAGGATCAGAATATCGCGACATCACTACTTCGCGGGATCAATATACAATAACATTGCGAGGACGTCGCAAAAGAGTAATATAAATGACGCAATGAATGACGACAGCCAAAACACGAGAAAGGTGTGAAGACCTAGCGAAATTTAGGAGAGTTGCAAGAATGAATACTTGTACACTTGCGATATTTCGCAAGTGATTCCTGAAAATAAAGGACAGCTTAGCTGTCATCCATTGTATACTACTCTATATAAAGAATCGAATGAACCAGTTATAAGGAGAGATCTTTTTCGAAGTGTTAGACAAGTCATTAGGAGAGAGAAAGTGTGTGGTGATTGTAATTTCTTAGCCCTTTCTTATCTTATCTTGAAAATATTCAAAGAATTAATCAATAAAATCATTGTTATTCATCTTAAAATATCTTAGTTGTGTGGATTATTGTGAGGGGTGTAGTGTAGGATTTCCTGCAACTACATATTGGCGCTAGAAGGAGGGGACTGAGTAAGGATCAACATCGTGATTTGAAGGAATTTGGAGTAGTAGGGAAGAAATTTCATATAATTTTCAACAATTTACCAAAATCAAGAAATGGCTAGAAGGAGAAATGCATCTGAGCAACCAACAACTGTGAGGAGAAGTAGGAGACTTGCCGGAGAAGAGAGAAATGAAATGGGAGAATCCTCAAGAAGAAACATAGGAAATGGTGAAGAAAATCAAATTCAATCACCAATTCAACCAGTAGCGGATAGAATCGTGGATTATGATAGAGTAAGCGTGCATACTTGGAGATCAGACTCTGTGGACGAAGGGGAAGAAGAACAACAATTGGTAAACAATGGACAAGAGGGGAGAGACCGAGAAGGAAATGGAGAAATAATTCATGGGAATGAAGAGATCGCAGCATTAGAGGCGTTGAGGCAAACAACAAATGAAGAGAGACGATTAGAGGCAGAGGAACGTGCAAACTTGACAAGACATAATCATGAGCTTAGGATGGAAAACATGAGATTACAAAATAGAAGGTCGAGAAGCACTACAAGATCAAGCTCAAGATCAGTTAGAGAGGAAAGAAGGAGAATTTTACCTACAGAAAATGCTGATGAAGAAAACCGAGAAGAAACGCAAAATCGAGGCACAGAACATTGCGAGAGAAGAGAAATGATGGAAAATCGTTATATCCCACGTCCCGAGACTCTTCAAAATGAACAAAATAGTGGAAACCAAGGAAATAGGCAACATCAGGAGCAGAATCAACCAATGGATGAAGAAAATCAAGAAGAAGGAAGAAGAATATTGCATGGGAGAGAAACACGGAAGAAGCAAAAAGAAATTGAAGATGAAATTGAAAGACACTATGCCGAGCAAGCACGTTTAGCTCGCGAGAGAGAAAGATTGAGAGAAGAAATGGAAGAACAGGAGTTAGAAGAGGCAATTTGCCAGAATAATCATGATAATCGAGAAACAAGGCGAGAAAAAAATCGCAACAATGATAATATTTATGAAGAATATGAAAAAGCACAAAGGAGAGCTAATAGGCACCAAAGAAGAGAAATTGATAGATATAATGGTGTGCGAATTCGCGAAAGAAATGAAGGGGAAGATCGCAGAGAAATACGAGAAGAGAATGATGAACAAGAAAGTCAAAGTAGACATGAACGCAGGCGAAGATAAGCGGAACTAAAAAGACCAATGGATTCAAATTCTAATGTAAATGAACAAATTTTGAGAGAATTGGCAGAAATGAGAGGAATGATGAACAATCAAAGGGGAGGAGGAAAGAGACAGTTAGATGAAGCAATAGAAGAAGCTGCGAAAACTCCGTTCACACAAGAGATACAATTAAGAGGAATACCACCGAAGTGCAATTTACCGACATTAACCAGCATTTTCGATGGAACAACTTGTGCGATACAACATATCAAAGCTTATATGAGATGTACGCTACAATGGGAGAATAATGATGCTATATTGTGCAAATATTTTGCATCAAGTCTGACTGGAGAAGCTTTGAAATGGTTTGAAGGGCTACCGAGGAATACAATAACATCTTTTAATCACTTGCAGGCTATATTTTTAGGGGCATATATAAGTAATAACTCCTCGCAACCAGGTATTGAAGATGTATTTGGGCTAAAACAAAGGGTTGGTGAAAGTTTGAAACATCTAACTGTAAGATGGAAGACAATGTGTAGCGAAATGGCTGGCCGAGTGGAGGAGAGATATCTTATCTTATCATTCATTAATGCTATGTTTGCGACAAATCTGCTATATATTCAAATTTTTAGAGTCAAAAATACAATCACAATGACTGAATTGCGAGAGCTTCAGGAGGAGTATATTGCTCTAGAGGAAAAACAAAATGAGATGGAATCATACCCTGTTGCGAATACAAGTTCAGGAGCTGCGAATGCAAGTTTGTTACCCAAATTGATAAATACTGTGGCGAGTACCTCGCAAGGTCAACAAGGAGTGAGGATACCAGATGATGGTCAGCAAAAGTTGGTAGCTATGGGAAGTCGCGATCAGGAAGAATTTGAAAGAGAAAGAAATTTTTACAACCGTGGCGGAAATAATAAAATTCAAAGGCTTGATCAACTGCAAGAAACCTATGGAGGTCAAAGGCATAATTCGCAAGAGACTTATGGAGGCCAGAGGCAGAATTATCATAGAGGACAGCGAAGTCATAGAGTCATATGGGAAGAAATCAAAATGCCACCACTAAACGCTAGTGTGGAGAAGATATGGGAGGCTATAATCCTGATGGAAAACATACCCGCACCATGGAACATGGGGAATGAACCACCTCCAGGTGATAGAAGTCATGAATTCTGTTCCTACCACCACTTTCATGGACACCAAACGAATGATTGCAGGAATATAAAAAGAATCATCCTCACAATGATAGATCAAGGGAAGCTAAACCAATTCTTAAAATGTGAAGAGAAGGCTCAACCATTACCAACACCTCCAGAAAATCGCAGAGTAAATACGACAAAAGGGAAAGAAACATTTGTAGTAGAAGTTGGAGCAAAGGCCAAAAACTTGTTCTGCAATTCTATCGTACATTCATACAGAACAGTTGAAGATTTTCATGATAGCATTCTCAGTTGGGTTTTCGCAAGAGATGTTGACAATAGAGAAGTAATGAACATCGCGAAATCATCGCCACTGAAAGAATGGCAAGCGCAGATTATTTCTTTTACCGCAGAAGAAGTACCTGAAGGTGGCGAGTTGCATGACAGTCCATTAGTGGTAAGATTAGAAATTAATCCAAAATCTGTTGATGATGAAAATGATGGTGCGAGAAAATTCATGGGCAATAAATCGAATCTTAATTGATCTTTGGAAGCTCAGTAAACATCCTTTTTACCACACCTACAAGACTATGGGGGCAAAGATGAAGATTTGATACCTTCAACGTATAAGATCTATGGTTTTAACAGATTTGCTAATAAACCTAAAGGAGAAGATCGCATGCGAATACCATTGAATGGGTTATCAACTGAAATCTTGTTTTGCATAGTCGATGTGGAATCCCCTTATAATGCATTAATTGGGCGACCCTGGTTACATGAGATCTTGGGTGTGGCATCAACTTACCATCAATGCATCAAATTTCCACACCCCAGTGGTGTTGGAGTTATAAAAGGAGATTGGGCTGAAGGGCAAAAATGCTATGAAGTTGATGTGGAGTCTTGCGAGGAAAGGGCTGTTCAACAGAGGAATTGGAAAAGGAATATCAAAGAAGAACAAAGAAGAGAAAGACTGATGGTGGACACAATAGAAGTGAGAGATGAAGATATGTTGCGAATTCAGTGCTTGAAAACAATTGAAAATTGCGATGGTCTCGCAAAAGGGATGAAATTATTTGGAACTATGAATGAGGAAACAGAGAGCAACAGGAGTAAGAGGTGTAAGAAATAAATAATTGATTTCAGGGTCTTGTAAAAAAAAAAAAATGTGTGTGTCATGATGATCTAAGAAGGAGTGCGCGAAAAAAATCGCGATATATGAATGTGATGAAAGTTTGGTTAAATAATTACAGCGAGATCTCAGAAAATGAAGCAAGATTATGTGATAATTTCGCAAAGAAGGTGAGAAGAAATAATCAAAAAGCAATGAATGATTACAATAATTGATAGAAATGAATGAGTGAGTGAATGGGACGAACCTTTATGGCGTACACCCTAGTTCGCGAATGATATTTCGTAAGAGGCAAATGTAAGACCTAAAGTGCGTCATATAAGGTGGTATCTCTTGAACATGGCTCAGGGAAAAGGTTACACCGCCCCTGGAACCTGAGTCATGAAAATTTGGGGCCCATGAAAGCCTATCCGGGGGAGATACCTTGGATTCCCAACTATATATATAAGGTTATACCCTGGTTGGGCGACCGAGGGTCTCTTCCAAGGAGTCAGTGTATGACCAAGGCGGCGAGGTACACGGTTGAGCCAAGAGTGCAGGGCATTTGAAGTGTCTCGGCCATTCTTGGCAAGTCTTGGCACATGCTGCACTCGGCCCGAAGAAAACTCCACTTAGGGTGCAGTCTCGTAACCATAAACCCTATAGGTATAAGGGATAAGAGGCTGCGAAAACAACAGTTGTTGTTAAGACCAGGATGGGAGGAGCTAGTCTTGTATGGCCGATGTACGCCTCCTTGAAGGGGCAACCAGGGAGATGATAAGGCGGCACCCTCCATTAGGGAGCCGATAAGTGTCAAAAGACGCAAATGTCATGAGGCTCTATTTTCGTAAGGAAATTTAGGCTTGTCATATTTGTGCAATGATCTGCAGAGGCAATAATACTAACGCGAGGGTAAGACGAGATCAATGGGTCTTTACATGCAAATGTAAAGACGCGATTCGTCGTCGCAAGACGACAATGTCATGGGGCTTTACGTTCACAAGAACATTTAGGCCTATCATATGCAAATGAAACATGAGGACTAAAGAAATGATAAGACAAGATTATGTTCGTTACAAGAATATTTAGACGTCTATGTCATGGGACTTTATGTTCGCAAGAATATTTAGGCCTGTCATATTGATGCAAAATGAGGGGTGGCAAAATAAGACCTTTAACTAGGAAGGCAAAATAAGACCACACAAAAATAATGATAAGGCAAAATCAATGGGTCATTACATGAAAGTGTAAAGACGTCTTGCGATCTTGTCGCAATGATGAATTTCAACATAAACAAAGATAAGATAAGAAAGGTTGCGCAAGAAGTCGAGTAAGCAAATAAGCTTGCGAATACGATTATATTTATTCATTAATTTGTGAAAGGTTAGCAACCACAGTTGCGAAAATAGGAAGTAATATTACTTAAAGGTTATCGATATAATCTCTCATATGCAAATAAATAACAGAGGCAAGTATGGGAATGATTATAGTAAAAATTTGTTATTTATTTCCATGTGATAGATTTACAGTGAAAAATTACAAAGATTAAAGGTTAAAAGGATAAATGTACATATATCACAAGAAGAGAAAAAGGGAAATGGAGTTATCTCTCAGTTCATTCTTCTTTGTCATCAGATTCTTTATCAAATTCTTCCCCTTCGCTAGCTTCACTATCATAAACATCAAAAGAAGGTATATCTTCAGGAATTTCATCAAGAAGACAAGGATATGAAGAATGAGGAATACTGTGGTCATCGCAAACTGTCTTAATAGTTTGATTGCGAAAACGAACATCATTATTGTTGAAGTTCGCTACAGTAGCTTGTAATTGCTTCTTCAACATGGAATACTTGTCGTTGCGAAGAGAAAGGTTCTTGGCAAGTTGTTCTTTTTCAGATTCAAGTTCTTCAATCCTTGTTTGATATCTCTTCTCAGCTTCTGCAAATGAATGATAATGAGTCAGTAACTTAATAGCAGTTTCATAAAAAAGAAATGGTAAAATAAAGAAGAACAGTTAACAACCTTCTCTGTCGTAAATCATATCTTTAACCAAGGCGGTATGATCGCATGATGAAGACTGACCTTAACACCTAAGTTATTTCTGGCATTATCTAGAACTTTCGCAGCCCAAGCGAATTCATCATCATTATTTATGACAAGGAGTGAACGAATTTGATTTTCTTGCTCATTAAGTATGGTGTTTTGGCGAAGAGATTCATCTCGTTCAATTTGGACTTCAAGAAGGGTTTTTTGGAACTTCGCTAATGCTTGTGCACCTTGATTAGCAATGCGATCCTTATCATCTATAAGGCTGCTAATTTTCTTCCTTAGAATATTATTATTCTCTTGGGAACTAAGATATAAACGTTTAAATCGGTTGGCTAAACCTAAACTAGATCTATGTTCAATTTCTAAGAGATGAAATTTGGTTCGAAGTTCATTTAATGAGAGAGAATTAATCTTGTTTGAAGAACTACTTAAAGATTCATTGAGATGAGTGAGAAGAGCATCATCATCCATAGGTTCAGGGAATGAGTGGAGAAGGATGGCTTCGTCAGAAAGATTATAAATGTCTGCGAAAATGATAAGTTAGGCAAAGAGAAATAAATGACAAAGTAGAAATGAAGAAAAGAGAAGAGTGTTATACCATAAAGTTGCTGATTAGCACTTTGAAGAGTAGATATTTTGTCCCTCTGGGTAGAAGACTCAACTTCCAACTGTTAAATATTTTCATCCTTCTTGCGAGATGTCGCAACTTCAATTTCTAGTTCTTTGTTCTTCTCCTTAAGTTGAAGATTTTTCTTTTCAAGATTGTTGCGTCTTTTCTCGAGGTCTGAGGCAACAACAAAGGAAGCTCTCCCAGACTATAAAGGAAAATAAAGGAATTGTTAAGATAAAGTTTATAATCGAAATCACAAAGAAATAAAGAAATATGAACATACCAAGGCACTAAGTGCATTTAAGAAACTGGGAGTCATTGTCCGAGAAACTCCACGAAAAGAATCATTATCCACTAGCAGGGGAGCATCGCAAATATTTGCGAGAGCTTCGCAAGTAGCAGAAAAACGATCATCTCCTAAGACTTGCATAGAATCAGAGAAAACACTAGACAATTGCGCCATAGAAGATTCAACTGAATGATTCTCTTTCGAAAAAGAAGCATCAACCTCATTATTATCTCCATCAGAGTTCTCGCTGGTTTGGGAATTAGACTGAGAAGTGGAATGGATTTTCCGTTTTTTAGAAGATGGAGCAGAAGATTTATCCTTGCGAAGAGTGATTTTATTCTTGCCTTTAGCCTTCGTAGCTTCAGGAATGTCAACTTCTTCAACGCCAACCTTCGCACACGAATGAAGATAAGAAACAAAGGCAACAATATTGTTAAAAATAATAAGGGAAAATATTTCTTACTTCATCCGTGATTGAACGAAGTATCGCCAGAGTACTCGCTCTTGGATTTCTTTTGTAGCTCTTTCTTAATTTGATGATCTGAAAAATTCGCAAGATTAGATATAAGAGGGAGTGAAGATAGTAAAATAAGTAAAAATTAGGAAGTATACCTCTTTTGCCTTTTCGGGCCAATTGAATACCCAAGGCTGATAATTTGCGAGATTCGCAGGGAGTATATTGGAACCAGAAATGTAATGTCCACTAAAAAATAGTGGAAAGACAGACCACCTCTCATCCTTAGAATATCGAGGAATGTTGTTCTTGCCATAATGCCAGTCAATATCTAGCATGAGTATCTTATCGTCGGAAACGTTCTCTTTTCTTTTTAATCGGGCACCCCAGCGAGATTTATCATTCTTCATGTTTATCACTTCATAATTTTCAAAGAAGCTTTCTACAGTATATTTTGCAGCGACTATCTCTAAACTTGCGAAGTTAGGATCTTTAACATTATCAGGATATAGAGATCCCTTACCAGCGCCGCGATTGGCAAATTCAAGCATTAAACGGATGCAATCACCACTTAATTGATAAATAGCTCGCGAGAACTTCTCATGAGCAAGGATTTCATAGAACAAGGGCAATTCGGGATCATATAGGGGAATGGGAAGACCTGCGAGGATTTGACCCAGCAAGATTATGATTTTCTGACCATCACATTGATGATCAGTAAACAACTTTGCAGAAAGAATCGATGACGATTCTTGATTGGGGATAGTAGATAAGGTGAAACCCTTGTTTTGAAATTTCTTTTGAGTTTCATCGAAAAGGGTTTCATATTTACGACCAGATGGAGCCATTGTTAGAGTACGGGAATGATTACAGAATCAAAGATCAAGAGAAAGAAGAAAAGGAAGATTTACAGTAGCAGAAGTGTAGAAACGCAAATTGCGGAAGAAGAAAGTCGAAGAAAAGTTGCAGAGAAAAAATAAAAGTTGCAGAGAAAAAATAAAAAAGAAGAAGAGGAGGGTGAGAAAACTATTTATAGAGAGAAGAATTCTCGAGAAGACAAATGCATTTAATGCGAGAGGGGACGTGAGTGGTCAAGAAAAAACGGTTGAAAGAGACGTGTCAAGAAAAGAGTGGAAGAAAAAACATGTATAATAAATTCCGTATAAAAGTACGGGATTGTAACGGATAAAGATGAGCAGTTGCGGCATTTCAAAATACTAGTTCTCATGACATTCTCCTCTTCGCAGAGAAGACATGAGAAGAGGCAAGATGTAGGATCAGAATATCGCGACATCACTACTTCGCGGGATCAATAGACAATAACATTGCGAGGACGTCGCAAAAGAGTAATATAAATGACGCAATGAATGACGACAGCCAAAACACGAGAAAGGTGTGAAGACCTAGCGAAATTTAGGAGAGTTACGAGAATGAATACTTGTACACTTGCGATATTTCGCAAGTGATTCCCGAAAATAAAGGACAGCTTAGCTGTCATCCATTGTATACTACTCTATATAAAGAATCGAATGAACCAGTTGTAAGGAGAGATCTTTTTCGGAGTGTTAGACAAGTCATTAGGAGAGAGAAAGTGTGTGGTGATTGTAATTTCTTAGCCCTTTCTTATCTTATCTTGAAAATATTCAAAGAATTAATCAATAAAATCATTGTTATTCATCTTAAAATGTCTTAGTTGTGTGGATTATTGTGAGGGGTGTAGTGTAGGATTTCCTGCAACTACAAGAAGTAAACGGTTCGTCAGAGATAAGCCTAGATCATCAGTTAAACCTCATGACCGGGTTCCTCCTAAAAATAGGGATACAGTCGATACTGATGATGAGGATATGCCTCAGTGCTTCAAGTGTAAAGGTTTTGGTTATTTTGCCAATGAGTGTCCAAATCGTAGAAAATACACTGGGAACAAAAGTCTTGCTGCAACTCTTGATGAAATGTCAGATCACTATGATTCAAATGAAGATGAAAAATCAAGTGTTGCACTCCTTGCCGAAAATATTGATTTTGATAATTGTAGCAATACTCACATCAATCTTGATATTTTTCTTGGAGAAACTTCTTCAACTATTGTGGAGGATAAAATGGATTTTTCTCTGTCTTCTGGAAATTCTATTTCTAATGTTTCAGGTACTACAATCTTTCTAGCGGCTTGCTCCGCTATGGTGTCTGAACCATCCTCCACTTTGACATGTTCTTACTGTACCATTAAGGATCACAGACTCTCTAGTTGTTTCAAGTACAAGCATAAAGTAAGATATTTCAATAAACTTCAACGAAGAGCAAATCGATTAACAAACAAGCTCAAACATGTTCAGAAGTCGTCTGAGGTATGTAAACTCAACTCTTATCCAAAGAAGTTAATTTATAAAGAAAAAGTTAGACCACTACAGAAAAGAACATGGTCTATACATTCTATGAAAGAGGATTTTAGGAATTCTTTCCAAAAAGGTCATGGTGGACAGATTATTGTTCACCCCAATACAACTTAATTTTGTTGGCTGTGCTTCTTGTCTCAAGTGCCTGATCCCAAAGAGACAAGAGCTTAGCATCTTCAGGCCTTAAGAAAAAGAATTTTATTTTTGTTTTTGTTTTTTGTTTGGATTTCCGGTTGATCTTTTCATATCCTAGATTGGTATTGAAAAGATGTTTCCATGTTTTGATTCATAAAAGGGGGTTGAAATCGACAATTCTGCCTTCTTTAGGGTTGAGATTTGTGCGTACGTGAATCTTCCTACTTTGTATAAAGGTTCCGTAACCCTACATTCATTTTTCCTTCGTTGAAATAACTATTTTTATCACAAGATTGCTTGTAGAGCTTGCTTTGTGAATTTCTCTCACAAACTCATGTTTGTATGGAGACTCCAAGCATTATGACTTCTGATGGAAAAGAGTTAATATGATTGTTAAGCCATCAATCATGAAGGAAAAAGATAAATCTCCTGTATCCCCTTATTTGAAAAGAAAAAGGAGGAATGTGAAACCAAGGGCCGTCTCTTCAAATCTTCAGAAATTTTTTGGTGTTCTTGAAGAGTTGAAGGAAATAAGAAAGGAGATGCAGCAAATAAATGCTATTGTTTTTAGGATTCTTGAAATTCAGAAGGCCCTGGTTCGGCATCGGTCAAGAAGGTTTGTTGAAATTGACTCATTTCTTCATGAACCTTATGTTCCAATGGTTGTTGACGAAAAGGAGTTCGGGGACGATAAATAATTATTCAAAGGTCTTAATGTCTAGGAAACTTCTTATGAGAATTTATTCTTGTGTTTTAAGAAGGATAACTAGGGTTTGGAGTAGCAATTATTGTGAGTACACATGGCTATTGCCAACGATTTT
Organism: Papaver armeniacum; assembly: GCA_023531295.1. NCBI lineage: Eukaryota > Viridiplantae > Streptophyta > Magnoliopsida > Ranunculales > Papaveraceae > Papaver > Papaver armeniacum. The sequence goes on from JAJJWW010019147.1 coordinate 814,091, forward strand.
CATCTTGCAATGTTTTTAGATTTATTTATTTAAATTCTAAAGTTTATTTGGAAGATGATTTTGCAGTAGTATTCTTTATTGGTTTTATATATTGTCGGAAGTTCACATCCCATGAATTGATAGATATAGTCCAGAAGAAATCCTTGCTGCAAAGCAAAATTCTGACGGCTTAAATGCTATCATCTATGCCATTACCCCAGATCTTCAGCATCATGTGACTATGTGCAAAAAGTCTAAAGATGCCTGGGATATCTTAGAAACCGTATTTGAAGGGAATACCGGTGAAAAAGAAGCTAGGCTTCAAAACCTAAATTCTGATTGGGAAAACCTTCGTATGGCAGATGAAGAATCATTTGATGAGTTTAATCACAAAGTGTCCGAAATTGTTAATGCATCCTATGCATTGGGTAAGACTATTCCTGAAAAGGACATTGTGATGAGGATTCTCCTATCTCTGCCATCCAGTTACGATTATAAGAAGCATGCTATCGTTGAAGGAAATAATCTCGCAACTCTTTCCAGAAATACTCTGGTTGGGAAATTAAAGATCTTTGATCATGAGCATACATAAAAATCTAGAAAGGATGTTGCATTCAAAGCACAAAAGAACACTAAATTACTTGATCAAAGTAAAAGTGTTTGCATCTCTAAAGATGGTCTTTCTGAGACTGATTCATCAGATGAAGATCTTGACAAGTTAGTCTCGTTAATCACAAGACAGTTTAGGGACCTTGTTTAGAAGAGAAGTAAACGGTTCTCCAGAGATAAATCCAGGTCATCAGATAAACCGCATAATCGTGTTCCTCCTAAAAATAGGGATAATGATGAAACTGATGACGAGGATATGCCTCAGTGCTTTAAGTGTAAGGGTTTTGGTAATTTTGCAAATAAGTGTCCAAATCGAAAGCTTATCAATTAATGGATTGTGAAGGGAGTAACTTAGGGCGAAAGCTTGACCACCCGTGAAATAGAACTTATTTAAAGAAGTACTATCCATAAGTCATGCGGCAATTATCATACATCTGGAGAAAATTATTAGCAGGATTGTGCGGTCTTTAAACAAAGACAGACAGAATTGAACAAGTCGTGCGGTCTTTGACTCTAGCTGGTTATTATGTAAGCGAATAAATGAAGAAAGAAGACATCAGAGTTGTACTAATCAAGCGTATGAATGAAAATGAAATATTCTTCTTCTATATACACTTCAAACATTACAAAAAGGCAAAAATAAGACCTTATAATAAAGGGATTTTTAATAAAGTGCCCATGTGGGCAAATGCATTTAAGAAAATGTCCACGTTTTTTTCAAGATTAATTTAATGCCCACCAATTGACCTTTTCCGTCTCGTTTTTTTGAAAAAACGGGTAACGGACATTAGCTGACATGTGGAAATAAATCGGCCATGTTGAAAGACCTTATAGCCCCTGAATCAGTTATAACCGATCTGGAACAGTGACTCAATACAAAACCGGCTCATGTACTCTTCACGTGCAAACTTTAGTAAACGTCGGCTAACACGTGTCACCATCTTGTATGGAAAAAATGGACGACACATATTTAACCCCCTTTTGTAACGGTGGTGAACCCTAAATTCATCCAAATCATACACAATAACATACACAAACATGAGCAGAAGTGTGAAACATTCTCCTAGTAGTAGTAGAAACAACAACATCAAGGTTAGTGAGGAAAAACAGGCAAATATATGTTCAATTTGTGATGTTGGTAGCCATGAATCAAAGGTTTGTCCCTGGATGTATTCTCGGTGTAAACACATACCTTGTAATGGCATAAGGCAATTACTTAGATCAAACACAAGAGAAACAGATGGTAAAATGTTCTTCAGGTGCTCAAATCCTACCTGCACATACTTTGAATGGTTTGCTTTAGCCATTGGTGCAGTCAGAAGTGTTGACATCAAGCTACCTGTTGAGATATGTTTTTGTGCTTGTGGATAAGCTGCTCACTCCTTCAACAACTGCCCAATGCATAATCTGCAGTGCTTGAAAACTTACTGCAAATCAAGGATGAATCTGAAAATATGTAAGAATGAGCATAACTTCAACATACCTTTCCTAACTTGCACAAATTGTGATGCTTTTAGATGGGTTTCTGACCACCTATTCATTGCTGCAAAAAACAATGTTATGTATTCAAGTATTCAAGTCAAAGAAATATGTAAGGAATTCACCAAAAAAATTACAATGTAATCTGCAATATTGCTTTGAACTAATAAACTTCATTAATATTAAAAGGTAGTTCAAACTAAACATAACAACATTGTTTGTCACCACTAAACCAGTTCAGACCAAAAAGCATTTGAAAAAAGATAAAAAAAAAAGAGAAAGGATGACAGATCCAACACTAAAAACACATACACACACAACCCTTACTTCTTCTTTTTTCCCTTTGCCTTCTTTCCCCTTGCATTTGAAACAATAGCAATATTTTGAGACATGTAGCCAATACCAACAAAAGCTTGACTGAAATTTTGTGTGTTGCTAGGTCCTGCAGATGCATTACTTTGAGTGTTTGGTACTGGAGGTGGCTTTCCATGTGCATAAGACTCACCAACATATGATGCTTTCCCTTGCTTCTTTGCTCTACCCCTTGCAGTGCTGGTTTCAGGTCTATCTGTGTTTGTGAAGGAGAAATCTGAAGCATCACACTCAGTTCTTGGCCTATATGCAGTTGAGTTCTTACCAACATCACCAACTTTACAAGTTCTCTTGTTGTGACCATCTGTGGATCCACACTTAGTACACCTCCTTTTCTTCACCTCACCTTGAGGTTCATCATAACTTCTGCTTCTCTTTGTTGGAGGTCTACCAGGATTTCTTTGGTTGGGAGGGTGTAAAATCTTGTTATCCATTGGTGGCTGCAAGAGGTGAAAATTTCAGAGAAGAGAAGAGAATAGATAAGATGAGATGTGAAGTGAAGTGATGAAACCCTAAAATGCTTACAATTAGGGAATATTAAAAAGTAAAAAGTAAATGCACAACAACCCATAAAGTTTAGAATAATAATACCTCAGCATAGTTAGATATGTCTCTCAATGGAAAACAGGTGGAGCATATGTGGTCCTATAATAATCCACTGAATAGTAAGGAGAGCAGTACCTAACAAGTGAAAAAAATTTATATCCCTTGTTATTATTCAATGCTGGTACATAAATGCACTAATTAAAGGGAAATAAAAAACATCAATGTCACAATAAATGTTAAAATATAATACATACTCTGCCCAATTTGGTGAGATTCCTTTTAATGAAGACACAACATGTTGACAGGGGAATCCCCTAAACTGCCACTGCAAACAAGTGCACTTCTTCTATATTGTGGATGGGGAAAAACAGTTTGCCGGTTTTGGGAAGTGGAGAGACGAGCGTGCTGTCGAGACTCCTCGACCCGGCGAAATGTTAATCCTCACACAGATGCACCGCTGCAAAGGGGGTGCTTAGATTCGGGAAATCAATATGTATGACTCTGGCCTAAACCAAGACAATGGCCGTTCCAGAGTCAATTCGGCCGCAAAGAGGGAGGTGGGTTGATCTGTATGAGGGAATCTGAGGATTATGTGGGATCAGTGATGATCAAGGATTGTGGATGTGTTGAAGGTTTCTGCAATATTGCCGAACTACTGAAGTTGAGTTCTGTGAATAAGTTTGTATCGAGTTGTTGACGGATAATGCTGATGATGATATTGTCCTCGATTTAAACTTATTTATATTGTAAGAATGATGAACCACTGATCCCTGTAAGTGTGACAGTTTCTTGAGTGGAAGAGTGGGATAGTGGGAGATCGTGGTAAAGTCAGTTCCATGTCGTGTGGAGACTTGACTGATCGTGCACCCACTACTTTGCTAACTCCTTCAACCGTTGACACAACTTACGCACATTTCTCGTCGTGGATGAATCCACGTGCTGTAGGCCGCCAGACCAAAACCCTAGTTGTTATCCCCCAAGTTCAAATGTTGCTCAATTCGACGAAATATTTATTGGTGACGTAACCCAAAAATATTAAAATATTGGTAGACTACCAAACATTATATGATTAATCCGTGGATCAATATATAAATTTATTTAGTGTTTGAACTTGCTCAGAATAATGATTTGTTGAGCGTTTGTTCGAAAACCCTAATTGTGATGGATTGCTCATTATTCGACGAATTGATGAAAATAGGTCATGAGCCGAGGAGGGATCGATCACATGAGCCCATGGACATCCATGTGATGCTCGATTGCTCGAGTGAGGGTACACCAGGGTCCTCAGTTGGAGAGTTGGTGAAAGAATATTGATTAAATGCTGGTTTCATCATTTATTGAATTACTATTGGGTTCAACATTAGGCAAAAACCTAAGTATGAAAGATAGGGGACCGACCAAGAGAGCATGGGGCCGGCTCTTGGTGGTCACGGGACCAGCTGTTGTCCGTTTGAGCAATCTACAGGTTGGTTGGAGAGAGTTTGGGCCCAATACAAGCAATTCAGCAAATTAGGTCAGAATTATGAAAACATGTGGGACCGGCTTTGTGCAAGCCCTAGGAATAACCCTGGTCGGTCATTAAGGCATGTACGTGTTGCCATGGTGTCCGTGTCTCCGTACTGAGAGTTTTAGTATTTTCTGATGTGCGTTCGAGCAACATTGTGAATTTTCAGAAGAGTTTTATCTTGACTGAAATTCTTGATTTTGTTGGAATGAGCATGTATGCTCAATTGATCAATATTTTATAAATATTAAAATAAGAATATTTTAACATTTAAAATTGTCATGAGAGGCTATCCGGTCACGTGACCATGTTGGCTCTTGAATTTTCATGATTTGAGCAAAATTTGAGAAATTATGAAGAAATCATGATTTTTGCTCAAACCAAGGAGTTTCATGAATTCGAGGAAAATAATAATTATAAAAGACTAGGGATTGCAGGGTGTGGGACCGGCCACGGCTAGGGCATGGCCGTCCAACCATGTTGCCCGGTCCCGACTCTTTTCCCTATTTTATAATATTATTTTTTCATGAATCCGTGATGCTATGGAAAATCCATGGGTTTTTGTCGAAACGGAGGAGTTTCATGAGTTTAGGAAATAATAATTATAAAAAGCTAGGGATTGTGAGGTGTGGGACCAGCCATGGCTTGGGCATGGCCGGCCGGCTATGTTGCCCGGTCCCGCACACCTTTCCCTATTTTATAATATTATTTCATGAATCCATGAAGTTATGGAGAATCCATGAATTTTGTTGAAACCAAGGAGTTTCATGAAATTGGGGAATGATTATTATAATAGGCTAAGGATTGTAAGGTGTAGGACCGGCCACGGCTAGGGCATGGCCGGTCGACCATGTTGCCCGGTCCCACACACTTTTCCTTGTTTTATAATATTATTATTTTTTCATGAATCCATGAAGTTATGGAGAGTTCATGTATTTTGCAAAAACAAGGAAAGTTGCTAAAATCAAGGAGTTTTTCATGAGTTCATGAAAATAACAAAATAGGGTAAAATAATGAAAGAAGCATGGGACCGGCCATGGCTAGGGCATGTCCGGCCGGCCGGTGGGCCCGACCCCTGGGCGCTCCTTATTATTATTTTATTAATATTTGTTGTTTTTTCTTGTTTTGTGTAGGATTGCTCATCTATTCATGTTTTTGGATGCTCGTTCGTGTATCCGGGTGCGCAGTCGTGCATCATTGTCGAGTACACTTACACCATTTTTCGTGGGGCTTACTCAGGGATGGTCCATGATGAGTGTCAAATATTGCATATTTCTACATCTATTTATTGGCATTTAACTCATCTTTTGTGCTCAGAAATCAGATATTATCCCAGATTCTGTATTTTCTTTGTTTTCAAGAATAAATATTTGTACTAATTAATTTTGTGTTTTTAGGAAGTAAATAAAGCTCAGAGAAATTGAGGAGCCAAAAGAGCAGAAAATTGGAGGCAAGAGTCTAAGGAGCAGAAAGCCAAAGCTCGCGCACGCATCAGTTGCAACCCAACAAGTAGCAACCCATCTACAAGACATGGGCTTGAGCAGTCCAAGACACGACCCATCACCCGGATCCGAAACCGATTCATTCTGAGCCGTGAAGATTTCACCCATCTTCATCCAACGCTCGCTCCAGCCTTCACATCATCTCTCGCTGCTCCCGCTCAACACCAAAACAGCCCGATTCTCCCTGAGCCGTTCAGATCTCACCCATTCGCATCCAATGCTCGCTCCGCCCCTCCCATCATCACTCGATGTGCCTGCTTCACAACAAAACCCACCTACACCTATACCCTATCGACCAAAACCATTTTCTCCTCCATCTTCTCTTTCTTCTCCCCCGACCTAATCAGAGAAAACCCATTCTCTTTCTCCTTCACCCATACCAGTTGCAGAGCTCCACCACCTTCACCATCCTTTTTTCCTGACACCAGCCACCAACAGCACAGCCGCACCACCCTCTCCCCCCTACTTGCTCTCTATCTCACTTATAGCTTCTTCCATAGAAGCTAAGTCTGAGATAGGAAGAACTAGGGTTAGGGTTTCATCACATCAATGGCCAGAGACGAGACAAGGCAGAGAAAGAAGGTTTGGGTCATCGATTAGTGGTTAGTTTGAGTGATTTGTAGAGTATAAATTGTTGTTTTGATGTGAGAGAAAGACAGTCTGTTTTAGGGTTTAGTTTTTAATTCAATTTGAAGTTTGTTTTTAATCTTGCATGATGTGCTAAACCATTTGACTAGGGTGTAGAGCAAACCCTTAAGCTTATATTGAGTTAATTCATGATTCATTTTATGTTCTTGTTGTGAGTATTGTTGTAGGATTATTAACCAATGTTGAGCAAATTTCCTGTGATTGGTTGTACTGTAAGAAGACAACCAATACTAGGGGATAATTTGTGACTTCAATTGGCAAAATTTCCACCTGAGACCTTCAAGGGAAGGATAAGAACACAAATAGAGTTTGTTTAACTTAGTATAGGATTAAGTGGTGAGTTCAATCACCCTAGTGCCACTCAACCCACGGTTACAACATCTTTGCTCATCTTTACCTTAGTTTAGAGTCACAGCAATTCCAACTCAGTCGTATCGACAACCACAAACAACCCTGACTTGTGTTACACTTCCTTGAAATCAGTTAAGAAGCCTTTAGATCATAAACACATACTCCATTTCTCTGTGGGATCGACCTGTGCTTGCCACGCCTCCAACAGGCGCTGTGCACTTGCAGTTTAACGTAGGAAAACCATCTTTAGAATCCTACCAAGTTTTTGGCGCCGCTGCCGGGGATTTGGTAGTGTGCCCTGTTAATTGTTGCTTCCCTCACTGATTTTCAACCCATCTTTGTATATATATGCCCTAAAATTGTTGTTAGTAATCACCTTAGTGTAACTTTGTTATTCATCATCCATTGTATATATATCCTTTGTTCTCTTCTGCTATTAGTATAACTTAGCTTAATTCATCATTATCTCAGTAACTTAGCCCATAATTTCTCAGCTGTAAAATAGTATTACATTGCACTTACTATCTTAGCCAGCATCTGGCCTAGGTTGAGCTCAAGCCTGCCAGATTTAGTCTGTCACATCTGTTTCATTTCAGCTTCCTTGCATTCTATAGTAGTTCTAGTTTGTAACTTAAACCATTCTGCATTCAAGTTCATCCCTGTATCTTTACTTTTGTAATTTGTTTGAACTATGCTAATTAGTTTATGAAATTTGTAGCCTGCCATTATAGTTTAACTGTTTAAAGCCATCTGTAGCTGTGAATAATTTAGCATAACTTAGATTTATCATAACATTTGCATCTGTAGAAGTTAAGAAAATCATTAAATTAGAGTTCATTCCCCTATAATATATCCAAGCATTCTGCATTTTCTTCTATTCATATTCCATTTGAAGCTTGTTCACACTTTCTGCTCCATTCTCTCCTGTGCAAACTTGTCAATTGGAGACAGCTTATTTTCTCAGTTAACACATCTGCATAGTTTACAGTTCCTGCCTTGCTGGTAGTAGTAAAACAATTCACTACTTTAGTATTTCTATGCATGACTTGCTCATTTCTATGTACTGAAGTTCTCCTCTGAGTTACCAGGTACTGTTGGAGCTGAATTACATACAAGAGAAAAAGTGCAGGACAATTGGTGGATTTGCCTAAACCCAGTTGAAACTGGTGGTATTGTGTTTCAACCCTTGCTTACATGAATGTTGATATAGCATGCTTGTTGATGAATGAATGATATAACATGTGCTGTGTAACTTGAAGCATAACTTGTGTAAAGTGGAGTCAACTGAACCAGTTTCCCTCTCACTTTAAACCCTAGGCTTCAACATACTTTGTGCTCAGCTCCATCCCCTGTAGATGTTGAGCTTGAGTAGCAACCTGGTTAAGATTGGTTAGCTGGTAGTCTTGTACTTCAGCAAGCTTTACTCTATCTGCCCTGAACTTACCTGTAACAATCAGCTCTGGCCCCTTTGCATGACAAATTAGATATCCTGCTAGGTATTGCTTACACCTGAGATCATTGTTCTGTGAACTCTGTGCTCATCTTTCAGATGCCATGTGCTCAGCTCCAGCCCCTGAAGCTGTGAGACTGAGCTAAGCCATCTGCCCTGCAGTTGGTGGTGCATTAAGTTGTGAGCATTGAGGTCAACTGACCCTGTTGCTACCTTGCCTTATCTAATTGCCATGAGAGCTTAGCTCTGAAGTGGTGCTGTGATCACACAACCCTGCTGAATTTTGCATAATTGTGTACAACCTCTGAGAATTGAGAGCACTTATCTGTGTTGACACTCTGAGGTGTTGTAAAATGCTGACAGTGTTCATTTGTTGTTCATTTGCTCCATTTGTGAAATCTATATCTTCATTGTGCTAATCTGTGATGAATGTATGAATGATATACCCTGCTGTTGATACCTTGTGCTGTAAAATGTTCATTTGTTGCATCTGTTGATACCCTGTGAGCAACAAACCCTTGTAACCTCTACAATTTGTGTGTGATCTTGGGTGCTTGAATGAGTTGTTGAGTAGCAGAGTTTGTATTAGCAACTAGCTTGGTTTTCAAATACACAACCCAACACATGCTTCACCATTGAGTGAGCACATCCCATACCCTGTGCACCTCACAAAATTTTTGCCAATCTGTGCATAAGTTGAGCTGCTCTTAAACTGTCCTGTGTTGTGTCATTTAGTGTGAGTTTGTGAGTGATCTAAGTTGTGCTGTGAGCTGCACTTAGACTTGTCTTTGTGCAATTCTTAAAGCACTCTGTGTCTTTGAAATTGGAGTGTCACTTTGTGAAATTTTTGCACAAGCTGAAGCTCACACAACTGGGCTGTAATCCTGCCAAGCCCAACCTCCACATAAACTGGGCTCTGCTCCAACCAGCCTCTGGTCTTTGCACAACTATTGGGCTGTGCATTTTTGCATAACCTGGGCTGCAAACAACTAAGCCCACATAACTTGGTCTGTCTAACTGGGCCGTGCAGCAAAACAAACCCACCTAATCAGTTGGGCTTTACAACATCAAAAAGCACTCCTTTTGGGCTTGAGTCTTGTATTGGTGGGTCATTTTTGAGTTTTTGCTCATCTGTGTTGAACTTGATTGTTTGTTAACATGCTAGATGCTCTAGCTAGGCTATGATTGTGTCTTTTAGAGACCAAACAAATCGACTAGTTAGAATCCGCCCGGACGAAATCGTAAGCATACCCAGTTCTTCAACAGAAAGCCCAAGCCCAGACCTATCTGACACAGAAACTATGGGTGATGAACAAAACCAACCCCGTAGTCTCAAGGAATACATGTACCCAACTAGGGCAAGCCAGCCCTCTTGCATCATTCTGCCAGCCGATGCTTGTCAGTTTGAACTGAAAGCAAGCACCATTCACATGCTACCCGTGTTTAGAGGGGTTGATGCTGAAAACCCCTACCATCACGTGAGAGATTTTGAGGATATTTGTGGGACTCTGCGTTTTAACCAAATTCCAGAGGAGTCCCTCAAATTGAGATTGTTTCCTTTTTCTCTGAAAGACAAAGCCAAGTCTTGGCTTCATGCCCTACAACCACAGTCCATTAGAACATGGGATGACCTCACCAAAGAGTTTTTCAAAAAGTTTTTTCCCCAACCATAAGACGGCGACAATTCGCCAGAGTCTAAATGGTTTTGTGCAATTAGAAGACGAAACTCTAGCAAAATACTTGGAGAGATTCAATGAATTATTACTCCAATGTCCCCACCATGGTTTTGAAAAATGGAAACTCGTGCAAATCTTGTATGAGGGTCTAGATGTTAGAACCCGAACCACAGTCGAGTCAATGTGCAATGGTGCATTTATTGACAAGAGTGCTGATGACGCTTGGACTTTCTTGATCGAAGTCGCTGAAAAGACTCAACAGTGGGAGTCCATCCGTGAACCGAGAAGGACTACCCCCGCAAACAATGTTCATAGAATCGAGTCTGACTTTGAGGGAAATGCAAAAATGGCATCTTTGGCCCGGAGAATAAAAATGCTTGAATTGCAGAAAAATGTAAAACCTAATACCCCTACTCTCCGTGACCAAATTGATATGGCCACTTGTGCCGCATGCCATAGCTCTGACCACTTAGTGGACAGCTGTCCAGACTTGCACGCATTCCAAGAGTCTAAAACCGAGCAAGCCAATGCATTATACCATAGGCAAGAGAACAACCCTTATTCTCAAACCTATAACCCAGGGTGGAGGAATCACCCTAACTTCTCATGGTCCAAGGGACCTGTACAAGGGGGACCAACAAATAACAACCAAGGATACTCATATCCTAGAAACCCCCAAGTACAACCACCCACTCAGTACCCTGTAGAGAAAAAGCCTAGCTTTGAAGACTGTGTCGTTATGTTAACCCAAAATCTTTCAAAACTTGAGAAAACAACCGACCAACGTTTCACGAGTCTAGAACTTAAAATGGGTCAAATCTGTGATGCATTGAATGAGAGAGAGAAAGGCAAATTCCCTAGTCAACCCCAACAAAATCCAAAGAATGTGTTTCAAGCAGGCTCCTTTACCTGCAATGAAACTCCACATAGTCATGTGAATGTTGTCACCACTCTCCGTAGTGGTAGAGTTGTTGAGAACAATGTAGGTGTACCACCGTCAAGCGAGTCTCCATCAGACTCACCAGTACACACAACACCGCAGAAAACATCTAATGTAGAGAAAGAATCAGAGCCTGTTGATAAAACCAAGAGTCCTACTGATATAGATGTTTCTTTGCCAAGTCATGTACCTGTTGCTCCATTTCCACAACGGTTGGTGCAACAGAAGGGGGGTAACCAATACAATGAGATTTTGGAAATGTTCAAGAGAGTTAACATAAACATTCCATTTCTCGAAGCAATCAGACAAATACCCACCTATGCTAAGTTTTTGAAGGACTTGTGCACACAAAAGCGAAAGCTTCATGTGCATAAGCGTGCCTTTCTCACTGAGCAAGTGAGCTCCATAATCCAAAACAAGATTCCCACTAAGTTTAGAGACCCAGGTAGTCCAACAATTACATGCACCATAGGTGACCATATGGTCGAAAAGGCATTACTAGACTTAGGAGCCAGTGTGAATCTATTGCCATACTCTGTGTATGTGCAATTGGGCCTTGGGGAGCTGAATCCCACACCTGTTACGCTACAGTTAGCGGACAGATCTGTGAAAATCCCCCATGGTATTGTCGAAGATGTGTTAATCAAGGTTGATAAATTTTTCTTTCCTGTGGACTTCATCGTCTTAGATACTCAACCCGTGCAAAACCCAAGTAATCACATTCTCGTGATTTTAGGACGTCCTTTCCTGGCGACGTCCAATGCCATCATCAACTGTCGTAATGGAGTGTTGAAATTGTCTTTTGGTAACATGACCGTAGAGCTGAATGTTTTTAACACTAGTCAACAACCCATTGATTGTGATGATACTGATTTGCATGAGATTAACATGATTGAGAGTCTGATCCAAGACTCTCTGCCCGACATTTTGTCAGTGGACCCTTTGCAAGCATGTTTAGATAACTTTGACTTAGATCTCTTCGATTCTAAGTACATTGGTGAAATTCACTCTTTGCTTGAATCTGTTCCACCCATGGATATTGCTAAATGGAAGAATGCAGTGGAACCACTTCCACTCTCTGATTCCAAATCTGCCCCACCTCTTGATACACCACCTAAGCTTGATTTGAAACCATTACCTGATACCTTGAAGTATGCATTCTTAGGTCCTTCTGATACTTTACCTGTGATTATTGCATCATGTTTAGACACGGAACAGGAAAGTCGACTCTTAGAAGTACTTAAAGAGCATAAAGGAGCCTTAGGTTGGACCATCTCAGAGCTTAAGGGTATAAGTCCCACAATCTGCATGCATCACATAAACCTTGAGGAAAATACTAAACCATCTAGGGAAATGCAAAGGAGACTCAACCCCAACATAAGAGATGTTGTCAAGGGTGAGATCTTGAAACTTCTTGATGCGGGTATCATTTACCCGGTTCCAGATAGCCAGTGGGTCAGTCCCATTCAGGTAGTACCCAAAAAGTCTGGCATTACTGTAGTTCAAAATGAGAAGAATGAACTTGTTCCCACCCGTGTGACCACAGGGTGGCGAGTTTGTATTGATTATAGAAAACTGAACACAGTAACCAAGAAAGACCACTTTCCCCTTCCCTTCATTGACCAAATGTTGGAAAGGTTAGCAAAACATAGTCACTACTGTTTCTTAGATGGCTATTCTGGCTACAACCAAATTCACATAGCACCCGAAGACCAACAAAAAACCACGTTTACATGTCCCTATGGAACATTTGCTTATCGTCGTATGCCTTTTGGGCTGTTCAATGCACCCGCTACTTTTCAACGTTGCATGATGAGCATATTCTCCGACATGGTAGATAAGTTTCTTGAGATTTTTATGGATGATTTTTTTGTGTTTGGGTCTTCTTTTGATGAGTGTTTGCATCACCTCACTTGTGTGCTGATTAGGTGTAAGGAGAAGAATTTGGTTTTGAATTGGGAAAAATGTCATTTCATGGTTAACTCAGGCATTGTTTTAGGTCATATCATCTCGGAAAAAGGCATAGAAGTAGACAAAGCCAAGGAAGATCTCATTCAACACTTACCCCAACCTCGTTCTGTGAGGGACATCAGATCATTTCTAGGCCATGCGGGTTTTTACCGCCGATTCATCAAAGACTTTAGTAAAATTTCAAGACCCTTGTGTAATCTTCTTGCAAAAGATGTTGCATTTGTCTTTGATGATGCTTGTAAGGAAGCATGGGAGCAATCGAAGGCTCTCCTTACATTCGCCCCTATAGTCGACCACCTGATTGGACATTACCATTTGAGATTATGTGTGATGCGTCCGACTATCTTTGTAGGAGCTGTTTTGGGCCAGCGAGTAGACAAACTTCCTTATGTGATCTACTATGCTAGTAAAACACTTAATGATGCTCAATTGAATTATTCCACTACTGAGAAAGAGTTGCTAGCTGTTGTGTTTGCATTAGATAAGTTTAGATCTTATTTGATAGGGTCTAAGGTCATCATATATTCTGACCATGCTGCATTGAGATATCTTCTGTCTAAGAAAGATGCTAAGGCTCGTCTAATTAGATGGATACTCTTGTTACAAGAGTTTGACCTCGAAATTCGAGATAAGAAAGGGTCAGAAAATGTTGTTGCTGATCACTTGTCTAGGTTGAATGTCGAATCTGCTGATGAATCTGTGTTAATTAGGGAATCATTCCCTGATGAGCAATTGATGCTTGTGTATGAAATGCCATGGTTTGCTGATATTGTGAACTACCTTGCTACAGGTAGAATGCCCTTGCATTGGTCTAAACAAGACCGTTCTAAGTTCTTGGCTGAAGTTAAACATTTCCTTTGGGATGACCCATATCTGTTTAAGTATTGCCAAGACCAAATCATTAGGGGATGTGTCCCCATTCGAACAAAGGGACGTCATCTGTTTCGTCATGATCATGCATGTGGAGGCCACTTCGAGTACCAAGAAAACTGCTGCAAAGATCTTGCAAAGCGGTTTCTATTGGCCAACTTGTTTAAGGATAGCCATGCTTTTTGTGTTGCTTGTGACCGATGCGTAAATTAGGAAGTATCTCTAAGAGAAACATGATGCCCTTACAACCCATTTTGATTGTTGAGCTGTTTGATGTTTGGGGTATTGATTTCATGGGTCCATTTCCTAACTCTGAAGGTAAGTTGTACATTCTTGTTGCTGTTGATTATGTCTCTAAGTGGGTAGAGGCCATTGCATCCAAAACCAGCGACCATAAAGTTGTTCTTTCTTTTCTTAAGGAAAATATTTTCTCCCGTTTTGGAACCCCTAGAGCAATAATCAGTGATGGAGGTAGTCATTTTTGCAATAGACCCTTTGAATCACTAGTGCGCAAGTATGGAATCACTCATAAGGTCGCAACACCTTACCATCCTCAAACCAGTGGCCAAGTAGAAGTTTCTAATAGGGAAATTAAGCACATCCTTGAGAAGATTGTCAATCCATCTAGGAAAGATTGGTCTTTGCGCTTAAACGATGCTTTATGGGCCTATAGAACTGCATACAAGACTCCCATTGGGATGTCTCCTTACAGACTTGTGTACGGAAAAGCATGTCATCTACCTGTTGAGTTAGAACACCGTGCATATTGGGCTGTGAAGAAGTTGAATTTTGATCTTGATAAAGCTGGTACCCATAGAAAACTTCAACTCAATGAGTTAGAAGAATTGAGAAATGATGCATATGATAGTGCCAAATTGTACAAACAAAGAATGAAAGTGTTTTACGACTTCACACCTGGCCAAAAAGTTTTATTGTACAACACTCGTTTGCATTTGTTTCCAGGGAAGTTACGTTCTAGATGGTCGGGACCATTCTTGGTACGTGCACTGTCTTTCCCCATGGAGTCTGTAGAAGTTGAAAACCCAGCAACCAAGAACATTTTCAAGGTCAATGGTCAGAGACTGAAACCATTTCTGGAGCATCTTCCACCAGAAGTTGAGACCGTCGACTCGGAAGACCCCATCTATGTGGACTGATCTAGTTCACTTGTGTACATACTTATGGACTAAAAATCCATCATCTTTCCCTTTTCTTTTTCTTTTTGCTCTTTGCTTAGTTTTTATGTGTGCTAACCAAACTTTTTGTCTTGCCCTTTGGTTGTTTGCTTTCAAAGCATTCATCCTCCTTTGGTTTAGCAACATCATTGTACATCCGGTAATCTCTTCCCTTTTCTTTACTCAACATAGTTCTCTTGGTATGTGACTGTTTAAATTCTTATTATCTGTTGACACATTGAGGATAATGTTTGATTTAGGTTTGGGGGTGCATTTGCATATAGAGTTTTTAGTATTTAAAAAAAAAAAAAAAAAAAAAAACTCTTTGTAAATATTTGCATAAAAACCTCCAACTTTTAGAGATTTTAGAGTCACTAGCATGCTTCTAGCTATGTTTACATAGAGAGTCTGACCGAAATAACGTAACTTGGAAGTCTTGGAGAACACAATCGGGTTTCTTAGTTGATTAGAGCGTTAAAGTTGGATTTAACCATACCGGAGGGCGAATTAGGTGCTGTTTAGATATTCGGTAGTAGAATTGTGATCACCCATAGTGGAGACTACCCATTTTACATCAAGCGAGGCACCGACCTTCAGTTTTTGTGACTTTCTAGAAAAGATGTTAGAGTGTGTGTCACCGTACGTCAATTCCGGGTAGGAATGGTGAGATACCCAACTTCGCACCACTTTCAGCACTACTTTTGATCTCTTGAGTGCTAATTTCGTCAATCATGAGGGTGACGTTTAAAGATGAAAACTCCTTCTAAATATCGATTTGCAGTTAGCATCACTCTCTCCCTCTCAATCAACAGATTCATAGAAACACATCGTCGTCAGCAAGCAGAGCATCATCATAATATTTGAAGAAAAGTTGAGATAGTCCAAGGTTTACATGCAACAAAGAAAAGAAAAGAAAATAGGATGAGAATTAATGAAGTTTGTGAAATCAAGACAATACAAGTTGTGAAAAAAAAAATTTGAGTTTTATTGTTATTTTCATTTCATGTGTTAAGTTAAAAAACAAAAAAAAAAAAAAAACAAAAAAAAAAAAAAAAAAAAAAAAAATTATTGTCAAGTTTTTGTGAAGTTCAGAAGTTCGTCATCAACAATTGAAGACCGAAGACCGAAGATTGGAGACGTTTCTATGAATGCTGAGAGAGAGTGATATTAATTGCCGATCGGGTGAGAAGGTAAGTGAGTACTCCCATCCTTGCTAATGGTTGATTTCCTTTCTTAGAGATCATCAGAAAAAGATTCTTTTTGTCCACACTTCTGTGGAGTCTCCAGAAATTATTTCGGAAGGTTATCCTTCTTACCTTCAACGTGTGCAGGATTTCTCTCTTTATTCCTTCCTGCACACATGAGAGACTAAAAAAGCGGTCTTTTTGAGTGCAATTATCATAAAACCCTATTAGTGAGGCAGAAGTCGAGGCTTATGATCACAATCGAACCCGAATTCTTTCATATGGTATGGTTATTTCTCGCTCAGCACTTAAGGATGAGAATGCGTTCTTTGGTAGTTCTAACTTCGTGTTACTAGCATGCGAAACTCTATGTCCTCATAGCTCCTTGGATGCTTGAGACTCTTTACACTCGAAGATTGGAGAAGGTTTTGTGGGTACACCTCTGGTAAACCCTCACGAGACTACAACTCGTCCACTAGGGACACCTAGGGGTTTAAAGGCTTAGTGCATACGCTAAATGCATTCGAGAGACCTGCGACAGGGGTATAGTTAGGATTTCTTAATTTCTTTTTTACTTGAGGACAAGTAAAATTCAGGTTTGGAGGTATTTGATGAGTGCCAAATATTGCATATTTCTACATCTATTTATTGGCATTTAACTCATCTTTTGTGCTCAGAAATCAGATATTATCCCAGATTCTGTATTTTCTTTGTTTTCAAGAATAAATATTTGTACTAATTAATTTTGTGTTTTTAGGAAGTAAATAAAGCTCAGAGAAATTGAGGAGCCAAAAGAGCAGAAAATTGGAGGCAAGAGTCTAAGGAGCAGAAAGCCAAAGCCCGCGCGCGCATCAGTTGCAACCCAACAAGTAGCAACCCATCTACAAGACATGGGCTTGAGCAGTCCAAGACACGGACCATCACCCGGATCCGAACCCGATTCATTTTGAGCCGTGAAGATTTCACCCATATTCATCCAACGCTCGCTCCAGCCTTCACATCATCTCTCGCTGCTCCCGCTCAACACCAAAACAACCCGATTCTCCCTGAGCCGTTCAGATCTCACCCATTCGCATCCAATGCTCGCTCCGCCCCTCCCATCATCACTCGATGTGCCTGCTTCACAACAAAACCCACCTACACCTATACCCTATATCGACCAAAACCATTTTCTCCTCCATCTTCTCTTTCTTCTCCCCCGACCTAATCAGAGAAAACCCATTCTCTTTCTCCTTCACCCATACCAGTTGCAGAGCTCCACCACCTTCACCATCCTTTTTTCCTGACACCAGCCACCAACAGCACAGCCGCACCACCCTCTCCCCCCTACTTGCTCTCTATCTCACTCATAGCTTCTTCCCTAGAAGCTAAGTCTGAGATAGGAAGAACTAGGGTTAGGGTTTCATCACATCAATGGTCAGAGACGAGACAAGGCAGAGAAAGCAGGTTTGGGTCATCGATTAGTGGTTAGTTTGAGTGATTTGTAGAGTATAAATTGTTGTTTTGATGTGAGAGAAAGACAGTCTGTTTTAGGGTTTAGTTTTTAATTCAATTTGAAGTTTGTTTTTAATCTTGCATGATGTGCTAAACCATTTGACTAGGGTGTAGAGCAACCCCTTAAGCTTATATTGAGTTAATTCATGATTCATTTTATGTTCTTGTTGTGAGTATTGTTGTAGGATTATTAACCAATTGTTGAGCAAATTTCCTGTGATTGGTTGTACTGTAAGAAGACAACCAATACTAGGGGATAATTTGTGACTTCAATTGGCAAAATTTCCACCTGAGACCTTCAAGGGAAGGATAAGAACACAAATAGAGTTTGTTTACCTTAGTATAGGATTAAGTGGTGAGTTCAATCACCCTAGTGCCACTCAACCCACTGTTAAAACATCTTTGCTCATCTTTACCTTAGTTTAGAGTCACATCAATTCCAACTCAGTCGTATCGACAACCACAAACAACCCTGACTTGTGTTACACTTCCTTGAAATCAGTTAAGAAGCCTTTAGATCATAAACACATACTCCATTTCTCTGTGGGATCGACCTGTGCTTGCCACGCCTCCAACAGGCGCCGTGCACTTGCAGTTTAACGTAGGAAAACCATCTTTAGAATCCTACCAGTCCAGATGCCCGATTGTTGAGTATTTATTGCTAATCCATGAAATTCAGTGTAACATAATTCATGAAAAGAGACAATAAAATAAGTAGTTATTTATTATCAATTCATAGGATCAGCTGCGGATTCGACCATGAACTCGAAATAATAAAATAGGCATTACCATTACATGGGATCGTGAATTCGACCATAGAATCGGAGTAATAAAATTACCTGTTACCATTTCATGAGATTAGCAGTGAATTCGATCATGAAATCGGAGTAACGAGATAAATTGTTGTTGCCATTCCATGAGATCAAGTCGTAGATTCGATCATGGAATCGGAGCAGCTGTTATTGCCATTCCATGGGATCAGGCCGTGGATTCGACCATGGAATAGGAGCAATTGTTATTGCCATTCCATGGGATCAGGCCGTGGATTCGACCATGGAATAGGAGCAATAATAGATTATTCTGGGAATTCAGTGGTGAATGTCACGGCAGAATTAATCTATGTGCATAGTCAGGAGACGGCTAATCCTGAGGGTGCTCTCAGACACTACGGAGAACACCCGAGTCTATACACGTCGCTCTACATAGTTAGGATCAGTGAGTATCACTGTCCTGAAGGCGTTGTTGCTCTCAATCCGACGGAGAACCGCCCAATCGTTCTTCTATGCGAGAGGTGGGTCACTCTCCGTAGTCGTGGAACAAAGTGAGTATCACCGACGCCCCGAAGGCGTTAAGCCCTCTCAACAAACAATTATGTAGGAGGACCGCCCAATTCTATTATTCTACATAGAGGTCACAATGAAATGTCAGGGATCGAACGCTCATCTAGTGGAGGCTTTTCGAAAGACATATTCATCATGGCTTCGTAAAATATGAATCGTCACATGCCTGAAGCCGTATCGGAAACATGCAGTATCATGATTTTACGGATTTGACCTTTGTTAAAAATCCACCATCAACATTAAGTCCCCTGCTTAGTGAGGGACAGTCATGTTCCGCAGTAAGCATTAGATGGTGATTTTCAGTCGACGAGATCGTGGTTGAACTCAGTCTACAAAGGAAGTTTCAGAATTCTCGATTTGCTCCAATGGTGTCATGTACGAGCAAATGTGCGGTCGAGGATCCTGATAGTGTGATAGAGTGTTATTTTTTGGACGTGGAGAGGTGAAGTGCTGCTGATTTGGTTAGCTAAAAGCCTAGTTTTGATCGATTTAGGATTTTCGGGCCCGAGCCCAAAAAAGAAAACTCGTGTTTTATTAGGTTTTGGAAATAAAATTAATATAATAGGTAAGTAACCCTAAATTTTTTATTATTTGATCAATTGAGCACCTCCATCTCTTCATCACCTTCACGTGTGCAGCAGGGAGGAAAAACAAACTCGCCGGAAAACCAGCGCCGATCACCGTCCGGCCAGTTTCCGACCGGCAACAGGTAAGTTCGAACTTCTTCTTTCTTTTTCTTTTTTTTTGCTGTATGTTCTATGATTCATGAGTTGTTCACAAAACAAAAAATCTCTTAGTTGCAAGCATGCGTAGGATTTATGAAGAATTTTAGAAAACGTATGGATGCCCGTCTTTTCGTTAGTTTAGGAAACGAACAAAAATCCCTAATATGGAAGAGATACATAAAATTTTGCATGGACTTGACATGGTTGCAGTAGTAAAAGTTTTGTTTATTAGGTTTCATGAAAACCCAAGTTTGTTTTCAAAGCATGAATTTTGTAAATACTTTTAAGAACGTAGGATTATTCGTAATAAAAGTAGTAAATAATAATCCTTAGGGTTAAAGGAAATTTTGAAAAGACCTGGAGTTCATGATGAAGTTTATTTGTAAACTTTTTTTAAAAAAAAAAAAATTGTTTGGAACATGTGGACTTTTACAAAAATAGAAAAAGACTATGGTTTCGTAGACGAATGCTCGTTTGAGCAAAAAAAGTGTTTTTTTTTTTTTTTTTTTTACGTGAGTTATTAACTCACAATTTATTTATTTTAAAAAAAAAAGGTGCGTGACTTATTCACGCTTTATTAAATATACATCAAGTTTTGATTTATGAAAAATTGTTGAAAGCAAACAATTTATGAGTTGATGAATTCGTAGTGCATGTGGAAGTTTGGTGATTTTATAGTGTATGTATACGTAAAAATCAGCGAATATTCACATGGAAGGTTGAGTGAATTATTCATAGTTTCATGAAAAGTCAGTGTTGACTCTTGAATAATATGTTTTATGCTCGACTTTGCAGGTTTGAAAAAACGAACAAGTCCTGGGGTTTTACGTTGTTATCACTAAGTTCGTGAAATCGTAAATAGGTAAGAGTTCAGGATTACCAATTTTGCAGACGCTGATTGTGAGCATCGTAATTGTTTGATTGCTTTAATTCCATTGTACTGATGAAATTCGCGTGGAATGTTGCAGCTGTTTGGCAGAGATGACTCGATTCCGTAATGATGCTGAAAGCGACGTTTCCAGAGAAGACACTTCTAGAGATGGTGACTTCTCCATGGATGACGATTCTGGAACTTCTCAGAGGAATGAGGAAATTCCCAAACCCAAGAACATTCCAAACATCGAAGACAGATTCTTTGAATATTTGTATAGGCCTGAAAAACGTCCTTTAGGTTCTTCATTTCGGTTGCTCATAAATCCCAGGACTACTGCTTAGACTAAGTTGGTTTCTCCTCTAGCAATAATTCAGTTATGTTTGGAGGGGAAACATTATTCAGCTTCTCATGTGGAACTCAAACTTTCTCGGAAGCCGTTGACGCATTTTTCTGGATGGGCAAGGCATATGTTAGGCTACAACCGTGTGAGGACTTTGCTGGATAGTACGCAGGTGACGCGATCTATTCAAGCTGCTGGAGATTTGATCATTAATCATGATATACCAGGTATCGTGGCTTTGCTTGCTCGTTGGTGTATTCCTACTCATACCTTCATATGCAGATGGGGAGAGTTCACGATTACTTTAGAAGATGTGGTCGCTTTGTTGCATCTTCCAGTCGTCGGAAATTTCCATGGAGAACTCTCGACAGAGGAGAAGCTGATATCTCGTACTTTGGAAACTAAGATGCACGAGTTTAACGAGTCTCCTAAATTTTTCTATGCTCAATGGTTGAGATACCGGTGGCCGAGAGATGGAATTCCTAAAGAACCTATTGATAGTACTCTGTCCATTGCTGCTTTCTTGTGCTTGTGGCTTTCCAGAGATGTTCTCGAGGACAGTGGACATTTGTTGGCCGTTGGTGATACCCTTCGCCATTAGGATGGCCAAAGATGAGAAACTTTTGATTGGTAGCTTGTTTTTAGGTTCACTGTTTGCCAACTTGGATTCTTTGGTTATTGATTCCAGTGTCTCTAACGGTTTCATGAAAATTGAGACATATGCTAATACCATGTTCCTCCAAGCTCTGATGTGGGAGCATCTTGATAAGTATGCTCCGATTCCCCGTAGTATTTTGCAAGGGCCCAATGTCGACACTCGCCATGCTTTTCTCTAGAAAGACAATGCCAGGATCATGAGGTGGTCTACAAAGCAGCTTCAATACAAGATATGTATCAATGATATTCTGGATATTGAATCCGAGTTCAATTTTTGCCCTTGGGTGTCGGTCCCTGATCTCTTCTCACAATTGATCACCTTCAACACTGCTGAAAAAAATATCACACTGAAGACTGGTGCTGATGTGAATGATGGAGAGAGATCCTTTATATTAAGTTGCACTCCTGGCCACCTAGTATCAGTAATGCATGGAGAATTCAGAGTAGAGGAATACAATATTGACAGGGCATCTCGGCAAATGGGCGTCGAATAATGTATCCCAGGTTACCGAATGAACAAACCATCAGTTGAGTATTTGAAGGCCAATCTGGATTGCACTCACGTGGAGGGGAATGAGTATTTATCCCCATGATCTGATCGTGCTAGTTTCGTGACTCCGAGTTACATAAACTTATGGCGTCAGCAACTTGAGCGTCTGTATGCTTTCGTGATGGATGTTAAGTTCCCAGTGCAAGATTTTCCTTCTCTTGACTCCATTAATACTCGACCAAGACTAAAGTACCTTTCTCGTGGTGACAATAGGAAAACATCCCCGGAATGCGCACAGGTATGCCTCTTTTCTTCACGATTGGTGAGAGTAAGATAGACGTATTTTTAATCATTCGTTGATTTTGTGTAGGATGGTCGTGCTGTGAGGCCTCGAATATGTGTAAACTTCTTAGACCTTCAAGAAAGTCCCCAGGGTGGATAAGGAAGGATTAAAACAACTCATAGAATGATACCGAATAAAGTGCAGTCCCCTGCCGTTTCTTTGGTAAGTTGTTAGCATTCCCATTATCGTTGCGGCTTTCTTGTCCATATAATCAGGATCTTAGAAAAGTATTACTAATTCATTTCAGAATTTTGCTCCATCGGTTATTGACAGTCTTCATCTTTCCTCTATACGAAACAACTCAGGAATCCAGCGTTGATGGATAGGTTGATGTGAGTATCCCTTCGTGTAAGTGATTTCGGCATATCTTTGAATGAAATAATGATGATTATTATTGCTGGATCCAGTAGGAGATTGTTGTGGAAAGCCAACACGGTCATGATATCCATTCGTCTTCGAATAGTAGTGGGAAAGAGAATTCTCCAGAATCGTGACTGAATGGAAATAATGGTGCTCCTCATGTGGATGCCGACCTTGTTAACCCTTCGCATGGATTGGAGATTCCCAAAGTAAGTATCCACTTTGTGCCATATTCATAGAAGTGTAGGATTGCTGATTTGTGAATGGATGAATGAGAATCCCAATGAATATACAAGAAATTTTGCCGAAATACGTCATCAGAAAAATCCAGACCCCAGTTTTTAGTGAAAATGATGTAGAATCTTCGTTCGAAGTCGTATTTTCGCGATATGCATATGTATCTTCAAGCCCGGAAAATTTCCAAGCTTTTTCAAAGAAGCTTTTTGAGTTTTGAGCATGTTTAGGGCCTGAAAAGGCGAAACAGTAAGCTTCCAGGAGACTTTCAGAACTTTTTCAGATTGCGTGTTGCTCAATGTTTCGGCCACATCTCCTTGCTCGCTTCTTCAATTGCTTTGAGTTTTTAATATGTTGTAGATGACATCCATACGAAGAGAATAGTATATGACCCAACCTTACATTCTTTACCAATTGTTCCTAGTACGTCGTCTTATATAGAGTATTATAAAATTTTCCTGATGGACTAATTGAAAAGCGTGTCTTATAACTTTTATGCTATTTGATCATGTCTTGGACGTATAGTAGAGAACTTAGATAATGTTAGCTCACTTAAATGCTGGACTTTATGATTGTGTTGAGTTTTCATGCTTGGACCGCTCTAATCCCGTGTAATTTTCTTATTAGGTGCCAAATGCCGAAGCTGAGAATAATGAGACCAATAATGATGATTCGAGCAATCTTGGCGTTGTTGATAGTGAGACAACCATCTATGAACTTCAAGGCCATGAGATGGTTATTGCTGATATTTTTGAGGCAATTGAAACACCAACGGTGATTGCTTCAGGAACAGAAGATGTTGTGCCTATGATTGTTGAAGTTGTTCCTGAGATTGAGAACCGTATAATGGTGCATGAATACTCTACTGCAGGGGTTGTTTGTGAGCCTTAATTTGGTGCTTCACTCCCATATCATGTATTTTTTGGTGGATTCAGCGTCCCCACAGGGTATGCCAGCATGTATGAGAAGTTGTGGACGATGTATGGCCATATCGTCGTTTCAAGAGATCCTGAACGTAGCTACTTCTTGACCATGCAATTAGGAAACATATTGTGTGTTATAGATGATATCCGTACCAATCCCAGAAGTATTGTTACTCGATATGTACTCTTTGATTGGGAGTACAACTTGGAGAATTCTGAGAGACTTGGCTTTAATCTGAAGTAGCTTCGTCAGAAGATCAACACCATCTAGGATGCGGTAGTGAAGAATATACCTTTTACCAGTGATGCTGTGGTGGAGAAAATGGCTAAGATTGCTGAGTTGACTCAAAAGCTGGAGTTGGAGAAAGCAGCTTTGCAAGTCTTGGAGGATGCTGAGAAGCAGAAATCGTACTTTGATGGCTTTCTTTAGTCTTCTTTCCATAATTTCTTGAATTTTGAACTTCTGCGAGATGTGAGATTTTGGTTTTGAATTTCTGGATTGAATTTATGAGTGAGTCAAGATTTTCTTTTGGATTTTGGATTTGATAGAGATTTTTCTTAAATAAAGAACTTTAATAGATTGCTGAATTCAAATACTGAATGCAAGTATTGCAAACGTTTTGGAGGTATTGAAATACATGTAAAGAAAATCCTAAAATACAAATGTAAAATGTCTTGAACGTTTGTCTTGGGCATGAAGTACTCAACGTTGAATGCTTTATGCGTTGAAAATCTTGAGCCAATTCTCATGGATCACTGGTACACTCGTCTTGCCTTTCATGCTAGCCAATTTGTAATATCCTCCAGCGGCCGACTTAGCAATCATGAAAGGCCCCTCCCAGTTAGAACTCTTCGCAGAACGCGAATTGCGCCTAGTTGCCTTAAGAACCAAATCTCCTTCATGAAATTTGTTAGGCTTGGTTGCCCGTGCCTTGAATATCTTCTGCTGGTTTGAAATTCCTCGTGAATTCTACGTTGGTGGAGCTTTCCAATTCTGCGGCACATATGGACACTCGTGCAAGGGAAGACATTTAGGATACTGATTGTGGAACTCGGTCATTATTCTGTCAATGACCGTGTTGGTGAGATGCTGAATTTTGAGGGGTTTGTCATCCAGCCACTTGGTGAAGTATCCCTGAGGTGAGACTAACCACTTATAACGTTTGGTGACTGTCGAGTCATGAGCAAGATTAAGTCCCCTGACCAGAGTAGCGTATTTGAAAGTTGGTAATATAAATGCATGAGCGGGAATGAGACTTGCTTGAGTGCGGAACCTTTTGACAAATTCATGTGCGCTTTCTTCAGGTTTTTGTGTGAGTTCCATCAAGGTTTCGACTTTTCCCAAATGTCCAAACGGTGGAGAGCCTTTCATCTCTTCTGAACTGGAGCTTTCCTCGACAGAGAAATGTGCCATCGAAGCAGATGTTGCAGTGACCTTTCCATCATGAATCCATGCTCGTCCAAGAACCATATCATATCCTGGATCTTCTCTAATTATGAAAACTTGGTTTCAGTCCAAGTTGAGTTAGTTTTCACCTTGAGAATGATGTAACCGTAAGCATCCCTGGAGATTCCTTCATGATCTTTGATTGAGACAGGAGTGTGAGTTGCTTCTTGACGAGTGATACCAGCAGCCCTAAGAGTCTTCAGAGGGATGATGTTAACAGCGGTGCCAACATCGACTAACGCTCGCTTGAATTTATTTCCCTTGAGGTGGATTGTGGTGAGAAGTCTGTAGTTGCAGGAAATCCTACACTACACCCCTCACCATATCTTGATAATAATTTCTAGATCTAAACATATTAATCATCTAAATCTCAAAATATAAGTGCTAGAAATTTAAATTGACACATAAGATTTTTTACATGGTTCGATCAATGTGATCTACCTCCATGGTTCTTCACTATGATTGTTGAGATTACATAATAATTACATTTAGAATCTCCATTAATGGATATTTTGTAGAGCTCTAGATCTAATTATTTGGGGAAGAAGATGATAAAGAAAATAAATCTTTCTCTAAAAATACCTCTCTCCTAAAAAATATCTCTCTCTACCAAAAGTGTCCCCCTTTCTCTCTCCTGCTCTCCTCTTTATATAGGTGTTTACATAGTGGGTGATAGCTATGTTGTCCCTTATTTTCGGATCTAGCTTGCGGCAATATCGCAAGAGCTTTAATTTTAATCTTCGCAAACACTCTAAACTTCGCAGGATCATCACGTTTTCTCTGTTTTACGCCATCGTCATCACATACGTCATTCTTCAAATCAACCTCGACACTCCCAATGTGTTGTAGATGAAAACTTTCAAATAAATCCTTGGCGATATTCTGATCCTACATCTTGCCTCTTTTTTCTTGAATATTGCTTGAAGAGCGATCTTTAAGAAAAAATCCGTTGTTGTAGTAATGAAGGAACGAGCGAAAGAATACTTTTCTTGAGAAGTACGTACTTGCCTCTATTCTTTTGCGAAGTTCCGAAGCTTTGCGAAATAAATAAGAAGTATAAACTCTTGAAGTACGCGAAGTATGAAGTATCCTTGAAGTATAAGAAGTATGAACTATCCTCGAAGAAGTATATGAAGTACTTAATCCTCTAAATATAATAAGTATTGCAAATCCATCATGTGAAACTCTCGTTCCATATTTTTTGTCTCATGCTATACTCTATTCTTTTGCGAAGTTCTGAAGCTTTGCGAAGTGAATAAGAAGTATTATCTCTTGAAGTATGCAAAGTATGAAGTATATTTTGAGAAGTATAAGAAGTATCTGTCCTTGATTGCGAATAAGAAGTATTGCGAACTAATCATGCGAAATTAGAAGTATGAAATATTAGAAGTATTAATCCTTGGAATATAAGAAGTATTTATCCTTTAACGAGAGTAGCAAGTATTGCCTCTATTCATGCGAAATCATTACTCCATTTTTGGTGATGATTCTTGTCGTTCATTGGTGAACATCTTCTTCGGAAATGATTCTTGCCGAGAAGATAAAGAACATTAAATATTTTCTTGGTTATCCATAGTTGCCTCTGTTCTTTATCTATGAGGGTAGAGTCCTTAAGAAAATGTTAAATGAGCGAGTTGTTTCTTCATTCTTATCTTGCCTCTGTCTCATGCTTCGCGCTAATATAATCTCTTCAAGTTGTTTATAAGTGTGTGAAATAATTGAGCGAAATAATCACATCTTGCGAAATAATCACATTCTGCGAAATTCTGAAGAATCCTGCGAAATTCTGAATAACTCTGCGAAGTTTTGTAAAATACTTGTGCGAATATAATATTTATGTAATGATTATGTTATGAAATGTGTATGCATGTTTATGCCATGAAATGCTTATGTAATGATTATGTTATGAAATGAGCTAAGTAACACAAACATTAGCTATACATTGCAGTAGATAAACATTCTCATCATACAAGCATCATACTCGCATCATGAAAGCATCGCATAAGCATTTCATGGCATAAACATCCCATACACATTTCATAACATGATCATTACATAAATATTATATTCGCACAAGTATTTTACAAAACTTCGCAGAGTTATTCAGAATTTCGCAGGATTCTTCAGAATTTCGCAGAATGTGATTATTTCGCAAGATGTGATTATTTCGCTCAATTATTTCACACACTTATAAACAACTTGAAGAGATTATATTAGCGCGAAGCATGAGACAGAGGCAAGATAAGAATGAAGAAACAACTCGCTCATTCAACATTTTCTTAAGGACTCTACCCTCATAGATAAAGAACAGAGGCAACTATGGATAACCAAGAAAATATTTAATGTTCTTTATCTTCTCGGCAAGAATCATTTCCAAAGAAGATGTTCACCAATGAACGACAAGAATCATCACCAAAAATGGAGTAATGATTTCGCATGAATAGAGGCAATACTTGCTACTCTCGTTAAAGGATAAATACTTCTTATATTCCGAGGATTAATACTTCTAATATTTCATACTTCTAATTTCGCATGATTAGTTCGCAATACTTCTTATTCGCAATCAAGGACGGATACTTCTTATACTTCTCAAAATATACTTCATACTTTGCATACTTCAAGAGATAATACTTCTTATTCACTTCGCAAAGCTTCAGAACTTCGCAAAAGAATAGAGTATAGCATGAGACAAAAAACATGGAACGAGAGTTTCACATGATGGATTTGCAATACTTATTATATTTAGAGGATTAAGTACTTCATATACTTCTTCGAGGATACTTCATACTTCTTATACTTCAAGGATACTTCATACTTCGCGTACTTCAAGAGTTTATACTTCTTATTTATTTCGCAAAGCTTCGGAACTTCGCAAAAGAATAGAGGCAAGTACGTACTTCTCAAGAAAAGTATTCTTTCGCTCGTTCCTTCATTACTACAACAACGGATTTTTTCTTAAAGATCGCTCTTCAAGCAATATTCAAGAAAAAAGAGGCAAGATGTAGGATCAGAATATCGCGGAAGGATTTATTTTATGAAAGTTTTCATCTACAACACATTGCGAGTGTCGAGGTTGATTTGAAGAATGACGTAATGATGACGATGGCGTAAAAACAGGAGAAAACGTGATGATCCTGCGAAGTTTAGAGTGTTTGCGAAGATTAAAATTAAAGCTCTTGCGATATTGCCGCAAGCTAGATCCGAAAATAAGGGACAACATAGCTGTCACCCACTATGTAAACACCTATATAAAGAGGAGAGCAGGAGAGAGAAAGGGGGACACTTTTGGTAGGAGAGAGATATTTTTTAGGAGAGAGATATTTTTAGAGAAAGATTTATTTTCTTTATCATCTTCTTCCCCAAATAATTAGATCTAGAGCTCTACAAAATATCCATTAATGGAGATTCTAAATGTAATTATTATGTAATCTCAACAATCATAGTGAAGAACCATGGAGGTAGATCACATTGATCGAACCATGTAAAAAATCTTATGTGTCAATTTAAATTTCTAGCACTTATATTTTGAGATTTAGATGATTAATATGTTTAGATCTAGAAATTATTATCAAGATATGGTATGGGGTGTAGTGTAGTGTAGGATTTCCTGCAACTACAAAGTCCCCAGTCGTACATCTCCTTGTCCGTTACTGGAGGTTCAGGACGTATCTCCTGGATGTCTAATCGTTTCCCAGATATAATGTGGTTTAACGCAGCAAACATATCATTTCTTTGAGCTTTTGATAAGTATAGTAACTCACAGACATGCTCAATCAGGGATTAAACTGCTTCCTTGACCTATTTGCTCGGAGAGTGTGAATGTTCGACCGGGAGAGGATTTTTGTGCACTCCTTGAGTCCTCAGTTCTCCCGAGTCAACTTTTTCTTTGAATATACGCTTCAGGATTCTGCAATCACTTGTCGGATGACTGACATACCTATGGAAATGACAGTAGCGTGCATTTTCCATCTATTCCTCAGTCGGTTCCTTTTTGACAGTAGGCAATTTGATTGCACCGTCTTGGATCCAAACCTCCAATAGTTCGATCACTTCTTCAATATAAAAGGGGAAGTGAGGTGCATCTTGATCACTCTGTTGATGTTGAGTAGGCGATTGTGCATTCCTGGCTTGACTATCTTTCCTTGGTGCTTTTGAGGGATTGGAGGCTGGAGCATTCTTACGTGGCTGAGCTTCATCTTTTCTTTTGCTCCCTTCAGCAATATTCATGGAGATTTCGACGTTGTACTGCTTGTTGATTAGACGCCTGGAATTGTTGCTCCGAGTGTCTTTCGATTCCTCTACTTTGACAGTTTTCGTTCTTTCTAGCAAGGCGGGAGTGGTAGTTGCTGATCGCTTGGCCGCTTCATGAAGTTCTGAGAAGGTCTGAAAACGAAGATTTTCCAGCAAAGCTCTGTAAACTGGGATCATCCCATTGATGCACAAATCTACCAGTTGTTGTTCATTGACATTTGGATCGTGACAATCCAGAGCCTGAAGTATGAACCTCTTTACGTAGTCGTTCAGATGTTCATTATTATTCTGAGACATCCTTCCCAAGTCGGATAGAGTAACTTGCTCAGAGACAAAGAAGTATTTCCTGTAGAAAGCATTAATCATTTCTCCCCAATTGGATATGTTCCCTGGTGCGATGTTGTTGTACCAAGTATATGCTCGGCCGGTCAGAGACTTTGAGAACTCCTTCAAACGCACAACATGGTTATGTTCATGCTCTCCCAATGCTTCCAGGAATTGAGAGACGTGTTCTCGAGCATTCCCCGTTCCGTTGTAGAGTGTGAACGTTGGAGAAGTGTAGCCCTTTGGAAGAGGGATTCTTTGCGTAGCAGCGGGATATGGAGGCTGATGACGGTGCACGGATGGTATATGTCCCTTTCCTCGATTCTCCATAAAATGTTCCAGATCTTCACGGGTGATGAAACTGGCAGGTTCAGGTTCTGCAGCTTTGTGGGTTTCATCGTCGTCTGGGACTGGAATAACTTCAGGATCCGTAGTTGGAGATGTTTTCTTGTCTTTTCCCTCCTCCTGAGTTTTATCTGACATCTTGTCAGTGAGAGTTTTGAGGTAGTTACATAGCTCCTTCTGAGTAGCAGCCATATCAGTTTGATTCTTGGCGAGAACTTCCTGAACCTTCATGAGATCAGCGATAGTAGGTGGATTTTCTCTGATCTCTTCGGGAGACCGACCGAAAAGAGGATGGTTGCCGACGTTGGTTTGAGGAGGAGTGGTATCAATAGCACCGGTGTTGGAAGCAGTAGTAGTTTCTGGAGTACTACCGCTGTTGCTAGTGCTAGCATTGTTTGGGTTAGGATTGGTAACTGAACCTGACCTAAGATCAACCATTTTGTAAAAATGAGAGATTGCAACCGAGAGATTAATCTCCCACTGTGGTCGCCAATCTGTGGATGGGGAAAAAAGGTTTGTCGGTTTTTTGAAAGTGGAGAGACGAGCGTGTTGTCGAGACTCCTCGACCGGGCGAAATGTTAATCCTCACATAGATGCACCGCTGCAAATGGGGTGCTTAGATTCGGGAAATCAATCTGTATGACTCCGGCCTAAACCAAGACAATGGCCGTTCCAGAGTCAATTCGGCCGCAAAGAGGGAGATGGGTTTATCTGTAGGAGGGAAGCTGAGGATTGTGTGGGATCAGTGATGATCAAGGATTGTGGGTGTGTTGAAGGTTTCTGCAATATTTCCGAACTGCTGAAGTTGAGTTATGTGAATAAGTTTGTATCGAGTTGTTGACGGATAATGATAATGATAATGCTGATGGTGATATTGTCCTCGATTTAGACTTATTTATATTGCAATAATGATGAACCACTGATCCCTGTAAGTGTGACGGTTTCTTGAGTGAAAGAGTCGGAAAGTGGGAGATTGTGGTAAAGTCAGTTTCATGTCGTGTGGAGACTTGACTCATCGTGCACCCACTACTTTGCTAACTCCTTCAACCGTTGACACAACTTACGCACATTTCTCGTCGTGGATGAATCCACATGCTGTAGGCCGCCAGACCAAAACCCTAGTTGTTATCCCCCAATTTGACGTGATTGATGTCTCACGAATCGTGGAATCTGCATGACAGATGTGTATTTAGTTGTTAGTAGTTGACTGATTAGGCAATGAGCCTAGGTTTTGCTGAATCGAGCATGTTTGACAAATGCTCAGTGATTCATGAACATTAATGTTGCTTGTCTGAGCAAATGTTGTAAATTCAACAAGTTGTTGAATATTGATGAGTTACTGAATATTTGATAATTGGGTCAATATTCTAGCAACTGAGCAAGTATTGCTTAATTCGACGAATTACTGAATATTCGAGAATTTGACGTGCAATTGAGCAAGTATTGCTCAATTCGACAAATTACTGATAAATTAATAATTTGACGTGCAATCGAGCAAGTATTGCTCCATTCAACAAATTACTGATAGGTTACTAAATATTTATAGCTGGATCAATATTTGAGCAAATGTTGCTCAATTCGACGAAATATTTATTGGTGACGTAACCCAAAAATATTAAAATATTGGTAGACTACCAAACATTATATGATTAATCCGTGGATCAATATATAAATTTATTTAGTGTTTGAACTTGCTCAGAATAATGATTTGTTGAGCGTTTGTTCGAAAACCCTAATTGTGATGGATTGCTCATTATTCGACGAATTGATGAAAATAGGTCATGAGCCGAGGAGGGATCGATCACATGAGCCCATGGACGTCCATGTGATGCTCGATTTCTCGAGTGAGCGTACACTAGGGTCCTCAGTTGGAGAGTTGGTGAAAGAATGATGATTAAATGTTGGTTTCATCATTTATTGAATTACTGCTGGGTTCAACATTAGGCAAAAACCTAAGTATGAAAGATAGGGGACCAACCAAGAGAGCATGGGTCCGGCTCTTGGTGGTCACAGGACCAGCTGTTGTCTGTTTGAGCAATCTCCAGGTTGGTTGGAGAGAGTTTGGGCCCAATACAAGCAATTCAGCAAATTAGGTCAGAATTATGAAAACATGTGGGACCGGCTTTGTGCAAGCCCTAGGAATAACCCTGGTCGGTCATTAAGGCATGAACGTGTTGCCATGGTGACCATGTCTCCGTACTGAGAGTTTCGGTATTTTCTGATGTGCGTTCGAGCAACATTGTGAATTTTCAGAAAAGTTTTATCTTGACTGAAATTCTTGATTTTGTTGGAATGAGCATGTATGCTCAATTGATCAATATTATATAAATATTAAAATAAGAATATTTTAACATTTAAAATTCTCGTGAGAGGCTAGCCGGTCACGTGACCATGTTGGCTCTTGAATTTTCATGATTTGAGCAAAATTTGAGAAATTATGAAAAAATCATGATTTTTGCTCAAACCAAGGAGTTTCATGAATTTGAGGAAAATAATAATTATAAAAGACTAGGGATTGCAGGGTGTGGGACCGGCCACGGCTAGGGCATGGCCGTCCGGCCATGTTGCCCGGTCCCCACTCCTTTCCCTATTTTATAATATTATTTTTCATGAATCCGTGATGTTATGGAAAATCCATGGGTTTTTGTTGAAACAGAGGAGTTTCATGAGTTTAGGAAATAATAATTATAAAAAGCTAGGGATTGTGAGGTGTGGGACCGGCCATGGCTTGGGCATGGCCGGCCGGCTATGTTGCTCGGTCCCGCACACCTTTCCCTATTTTATAATATTATTTCATGAATCCATGAAGTTATGGAGAATCCATGAATTTTGTTGAAACCAAGGAGTTTCATGAAATTGGGGAATGATTATTATAATAGGCTAAGGATTATAAGGTGTGGGACCGGCCACGGCTAGGGCATGGCCGGTCGGCTATGTTGCCCGGTCCCACACACTTTTCCTTATTTTATAATATTAATATTTTTTCATGAATCCATGAAGTTATGAAGAGTTCATGAATTTTGCAAAAACAAGGAAAGTTGCTAAAATCAAGGAGTTTTTCATGAGTTCATGAAAATAACAAAATAGGGTAAAATAATGAAAGAAGCATGGGACCGGCCACGGCTAGGGCATGGCCGGCCGGCCGGTGGGCCCGACCCCTGGGCGCTCCTTATTATTATTTATTGTTTTCTCTTGTTTTGCGTAGGATTCCTCATCTATTCATGTTTTTGGATGCTCGTTCGTGTATCCGGGTGCTCAGTCGTGCATCATTGTCGAGTACACTTACACCATTTTTCGTGGGGCTTACTTAGGGATGGTCCAGATGCCCGGTTGTTGAGTATTTATTGCTAATCCATGAAATTCAGTGTAACATAATTCATGAAATGAGACAATAAAATAAGTAGTTATTTATTATCAATTCATAGGATCAGCTGCGGATTCGACCATGAACTCGGAATAATAAAATAGGCATTACCATTCCATGGGATCGTGAATTCGACCATAGAATCATGAGATTAGCAGTGAATTCGATCATGAAATCGGAGTAACGAGATAAATTGTTGTTGCCATTCCATTAGATCAAGTCGTAGATTCGATCATGGAATCGGAGCAGCTGTTATTGCCATTCCATGGGATCAGGCCGTGGATTCGACCATGGAATAGGAGCAATTGTTATTGCCATTCCATGGGATCAGGCCGTGGATTCTACCATGGAATAGGAGCAATAATAGATTATTCTAGGAATTCAGTGGTGAATGTCACGGCAGAATTAATCTATGTGCATAGTCATGAGACGGCTAATCCTTAGGGTGCTCTCAGACACTACGGAGAACACCCGAGTCTATACACGTCGCTCTACATAGTCAGGATCAGTGAGTATCACTGTCCTGAAGGCGTTGTTGCTCTCAGTCTGACGGAGAACCGCCCAATCGTTCTTCTATGCAGAGGTGGGTCACTTTCCTGTAGTCAGGGAACAGTGAGTATCACCGACGTCCTGAAGGCGTTAAGCCCTCTCAACAAACAATTATGTAGGAGGACCGCCCAATTCTATTATTCTACATAGAGGTCACAATGAAATATCAGGGATCGAACGCTCAGCTAGTGGAGGCTTTTCGAAAGACATATTCATCATGGCTTCGTAAAATATGAATCGTCACATGCCTGAAGCCGTATCAGAAAAATGCAGTATCATGATTTTACAGATTTGACCTTTGTTGAAAATCCACCATCAACATCTATGAAATTCACTGTGAATATTTTTCTTGTGGACCTTTTGGTAACCAAATAGACCTCCCCAATCACACTAGGTTGGACATCAAATTTATCACTAATAAGAAGCATTTTTTTGAGAAGATTCTTAGCTTTAGGAACCAATTCTCCAGCTTTCCACTTTGTAGATTGTTCCCTCCTCTTAGAGAACATTCTCATCAACAACTCTCCATACAGCATGCCAAGCATGACTATAGGTTTGTCTTTAATTTCATCAAATACTGCAGGGGCATCTGGATCTTTAACTGGGTTACACTCATCTTCAGACTCATTCTCTAGATGAACAATGTCCTCATCTTCAGACTCATTCACATCATTGTCCACAGTGCTACCTTGTGTTGCATTGTGAGCAGTGCTTCCTTGTATTATATTAAACCAGTAATCATGATTAAAAGTCTCTTGACTTGGTTGACTGCTACCTTGTGCTGTAATGGTACCATTTCCACCACCTTGACTCTCCACTTCATTCAACAAATCCACAAAACATAATTTCCTTGATGTACCTCCTTGTTGATGTGAGTTTTGCACTTCAGAAGAGTCTTGAAACCTTGGTGACCTCCTAGGTGGCTTTGGCTTTTCCTTAGACACTGGCTTCTTATTTGTCTTCCAAATCTTCTTAGGAGTCTCATGAATGTTGGTGGTTCCACATTTAAAAACTCATCATCTCCAAAATCAGAATTCAGTATATAAAGAGTAAGACATATACAATCTCTATCATCAGCCACAACTAATTCCCAAAACTTGTAAAAGTCATCATCTGTCATCAAACTTTGAGGCAAACTTGGCTTAACCATCCAAACTAAGTCAACAATTTCATTCTCAGCCAGACCTAACCTTACACGCAATATCTTCTCAAACGTCTTCAAATCATATTTATCAATGTCCATGTGAGGGAATTCCAGTGTCAGTTTACTCATATCAACATACACACTAATGTTTCTATATGGATAATGGACATGTCCACTGCAACAGAACAAATATACAAGAATTAGTCTACTTCAAATTTCAGCAACAATTTAAACCTTAATTACAGAAATTGAACAATTCATATACCAATTTAAACCCTAATTCTAGAAATGAAACCCATGTCCAGAAAATCCCCAATTTGAAACCTGGCGAGATTGGGGTATACCCAGATTAATTGGGGTATACCCATTTTATTCCCATCCAAACTAGTGTGCTAAAGGGTGTCTAAAAGGTGTTAAAAGACCAAATTGCCCCCCAAAAAAACCACGCAGACCAAAAATTCGTCCAAAAAAATTTTACAATCTTTTTCCAAAACTCTAACTATGAAACCAAATCAGGAAAAAAAAAAATCAAATTTGGATTATACGGTTTTTGAGATTGGGTATGATTTTGTACCCAATCTCAAATCCCGTATGATCCAAATTTTTATCAACAGTCGGCATGGTTTCTTTTTGCCGACCTTGCCGACTTGTATTAGTCGGCATGTTCCTAGGTTGAATATTGTGCCGACTTTTCATCTCTGAAATTTGCATTTACAAGGTCGACACGGTATTCATCCTTATACCTTGCCGAGTATAGTTTAGTCGGCAGGTTATGAAATTAATACCTTGCCGACTAACCATGCATTTGTAACACCTTTCTCTGTATGTCAACAATCCTATAGTCAACAAGGTATTTTTTTTGTCGACCTTGCCGACTATAAGGTAGCCGGCAAGGTAAAAAATCAATAAGATGCCGACTAGTGAAACATTTACAACAGTAACTTGTGTGTCAAAAATAATAAAGTCGGCATCTTCTTCATTCACCGACCTTGCCGGCAGGATATAGTCTGCATGTTATTCATCCGTAGACCTTGCCGGCCAGATATAGTCGACATGTTCTTCATTCGTCGACCCTGCCGACTTTTCATAGTTTCAGAGATGAAAGTGTCGATTTCTTCTTTAATTTTGAGTATGATTTCACACACCAGCTTTGCAATCCCCTTTTTAGAAGTGTTTGGGTAGTATGTTTTCATTTCCGTTGCAAAAAAAATTCTCAAAACAAATTTTGTTCATCAAAAATCTTCCCACATGGGTTCAATCAAAAACAAAATTTGATAACTTAAATTCATAAGTTTTAATCTACTTAATTAATTTATCTAAACTCAATTAATTAACCTAATCAGAATTTTTAGTGTTAATTAAACAAGGGTATATTAGCCATTTAGAAAATACAAGGTTAAGGGGTAGCTTGTTGTACTTCAAAATGACTCGGCTTTTGTCTTATTAGGTATACCCCAATTAATTTGGGTATACCCCAATCAAGCCAGGATTTGAAACCCTAACAGAAAAAATTCCAAAAACAAATACCTAATTACATAAAATCATCAAATTAAAACCGTAAACACTTACAAAATTGGACAACATATGTAAGAACAAAACTGGATAATATTGTTTTTTCTTCGGGATTATTAAGTTTTGTTTTTAAACAAAAAAACAAAAAAAAAAAATCAAAAAATAACTATTCACAGTACCCATCATGGATTCGATTCCCTATTCAAACATATAAAAACAAAGGAACAATTCTAAACAAAAGAACAATTCTAATCAAATAAAAATTCGGGTTTATCGATCTTACCTTTTTGAAACTGCTGACTTCTGTTTTTTCTTCTTCATCTTCACGGTAAGATAGGAAACGAGATGTTTATAAAAAGAACCATAACTATCAAACAAGTTTCTCCTCTGAATCATAAGTTCTTCAGAGACAGTTTTTTCAGAGAGAGTGTGGCGGAGAAAACGAAAGTGAAGAAGATAAGAAAACAAAACCCTAACATGTTTTCTTTTGTTAATTGATTTCATTCACACGTGTTCTTGATTCACATGTGTTCTTCATTAACACGTGTTCGCCTGTGATGCATTTGATCTTTAGCCGTCAATTAATAATACAATACGCGTGGACGGCTACAGATGAATGAAATATTAGCCGTCGATTGAGAGAACACGTGGAGGGTAGGAGATTAACTCAACCATTTCTAGCCAAAGGTTACATTTGTAATTACGCCCACCAATTTCTCATCTCGTTTGACGATAAATTGACAAAGTAAACGGTATTTTACCAAAATGGTGGGTCCGGACGGAATTGATAACGGCATGGTTATTAAATTAATTTTGAAAAAAAAACATGGGCATTTTCTTAAATGCATTTTCCCACATGGGCACTTTATTAAAAATCCCTATAATAAAACCTTAATAAAAGGCATCAGAAATAAAAGGCATCCAATTGTGGCGTGCACCCTAGTTCGCATAATAGCAAGAGGCAAAAATAAGACCTAACGCGCGTCATAATTGGGGAAAACCCTGAGAAATTAGCATGACTCAGGTGAAAGCTACACCGACCCTGGATCCTGAGTCATGGAGATTTGGGGTGAAATAAAAGCCCATCCAGGAGAGCGCCTAAGTCGAAAGACTAAGGTAAGAAGATCTCTCCTAAGGAGTGCAGAAACTCGATCAGGGCGCCGAGGTACACGGTTGAGTAAAGAGTGCCTGGGGCGTCTGGAGCGTACCTGGCCGCTCTTGGCAAGTCCTGACTATGATGCACTCGGTCCTCAAGAAACCCCACTTAGGGTGCGGTCTCGTAACCATAAGCCATATCGGCGGAGGGATAAGAGGCCGCGAACACAACTGATTGTTGCATCACTGGATGAGAAGAGCCCACCCTAACCCGGTAGGGGTAAGCTTCCTTTAAGGGGCAGTCAGGGGGAATATAAGGACGGCACCCTCCATTAGGTAGCTGAATTGTGTCAAAGACGTTAATATCATGAGTCTTTTACTCATGGGAGTAATAAGGCTCGTCGTATTAACGCATTAATACAACCTGCAGAGGCAATAATACAAGAGATGATAAGGCAAGATCAATGGGTCATTACTTGAAAGGGTAATGACCGCCTGCGATTTTGCCGCACAATAATATTTTTAGACAAAAATAAGGGCGAGGATGATAAGACCCCTAATTAGGGGGCTCAGTAAAACCTCAATATAAAACCCTAAGATTATTTCAAAGTATAACGATTTCTATTTTTGCAGGAAAGAAAATCACAAAGAAGCCACGAGAGGTAGAGAAATACTTAAAGATTAATTAACGCGCGAATGTAACCGCACGATGAGGGAGTAAGTAATATCTCTAACAAGCAAAATTATAAAGGAAAGTATGGGAATTAACATAAGAGAGGTATTTTCTTCCTTGTTAGAGATAATTTTATATAAAAGTAGCAGAATTAGAACTGTGATTCAAAAATCCATAATCAGACGCACAAAAGACTAGAGGAAAAGAAAAGCTAAGCATTATTAGAAGGCGCGTCTTGGTTTAGCGCAGATACTTCAACATCAGCCTTGTTGTTGGGATTAATATCAGAGCTTGGATCTTTGGAGAAACCACCACCAGATCCGTCCTTTTCAAGCTGATCCTCTTGAAGGGGAATTTCTTCATTTTCATCATCATCGCTCACATAATCATAGTCACTGTCGGGCTCAGGAAGCTTCCCATCCGCATACACATCAAGAGGTTCCACGTCCACCATAAGAAGTGAGTTATCAACACAAACTCGATTTGCGAGAATTTGAGCCTTCACATGAGCTTCACGTGCGGCACTCTTCTTAGTGTTCTCTATGGCAACCTCCATTAAGTTTCCAAGATACAAACACCGCATGTTCGTTCTGTCTCGAGAAGAAGTAAGTGCTATTGAGAGTCTCGTGCGTTCTCTATGAACCTTAGACAGATCGGACCTCAACTTGGAGATGGTATACTGATGCGATCTTTCAGATTCTGCAAAAAAGATATTTAATTATTACCAGAGCGACAATTCCGCAGCCACAAGATATGAGCAATTAAAAAACACAAGTAAATTGAGGCAGTCAGCTCAATGTGACTACCTTCCCTCTGAGAAATGAGATATTGAGATAAAGCGAGACCACTACTTTTCATATTTTCCATAACCATATCAAAACCCTGGAGACGAGGTCGAATTTTCTTTTCATCTTGAGAAAGAGAATCTTTTTCCTTCACAAGGATATCATGAGACCCCTTTAGCTGTGTATGTTGTTCTCGAAGTTGGTTCATCTTCACAGTCAAATTTATCTTACTTTGGATGATCTTTTCGTTCTCCAAAGTTAAATTCTTTATAGACTCATCATGCTGATATCTTAACGTGCGAAGGGATTCCTCTTGATCATCACAAATCTTCTGGAGAATAATATATTGGCGCGTAAACATCGCCTCTTTCTTTGAGAAAGACCGCTTCTCTTCAGATAAGACCTGATTCTCATCTGATAAAGTTTGATGTCTTAAATCAGTGCTATACAACATTCCAGAAAGATGGGATACTTGGGAGCCCAGAAGTTCATTTTGATTAGTTAAACAAAGATTCTCATTTTTTAGATTCTCAACCCGATCAAGTGAGTATGAATGGTTATTAACTAATTGATCTATTTGATTCTGCAACCTCTCATTATCCGCGCGAGCATCTTCGGAAGAAAATTGAAAGCTATATCTCTCCATAACGCGCTTCTGATTTAAGTCTTAACATACGCATGAAGAAACTCAAAATATGGACATAAGAAAAAATTACTTTTAAATAAGTTACAAAAGGAAACAATATGCACCTCTGAGATCTTGATTCTTGTTGCGATGACTTTCAGATTCAAGAGTCACAGCTTGGAATTCTCTCTTTAATTTACTAAGTTCCCCCTTTAATTCGGTATTCTGACGAGAAAATTCTAGTATGGTACTACTAGATTCAGAAAATCCTTCAGCTTGGACTATGCGATGACGAGATTCCTAAAGAAGAAATAAAACAAACGTAAAGATGTGATCGAATAACATGAATATAAAAATGTAAGCGAAAGATTACTTACCAGAAGATCAAGAGAAAGATGGACGCTTGGATCAAGGTGTGAGAATATTTCGCTCCTAGTTGATTTGTTTGGTGGAGAATCACATAACAGCTTGGCTATAGCATCACAAATGCGAAGCTTAACAGGATCATTGATGGATGAGTGAGCGGCATTAATGATATCCGACAAAGTATGAGTAGCAGAATCAACTCCTTCTAAGACTCCCTTATCAGCAGAGGCAAACTTCACAGGGGAAGAAATAACTTTAGAAGGAAAAGGGGTAATCACAGAAGAAACTATATCCTGAGGAATGGAAGCGGACGTATCTTATGTTGATGCGAAAATATTCGCTGATATAGGAATATTCACAAAGGTAGAAACGGTCTTATCCACCACTGGTGCGGTCACATTCTCTGAAGAGAAGATAACCGCCTGATCCACTAAAACGGTTCCCTCAGAAGCGGAGATTTCCTTTACCGCGTGATCAACTAAAGCAGCTTCCTTAGGAGCGGAAATTTCCTTCGGAGACGCAGAAACATCCAAAGGAGCTGAGGCAACAAAGCCTTGCGAGGGAGCATCAACATTGACATTAGGAGAAATCTCAGTGCCCTTCTTCTTATAGTTGAATTCCGACATGACAAGAGAAGTATTGATTGTGGGGGCTTTGCGAACTTTCTTAACCTTCTTCCTCTTCTCGCCATCAATCTCGCACTCAGCATTCTGCGAAGAACAACGTAGATAAGAAATAGAGGCAACAATATTATTTTAGAAAAGA
Source organism: Papaver armeniacum (assembly GCA_023531295.1). NCBI lineage: Eukaryota > Viridiplantae > Streptophyta > Magnoliopsida > Ranunculales > Papaveraceae > Papaver > Papaver armeniacum. Next base: position 855,372 of record JAJJWW010019147.1, read on the forward strand.
GAAAGTATTTCTTACTACCTTGTTCTGCGAAGGCTTCCTCTTGCGGGATTCATTATCTTTAAAACTCGAAGAAGATTTAGGGTTTGAAACTGTAATCTTAATATTATCAGAGGAAGAAATTTTGCTGCAACAAAACGAGTATGGGAATAAGAAGAATAACACCAGATCAACAATGGCAGTCGAAGAATTCAAAAGAAAGAAAAACAAAATGACAGTGGTAACAGAGTACACAAACCTGAATGAGAATCCATAAAACCAGAGAAGAACAACACTTGGAGAATCTTTAAAAGGGAAGACCTCGAGAAGATGAAGATAAAAAATTTTGCAGAGAAGATGAAGATCAAATAAAGGAAAGAAAAAATTATCTCTCCGCACTCCAGTCGTTAAATAGGGAAAAGAGAAGATGAAGATCAATACGTGTAGACGGTTAAACTTAAATCACAGAAACATGTCGGTTGAGGTGAATGTGAAGAGGTGAACTAGTGCGGCAGAATAGTAAAATGGATATTCTCATACCGCTCTATTTACCAACAAAACGATATGAGAAGAGGCAAAATGTGGGTACAAAATACCGCACACTCGTTTTGTATGCGAAGTAACTCCGTAAGAAGTAAGCGAGCACGACCGCGTATAACATATTCAAGATGACAAACCAGATGACGTCACTTAATCACGAGTAAAGTGTGAAGATCTATGCGGCAGTAAAGAAACCGTGCGTCAATGATAAATCCTTATGCAATATTGATGCACGTCAGATCCGAAATAAGGGCTTTGTTAGCTGTCCTCCACTATGTAAACTCCTATATAAGGAGCCAAGTGTCTTTGTAAAGGAGAGAGATCTTTTTAGAGAGCTTAGACAAGATATTTAGGAGAGAGAAAAATTATTTGCTTCCCAAGTTAGGATTTTCACACAACTTTGTATTTGATTGAAAGATTTAATAAAAGTTCTTAAGATTCTTATGATGATTTCTTAAGTTGCTTAATAGATTTTACTAAGCGCGCAGTTGTGAGATTTCTCGCAACTACAGCTACAGGAGGCACACGAGCATGCAGAGAGATGGGCGCAGAGAGATGAACTGCCAGAAGTAAGAGATACTGAACTTCAATTGGATGAACTGCGGAGGACATATTTTCTGTATTACACGAGACAGTCCCTGTTCCAAAGAATATCTGAGGCGATTGGGTGTAAATGATATGCCCTCTGCTTAGTTAGCCGAAACTAGAAACATGCTGCAGATATAAATCATTTTGTTGTTTTAATCCTTCGTTTAATGGCCAGACACTGTGGTTAATACTTGGTTGAATTCAACATTTAGGATGCTGTTTCAATTGCCATTTTTAAGTTCATACACATGCACATGCCCAAAAATATAGACGCATGAAATATAATGCTTCTTCACTTAACTATCAAAAACTTCACATTACATTACCGTACACTCCATCTAATTAATGTAGATCTCCTCTTACCAGACACTGTACATTTATGATTTACTATAACAAAGGACCCGTACTTTTGATCCTCTAATTATATGCCATTACTATACAACAAACACTTCCTGCTAAATTGTCGAATTCATCGAACCGATTTTCACTGGATTTACTTCCTCTCTTATTGCTATCAGTGGATGTCGCAATCCTTTTTTGTTTTGTTTTATCTCTATCGAATGTCTTGCTTTCTGACAGAAATGAGTGTCAAGATTCTTCATAACAATCCTTCGTTTTCTCAAAAGTAATATCACCTGGGTCCAGAGAGTTCCATTGCTTGGACTAGAAGTGAAGAGTCATCTGTGAGATCAGAATATCTCTCCGACGAAGAAAATTCATGAGCTGATCTGCATTTAGTTGATTCAGCTCTTTGAGAAGCTTCCCATTTCTCGGCAAGCCCATCACCTTCGAGCATTCGAACCACTTCGGACATCTTGGGTCTTTGACCCGGAAGGTACTGAGTACATAATAGAGCTACTTGGACAATTTCTTCAAGCTCAATCCGGTCGTAGTCACTCTTAAGATCCTTGTCCACAAGCATATCTAGCTTCTTTTCTAGGTGAATTTTCTTTACCTGTGATCATGAATCATTGTTAGATGAAGTTGTCCACAACTTGAGTTAGCATAAGTCTCAGGATAGTACTTGTGTAACAGGGGAGGGAGCCTCACATTTGAGAAATGGTTGTGGCCTCAGTTAATTATTTCTGTATTACCTTGCCAACATAGTACTGGAATGACAAAAAAAAAAAAAAAAAAAAAATGGAGACGAAATGCATACCCAATCGAGCATGGCTCCTTTCTGATTTGCGGCCTTGCCGAATTCTAGAGCTCTTTGGCCAGTGATCAATTCTAGAAGGAGGATCCCAAAACCAAAGACATCAGTTTTCTCCGAAGACTGTCCTGTTGAGAGATATTCAGGAGCTATGTGCCCTACAGTTCCCCTTACAGCAGTAGTCACATGTGAATCCTGATGATCCAAAAGCTTTGCTAACCCAAAGTCTCCTACCACAGCCTCACAGTAATCATCAAGTAATATATTAGCAGCTTTCACATCTCTGTGAATGATTTTAGGATCACATTGCTCATGAAGGTATAGCAGACCCCTACCGGCTCCCAATGCAATTCTCTTTCTAGTAGCCCAATCCAAAGCTGGCTTTCCTGTAAAAAGCAAGGAAAGACCATATTGATATTAGAAAACTTGGTTCAATGAAACCACAAAGAAAAACTAAATATTTCAGCTTGACTACTAATACGGTGGGTGAAATCTGAAGTTACCTTTTAGGCGGGACGCAACACTCCCATTAGACATATAAGGGTAAACTAGAAGTCTCTCAGAGGATGTCATGCAGAACCCCCACAGCCTTAGAAGGTTTCGGTGCACCGCTAAGCTGATCATTTCAACTTCAGTCTGAAATTGGATCTCACCACCCACAGCATTACCATCTTTAAGCCTCTTTACAGCTACAAGAGTCCCATCTTGGAGATACCCTTTATAAACATGTCCAAAACCTCCCTTTCCTATCATGTTTTTGTTATTGAAGTTGTCAGTAGCTACTTGAAGTTCCCTGAAGTGAAATCTCTTCAAGTTTCCCAAGCAAACCTCTTCATGGTGTTGATCTGGATTCACAAAAATGATGTTATCACGAGAGAATGCTCAAACTATGAACTTTTGCCATTTTTGTTACTTCTTAACTACCCAGATAAAAGTACACACACCAACAAAAAATAGCAACTAACCATTCACATCGAAGAATATCTGTTTGTTGTATCTTTGCCTCCACCAAAGCAGTAGACCAAATCCGACAATGAGTAGACATAGGCATGCCAAGCTCGACCCAAGAGCAAGCGCCATTTTGTGACTTCGAGATTTTCCTGCTGGTTGAGCACCTAGAGAGTTTGAGATAATTTGAGTTCATTCCAATAATGAAAGAACTAGCAATTGCATTCATGGTTTAAACTACTGTTTGTTTGAACTGTTTTGAACTAAGTGTCAGTCGCAGTGGCGAGAAGAATGAAAACATCTCAAATTTTACTATGACGTTTCTTCAGTAACCAAACAGCAGCCCAATATTCATAGCAAATTATGGTGGAATTCAAATCTGGATTAGTTGTTCATTCTTCTAAAGAGTAAAAACTTGAGGAGATTTGTAGTAAAACATACTTTGTGAACTGTTCAAATTGTACATAAGTGGCACTGGTGCTGTTCCGAAGCATTCTTGCTCCGACCCCGTCGCGCAGATCAGTGGATTTCCTACGATGCTGACAAAAGAAAGAAAGCAAGAAAACATTTTAGTTTCATTCTAATTCTTCGAAAGAAGAAATGAAAAAGGAAGTTAAAATCATTACAAGATGACTTACTTGAATGTTCTAGCTGGAAACTTTGGTATAGGGCCACTCAAGTTATTATAAGACAAGTCACTGAGACATTTAGACCAAACAAAATCAGTAACACTGAGTAGAAATTTCCATGAAAATGTGAAAAACAACAACAAATTGTATCAATAAAGTTTAAGGATGTTAGAGAACTTACAGAAAAGCAAGTCGAGTCATGTTGGTTAATGATTGAGGAAATGCTCCAGAAAGACTGTTATTGTTAAGCCTCCTGGGATCAATTCAGAAAACCCATTATCAGATTTGTACCATGAATCAAAACAAGAAGATACAAAATTTGAGTCAATTTAATTTCTAACTTACAAGTATTGAAGACTTTTCAAATGGCTTAAAGAAGTAGGAAGTGAAGCAGTGAAGAAATTATTGGAGAGATCAAGTGTTTGAAGCTTTAAAAGCCTTCCAATCTCAAATGGAATTGGACCTGATATGTTGTTGTTTTGCAATAACCTGAAACAAGTACAAGTTTGATTTCAGATAAACATGGCCAGAAACAGTAACAACTACTAATATGATAACTTCAATGCCTGGGATTAAGTTATTTTTTGTCACTTACACAATCTGTAGATTTGTTAAGTTCCCTATGCTTGGAGAGAGAGAACCAGATAAATTCTGACTTGGAAGTCCTCTGCAAGTAATAGTATCACCATTTAAAGCAACTTCATTGATAAGTAGTACTTACTTCATTGTAATAAGAGAAATTCAGAAGATGTTGTTGAATTGAATGAGAAACACTTACAATCCAGTGACTATACTTTCAGGAGAACAAGTAATCATGGCCCAACTACATGGATCAACAGAATCTCCATCCCAATTATCAAGTAATCCATGAGGGTCTTCTAAAGAGTTTTTAATACCCATCAAAGCTTGAACTGAAACAACAACAACAACTCATTTTTGAAAAAGAATTCTTCTCCAATGAAGATAATAAGCAAAACCCACATTCAAATTACAAAGAAATTTTGTAAATATGAAATTACCTTCAAAGTTAACACCCTTAGAAGTTAGCAAAGCATTTGTTGCAGTAGTAAAAACACAAACTAAAACCAAAAAATATAGATGTATGACTGATTTTCTCCTTACTTCCATTGAATTCAAAATGAGAAGGTAATATGAAAGGAAAAAAGTGAAACTGTGAATGGTTTCTTCTTCTTCTTCTTCTTCTTCTTCTTCTTCTTCTTTCTTTTGAGATGAGCTTGGTATAAGCTGCTTTATTACATCACACAAGAGAAAACTTCTTCATGCTTACCATGACACAAATCCACTCACACATATCTTATTGTCAGACCCAAGAAAGGAAAAAAGGAAATGGAAAAGAAAAGAAAAGAAAAGCAGGTTATAGAGAGAATATCATGCCTGCCACTGGTTGGTTCATCAAAACAACACAAAAGAATAAGATTTTTATAGTATAATAAAATGTGGGGGGAGGGAAACAAATCTAGAGAAATGCAAAAGAAAGAAGGATTACAAAGACCTGGGTGTTTCAATCATAACTGTTGTCTACAAAAGGGTATGTGTAGAAGATTAGAGGAGGAAGACAGTATTTAGTAGAGAGAAAGAGAGGAGGAACAAGAATGTTTGTGTTTTTGAATTCATTATTAGTACATGGTTTTTTCTAAATATCAAATTTAGTTTAGTACGGTGGGTCAATCAGAATTCTTCTTATACACATTGAGATGGGTGTGTGTGTTTGAATGTTAAGTTTTTGTTTTTGTTAAACAAAATAAGTTAAAAAGATAAAAAGCAGCAACAATGGCATCAAAAAGATAGTGAAATATCAAAGTGGGAATTGCTTTGCTTGGCTTCCTGCGAAGGAATCCAACATTCTCTGAGTTTGGCCATCCATTAAACTTTCATTTCCATCTTTTATTTTTTATCTTTTAAATAGAAAAAGTTGGAATCTCAAGAGAATGGGTCTGAGATTGAGATTAGTGTGTGTAGATTTTACTAGTCTTTAAGCTTAATTACAATTTTCTAATCTTGCTTTATTGGTTCCTTAACCACTAATGCAATATATCCTCCCTTCCTCCATTCTTTCTCTGTCTTTCACTCTTTTTGTACACTAAACCGGACAGTCCTTTGAATAAACAAACCAAAATCACATCACTTTAAAAAGCAAAAGCTGCTGCAAAGCAAATCACACTCACTCACTCTGTTTTTTCTTTTATTTATTTTTATTTCTCTCTCTCTAGAATTATGAATGAGACCGAATCAACTTGTTTGCATTGAAGTACACAATACATTCACAAATGTATGAAAGACTGTGGCGTGGAGGAGGTCTTCTTCTTCTTCTTTCTGTTTCTGTACGAATTTAGACTGACTGCTTCAATCAATGGTCATTAAATCGGATAACACTCTGGTCTGACTCAATCTAACTCGGGTAAGTGCTTGTCGACTGAGTCGAATCGTCTTTTTTTTTGGTGTTGCTTAATTGTCGTTTGTTTGTCATATTCTTCCATTGTCGATCAAGACCTAACATTATCTTGTGGGCTCCTAATATTTTAACTCACATTTTAACATCGGCTGCGGCCATGATATCTGATATTACATCTTCTAAATTTCGGTCATACTGGACATCAAATCTCATTTGCATGGGCATGTAAGTTGCAGTCAATTCCCTCAAGGGTTTGAATGTTTGAAAATTGTTGTGTTTTTTTACCTGCTCGTAACTCTCTTTCTGAAACTGATATAACAATGATATTTCTGGATTATTAAGTAGATGACTCTCTAATATAAAGGCTACGGTTTAAACTACGTGATCTTATATAATGCATCCACAGATACGCTATACTTCAACAAATGAGAAAAGAACTTCTTGTACATATACTGTAAATCAAATTTGCAAAAAAGGTGTCGGGCACCCCAACAAATCTTTGGTCTGAAATCAACCCACCAGAAAAAATCTCCATTAAATTAATCTGAAATCAAGAAAGAGATGGATCAAAACATCGAATGGTTTAGAAATAAATTACATTCCTAGAATATCTAGATGGGACAATAGGGACATGAAGTGATGCAGACATGAACACACATTAACCAGTACTTCCATAAATTTCTAAATCATGCATACAACCAAAAGAATGATTGTAACGTGGTTAAAAGTAAATTAGACATAAGTGTTGATTAGGTACGGGGAAAAAAAATATTTGTTAACAGCCAGCTTATCTGTTCTTTATTTTATCCTTTCCTTAGTAGCACCACAAAACAAAACAATGAAATGACTTCAATTATTTTCCATAGATTCTTCAGATTTGTGGCCATAAAATATATATTTCCATCTAAGATTTGCTCCTTTTTTATGTGTATATACTTTCCTTGGCTGCATTCCCTTGTCTTTTATTTCTCGTTGATAAAATACTTTGTTTTCCTCCTCTTTTCCATTGAAAATTAGGATTATGTAATGTACATACGTATTTACTCTGTTATTGCCTAATTACGCATCTCATTAGTTGAGATACGATTATACGACTACGGTATAGCTTTTGAATGCGTAGCTAGATTTGTTTTGTCGTGTTTGATGTACTTTTTAGAACATGTGTTAGGTTGTTTTCTGCTCACTCCCTTGCTGGAAAATGTGGTCACTCCCTAGTCCCTATCTTCACACAAAGAGCATTTCCCAAACAGCGCCAGGTCAGCCGTTGGAGTCTATCAACTCAACTCCTATGGGTTTCCAAATTTCATTTTTCGTAAGGGTAATCCCTACCCTTTCAATGGCAGCGAGGGAAAGCCATGCTTCAGAATCAGAAGAAGAAGAACAAAAAAAAAATGTTAACCTTTTTTCAATGTACCGCCTCATTGTTGGTTCACACGCGTATTTTTGGCCGTATTTTTCAAATGCTTTTGTGTGGTCTTGGTTATACATTTAGAAATTGCAACTCCCTAAAATTAATCTGCTTTTTTAATGATTATTAAAGGTCGGCGTGGATGATAAAACATAGCATCTACTCAAGATCTACAGATAAATAGAGAAGTGTCACACTTTGAAGTAAGAAAACCAATTTGCAACTGCACGCGGAGCTTGCTTAAGTCCATAGAGAGAAACGATGTAATACAGCAACATGAGATATAAAATAAGGTTCAAGGTCATAGTCGTCGGACGTAGAAGACTTGAACCAGATGTCCATGAAGATGACGGCGCATTCGGAGGTGTGTGGACATGAAAAACGGTGAAAAATACCAAGTTGTTGAAGATGCGGAGTGAGTTTACGATACTCAAGTGCATTACTCAGTTGAAATATTTTGATCTTTCGATTGAAAAGATTTTCAACATGCTTTTGAAACACAAAGAATATAGAAAAGACATCGATTTTGAGACATAGGAAACATCCAAGTAAAACGACTAAACGCATCAATAAAATGATATAATCTCGTATCCTTCATTAGATAAAATATGAGAAGGTCCCCATACATACGAGACAATTAAATCTAATGGATTTGAATAAGTAGTTTTACTAGGATGAAAAGGTAACTTATGACTCCTATTTTCATGACAAGATGAACAAAAGCGTAGTGTGAGTTGAAATGGAAGCAGAAAGCGACTTCTGGTCATACGCATCATTGGATGACCCAACCTAGAGTGCCGGGCTTGTAAACTAGCACGCGTTCTCCTATGCAAACTTTGGGAAACTTAGACGAAGCATCAAGTTGATAGAGACTCGCCACGAAGAAGAACCTTCCGTGCATCGCGCCATGGCGCGACTTTTCGATACTCGCGTTTTTATCTGGGCCCAAGCTAAAACTAAACTAAGTTTATGTTAAAGAAAGAGACAGAAGAGACAAAAGCCGAACTTGAGTTTTATTGATATTTTTCCACACATACAATTGTCGAACTACATGATATATATATACTTTGATTTCCTTGAACTCCAAGGTAGCTAGTTTCCTAAATAACTTTGATTTCCTAATATACAATGAACAAGTCTTCTTGTCGGACAGGGTAACGTACCATATGTTGTGTTATAAAGCCATGCTTGAGAATCAAGAAGAAGAACAAAAAAAAAATGTTAACCTTTTTTTCAATGTACAGCCTCATTTGTTGGTTCACGCGTATTTTTGGCCGTATTTTCAAATGCTTTTGTGTGGTCTTGGTTATACATTTAGAAATTGCAACTCCTAAAAATTAATGCTTTTTAATGATTGTTAAAGGTCGGCGTGGATGATAAAACATAGCATCTACTCAAGAAACAGAGACACGAAGTTGGGTGTGGAAGACCTGAGTCCAAATGCGAAGCTAAGAAGATTCTCGATGATGTCAACCAAGGGGAGACCTGGAAACCTATCCCAGATCGGTAAAGACACAAGGCGGGAAACTACTATAGCCCATGTTGTCACCTGCTTAGTCATCTACATGTAATCATCGTGTTCATATCATGTATAAATAGCCAGAAAGGCTGATGATGTAAACAAGTTCATTATGATAATTGAAAATAGACTTCAGACGATTCTCTCCCCCCGATTCTCTTCTAAACCACCATTAACCTCAACTGACTTAGAAGATAATCAAGAAATCCAGACCTAACATTGTCGGAATCCTTATTGGAGACCAGAGAACAGAGTGACAACCAAGATCATATCCCGCAAAAAGGGAAAGCGATCGAAATCTATGAAGGTACCATTTCATGCTTCTTGCACATAATATCGATCATAATCATAATTCTGATGCACGATTCAATATAATTTGACAAACTGCATGATTAAGCATAATATGCCCAAACATCGATGATCTGTGTGTTTATTAGTCCATAACATGATGATTCTGAATGAGATCGAACTTTAACTAAAATTATCAATCAATGGTAAAAAATTCGGCTGAAAAGAAATTTTCAAGTCTAGATCTAAAATCTTCTAGATTCCTAATGTTTTCTAGTCGAAACCTTGCTTGATTCATGATCTTGAATAATTGGAAATATCATATCTAGATAACGCATATGTCTTAACGAGACCGAAATACAATTATATTGTTGATTAAACATTCTTTATATCATGAGTACAAATCTGCCTATAACATGATGATATGATGATTAATTTGATCAGATCCATATCTTTAATCAAGAATCACATGTTTGGAAATCTCATAATTCAATTATTGTTAGTTTTTCACCAATGAATCTCTGATAACAAACTCTTCCAAATAGAGAAAGCATGAAAAGCATGATGATTGTTATTTTTAGTCAATACAAGTGTTAGATCGGTCAAATCGTGTACTTCTGATCAAAAAATGAATCAATCTGATATTTAAATCCACAATTATAAGTTTTGAAGGTTGATTTTGATAATACTTCTACTGCATAACAATGAAGCAATGTTTAATCAATGGTTACCAGATCTTGAGATAAACCGACTCAAAAAGTTTTGTCGCTAAAATGAAACGCGGTGATCTTTCAAAAGTCAGATCTAGTCAATGATTTTCATCTTGACAAAAAAATCTCAATTCACAGATATTCATCTTACTCTATCTGTGACTGCGAAGCTATACAATGGAACACCAACAAAGAAGGTTACCACCTAGAACTGGAGTAACCTCACCGATGCGACAAACACCAATAACACCATATGTGGAAAATTCATGTGTTAGTATACCAGAAGTACCTATAATGAGCTTAACACCCTCAAGTACAACTGTTCCAGCTGGGAACACAACAACATATGCACCAGCAACAACGGTTGTACCACCAACAATTACAACTTCAACAGTGATGGCAAGTGGTCAACCACAAGTTGTTCTAATAGGTCCAACTGTGACAACTGAATAACACAGGAGGCCACCAAGACCACCAACTCCTCCTATAACAAATACAACTCCAATAATACAAATCTCAAGCGATGTGCTCCAAGACCTTCTGAGGTCGATTAGCACCCTAGCTGAGAAAGTCAATTAAATGACACCATCTCCAACTCAGCAAGCTACCACGCCAATCGTACATCACCAAATTATGCAGCTGGAACAATTAGACTTACACCTAAATGTACCATCTCTGTCAGCTCAGTCATCTATGCTTAACCAAACACCAGGTCAACAACAAAGAGACCTAAGGAAAATACTTAGAAATTACAGCTCATTAGCTAATCATCTGCAAAATTCGAGACACATAATTTCTGAATCTTCACCAGCTGTCACCGTTGATTTGGTTTAGGATCCTATAGACTCAAAAAAACGATAGAAATGATGAAGGCTCAAGAGGAAAGAAAAAAATTGATGGTCGGCAAATCAAAGGTTAACCCAACTTATATGTTCAAACAAAGGCCATTATCAAAATAAATTCATGATTTTCGATTCCCATAAAAGTTTTATTTGCCGACTTTCAGAAGTTTCAAAGGGGATTCAGACCCGAATGAACACATATTTCATTATGAGCAAGTGATGGCTATGTATATCGACAACACCTGAATAATGGCAAGATTTTTTTCCAAGTAGCCTATAAGAAGACGCTCTGACATGGTTCAGATGCCTTCCATCAGACTCGATCAGAACATTCGAGAAATTGAAATTATTATTTATTCAAGACTAATCCTACACCATTAAACAAGGAGACGTTCTAGATACTATTTCCAAAATTAGTCATGGTAGTGACGAGAGTTTCACAAATTTTCTAAGACGCTTCAAGGAGCAGGTGCCCTAGTTGACAAAGCGCATGAGAAGGTCTTATGCAGACTGTTCAGAAGCGCTCTCGTTCAAGGAGAAATTCGAGATTCCTTCACAGGACGCATTCTCGAATCCCTAGACAAAATCTACACCAGAGCTGGAAAATTCTTTATAAGGGAACAAGACAACATGAACTTTCCTAGCTCGGACCATAAGATATACTCAGCTGGACATACCTTTAGAGAAAAGAGGGGCCTCTCACTCAGGTCCCAAAACAAGCAATCAAAGAAGAAAATCTTTAAAGGAGAGTCTGAGATGAAATAGAAAGAAGGGTCAAAGAACTTTCTAAAGATGAATACCAGAACTGAGGTAATATTTCAATACATGAAAGATAAACCGTTATTTCTACCACCCAGGAAGCCGAGGTCAAATGGGAAAGGAAAATCGTACTGCATCCCACCAATAACTGCAAGAACTTAATAAGGTTCATAGAAAGCATGGCACGAGAAGGACGCCTGACAGAATTCATACTCCAAGTGCAAGGGAATAAGGGAAAGTCTCCAGCAGTGCAAGTCAAATGATGTATTAATATGATACACACAACACCAAGGGCTAAAAAAGATCTATGACAAGACCCATATGACAGAACAATGAAGTATCTGAAAGTAAATGTCACAAGTCTTCACCCCAGTTACGAAGGATTGATGTTACCACCAGATGATATACGGTTCACAAAAAAGGACCTAACTGGGTTAACATTCCCACATTCGGGCGCACTGGTGGTCGAGCTCATCATAGACAGCTGGGATTTTCGTAAGATCCTGATTGATCAAGGGTCCACATGTGACATAATTTATCTTCAAGCAGCTGAGCAGATGAAGCTGACACGAGATGGTGTCCCAAAAATTAATGACTCAGCTATTGTGGGCTTTGACGACTCGAAGACGTACCCTATTATTCTTACGGTTGAAGCCGACCTAATCAAAACAAGTGTGGCTTTACTGGTTCTCAACACCAGGTCACCATACAATGTCATCCTAGGAAGAGATTTGTTCCACGCAATACAGGTTGTACCCTCAAAATATCACCAAAACCTGAAGTTTGTGACGAACAAAGGTGAATATGTGGTCAAAGGCAACCAAGTTGTATCAAAAGAGTTAATTGTTCTATCTCCCACCAATCAGGAATATCCACATGGAGGATCAAGAGGATAGCAATTAAGGTTGCCAGGGAAGATTTCAAAGCTACTGAAAGCCAAAGCAGAACTCAATCATATGGCAGTCAACCAGCAGTACAACCAACAGACTCTAACTGGTACGTATGATCTTTATACCTTGGTAGCTATTACTATAAAGACGGGATTCAGAATAACAATAGACGAAAAAACTTAGAAAATAGAAGACACAAGAAAGTAATTCGAAGAAAGATATCTTCTCTAGATTATGAACAAGAAAACGTTTACAATTCTCTCTTTGTTACACTCACAATCTCTCTACACAGTTGATCAACCTGAAACTGTTTGCTAAGCTTGCACAAGTATTGTTTCAAGCTTTCTCTAGATTTTCTGTATCTAGTATATTTCCTTAGCTATTAGCCAAAGCCCTCTATTTATAGCCTCCATCGTACTCAGCCGACCAAGGACTTCTATTAGGAATTTGTTTCCTAAACTAAGAGTATTGCCTAAAACAAAACTCTTCCCTAACTAGGAATTCTGCCTAAACAAGGATTCCTTCCTAGAACAGGATTCTTCCCTCAACTTAGCTTGAGGTTAACTAAGTTCCCTAAAGGAGTACGGATACACCTGTATCATGGGTCCCCCCTTTTAATAACTTGAACTCATGTGAGAGTTAAAAATGAAGGTTAGGGAACTCGAGAGTCCCTTTTTCCTTGTTAAACCACTTGGCCTTGCTAGGAACTTGACCTTTACATCCAATTAGAAAAGCTTCTTTTTCTCCTTGTCGTGTTTTAGTCACTCTTCGCTCCAATATGCAGTCTTCCTTGAGTGGTTCGTCTCTATCAAACCATAAGTCTTCTACTCATGGTAAGATCATAGTGTCGTCGTCATCATCATCAAGTAATGGTGGTTCAAACAACTTCAAGTATTCGACATTTATAACCGAGTACATTCCTAGATAAGGTGGCAGATCCATACGAAAGGCATTGGCACCAATCTGATCGATAATACAAAATGGTCCATACCTCAATGGCTTCAACTTCTTACCACCCCCCTTCAGTCGTTCCTTACCTAATATTAACCATACCAAGTCACCAACACCGAAATTACAAGGCACAAGATGCTTATCATGCTTTGCTTTGTATTTGGCTTGTGACTTCTTTAATTGTGCATCAACAGTTGCATGAATCTGATATATCTTCTCCAAAACTTTTGTGCCTTTTGCCGTTCACTTCCTTCCCCCCCCCCCCCCCCCCCCCATTGAGGTGTCACTAGAAAATACTAGATCGAAAGGACTAGGTGGTAAGTAACCATAGCACGTCTCGAAAGGAGATTTTTCCGAAGAACTATGAACTTCTCTATTGAATGCAAATTGTAGATATGGTAAACTCTCATCCAAAGTTTTAGGGTGATTGGAATTATATCCCCGTAACATGTGAACCATAGTCCTGTTAACCACTTTTGTTTTTCCGTCTGTTTGTGGATGGAAAGTTGTACTCTTCTTCAAGCTAGTGTCCATCATCTTCCATAAAGAATCCCAAAAGTGACTAAGGAATTGACTATCCCTATCAGAAATAATCGAAGTAGGTAACCCAAAATGCTTCCACACATGCTCAAAGAAGAGCTTTGACGCACCGACTCCCTTTACCGTATTTGTACATGGAATTAATGCGATCATCTTGCTGAATCGGTCGACCACCATGAACAAGTAATCATAACCAGACTTGGTCCTTGGTAACCCTACAAGAAAATCCATAAAAATACTCTCCTAAGGCCTTGATGGTACTGGTAATGGTAGATATTGAAAAAGCGGGGGTCTAACAACCACACCCAATATTTCGTTTGGCAATCTGAATAGACTAACTCCAATATACTTTCAAGAGAATCAACTAGACAGTCAGACTCAATCAAAGAAAACTATATCCAAGAGTTATATCTCTCTCAACACAATCAGAGTTAAACAGAAACAAGTACGTAAACCCGATTATAGTGTGTGAGTTCTTGGACGGTATCAAACCAATATCTTTTGTTTTTATCACAACCTATTTAAGACCCATCGTGTATAAAGCTCTTTAAGCAATAATCACTAAGAGCAACCGCATTGGGTGACCAAGACCAAAAATTTGGGAAGAGATAGAGACGTAGTGGGACGGACTAAAGATCAAATACCAGACTATACCAAATTTCCAGACTAAATTTGGTCGGCGACCAAGACCAAACCCAAATTTTAGTTGAGCGTTGATATAGTGTTCGCCCCACACCAGGCGTTGATATAGTATTCGCCCCACACCAGGCGGACGTAAAGTCTACGCCCCACAGCAGGCGTGGTTTATACCCCGCCCCATATATATTTTTTATTTTATTTTTTAATTTATTGTGGGGCGTGGTTTATACCTCCGCCCCACTCAAAAATTTGCATAGTTTATATGGGGCGTGGATTATACCAACGCCCCATTGTTTTTATTTATTTATTTATTTTTTTACATTTTCAGCACCAGACGAACGTATACCCTCCGCCCCACATCAGGCGAACGTATACTTCACGCCCCACACCAGGCGTTGGTATAATTTACGCTCCACCAAAATTTAGTCTTCCTCCCACTGCGTCACTCAACGGACTAAACCCAAATTTAGTCTTTTTTTTTACTCTTTACTCTTTAGTTTTAGTCACACCACTGCAGATGCTCTAAAAGAATATTTCAACACTGTGTCCACTTAAAATAGGGTTAGTCCAGACTGGTCTAACAATGTGACAAAAACAAAGTCAAGTTGAAAAGACGAGGGTACCCAAATACACCATAATCTTTTATTTTGATCACAACCTATACAAAACCCACTATGTATAAACCTCTTGGAGCAACAATCACTCAAGGAATATTTCAACACAGTGTACACTTGAAATAGGGTTAGTCCGAACTGGCCTAACACGTGAAAATAATTATATCAGACAAGTGGAGAAATCCAATACACTTTGTGTGATCGTCTATGGATATGAAATCGAGACAATACAACAAAAAAGTGTTCACTTGATAATAGTACGGTATAACCGAAATCTTATAAGATAAATATCAAGTGCCTAGTTAACATTCAAGTGAAATTACTTTAATTATAATATAAAAACAATTATAATGCGGAAATAAAGTAAAGCACACACCAGAATTTTGTTAACGAGTAAAACTACAATCTTGTAGAAAAACCCCGGTACTTAGTCCAGATTTGAATACTCAATAAATTAAGACGCTACAAAAAGTAAACCTGTAACTTCGCGTAGAAAATACTAAGTAAACTAAAATCCTAGTTACTCAGCTTCAGCAGTATTCTTGTCTTGACAATATCTAGGAGAACTGAAGTTCTCAATAGATATTTGATACTAGATATCCTAACAGACCAGGAGTTCTCTTTAGGACTAAATCTAGTATATATATCTTCTTAATGAATCACAACAACTTCTTCTTCAAATCTTCAAAGTCTTCAATCTTCGATTTAATCTTCAAAGTAACAATCTGCAAAAACAAACTTGATTCCTTATTGATTTGTCGCACGAAGCGGAGTCTGTTAACAATGGCAAATCAATGACTCTATCTTACGGATCTAGAAAAAATTAGATCCATAGAAACGTTAAATCTTTGATCTAGTTTGAGTGAGCCTTATATCAGAAGAGAAGGTTCTCAAGAATAAACAAACTAGGTGCAATCAAAGTTCAACCACCGTTAGTCAATCAAATCAATCGAAAACACAAGATAAACCACAATTATCTAGTTTCCCACCAACGGTACTAATAGAGCTTCTCAATCCCAAAGAAAACTTTAAACTGAGTGGCCGTAAGATATTTCGCCTAATTAGGTTACTCTCCTCTCCGAATATGCGGCTTCACCAGTAACAACACAACCGAGGAAGTTTGCTGTCACGAAGGATTAGTTTGCTAGAAATGCAAACTCAAGTATTTATAGACAAGGAAGTTTGGACACCAAGGAATTTCCAAAACCGAAAATATTCTCAAGATATGCAATATATTCCAAATTTGGTTTCCATAATTCCTGGAAATGCTCTGTCCAAAATAATGACCGAAAATCTCTTTGAAAAATCTTCAACTAGTAAATGCACATTACTAATTCTCGTTTTTCCTAAAATAAAACTAAAAACCTTAAATAAAAGATACTTAACTTATTTATGTTTCGATCCTGGGATTTTCTTCCTTTAGCTATTAAGGAATAACTTTGAACATTAAAGATAAGCGTTACTGCACATGTTCAAAGTATGTCGACATCCTTACTCTGTAAGTCCTCTTTCATACTTACAATCTTGAAACCGATTTGCCACACTCCCAAACAAGTTTAGAATTGGTTCATCTGACTTTCAAGAACTATGTGATTGATCAAGAACACTCAATCACCAATAATGGGTTTCAACGATTCTACCAAAACAAGTTTCGGTTCTACCTCCATGTGAGTACTGTGCATAGTCACACTAGCTTCCCAAAATTTGGTTGACTAGGTACTAGGATCAGTTCCCCACATATATATGGTATCTAACTTGAATGTGTTGCACATGTCCATAGGATCGGTTCCCCTTTGCCTAAAAACGTGTTGCACATGTCCATAGGATCGGTTCCTCTTTCTGCTAAAACATGTTGCACCTCATACAAGGATCGATTCCCCTTTGTGATGTGTTGCACCTCTTACTAGGATCGGTTCCCCTTTACCCAGAGTCGGTCTTGCACAAAATCACAAACTCGATCATGCCATCTCAGGTGATTACTTAAGATCGGTTTCACTAATAAAAGTCATACCAATACATAAGTCAGGCCTTTGTGAATAGTTTTACTAAGAACACAAACAAGTCATGAGTGGTTATACTGGTAGGACTTGAAAGAATCCCACGACTATGTCAAACTGCAAGTGCACAGCGTCTATTGGAGACATAGCAAATACAGGTCGATCCCACAGAGACAAGGTGGATGTAGAAGTGATTCTAAAGCTTTACTTAACTGATTTAATGAGTAGTAACACAAAGAGGGTTTTGTTGTGTCGATACGACTGAGATGTTTGGTAGTAACTGAAATAGTAAAGCAGATTGTAAACAAAGATGTGAAAGAGCACTAGGGCATTTGAATCCACCTCCTAATCCTATGCTAAGGCAATACTTACTCAAGTTATGTTCTTGTTCCTTTCAGGGAAGAATACAATGGATGATTTATCAACTATTCTTACTAATTCACCCCTAGTATAAGCTGTCTTCTTACAGTACAACCTATCACAAGTTCATTCGATCAAAAAGCTAACTAATCCTTCTTATTTCAACTAAGCACGGATCTTCTTCCAGAGAGGTCTCTAATGGATGATTTATAAACCAATCTCCCTAACTCACCCCTAGTATAGATTGTCTTCTTACAAGTAACAACCTATCACAGGTTTATTTTGGTTTGTTAGCTAATTATCAATCCTACATAATTTAAGCACCTCAAGAACAACAACATGAAAACTGATTATCTTAGCATACAATCAAGGGCTTCATCTAAACCTTATCAGATGAAATTAGAACATACTCAAGATGGTTAAAACATAATTGTATTAAGATAACTAGTTGGTCCAACTAAAAATTGGATGATTTCTTACACAACAGTTGCCCTATTTATACACCAATTTCTTCTCAAATGCTAGAATTGATAAATTAGAGAACAACCACTCACTGAAATCGTGTTTTCCGACAAACCCCTTCTGCAATTCTGCTCTGCAATTCCTGATTTGATGTTTACTTTTTCCATTAAAGATAACCCTAGCTTTGTCCCTCTCAATCATAGCTTCTAGGGTTACTATTTTGGGGAAGTAGCTATGATAGAGATAGAAAGAGACTAGGCGGTTGATTGATGGCTCTTGAACAGAGATTTGTTGGGGATGGAATGGATTGATGGAGAGATTGATGAACTGATGGTTTTGAAGGGTATGGAGAAGATGAAAGTACGAAGAGGGGTGTTTGGTTCTGCTCGAGTTGGAGAAGGAAATAGACGGATATGGTGCTGAGCAGATGTAGCAATTGCTGATGTACCGCGTGGAGAGGCCTTGGATGCTTAGAAGCTTATTCGAATCTGATGACTCATATTGGAAACGGGTTTGGATATAGGATCTTCTTAGAAAGTCTTCTTCTCGGCCCATGTCTTTGTCTAGCTAATATCTCAAGCCCACTTGTAGTTTTGAGTCGTGCAAACAACATTCTTCACTCGCGGATAAGGTGCAGAAGATATTCTTCACTTGCTGACAATGTGCATAAATTATTCTTCACGGAAGGTATTCTTTACAGCTTTCCAGCGGGAGCCTTTGTTGTCTCTCTTCCATCACCATTTCTCTGCTCTTTTGGCTTCGTAATTCATCCAAGCTTTATTTAGTACCTAAAACACACAAAATTAATTAGTACAAGTATTTATTCTTGAAAACAAAGAAAATACATAATTTGGGATAATATATGATTTTAACGCACAAAAGATGAGTTAAATGCCAATAAAGAGGTGTAGAAATATGCACTATTTGGCACTCATCAAATACCCCCAAACCTGAATTTTACTTGTCCTCAAGTGAAACAGAAATTAAGAAGTCCTAACTATACCATTGTCGTAAGTGTATCGAATGCATTTAGCGTATGCACTAAGCCTTTAAACCCCTAGGTGTCCCTAGTGGACGATTTATAGTCTTGTAAGGTTTTACCAGAGGTGTACCCACAAAACCTTCTCCAACTTCAGAACGTAATGGAGTCCCAAGCATCCAAGGAGCTATGAGGACATAGAGTTTCTGCATGCTAGTAATAAGAAGTTAGAATTACCAAAGAACGCATTCTCATCCTTAAGAGTTGAGCGAGAAATAACCATACCATATGAAAGAATTCGGGTTCGAGAGTGATCACAAGCCTCAACTTCTACCTAACTAATAGGGTTTTATGATAATTGCACTCAAAAAGACCGCTTTTTTAGTCTCTCATGTGTGCAGACAGGAATAAAGAGAGAAATTCTGCACACGTTGAATGGTGGGAAGGAAAACCTTCCGAAATAATTTCTGGAGACTCCACAAAATTATAAACAAAAAGAATCTTTTTCTGGTGATCTATAAGAAAGGAAGTCAATCATTATAGGAGGATGGGAGTACTCACTTACCTTCACATCTGATCGGCAATCAACACCACTTTCACAACATCCATAGAAACGTCTTCAATCTTCGGTCTTCAACTATTGATGATGAACTTCTAAACTTCGTAGAGCCTTGAAAATTTCTGATTTTTCTCTTCAATTTCCTTGTTGCTTGAATTTTCCTCTTAAATTTCTTCTTTACCATGGTGTTTATTAAACAAAACTAAAAACAAACTTTTTTTTTTTTTTTAACAAGATGACAAACTGAAAATAACAAAATAAATAATGAAACTACTAAAACCATGTAGGAAGGACTTTATCACTTAATTCTTCACAACATGTATTGTCTTGATTTTATGAACTTCACTAATTCTCATCTTATTTTCTGTTCTTTGCTCTTGTAAAATACCTCTTCAAATGTGTATAGAATTCTGCTCTATGTACTGTATCTTCACTTTGAATAAGAATTTTACTAACTTGAATTATTGCATATAAACCTTGGACTATTTCAACTTTCTTCATAGAATCTGACGTTGCTCTGCTCGTTGATGATGTTGTGTTTCTATGGATCTGTTGATGTTGTCGAGAGAGAGAATGGTGCTAACTGCAAATCAAACTACAAGAAGGAGTTTTCATCTTTATACGTCATCCTCATGATTGACAGAATTAGCACTCAAGAGATCAAAAATAGTGTTAAAATTGGTGCGAAGTTGGGTAGCTCACCATTCCTACCCGGAATTTACATACGGTGACACACACTCTAAAAGGACTTTTTAGCTAGTCACAAAAATTGAAGGTCGGAGCCTCGCTTGATGTAAAAATAGGTAGTCTCCACTAATGGTGATCACAACTCTACTACCAAATATCTTTGCAGCACCTAATTTGCCCACCGGCATGGTTAAATCCAACTTTAACGCTCTAACAACCAAGAAACCCGATTGTGTTCTCCAGTTTTTCCAAGTTCAATTATTTCGGTCAGACTCTCTATGTAAACACAGTTAGAAGCATGCTAGTGACTCTAAAATCTCTAAAAGTTGGAGGTTTTATGCAAATTTTGAATTTTCTGAATTTTTGATTTTTTTTTTTTTTTTTCAAATGCAAAAGACTAAAAACTTTATATGCAAAACACTCCCCCACACCTAAATCTAACATTGTCCTCAATGTTTCGACAGATGATAAGAATTATAATATACCATGAGAACTATGCTGAGTAGAGAAAATGGAAGACATTACCGGATGTCGGCGAAAGCGCGATTAGAGCTTCATTATTCATGGCTAGAATCCAACATTTTCAGCTAAGATCATATTGGATTAGCACAATACAAAAGAAAAAGAAAGCCAACTATTTCAAGATAAAAAGAATATGACATTACCTACTGGATTATATACAAGAAAATTTCACCATACACCAACAATCGAAAGAGTTGAGAATCAACCCAAAAGACAAAGTGCAGAAAATTTAACAGCCTCACACGGTTATAATAACACAGAAATGCAAGTGAGACTGCAAAACAAAATGGGCTACCCCCAAACCTGGATTTTTCAACGGATATACTTTTGGACACAAAATCCTGCAATTTTAGGGGTTCGTCATGCACAAGGTCTAACTCAAAATGGACTTTGTTAGGAATAGGCAGAGTTATGCATTTCAACTGTGGCTCCTCAAAAATATTATCTTTAGATGCAAAATAGTCCAAGAGGAATTGGGAAGCACACAGTTCCAATCCTAGATTAGGTACTCTTAGAAAAGTAGGTTTAACAATATTTTTACAAACCAAATCTAGGTTGGGTGAAAGATTACCAGTTTGTGACATGGGCAAAGAGCTAGACTCATCTAAGTTATATTCATGTACATGATCATTAGTACCATCACACACTTTCCCTAAGTCAGAAATAGGTAAATCATGCTCACTTTCATAGAACAAATCATCAAATCCCAATTCAGTATCATCAGCATCATTCAAAACTTTAGTTTCATGCATAGGGAAATCAAAAGAGACATCATACTGTGACCTAGGTAGAGAATCAGACACATCAATTATATTTTCATGCATAAGTTCATTAGTGTCAACAGAAGATTCAACATTACCTAAGTCAGACACAAGTTATCTGTCATGCTTTCGTTCACAAAATAATTGCACAGGCTCCAAGTCATCAATAATATCACCCGCATATAAAGACTGAGATGTATGAGGATCAAAGGAATTACCAGCAGTTGAGGCTTCTACAATGTGTTCTAATGTTTCAGAGTTACTCTGGAATTCTATCTTCACAAGTGACAACCTCATTTAATACCATATCATCATCATCATCATCATCAAAAATACATGAAAATCTTACCTCATCCAAACTATTAATGTTTTCTACCTGTACATTTACCTCCAAAGTAGGTGAATAAGCATTAAAATTTTCAATAGTAGGGTAACAAACACTATTTTCAAAATGGAGTTACTTTGGAGAAACAAGACATTCCTCCCTTCCCTCCTTTTGTACATGAAGCAAAATCATATCTAAATATGCATTAATTTCTTTCATGGAAGGAGAGTCAACAGTAGGTATCCTCATATCATATGGGTATTCAATACATGGTTGATCATGAGGGTTACTACAGAAAGGAAATTCAGAAGTTTGTCCATATGGATTACCTTGGAGATGGTTATCAGTCCATGCAACTTTTGGGTCATCTATGTATTCTTGGTCACAAGTCTGCAAATAGGGGTTGTTCTCATACATTTGATAGGAAGAGTTAACATGGTCTTCCCTATATTGCCTAAAAGCATGAATTTCAGGGCAGTGCTCAGTTAAATGACTTTTGTAGCCACAGACGACGCAAACGGAAAGTTTAACTTGCCTAGATGACATAGATGTGACAGATTTATCATATACATGCATTTCTAAAGCAGTGACTTGAGCTTCTAACTGATCCAAAAGTGATGAGTGTGTGAGCTGGGCATTATAAAAATGTTCATTTTCTCCCCATGGCGAATGATACTTGTGCGAATAATTATTAGGGTCCATGTGTTGAGGCTCAGGACTATGAAAATATCCATAATAATCCCTATAACTATTGACATCATGGTCTGTGGGAGGTTCATAAAGTGAAGCATGCCCGTAAGCAAGTTCTTTAATGAACCTGTGCTCATCCCCAGTTGCAGACCAAAATCCTGACATGATGTAGCAGATCCTAAACAGAATGATGTGGCTACACTACACGACAGACCTATCCCAAAGTATTTGCAGTTCAGCAGTTCAGATATTCTACCAAGGGTGCATATTTACTGTAATCACAGACTGTTTGTCTGACAAAGCCTACCTGTCCTAAATGGTTGTTTCTATTTGATTTAAAAATGATGTTGTTGTTAACTTAACAAGTGGCCTGCTCGCATTTGACTAACAAATCATGAAGCTCTTTTTTAACTAAAACAAAATTTAAAACAACTCAGATCATGGAGCAAGCGAAGGAGGACTCAAGCACACCGAGTATTTTTGAGAAACTTACCTTCAGCACGACAAAGGGAGGAACTTATCTTGGCGAAGCCACCAATTTTGACCTTGTTTCTAAGTTCCTTATTTCTTTCCTTTGCACAACAGAAATTTTAAGCACCTGCTAACTCAACCAAAGCTTTCAGTTTCCAGAGTTGAAAATACAGCTAACTGGATGCAGATTATATGAATAAATGGGTTACACTACTGTGATAAGACTATCAAAAGTAAAAAGAAAACAAAAGTTAAGTAACACAAATGCTAACACATGAGATGCAGGAAGAAAAGATGTATTACTTTAAAGAGATGAAATGGAAATTATATACACAGATGGTTTTAACTATGAGGATGCAGGTATGAGAGTTCGAAACTACAACTATACTAATTAACAGAATGCAATGACTTAACACATATATACAAGAAATACACTAAAAATCAGTAAAGTGGAACCAAAGAAACAACTACACCGCTACCGAGTCCCCGGCTGTGGCGCCAAAAACTTGGTAGGACTTGAAAGAAGCCTACGACTATGTCAAAATGCAAGTGCACAACGTCTATTGGAGACAGAGCAAATACATGTCGATCCCACAGAGACAAGGTGGGTGTAGAAGTGATTCTAAAGCTTTACTAAACTGATTTAATGAGTAGTAACACAAAGAGGGTTTTGTTGTGTCGATACGACTGGGATGTTTGGTAGTAACCTAAATAGTAAAGCATATTGTAAACAAAGATGTGAAAGAGCACTAGGGCATTTGAATCCACCTCCTAATCCCATGCTAAGGCAATACTTACTCAAGTTATGTTCTTGTTCCTTTCAGGGAAGAATACAATGGATGATTTATCAGCTATTCTTACTAATTCACCCCTAGTATAAGCTGTCTTCTTACAGTACAACCTATCACAGGTTCATTCGATCAAAAAGCTAAATAATACTTCCTATATCAACTAAGCACAGATCTTCTTCCAGAGAGGTCTCTAATGGATGATTTATAAACCAATCTCCCTAACTCACCCTTAGTATAGATTGTCTTCTTACAGTACAACCTATCACAGGTTCATTTTGGTTTGTTAGCTAATTATCAATCCTAAATCAATTTAAGCACCTCAAGAACAACAACATGAAAAATGATTATCTTAGCATACAATCAAGGGCTTCATCTAAACCCTAGAAGATGAAATTAGAACATACTCAAGATGGTTAAAACACAATTGTATTAAGATAACTAGTTGGTCCAACTAAAAATTGGATGATTTCTTACACATCAGTTGCCCTATTTATACACCAATTTCTTCTCAAATACTAGAATTGATAAATTAGAGAACAACCACTCACTGAAATCGTATTTTCCGACAAACCCCTTCTGCAATTCCTGATTTGATGTTTACATTTTCCATTAAAGATAACCCTAGTACTGTCTCTCTCAATCATAGCTTCTAGGGTTACTGTTTTGGGGAAGTAGCTATGATAGAGATAGAAAGAGACTAGGCGGTTGATTGATGGCTCTTGAACAGAGATTTGCCGGGGATGGAATGGATTGATGGAGAGATTGATGAACTGATGGTTTTGAAGGGTATGGAGAAGATGATAGTACGAAGAGGAGTGTTTGGTTCTGCTCGAGTTGGAGAAGGAAATAGACGGATATGGTGCTGAGCAGATATAGCAATTGCTGATGTACCGCGTAGAGAGGCCTTGAATGCTTAGAAGCTGATTGAATCTGATGGCTCATATTGGAAACGGGTTTGGATATAGGATCTTCTTAGAAAGTATTCTTCTTGTCCCATGTCTTTGTCTAGATAATATCTCAAGCCCACTTCTAGTTTTGAGTCGTGCAAACAACATTCTTCACTCGCGGATAAGGTGCAGAAGATATTCTTCACTTGCTGACAATGTGCATAAATTATTCTTCACGGAAGGTATGCTTTACTGCTTTCCAGCGGGAGCCTTTGTTGTCTCTCTTCCATCACCATTTCTCTGCTCTTTTGGCTTCGTAATTCATCCAAGCTTTATTTAGTAACTAAAAACACAAAATTAATTAGTACAAGTATTTATTCTTGAAAACAAAGAAAATACAGAATTTGGGATAATATATGATTTTAAAGCACAAAAGATGAGTTAAACGCCAATAAAGAGGTGTAGAAATATGCACTATTTGGCACTCATCATATACTAATCACACATATTGGTTGTTCACAAGATATGCAATGAATAACAATACCAATAACGCCTGGAGATTTCCTTTTCGATTCACAAAACAAGTTCATAAAATTTACTTCCTTAAAACACATGTAAAACATTGTTTCCTAGGATGAAATCCTCACCTCATACCCATACATAATCACAATAGCATTTAAACGATTATGTCGATGTCTTATCTACAAAGTTTAATGGTTAAGCAATAAACCTCGTATTGTATTCCTTAATACTATGTCTATCTAGAGTGTTCATGCTTCGCAGTTATGTTTTCAATCTAAAAGATTTGAAAGACACATGATAGAAATGGAACAAGTCAAGTCGTAGTTACTAACCTCAAGCTGAAGGATAATGTCTTTGTTGTCTTCAATCCATCTTCAGATCTTTGTGAGTAACTGGAGCACAATACTTCTATCATTTCTAGTCTAACCTATTGAAGTTGACTGTAGTTTACATATTAAGCGACTCGAGTTTTGGAACTAAATATGACAACCAATCTTGACATACCAACGTGTGGTGGGTTCAACCGAGCAGTGCTCTAATAATCTCCCCCTTTGTAAATTTAGTGACAAAACTCTATTACATATGGAGATAAACGAATTACAAACATAACTCATTCTACATACGCTAAATTCACATTTCAACAACACAATCTCCTGGAGATATTCAAAAATAAATGCCGATGTTGACATTATAATAACAAAGAATATTACTCCCCCTAAAGGTAAGATAGGTAGATTTTATAAATCCGTACGTCTTTGTTATTCCTTTGTAATGATATGTTACTCCCCCTTAGTCTATGCTTTCACTCTTGCGTTAGATAAACGTTTAAGCACCAATGTCCTTTCCCTTAGTAATACCAATCAATATAAAATCAATGCCAGTATCACTTGTTTACTCCATATATTTCTCCCCCTTTTTGTCACAAAATGACAAAGAAACGAAAAAATAAAGGACAAACCGAAAAGAATCTTACAAATCTCAAAATAGACTTGCAACCTATAGAGTTAAGCACGAGGGTTCCACACACCACTTTGATGACCAATATCAAAACCAAAACTACAAAGTAATTTTGTTTTGATAAGTTATCAAGGAAACAATTTCCCGAAGAAATTTTCCATAATAGTTTAGCAAACCAAAAATCGACTAATCACTTTAGTTCATTTGCTAAACAGATTGCACAAATACAATCGCTTGTTCGATAAGACCAAAATAAAGATCAAAATTAACTTTATTATTCTCATCAGGTTCTAATTATTCGAATCAATAACTTAGACCTTTCACTTTAAACAAGACAAGCACTAGGTTAGTTAACTAGCATTTCTTGTTAAGGTATTCGATTAGACTTGAATAACAGAATCCTACACTTTGATAAGTCTAACCAAGATCAGAATTAACTTAGTTTCTCTTATCCGGAATCGAATTGGACTAAACAATTCATCCCAAAAACCTTTTCTTTCGTTAAGCCATAAACAAATCATACAAACCAAATAAATCAACTTGCATAACTATTCACCTCAACCGGAAGCAATTGAAACAACATAGACATTAAAGCACCGCAATTGCACCGAAATTTTGTAAGCCTAAACGATTGATACCAAACAATAAAGCAAGATAACAATAGTTTTTCTTAACAGGAAACAATTGAATCACACACACATCCATACACAAATAATGGAATAAAACATCAATTGTACCAAAATTTTGTTAAGCAAAAGCAATAAATATATGCAATAAATCAGGCTTTTCTTAAACAGGAAAACGATTAACTAACAAAGTCGTTACCTCAAATTCCGCATCCTCTTCACCCCAGAAAGATATGACGTTAAGCGCCAGTTCAATATAGAACTCCCCCCCGTTGTGTTGTCATCCTCTCACAGTCGAGTGCCTTTGGCTCTGGAGTTTCTCGATCATCACCTTTTTGTTTTCTGTATTCTTCCAAGACTTCAAGATAAGTTTGACCATTGCTTACACGTTCTATATCCTTATATAAAATATCAAGTTCCATTTTAAGACTTTCATTCTATTTGCAAAGTTTATCACATTCAAGTGCCTTTGACTCTAAAGTTACTTCAGTATCCTTTTCATGTGTGCATTCAACAGTTGCATGAAAAGCTTTGTTCTCTTGATCCTTGGAACAAATAGAGATATCATCATTATTTAGTTCTCTATTCTCTACACATTTCTGTGATTTTTGAGAAGGACAAGATGCACCTTTAGAAGAACTCCTTTTCTTTAGTCTTAATAACTTTCTAAATTGTCGTGCGGTTGTATCGACACTATAATTCTCAGTTTTTGTATCCGAAGAACAAGTCTTAGTTACAGCTTTAAGGGTAATACCCTCTTCATTCTTGAATTGGTATTCAAGGTCAAAGATTTTTATTTTACCAACTAGAGCGCTTCTAGATAGTGTGGAAAGATCATTTGCTTCCATGATGGCATGCTTTTTAGATTCGTATCTTGTTGGTAAAGACCTTAGAGTTTTACACACAATATCTTTATCTGAAATAGTTTTTCCTAAAGCGTAAACGACATTCACTATTTCAGAAAGTTTTTGATCAAACTCATCAAAGGTATCGTCTTCATCCATACGAAGGTTTTCCCATTTAGAAGATAGGGTTTGAATCCTAGCTTCTTTTTCAGAGGCATTCCCTTCAAATACGATATTAATAATATCCCAAGCCTCCTTTGATGTTTTACACCTAGTTACATGATGATGGAGGTCTCGAGTTACAACATGGTTAATGGCGTTCAATCCATAGGAATTTTGCTTCGAAAACAATTTTTCTTCATTATTGAATTCATTCAATTCCTTTAGTCTAAACTCAGTGGTAGAGTTGTTGACCAGTACTTTTGGGTGTTCATACCCATCAATAACTAAAACCCAAGTGTTAAAGTCATGAGATTGAAGAAAAGACTGCATAGATATTTTCCACTATAGATAGTTTGAGCCATCAAATCCTGGAGATACGTTAACTGAATCAACCATTTGTTTCGAAACTTATAGGTTGGATCACGCCAAACACAGATTGTTACATATTTTCTTGTTTGCCTGCTCTGATACCAATTGAAAAGACGAGGGTACCCAAATACACCACAATCTTTTATTTTGATCACAACCTATACAAGACCGCTATGTATAAACCTATTGGAGCAACAATCACTCAAGGAATATTT
The DNA here is from genome assembly GCA_023531295.1 of Papaver armeniacum. Lineage (NCBI taxonomy): Eukaryota > Viridiplantae > Streptophyta > Magnoliopsida > Ranunculales > Papaveraceae > Papaver > Papaver armeniacum. Next base: position 883,966 of record JAJJWW010019147.1, read on the forward strand.
CAACACAGTGTCCACTTGAAATAGGGTTAGTCCGAACTGGCCTAACACGTGAATAATTATATCATACAAGTGGAGAAATCCAATACACTTTGTGTGATCGTCTATGGATATGAAATCGAGATAATACAACAACAAAGTGTTCACTTGATAATAGTACGGTATAACCGAAACCTTATAAGATAAATATCAAGTGCCTGGTTAACATACAAGTGAAATTACTTTAATTATAATATAAAAACAATTATAATGCGGAAATAAAGTAAAGCACATACCAGAATTTGGTTAATTAACGAGGAAAACTACAATCTTGTAGAAAAACCCCGGGACCTAGTCCAGATTTGAATACTCAATGAATTAAGACGCTACAAAAAGTAAACCTGCAAATTCGTGTAGACAATACTAAGTAAACTAAAATCTTAGTTACTCAGCTTCAGCAGTATTCTTGTCTTGACAATATCTAGCAGAACTGAAGTTCTCAATAGATATTTGATACCAGATATCCTAGCAGAACAGGAGTTCTCTTTAGGACTAAATCTAGTATATATATTTTCTTAATGAATCACAACAACTTCTTCTTCAAATCTTCAAAGTCTTCAATCTTTGATTTAATCTTCAAAGTAACAATCTGCAAAAACAAACTTGATTCCTTATTGATTTGTTGCACAGAGCGGAGTCTGTTAACAATGGCAAATCAATGAATCTATCTTACGGATCTAGAAAAACTTAGATCCGTAGAAACGTTATATCTTTGATCTGGTTTGAGTGAGCCTTATATCGGAAGAGAAAGTTCTCAAGAATAAACAAACTAGGTGCAATCAAAGTTCAACCACCGTTAGTCAATCGAAAACACAAGATAAACCGCAATTATCGAGTTTCCCACCAACGGTACTAATAGAGCTTCTCAATCCCAAAGAAGACTTTAAACTGAGTGGCCGTAAGAGATTTCTCCTAATTAGGTTACTCTCCTCTCCGAATAGGCGGCTTCACCAGTAATAACACAACCGAGGAAGTTTGTTGTCACGAAGGATTAGTTTGCTAGAAATGCAAACTCAAGTATTTATAGACAAGGACGTTTGGACACCAAGGAATTTCCAAAACCGAAAATATTCTCAAGATATGCAATATATTCCAAATTCGGTTTCCATAATTCCTGGAAATGCTATGTCCAAAATAATGACCGAAAATCTCTTTGAAAAATCTTCAACTAGTAAATGCACATTACTAATTCTCTTTTTTCCTAAAATAAAATTAAAAACCTTAAATAAAAGATTCTTAACTTATTTATGTTTCGATCCTGGGATTTTCTTCCTTTAGCTATTAAGGAATAACTTTGAACAATTAAAGATAAGCATTAATGCACATGTTCAAAGTATGTCGACATCCTTACTCTGTAAGTCCTCTTTCATACTTACAACCTTGAAACCGATTTGCCACACTTCCAAACAAGTTTAAAATTGGTTCATCTGACTTTCAAGAACTATGTGATTGATCAAGAACACTCAATCACCAATCCTGGGTTTAACGGTTCTACCAAAACAAGTTTCGGTTCTACCTCCATGTGAGTGTTGTGCATAGTCACACTAGCTTCCCAAAATTCGGTTGACTAGGTACTAGGATCGGTTCCCCACATATATATGGTATCTAACTTGAATGTGTTGCACATGTCCATAGGATCGGTTCCCCTTTCTGCTAAAACATGTTGCACCTCATACAAGGATCAATTCCCCTTTGTGATGTGTTGCACCTCTTACTAGGATCGATTCCCCTTTACCCAGAGTCGGTCTTACACAAAATCACAAACTCGATCATACCATCTCAGGTGATTACTTAAGATCGGTTTCACTAATAAAAGTCATACCAATACATAAGTCAGGTCTTTGTGAATAGTTTTACTAAGAACACAAACAAGTCATGAGCGGTTATACTAATCACACATATTGGTTGTTCACAAGATATGCAATGAATAACAATACCAATAACGCCTGGCGATTTCCTTTTCGATTCACAAAACAAGTTCATGAATTTACTTCCTTAAAACACATGTAAAACATTGTTTCCTAGGATGAAATCCTCACCTCATACCCATACATAATCACAATAGCATTTAAACGATTGTGTCGATATCTTATCTACAAAGTTTAATGGTTAAGCAATAAACCTCATATTGTATTCCTTAATACTATGTCTTATCTAGAGTGTTCATGCTTCGCAGTTATGTTTTCAATCTAAAAGATTTGAAAGACACATGATAGAAATGGAACAAGTCAAGTCGTAGTTACTAACCTCAAGCTGTATGATGATGTCTTTGTTGTCTTCAATCCATCTTCAGATCTTCGTGAGTAACTGGATCACAATACTTCTATCATTTCTAGTATAACCTATCGAAGTTGACTGTAGTTTACATATTAAGCGACTCGAGTTTTGGAACTAAATATGACAACCAATCTTGACATACAAACACTTGGTGGGTTCAACCGAGCAGTGCTCTAACACAAGTGTCCAAGATCAATCAAGTCTTATCCAACAAACAAGGTTGGATTTATCAACTATATATAATTGATTAACGTACAACCTGTATTATTTCAATTATGTAAAGAAAATATAATGCGGAAAAGAAATAACACAGACACCAAAATTTTGTTAACGAGGAAACCGCAAATGCGAAAAAAAAACCCGGGACCTAGTCCAGAATAAACACACACTGATTATAAGCTATTACACCAATTTCCTACTACCTATATAGAGTAGATGTAATACCTGCTTCAGCTGTATTCAAGCACTTATAGAACTCTTAGCAGAACACAGATTCTCTTTAGGAATTCTTCTCGTATAACTTCTAGCAGAACACAAATTCTCTTTAGAAGTTATTCCCTAAAATCTTCTAGAAGAACAAAGTTCTCTTCAGAAAATACAACAACACGGTTGATACTTTTCGATCTTTTGTTTTCACAAAACACCGAATCGATTTCCCTTTAGATGTAAATCAAGGTTTTGGAAATCTTGTGTTTGTTTTGAAAAAAATAATTACTATGTAAAAGTAATATCAAAACAAACTTGTAGATTAGGGTTTATTATACTCTTCAAAAATATGAAGAGAAACCTAATGATTCTACAACAAGAAAAACTAGAATAAATCTAGAGATATCTTGTTTAAAACTTCTTAAGGATTTTTACGAGATACCTTAATCGAAGTTCTCTTTCTAGCTTCCGATTTCGACTAACAAGTGTTGGTATACGATCGGAAACTGAAATCTATCAAAACCTAGGGTTTATGATCAACAACTCTTGAATGGTTTTATATCAGAAGAGAAAACCTTAGAATAGACAAGAGGTGAAAAACCTAGATTACAAGTTGTATAATCAATCACGAAGATTAAATCCAACTCGGCTTTGTGATCCCCAATACAGTAGAACCTCTCTATATTAATACTCTTGGGAATCCACATAATTATTAATATACGGAGGATATTAATTTAGAGAGGTACCCATAAAAAACGTAAAAATTTAAGTTCAATGTATGTGCAATGTATTTGTAGTTGTATTTAAATGATGTATATACATTTTTATAGTTCCAATATACAAGTGCATGTATATATCTTGGAATTTGTAGTTCCAAGAAGCCTTAAACATGCTCGACAAGTTAGAAATATTTTGGCTTCAACAAGAAGGTGTCTATGTTGATGAGATATTACGCATCCGCAAGTTAAAAAATGTTGTAGAATTACTTATTTTTCTCAAACAACTATATATAAGTATTTTCTTTAATCATAAATTTAATGTAACTAGATATATATTTTTTAATATAATATTGATTATTACTATTTGGAGGTAAATTCTTTAAGGCGGAACTGGAAAAAATGATTAATATTAAACTGGAGAGGTTATTACTATTTCTCACTGGCCCAAGTTGGGACCATAAATTTTTATTAATATGTAGATGTTATTAATATATGGAGGTTCTACTGTACTAGGACTTTTATCTCACTCTTGTTCACGAAGAACATAAGACATGGAAAACAACCTTATGAAGCTTACACCAATTTTCCAAAGGGGATGAAAACGTGTAGCACTCACGAACCCTTTATTTATAGTGAAAGGTAACTTGAAAGCTAAGCAAAGCTATTTTCCTTTTTCAAGACTCTCCTAATTTTGGGAGTCTTTCCTAAGTTACAACTCTTGCCAAAATAAATAATCAATTTAGCAAATGTTGTATTTATGTGAATAAATCACAATTTATCTTAAGAAGGAATCACAAACACTTTAATATGGTAATCAAATATGTTTGGAGTAATAGATAACTTTCCTAGATAAGGAAACATCAAAAACTTGACTAAAAAAAGACTTCTAGTCACGTAATTAGGTTCAAGTCCGTGAACCGTTACAAACAGTCCATGGATTGTTTCCTACTAACAAACTGTAACAATTACAACAACACTTATAATTGTTACTTTAATAAATCACTCATAACTTCATCGTTATAACTCTAAATTGAGTGATTCTTGCCTCGTTGAAATCGTAAGCTCATTCACTATAACATGAGAACCTTTCCAGGGATAAAGGTTATTGTCACAAAAGTCGTGGCTCAAATAACCTCGAGTATATATACATAAATGTACATTTACCGTCATAGGAATTGTTCCATAGAGTGAGCATTTGTTTGGATAGATTAGCAAGGTAGAATTGAACAAGAATCCAAATGAAATCAATTACCACATACCTTTGTTGATGAAGTCCTTTTTGATGTCTTCTTGTAGTCTTCAAACTTCATCCTTCAAGGATAACTTCGATTCTACTTCTTAGACTAAATCTAGTATGAAACTATCTTTAGTATACTAAATCAAGAATGCATTTTCGAAACTAAAATTGACAACTAACTTGACATACCAACGCTAGTGGGTTCAACCGAGCAATGCTCTAACAGATATAACCCATGTTTCCTGTTTGACGGTTTAGATGTGCTGCACAACTTACACCCTCCAACCAACTTAGCCACATCATCTTGCATATTTGGTCAAAAGACATAACGACGAATGTTAAGAGGAGTTTTATTCATCCCAAAGTGTCCAGAAACTTGGGATGTGTGTGCCTCTCTCAACCATTGTAAACGATCTCCATCTTCTGGTATGCAAAGTAACTGACCCTTGTATAACAATCCATCCCGGAGTTCATACTCGCCTTTCAAACCACTATTTACACCTTCTTAAAGTCTTTGCTAGATGTGTATGACTCTGCATACTCTTGAGGACAATCGGTTGAATTCTCATAGCCACCATTAATGCTCGGTCTGGTGGACGAGATAACATATCTTCCAACTTGTTTGTTACTCCCTTCTTGTACTTAATGAGAATGTTTAAAGTCATCAAGTAAGACATCCACTTCATGTGTCGGGCTTGTTGTAGTTTCGTCTGTGCGCGTAGATACCCCAATGGTTTGTGATCTGAATGTACCACTACTTCTTTACCTAAGAGATACACTCTCCAATGCTTGATACATTGATGAAAATCATAAAATTCTTTGTCATAAGGTGCGTAATTCTTAATAGCACCTGAGAACAGTTCTGAATGGTACTCCACCGGTTTACCATCCTGTAACAACACTCCTCCCATTGCATAGTTAGAAGTGTCGGTCTCAACCTCAAAAGTACGATGTAAGTTAGGCAATGCCAACACCGGTGCTTCTGAAATCTTTTTTTTTTTTAGTAATTGAAAAGTGTCTTCATGGGTTTGCTGCCATTCAAACTTTGCGTTAGCTCCCGTCAAACCATGTAATGGTCCTGCAATCTTTGAAAAATACCGGATAAACTTATGCAAGTATGTACAAGCCCCTAAGAAACTCTTGATTTTATTTACAGTACTAGGTCTAGGCCACTTAGTGATCACTTCAACCTTCCTTGGATCAATCTTTCATTGTCCACCACCAACAATGAATCCGAGATACACCAACTCTTCCTTCCCAACCTCACACTTCTTTCCGTTCAACTTCATCTGGCCTTCATGTACACCTTCTCAACATGAACGAGATGCTCTTCCCAAGTTATGTTGTATATTAGGATATCATCCAAGTAAACAATCACAAAATCTTCTATAAAAGGTCGTAGCAAATCATTCATCAAATGCATAAACGTCGTTGGAGCATTACACAAACCAAAAGGCATCACCAACCATTCGAACAAGCCTTTTTGGTTTTGAAAGCAGTCTTCCAAGTACCATCTTCTCGAACTCTCATCTGGTGATATACGGATTTGAAATCTAACTTTGTGAAGACTCGAGTTTTTTCCAACTGATCCATCATGTCGTCTATCCTGGGTAAAGGGTAACGATTCTTGATTATGATCTTGTTCAATGCTCTATAATCAATACACATACGCCCGCCTCCATCTTTCTTTGGCACCAACAACACCACTGATCCATAAGGTGAAGCACTTGGCACTATCATTCCTAATTCTAGAAGTTCCTGGACTTGTTTCTTGATCTCATTAGATTCCTCTACGGTCGTGCGATAAAGACCTACATTAGGTAGAGAACTCTCCCCGGTCAACATGATCTCATGTTCCACACTCCTCTTAAGCGGTAATCCAGTGACATCTGAAAATAAATCCTTATACTTCAACTTCAACATTTCTAGGCCACCTTCTTGTTGTGCAGTTAAGGATGCCAAACAAATTCTACTCGGCTGCTTCTCAAGAGAACGGATCACAAGGAGAATGAACTTTGTGCTAGCATTCACCACCCGCTTAGCCTGAGTGGCTTTGATCAAGCTTGCTTCCTCAAGAGGATAATTTATAGCCCGAATCACAAAACTTTCTCCATCTTTGGTAAAGGTGTACTTTTGTTCCCTCCTGTGTAGAGTTGCATCTCTATCCCATAGGTAAGGACTACCTAGTACAACCTGACAAACATCCAAAGGAACTACGTCGCATGTAACTTCGTCAATATATGACTCATCTAGAGCAAAGTTGAACATGCACTGCTGTGAAACTTGTAATCCCCCTTCCTTTTGAAGCCATCCTAAAGGGTATGGTTTTGGATGTTTGAAAGTCTTCAATCCTAACTTCTGCACCAAATAATTTGAAAATAAATTCTTCTGACTTCCTGGGTCAATAACAGCATCAACTAGTGATGTTTTGATTTGCATCTTCACTGTGAAGAGTCGCTCCCTAGGATCATCTTTTGAAGGTCTTTCTTTTGCCCCTGTCATAAGAGAGAGCTTTGAATTGGGTTCCGTTAGTCCGTGGACTTCTTTTGGAGTTTGAGCGACTAGTGCTGCCTTCTTGGCTTCTTTCCTCTGCAACCTTTTAGGCTTTAGATGAGGGTTCTTTACCCAACACTTGTCGATAATGTGACCTGTTTGCTTGCAATGGGTGCAAGTCAAACCCTCCTTGTCACTAGAGTCCCCTTCTTCTTTTCTCCTTTCACCTCCTTTCACAGTGGTACCTCCAGATTTTCCCTTAAAATTTCCCTTTGAATCAGATTTGTTAAGCCTGCCTTCAATGACATTAGCTTTTATACTTACTTCGGCAATAGTATCAACCGAAAACATCTTCAACTCCTTCCATATATAATCATGGAACCCGGAGATATACTTCATGTAGATAACATAATCTCCCAAGTCTAAATCCAAAATCATAGCTTGATTCTGAAATTCCGAAGTATACTCTTGTACGGTTTGGTTGTAGGTCTGCTTCAAGTTGTACCACTTGAACCATATCTCCTCAAGGTAGCCAACCAGATAAAATTGTTTCCTTACAACTTCCTTGAATCTTTTCCAAGACAATACTCCCTTGCCTAGATTTTGTCTTTGATAGCTTTCCACCAGGTTAGAGCATGATTTTGTAGCTTCAATGCCGCGAAAGCAATATTTTCCTTTGAACCATATTCAAAGAAAGAGAAATAGTCTCTAGACGTTCAATCTAATCATACAATTTTTCTACATCGACACTCCCATCGTAAAGTGGAATATCAACACGAAAATAAATTTTCAGATTCTTACCATGAAGTTTAGTTGATGTAGGACTTTTAAGAATCTCGCTTTTCTTCTTTTCTCCGTCCTCATCTTATTCTTCCTCGTCCTCTTCTTCCGAAGTTACAGGTGAAGGTGTAACCTTTTTCTTCGTCTTCGGCTTGGGTGTATGAGAACGGATACATTCAGTCAATTCTTCAAGGGTGGTTTGAATCGACTTCATGTCGGTTTGTAGCGTAGCCACATTTTCTTCCATAGTTTGTGGTTCGCTTTGCTTAGGATCATCATCTGGCTTCGTCATCCTTGATCACCTTGTTCTCCTAACGTCTTCTAGCTTCTCGAGTACCTCACCAAGCTTTATGTAGAGAGATCTAGTGAAAACCATAAACCACAGGGATTTACCTTAAAAACTAACCTTGCTCTGATACCAACTTGGTACCTATGATCTCTATACCTTGGTAGTTATTACTATAAAGGCGGAATTCAGAATAATAATAGACAAAAAAACTTCGAAAATAGAAAACACAAGAAAGTAATTCGAAGAAAGATATCTTCTCTAGATTATGAACAAGAAAACGTTTACAATTATCTCTTTGTTACGCTCACAATCTCTCTAAACAGTGGATCAACCTTAAACTGTTTGCTAAGCTTGCACAAGTATTGTTTCAAGCTTTCTCTATATTTTCTGTATCTAGTATATGTCCTTAGCTATTAACCAAAACCCTCTATTTATAGCCTTCATCGTACTCAGTCGATCAAGGACTTCTATTAGGAATCTGTTTCCTAAACTAAGAGTATTGCCTAAACAAAACTCTTCCCTAACTAGGAATTCTGCCTAAACAAGGGTTCCTGCCTAGAATATGAGTCTTCCCTCAACTTAGCTTGAGGTTAACTAAGTTCCCTAAACAAGTACGGATACACCTGTATCACTAACGATAAAGCCCGAAGCACAAAAAGACCTGGTCATCCTACCAGACAGAGAATTTAAAGAAGAAGTAGTTGAATTGCTAGAAGAAGTAAATCTGGGTTCAGATGAGGAACCAAAAATAACCTACTTGGGAAAGGATCTAAGGGTTGATGAAAAAAGGGACTTGCAATAATTTTTTAAGGAAAATGCAGACCTCTTTGCATGGAAAATGTCAAATATGGTAGGAATCGACCCAAGTATCGACGGCCACTCTCTGAAGATTAGCCCATACTTCAAGCCAGTAAAATAAAATAAAATAAAGATAAACTCTATGATGCAGTCCAAGCAAAAGTTCAAAGAATATTGGAGGCAAAGATCATAAGATAATACAAATATCCGGCTGAATATAGAACATTGTGGCCATAATGAAGAAGAACGACAAGGTAAGAGTATGCATAAACTTTACAAACTTAAATAAAGCGTGCCCCAAAGACAAATACCCTCTTCCATACATAGACAGGACAGTAAAAGTTGTCCTAGTGTACGTCAGGCTATCCTTCATGGACGGATACTTAGGGTATAATCAGATACTAATGAATCCAGAAGACGAGGAGCATATTGCATTCATCACAGATAGTGGACTATGTTGTTTCAAAGCAATGCCTTTCATCCTAAAGAATGCAGGATCCACTTATCAGAGATTGGTCAACAAAATGTTCAAAGACCTCATCGGAAGCACAATATAATGCTACGTAGATGACATGGTCGTAAAAAGCAAAGAACCATAAGATCACACAAAGGACCTGCTCCAAACTTTCACAATCCTTAAGACGTACAGTACGAAAATTAACCCTTTAAAATGTGCTTTTGGAGTCCAAAATGGGAAATTTCTAGGCTTTATGGTCACAAGAAAAGGAATTCAAGTTGATCCACTAAAAATCAGAGCAATTATGGAGATAAAACCTCTAACTTGCAAGAATGAAGTACAACAGTTAACAGGAAAACTGGCAGCACTGAACAAATTCATTTCAAGATAGTCGACAAGTGCGAGACCTTTGTTTAACCTAATCCTCAAGCAACAAGACTTCAATTGGAATGAAGAATGCCTGATATCTCTTGAAAACATTAAAGCCTACTTGTCCTCTCCTCCTGTCCTATCAACACCTATTAGAGGTGAGGAGCTATATGTCTACATTGAAACCACTCAAAGTGTTGTAAGCGCAGTACTACTCAGAGTGGGAAACAATAAAGATAAACCAATCTACTTCATCAGCAAATCACTTACAGCACCTGAGTCTAGATACTCACAGTTGGAAAAGGTGATCTTCGCTATCTACTTCTCATCCATAAAGATAAGACCATACTTCTTGAGCTGAAAGATAATTGTGGTCACAAAGTACCTAGTTGAAAATATTCTGTCTAAAGAAACAAATACTGGAAGAATTGCAAAGTGGAGAGTCTACCTGGATCAATTCACAATGGGATACAAAATAAGGAAGGACATAAAATCACAAGTGTAGATAAATTCCTAGCTGACTTCCCAGTTGAGGACCCAGACTTCGATCTAATGTTCAGTTAAAATCATCCAGAAGAGTAGACAGGACCTGAGGAAATACCAAATTGTGAAGACTCCTTAATAGACACACCTGGAGTGTGGAAATTTTTTGTTGATGGTGCATCAAACAAAAAAGGGGGTGGAGCTAGAGTATTCACAGTGACACCTGAGAACATCTTCATCGAATTTTCATATGCATTGGATTTCAGACCAACGAATACCCAATAGAGGATGAAGCGTTGTTACTAGGATTACTAGCTACAAAGAGTCTATAACTACAAGAGTTCATACCATTTAGTGACTCTCAGCTAACAATAAAGCAGGTAGAGGGTCAATTTGAAACAAGAGACGTCTCGATGGCAAAATACAAAAAGAAAGTCAACACCCTCATATCGAGCTTTGAAAAAGTAAGTATCAAAAGATACCAAGGAACTTGATGAGACACGCAGATGAATTAGCCTTCCTGGGATCAGTAATACCGGGAGCATGCCAAAGAACAATAAAGATTGGAATCTTGGAAAGGTCAGTCATACACGAGCCATACATAAATGGTGCAATAACTAATAGCTCAAATGTGATCCTAACAGAACTGGATGCAAGGTATCTTCAACTACCTCGAGTCAAAACTACTACCGGATGACTCACAAGAGGCAAGGAAGATCAAAACAAAAGCAACCAGGTACTAACTCCTAGATGGTGACATGTACATAAAGATATACCTGGGATCGCTACCTAAATGTGTTACAGAAAAGAAAGGAGAACAAATCTTACCTGAAACACACTTGGAAGATTGCGGTAACCACGCAGGAAAATATACCTAGCTAAAAAGGCAATATCCCAGGGCTATTTCTGGCCACACATGATAGAAGAAGCTGAGGAGATAAAAAAAAGTGTGATAAATGCCAGCGGTATGGCTAGCAACACCAAACTCGAAAAAAAAAATTCTTTTGATATTAATCTAATCTTTGCAAGGATTAGAATATGCAGAACAATTGTAGAAAATATAATATAACTATTCAAGTCGAATTTCAGAAAAACATGGCCCTTTAGTGCCGAAATAAAAATGAAACTGTGATAATTAACACTCTAAGAACCTGAAATTGCAGGTATGATAATAAAATACACGCACCAGCAGAAAATTTGCATAGTGTGTTAACTCCTTGGCCATTCATGAAGTGCGCCTTGGATATCATTGGTCCTTTTACTACTGTAAAAAAATTAAAACTCAAAGCTTAGTGTAAAACATGTGAGAAAATAATATAAAGGTTCAAGATTTAAAGCTGAAATTGAACTGACAAATACTGATGGAAATACAGGCACTGATCGCTGTCGTATGCGTCAAAAATAATTTCACTTTCCTAAAGTATATGATAAGAAAGAGTTTGTTTCCATAGAGAGGAAATTGTAGTTATTATGTAATCAATTTCCTAAAGTAACCACTTGGGGGGATTTCTGATTCTTGTAAGCAATAAAAGTAAATCAAAAAACAAAGTAAATTATAGAAAGTAATCAATGAGAGAAAGATATTGGTCAAGGAATTCATCTTCAATCTTAGACATGTGCTTGAATATATGATTAGAATTACAATTTAATCTCTTTTATTATCAAAAGCCTAGAGAATCAAGAGAGCAAGATAATCTATTAATTTCCTAAGTTCATCAACACACACATTAGAGCTGCGTATGTGAATTCTACCTAAAGAATAACCTAACGCCTTGCGCTAATTAAGTTCAATTCCTAAGAGCATTAAGTTTCAGAAAAAGGCTAATCGATGCAATTGTCATACATTGCGCATAACAATTCGGAAAATGGTCAAACTCTACATATGATTACAAGAGTGTATCAATACAAACCGTAAACATATCATGCTACTTCTATTCAGGGTTATCGCTCGATGAAAAACCCTAAAATAGCTATGGAAAAGGATGCAAGTTGAATTGATTGGCCACTCAACTAAACAAACATCTAATCTTATCACAATACATCAATCATGTGATATTAAAACAGTAGAGATGTGAACGATAATCAAGAGAGAAAACTAATACATAACTCAAGCACACATTTTAGAAATAGGACTACATCCTTAACCAATAATATAGAATTTAGCTACTCATAGCTGTGGAGTTCATCACAAAAATATGAATTGATTAAAGAAGAAGATGAACAAAAGCAAACCCTAGTAGCGTAAACAAAAACGGCTCTCTCCTTAGCTTCCAAGAATAAAACGTGTCTTCCAAAATTGTAGAAGTCTTCTTTTTATAGCTCCTCTTGTTCCAAAATTAGGTCTAGTCTTCAAAGTCCATTAGATGAAAATCCACCAAGCCCATAAGTGAGAGAAACCCATATAGAAAATATGTCCAAAAATATGTCACCGGAAAACTGGTATTATGGCCGGAAATTGGCCGGAGAAGTGACCGGAAAGTAGCTCAGGTGACCGGCAAAGTCCGCTCGGTCACCGATCAACGAGTCAACTCGGTCGGGTCAACTGTGTGAACTCAGTCAATGTCTAGTCGGCCGAGTTAACTCAGAGTCAGACCGAGTCAAGGTGTGAGTCAGTCACTGACTCGGCTGATTGACTGACTTTTCTTAACATAGGCCATTTGCACAGGCCATATCTGTGTTGCACCAAGATGGTGCATCACTGCTTCTCTTCTAGCCATAATGGCCTGCACATTTCTCTGCCACTTCCACAAATCAGCTGCACCATTTGATCTCTCAAACTCAACATTTTCTTTGTCTTGTACTCAGCCCCATCTATCTTGCAGGCCTCAATTGCAGTTACAATCTTCCTAATCCACACAAACCACCTGCAACACAGTCCCTCATTGCATCCATTTCCATTCAATTGCCACCACCAGAACCAGCTTCAACTTCCCACTGCAGTAACATCGAACCACCAATGCCATAGCATGTACTAAAGCTAAAACGACTGTAATTCCAGCTCCTACCTGCAGTTGCACTTCAGGCCATCATTCACTGCTCCATTCTAACACCAACACAACCACCTGAGACTGTCATTTCAGTTCAACAATTCAGTATTACCAAATCCATTTCCCGAGTCTTGCACCGCTCAAACTCAGTTCATACACAATCCAGACTTGACTGCAACCTCTCCTTGTTTTTCTCCAGTCACTGCCATTGTGACCTTGCCAATGGCACTAGCAACACAGCCATCAGCCATCTCAACCATTGCAATAGTAGCTAATACTGGCTCATACCACCACCTGTAAAACCTAGGCATTCATCTAAGCAAATTCGAGTCCTCCCTGTACTACAAAACCAACATCTCAACTCCATTATCATACCCTGCAATTTCCAGTCCACTCCTTCTTCCTAGCCATTCCATCAATTCACAGCTCACTATTGAAATACCACACATAGCTAGTCTGCAACCTTCTACGCTCCACAGCTCCAACAGCCTCACCACTGCACTTAAGACCTCCAACAGCATCAGTTCTTGGATGTGACTGCACTAGCTATATCAACAGCTCCTTTCCAACTCCAGCCATAACACTTGCAACCATACATACCTACACATACATCTAAGATTGGCTTTACTGCATTCTGCAACTTACCAGAATAACAGCATCACCACCAGTTCTGTCTCAGGACCCGTTACTCAGCTGCATCTGGTACATCTCTACTTCTGTTATCAACAACCACAGCTGCAAGAACCAAATACAACACCACATTCCATGTAACCCATTTTCTTCAACTGAATTCTTGCCTTTACCAGCTGCAACTGTAACAACTCCTCAAACATCACAAACCAGCTTCAATTCCAGCTGCAAACACCAACACACCCATTCGGTTCAACTAACCACTTCAGGTAGCAACACCTTCTCTTGATTCCACCATCTAACCCTAATTCACTACCAGAACCACCAAATTTCATCTCAATCACCCATTTCTGCCATTAATCACCAGACCCATTCTCAATTTCAATTTGCCTTCATCCTTGATTTATTGCAGTCGACTGATTTCTGGGGCTAACTCAAACCCTAACTTTGAATCCTTCTTTATTCTCAAATCACCAGCAAAATCATCTCCTCAATCACTTCGATTACAGAGCACATCTCCTTATAAATAGAATTAGAATCATACCCTTGCTGTTTCTTCTATTCAGATAAATACAAACCAAATCTTCTCCCCGTTGTTCTCAAATTCGACCACCAACAGACTCATCTCTTGCTTCTGAGTTCCCACAATCAGTCTAAACCCACTAAATCTCTTCTCTGGTTCATGAATCCTCTCTTTTTCTCATGGATTTCCTCCACCAGCAACATCCGCCATCATCATTTCCTCTCCCCTCGTCTCTGAATACTAGAACAGCCACCGCCTCACTCAGCTCTGAAATGTAAATATTGTAATCGAGAATGACATTCCCGATCTGGTCTTAGGGGCATGTAATGAACAAAATTACTTTAGGCAACCAACAATTGGATAAGGGCGACCTAAGGAATCCTTTCAACTGTCAGTTCTAGAGAACTGACAAGCTTCATCGATGCTTTTATTCATAATTCTCTCGTATGACGTTCGAGTGACCTCCTTCTTTCGCCGATAGCTTAGCCTTTCCGTTCTCGTCATGATGAAAATAAATCCAACATTTGAGCAAGTTCCACTTCTTTTCGCTCGAATGACTCCAAAGTACCTAAATAACTCAAAAGTAAACATAAGATACATAATTTACAAGAAAAGTAGCAAAGAAAGCATAGATACTAGTTATAGAATTAGGTGTTTTAGACACCTATCAAATTCCCCCACACTTAGACTTTGCTAGTCCTCGAGCAAATCAAACAGAACAATTCTAAAGGATACATACAACTCCTTGTCGTCGAGGCTACGGTCACTTTTAGCATAAATAACAAGCCTTTGAACCCCTAGGTGTCCCTAATGGACGAGTTATAGTCTCGTGAGGGTTTACTAGAGATATACCCACAAAACCTACTTTTCCAACTTACTAGTTCTCCGTAATGATAGCATCCAACGCGCTAAAAATACATAGATATTCTGCACACTAGTCATAAGAAGTTAGACACATAAATGAACACAATCTCATCCTTAAAAGTTGAGAGAGAAATAACCATCCCTTCTCGAAAGAAATTCGGGTTCGGAGTGATCAAAGTCTCGACTCTGCCTCACAAGAAAGGGTTTTATGAAATTTCTCTCAATAATAAATAGCTTTTTATGGGTCACACATGTGTCCAGGTAGGAATGAAGAGAGAATCCTGTGACACGTTGAATAGTAGGAAGGCAAACCCTCCGAATTGTTTTTGAAAACCCACATCTTTTATAATTTTTGAAAACCCATTTTTCTGACGATCTCTTCGAAAGGAAATCAACCACTTAACGAAGGTGGGAATATGCTTACTTACCTCGTTATCCGTTCGGCGTGCAGCTAGCACCACTCTCACAGCATCCATAGAAACGTCTTCGGTCTTCAATCGGTGTCTTCATCTTCGTCTTCGGTCTTCAACTCTTGATGATAACTCTTGAACTTCGTAGAATCTTGACAATATGATTCTTTCCTCTAATTCTTGTTGCTTGAAACTTCATTATAGATATTCCTTCTTCCATTGGCTTTATTGAAAGAATACAAAACTAAAAACGAACTATACAAACCCAAAATATGATACATGAATATTTTTTTTTTTTTTTTTTTTTAAGACAAGAAAAATAAAACAAATACGAAACAAAACAATAAAACTAGTAATGAACCTAAAGAAATTTTCTCTTGTCTCTTTTATATTTTTCTTTCAATTTTTTCATTTTTTTTTTTTTTTTTTAGACAAGAGAAAATAAAATACACATAAGATAAAATAAAACAAAAATGTAAGTACAAAGGCCATGGTGTAAGTACTTTACCGCTTGATTCTTCACAACTTGTATGTCTCGATATCATAAACTTCTCGAACTCTCATCCTTGATAATTTTCACTCTTGTACAATAGTCTTCAACTTATAAAAATTCTGCTCATTTTCTCGTTGCTTTACTTGAATATGAAATTTGCCCATTTCTGTATTGTTGCTTGTAAACCTTGAACGTCTTCAACTTTCCTTCAAATTTGTGATGCTCCTCTTGTTGATGATGATGGTATTTCTAAGGACCTGTTGGTATAGAGAGAGATAAAGTGGATGGTGCTAACTGCGAACAAGATTACAAGTGGTATGTAAGTTAGCAATTCGATGTCACCATCATGGTTGATAAAAATAGCACTCAAGAGATCAAAATAGTGCTTCTATGGTGGGAGGTTGGGCAGCTCACCATTCTGCCCGGAATTTACGTACGGTGACACACACTCTAAAAGCACAAATTTAGACAGGTACAAAGAATTGAAGGTCGGTGCCTCACATTATGTAACATGGGTAGTCTCCACTATAGGGGATCACTACTCTAATACCGAACTCAGTATGCACCTTATTTGCCACTGGCATGGTTAAATCCAACTTTAACTCTCATACAATTAAGAAACCCGATCATGTTCTCTGTCATCTCTAAGTTCAGTCACTCTTATGAGAATCTCGATGTAATCTTAGCGACATGTATACTATGTGACTCTAAACTAACTACAAGTTGGAGTTTTTATTCACTAATTTACATAAAAGTTGAAAATTTTGAAAAATTTACAATGCAAACCACTCCCCCACACTTAAACTTTACATTGTCCTCAATGTAATTGAATCGTCCAAATAAAGTCAAGGTGGGAAATCCTACATGAAAAGCGACAAAAAATCAGAAAAAGTAAAAATATCAGAAAGAAAATAAAAGATAAGAGATACAAAACCTATGGGTTGCCTCCCATTTAGCGCTTGGTTTAAAGTCGTCAGCCCGACTATCTCCTTGTTTTCTATGACTCCTCCAGAGGGAGTACTTCCACAAGATTAACTCCTTCCACGACATCCGAAGAGAAGTTCTCATAATATGGTTTCAACCGGTGCCCATTTACTTTAAGTTCATTTCCTGTAGCTAAACTACGAATTTCCACTACACCATGAGAAAACACATTAGTCACAATAAAAGGTCCGATCCAACGTGACCTTAATTTACCCGGAAATAATTGCAAGCGAGAATTAAACAAAAGCACTTTCTGCCCAATGCAAAATTGTTTCTTTGTAATCATATTATCATGAAAAGCTTTCGTCTTTTCCTTGTAAATCCGTGAGCTTTCAAATGCATCATTGCGGATCTCCTCTAACTCTTGAAGTTGTAACTTCCTTTGCCTTCCAGCACCATCCAACTCCATATTGCATTGCTTAATAGCCCAAAACGCCTTATGCTCAATTTCAACGGGTAAGTGACAAGGTTTACCATAAACGAGCCTAAAGGGAGACATCCCAATAGGTGTCCCCGGCAACGGTGCCAAAATTTGATCGCTGTCGTATGCGTCAAAAATAATTTCACTTTCCTAAAGTATATGATAAGAAAGAGTTCGTTTCCACAGAGAGGCAATTGTAGTTATTATGTAATCAATTTCCTAAAGTAACCACTTGGGGGGGATTTCTGATTCTTGTAAGCAATAAAAGTAAATCAAAAAACAAGGTAAATTATAGAAAGTAATCAATGAGAGAAAGATATTGGTCAAGGAATTCATTTTCAATCTTAGAATATATGATTAGAATTACAATTTAATCTCTTTTATTATCAAAAGCCTAGAGAATCAAGAGAGCAAGATAATCTATTAATTTCCTAAGTTCATCAACACACACATTAGAGCTGCGTATGTGAATTCTACCTAAAGAATAACCTAACGCCTTGCGCTAATTAAGTTCAATTCCTAGGAGCATTAAGTTTCAGAAAAAGGCTAATCAATGCAATTGTCATACATTGCGCATAACAATTCGGACAATGGTCAAACTCTACATATGATTACAAGAGTGTATCACTACAAACCGTAAACATATCATGCTACTTCTATTCAGGGTTATCGCTCGATGAAAAACCCTAAAATAGCTATGGAAAAGGATGCAAGTTGAATTGATTGGCCACTCAACTAAACAAACATCTAATCTTATCACAATACATCAATCATGTGATATTAAAACAGTAGAGATGTGAACGATAATCAAGAGAGAAAACTAATACATAACTCAAGCACACGTTTTAGAAATAGGACTACATCCTTAACCAATAATATAGAATTTAGCTACTCATAGCTGTGGAGTTCATCACAAAAATATGAATTGATTAAAGAAGAAGATGAACAAAAGCAAACCCTAGTAGCGTAAACAAAAGCGGCTCTCTCCTTAGCTTCCAAGAATAAAACGTGTCTTCCAAAATTGTAGAAGTATTCTTTTTATAGCTCCTCTTGTTCCAAAATTAGGTCTAGTCTTCAAAGTCCATTAGATGAAAATCCACCAAGCCCATAAGTGAGAGAAACCCATATAGAAAATATGTCCAAAAATATGTCGTCGGAAAACTGGTATTATGGCCGGAAATTGGCCGAAGAAGTGACCGGAAAGTAGCTCAGGTGACCGGCAAAGTCCGCTCGGTCACCGGTCAACGAGTCAACTCGGTCGGGTCAACTGTGTGAACTCGGTCAATGTCTAGTCGGCCGAGTTAACTCATAGTCAGACCGAGTCAAGGTGTGAGTCAGTCACTGACTCGGCTGATTGACTGACTTGTCTTAACATAGGTCATTTGCACACGCCATATCTGTGTTGCACCAAGATGGTGCATCACTGCTTCTCTTCCAGCCATAATGGCCTGCACATTTCTCTGCCACTTCCACAAATCAGCTGCACCATTTGATCTCTCAAACTCAACATTTTCTCTGTCTTGTACTCAGCCCCATCTATCTTGCAGGCCTCAATTGCAGTTACAATCTTCCTAATCCACACAAACCACCTGCAACACAGTCCCTCATTGCATCCATTTCCATTCAATTGCCACCACCAGAACCAGCTTCAACTTCCCACTGCAGTAACATCGAACCACCAATGCCATAGCCTGCACTAAAGCTAACACGACTGTAATTCCAGCTCCTACTGCAGTTGCACTTCAGGCCATCATTCACTGCTCCATTCTAACACCAACACAACCACCTGAGACTGCCATTTCAGTTCAACAATTCAGTATTACCAAATCCATTTCATGAGTCTTGCACCGCTCAAACTCAGTTCATACACAATCCAGACTTGACTGCAACCTCTCCTTGTTTTTCTACAGTCACTGCCATTGTGACCTTGCCAATGGCACTAGCAACACAGCCATCAGCCATCTCAACCATTGCAATAGTAGCTAATACTGGCTCATACCACCACCTGTAAAACCTAGGCATTCATCTAAGCAAATCCGAGTCCTCCCTGTACTACAAAACCAACATCTCAACTTCGTTATCATACCCTGCAATTTCCAGTCCACTCCTTCTTCCTAGCCATTCCATCAATTCACAGCTCACTATTGAAATACCACACATAGCTAGTCTGCAACCTTCTACGCTCCACAGCTCCAACAGCCTCACCACTGCACTTAAGACCTCCAACAACATCAGTTCTTGGCTGTGATTGCACTAGCTATATCAACAGATCAGTTCCAACTCCATCCTTAACACTTGCAACCATCCATACCTACACATACATCTAAGATTGGCTTTACTGCATTCTGCAACTTACCAGAATAACAGCATCACCACCGGTTCTGTCTCAGGACCCGTTACTCAGCTGCATCTGGTACATCTCTACTTCTGTTATCAACAACCACAGCTGCAAGAACCAAATACAGCACCACATTCCCTGTAACCCATTTTCTTCAACTGAATTCTTGCCTTTACCAGCTGCAA
The DNA here is from genome assembly GCA_023531295.1 of Papaver armeniacum. Classification (NCBI taxonomy): domain Eukaryota; kingdom Viridiplantae; phylum Streptophyta; class Magnoliopsida; order Ranunculales; family Papaveraceae; genus Papaver; species Papaver armeniacum. The sequence continues at coordinate 904,165 of JAJJWW010019147.1, forward strand.
CTGTAACAGCTCCTCAAACATCACAAACCAGCTTCAATTCCCATTTGCAAACACCAACACACCCATTCGGTTCAACTAACCACTTCAGGCAGCAACACCTTCTCTTGATTCCACCATCTAACCCTAATTCACTACCAGAACCACCAAATTTCATTTCAATTACCCATTTCTGCCATTAATCACCAGACCCATTCTCAATTTCAATTTGCCTTCATCCTTGATTTATTGCAGTCGACTGATTTATGGGGCTAACTCAAACCCTAACTTTGAATCCTTCTTTATTCTCAAATCACCAGCAAAATCATCTCCTCAATCACTTCGATTACAGAGCACATCTCCTTATAAATAGAATTAGAATCATACCCTTGTTGTTTCTTCTATTCAGATTCATACAAACCAAATCTTCTCCCCGTTGTTCTCAAATTCGACCACCAACAGACTCATCTCTTGCTTCTGAGTTCCCACAATCAGTCTAAACCCACTAAATCTCTTCTCTGGTTCATGAATCCTCTCTTTTTCTCGTGGATTTCCTCCACCAGCAACATTCGCCATCATCATTTCCTCTTCCCTCGTCTCTGAATACTAGAACAGCCACCGCCATGTCTCATTCAGCTCTGAAATGTAAATATTGTAATCGAGAATGACATTCCCGATCTGGTCTTAGGGGCATGTAATGAACAAAATTACTTTAGGCAACCAATAATTGGATAAGGGCGACCTAAGGAATCCTTTCAACTGTCAGTTCTAGAGGCGACAAGCTTCATCGATGCTTTTATTCATAATTCTCTCGTATGACGTTCGAGTGACCTCCTTCTTTCGCCGATAGCTTAGCCTTTCCGTTCTCGTCATGATGAAAATAAATCCAACATTTGAGCAAGTTCCACTTCTTTTTGCTCGAATGACTCCAAAGTACCTAAATAACTCAAAAGTAAACATAAGATACATAATTTACAAGAAAAGTAGCAAAAAAAGCATAAATACTAGTTATAGAATTAGGTGTTTTAGACACCTATCAGGCACATAGAGGCAGAAAATACCTACTCGTCTCCACATACTATTTCTCAAAATGGGTCAAGCAAAAGCGCTAGTAACAATCACAAACTGATATCAGTAAATTCATCTGGGAACACAACATCTGTAGATTTGGACTACCAATGACGTTAGTAGCTGACAATGAAACCCAATTCAAGGCAACAAAGCTAGCATAATTCTGCAGAAACAAAAATATGTAGCAAAAGTATATTTCCTAAACCATACACAACTTTGAATTATAACATGTTGAAAACACAAATAGATGTTAAAAATAACATGAAAAGAAAGGGATCAAAAGGAATGGAAAGTAGTTAATCACTGAATGAAACAGGTTTAACACGTCATATTTCCCACAAGGAAATGGTCATACGGAAATTTTAAACACGACTCTACTGTCAAATATCAAGAAAAATCTTGATGCTGCTAAAGGAAGATAGGCAAACACACTACATGAAGTGTTATATGCCAATAGATCAACCAACAGATCCTCAACACAAGAATCCCCATTCTCTTTAGCATTCGATATAGAAGCTGTCTTGCCCCACAGAGTTGAAATTTCCAACCACTAGGACACTGTCAGCCAATTCAGGCCGAAGTGACGAAGCTATCTTAAAAACGATCAAAGAAGTCGATCTAAAGAGGCAAGAACACTAATACGACTGGAAAAACACCAAAGGTGCATGAGAAAGAACCAAAAACATGTCAGACCAAGCCATTGGTGACTTGGTGCTCATGGAAGTTCTACCTAGTAGCACAGAGTACAAGCTGGGAAAGCTTGGGGTATATGGGAAGGACCCTACATTGTATCCGAGAAAATGGGTAGAGAGTCCTACAGGTTGAAAAACCACCAGGTGAAGAGCTCAGTTACCCATATAACATTAGCCACCTGAAGAAGTATTACCAGTAAGAGGCTACTATCTGGAAAATAAAGCTGAAGTGCTTGAGCTGTAAAACTTATATTCTTATTATGAAAATTCGAAATGTTTGAATTTGTATAAGTTAATTTCGCCAAAGTACAAAGGGGAAGTTGGAGTAGTCAGTACACCTGACAAAAGTAGAGCTGAAACGAAATAAGGCTGAAATTCCTAAGGAAAACAAAGTTGAAACGCTTGAGTTGTAATAAAACTTATGTTCATGCTATAAAAATTCGAAATGTTTGAATTCGTATAAGTTGAATGTGCCAAATTACATTGGGGAAGCTGGAGTAGTCAGTATACCTGAGAAAGACAGAGCTGAAACGGTCAGACGAAATAAGGCTGAAATGCCTAAAGAAGAGAAAAGCTGAAACCCTTGGATCATTAAAAAAAAAAGTGAAACGCTCAGAAAAAATAAAATAAAATAAAATAATGATAAATAAAAATATATTATATAAAAAATAAGCTATAGCTAACGCTCAAAATATGGAAGAAAAAAAAACAGAGCTGAAACGCTCATAGGAAAAGAAAAAAAAAATGAAGTGAAAATACTCACTACAAACATGCCAACAAAAGTTCAGGGAGATAGCTGAAAATTCCATAAGAACAATCTCAGATCACCTTGACGGAATAAAGTCTAAAAATTCTCTATAAATGCTATGAACATATCTCTCGAAGAGTTTGTCAATAAAGGCACAACGAGGTAAAACCTCTAATTTGTCGACCAGGTCATAATTAAGACTATGTCAAGAATAACTTAAGAGTAACAAAGACCTATCATAGTGGAGAGCTACACGACATTAAAACTAGCAAAATGAAAGCTCCGGACCAATATCTAGACGGCATGGAATGGTAACCTGGCCATTTAACATTTGAACTAAGACCCGTCATCAGCACCACTGAAGGCGATGAAGCTAACATCCCCAGTGGGTAATGAGAAATGAAGCAATAAGAGAGAAAACATCTAAATAAAACAATGCCAAAGGCACAAAAATAAAAGTTGAAAACTGAGATCAAGAAGAATAAAAGCCGAACTGAAGCAATGGCTCCCCTAAAAAAGAGAAAAGCTTCCATATTTTGATGAAACACCTGAAACAGGTGAGCTAAGTCACTAAGATACCTGAACACAATGAAAAGATAACATCTTAATAACTATCTCGACCACCGTAAAGGAATGGGCTGAAGCCCAAAAGTGTCCGAGACAAAAAAATAAATAAAATCAAAATCAAACTAAAAACTCATATGAAAAGATAAAAAAGAAATAAAACCCATCTGGGCACAGATGAGACAAAACCCATCTAAGACAAGTGAGATGATACTTCAATGAACATCTTAGTCAACAAGCATAAGCCAGAACCTGAAGTCAGAGCAAAAATCCGTAAGTAATGATTAAGAATCCCAAATGGAGTCAGAACTCGGCAATTCAGAGTAGAAGTGACTCAATCACCAAAACTGACAAAATTGAGTCAAAAATCTTAAACCTTAAAATTCTTTTAAGAATTCAAAAGGGGGGAAGGGATTAAAAGAGTGCAAATGTGACAAAAGAACAAAATTAATCATAGTTCCGCCCTAAAAATGAAACATAGTGGATGGGAAAGCTCCAGATCTTCTTCAGAATCATGAGAGTCAAATAAAACACCACTATCTCCGATGTCACCAGACTCTCTAATCATAACGGGTGGGCTAAACACCCAACCCGAATCGCCGCCATCTTTAACCCCAAAAGAGGGACTGATGGGGGGTTGAATTCACCTATAAGCTAAAGAGCGCTCAAGGCTTGAAACTTTGTACCTCTCAGCTGCAAGCTATTCTAGGAGATTAGATATGGTCTGCATATCATTAGACGATGAGACAAACATGGATTGAGATCGAGCTAGACTGACACTCAGATCAGCCACGCTTAGAGCAATAAATTTAGCATCAGCTCTAAGCCCTGCAATTGTATCGTCCTTGTCATAGAGCTCTCGATTGTCATCTATCTTAAGAGAATCATAATGAGCTTGAGAAGCAATAAGGGCGCCATCAAGATCGGTCACAGCTTTCCCCATAGTTGACTCAGAATGCAAGCCAAGTAACTTGGCATTGTCAGCTTCCACCCGCTCCACATTAGAAGATAAAATCTTGCGTGTTCAACTGAGATAACAAAGATATATCAGAGAATGTACTCTTGTAAAAACAAAAACAGAAAAATGGGAAAGAAGATTGAATGACTACCTGAGCCACCAAAGCATAGATACGCGACTCGGCAGTCGAAAGATACAATCTATTAATCTCAATGATATCATCAATTCATGGGAAATTTGACACATCATGACGAGCCAGATCTCCAGAAACATCCCCAAAAAAAAAGTCCAACTGACACAAATTGAGCAAAAAAGGCACCTTGAGAAGCTTGAAGCTCAAACATATGGGATCTGTCAGTTACAAGCCCCTGACCAAATAAAAGGATATAACCATCCCCAGAAGCATTGGACTAAAAAGGAGTCGAACTCCCCCCAACATGATCACCAAGATTAGCCTGCCCACTTGACTCAGAAGGAAACCTGAAGGGAGGGGCCGAAGTAAAACGACCACCATTTGGACCCCGAAAACCACCAAAGTTAAGTTGAAGTCCAGACCCAGATCGGGCACCCTACGAACCATCTATTCTAGCTCTCTTGTTCTGGGGATGAAGATGGTCGTCCACATAAGCGGGGCCTTTCCCCTGTCATCACCACCAGGTGGAAAATTATTAACAGCTGGTGCCGAAACAGGCAAGTCACCAGCTGTGCAAACATCTCCAGATGGGGGAAGGACTGATGCTGAAGTTGGAAGTGTAGCTGGATGGCCACCATATGGCCCCCTATGTGACCCAGGGATGAGTGTTGTATCATCCGTGGGCTCAACGCTCAAGAAATCAGCACCTGGGGTAACATCTGCACCAGCTGAGCTATACGAACTCGGACCTGGGACAACACAAAGACCCAAAGAAAGAGGAGCTCTAACATCTTCGTACCTATAAGAACGAACATGCTCACTCCCTTTGAACCCAGCTGTGTGGATCATCCCATGAAGACCTTCAACATCGGTCTCACAACGTACTTCATAAAAGGTAAAAATCGACTGAAAAACATCATCTGGAACTGTGTACCTCCCTGAACAAAAGAAATGGGGTAAACGTACCGAAAGAGCGCAAATGCACTTACAATTGACGTTGTAACAATCCATATTGAAAGAAAAACGCAACATATGATCAGTTGCTACCAATTCTCTGCCACATTCCCAATTTCCAAAGATAATGATTGGGTTAATATCGTTTTCATCACGGTAAGAGGGGTCAGAACCAAAGTGCTTAGGTTCTAAAAACTCCAACCCTAAAGAAATTTGGTCAGATTTCCGATGAATATACTTCAACATAGACGAGCCTGGAACAAAGATAACATCATATCTTTGAAAAATATATAGAGCATCAATCCTACAACGAGGATCCATACATGAACTACTGTGTTTAATGGCTTTGGCCATAAACACATAAAATCCACTAGTCATTTGACAGAGAGCACAATCAATAAGCATGAGATATTCATGAATTAGTGGATCAAAATGAAGGGTGATAACCGTAATATGAGACTCTAATATAAAGAGTTCAATATACTTAAAACTAGTAACTCTAGAAACCCTACCGGTAGAAGGAGCCTGTGATGGACAGCGAATCATAAACCTTGAAGGTAGGGATAAAGGAGAAGTAATTCCTTGATGCTGATAACGACCATTCTAATCAAATAGTTTGGGAAGCAGAAAGGGAAAACCTATAATGACAGAACAAAAGTTGGATTGTTGAAAAGGAAAATTTTAAAAAAATTCCCTTTTCTGCTAAGTAAAGGGGGGAAGAAAGCAAAAGGGTTGTAACCGGTAAAAAGGTAAATCACTTTCACGTCTCTACACGCATTAAAGACATGTATAGTAGTGACTCACCACTACAAGTCAATAAAGTGCAAAAATGACGGTGGGTAAAAGATACTACTAAGAAATATCAAACTTTGATATTCCTAGAAGGCGAACAATACACCAAAATTGAAAACTGCGCTAATAACTAGCAGCATAATAAAACAGTATTTTAAAAGAATAATGGAGCATCACGAGACTGATTAGCTCGATTACTGAGCAAAATACATCTCAAATACAAAGCGTGGTGCAAAGCCTTTATGGCGATACAAGATACATAGTCTGACATGAAAAGACGAAATACCAATGAGCTGAAAATCAGATATGGAGTATCTTTCAAAAGAAACTTACAAATTTGGAGGGAAAAGAAGATAGGTGTATCGCATGTCCAAGCTCAGGTTTAACATAAAAAGGTAATACATATATGAAGATGCACCGGTACCCCACCCATCTGGGATAATTGGAAAATAATACCTAAAGAAACACTCAGGTAGCCCGTCTAAAAACAACTCATGAAAAAGAGGCATAATTGAAGAGGCACTCAGATACTCCACCTCATCTGAAGCAATTTGCAAAGGGAAGGAGTACCTAGAGAAATTCCCAGATGCCCCACCTAGCCAAAAAAAGCCAAACCATACAAGTTGGCAAAGAAAACTATAAGCTACCAAAAGGTAGGAAACAACTAAGTACATCAAACCAACTGAGCTGTTAAAGCAAAAAATGACTAGAGTTTAATAAAAGAAGTCTACAGACTTATTTTAATTAAACTATGGGCAAATATGTAGATGACAAAATATAGCATCTACCCAAGAAATGGCTGTTGAAAAGTAACACAACTGAGATATAAAATAAGGCTCAAGGTTAGACGTAGAAGACCTGAACCAGATGTTCATTGAACACGCCATAGGCGACCAAACAAGACAGATACACGAAGTTGAGTGCGGAAGACCTGAATCCAGATGCGAAGCTAAGAAGATTCTCGATGATGTCAACCAAGGGGAGACTTGGAAACCTATCTCAGATCGGTACAGACACAAGGTGGGAAACTACTATAGCCTAGGCTATCACCTGCTTAGTCATCTACATGTCATCATCGCGTTCATATCATATATTAATAGCTAGAAAGGCTGATAATGTAAACAAGTTCATTATGATAATAGAAAATAGATTTCAGACAATTCTCTCTCCCCTCTTTCTGATTCTCTTCTAAACTGCCATTAACCTCAACCGACTTAGAAGATAATCAGGAAACTCAGACCTAACATTGTCGAAATCCTGATCGGAGATCAGAAAACAGAGTGACAATCAAGATCGTTTCCCGCATAAAAGGAAAACGATCAAAATCTATGAAGACACTATTTCACATACCTTCAGTCGGTAATATAAATGCTAGGAAAGATACCGGTTTATGTAAAATAATATAATCCTAGCCGTTGAATTTGAGGTTTGATACCCTGCCCTTAGAAATAATGGTATATTGCCTTTAGCGATCATGTTTTTTTACCTCTTAATTTCTAAAGACTTCGAAATAGTAGAACATCTGACCGAGGTAATTGAGTCAAAAAGCAGTCAAACCGATGATATTAAACCGACTATCAGGGTTTTCCATGCACACATGCATCCATGCATCAGGTGAAGGATAGCCAAAATGAGTAGAAAATTATTGTGGAGTTTACTGATTGACAGAGGGGTTTTGAATGGTGGGGTGCAAATATTATCATTAGAACACCCCAAGTGAATAGTATGTGTTCCTATAAAATCTTTGACCACACTCACCCAAAAGAAATCACTTTAAAAAAGCATCCAACATCAACAATTCTAGCTTTTTTTCTCCTTTAATTTAGGTTATGCATGTAATCCATGGACCCTATCCAACTCACAAAACCACTAACTGCACTCTCGTTCCTTCTTCCCCACTAAACATTTTTAGGCCTATATATAGAACTATTTTTTTCTGGGGACTACTCAAAAATGGACGGGGTTACTTTTCAATTTTTTGGATGGATATTAGAAGTAATAATGAGTCACCCCTTATCTAAGTTTTTTTTTAATACTAAACTTGCCCTTGGTAATTAAATTAGTTAGTGTAATGATTAATTAGTGAGGTTTGATTAATTAGTTGGGTGTTTTTAAAAGAACAATTTTTGAGAAGAAGGGGTTTTTTTTTTTTTTTTTGTTTTAAGATGGTTCATTTCGAAATGAGGGTTTTGGGTACTTAGGTATACTTCAAATTTAGTTAATGTTGCTTGAATTGGCAAAAACTTTCGAAAAAATGAAAAATTTATAAACTGATTTCGACCATGGAAATAAAGTTCGGCTACGACATATGAAGAACAAGTAGCCGAACTCATCTGCAAGTGTAGTTCGGCTAATGGTTCTGAAGACACAGGTAGCCGAACTCAGCTTTAATGAAGTTTTTGCTTTCAGAGAAAAGTTCGGCTAGGAAAAAAAAGTTGCGACGTAACCGAACTAAAAGTTCGTCTGGGAAAAAGAAAATTCAACGTAACCGAACTCAATATATAGGTTTTCAGAGAAAAGTTCGGTTAGGAGAAAAAAATGACATAATAGAACTAAAAGTTCGGCTAGGAAAAAAAGGAAAAAAAAGTTGCGACGTAACCGAACTAAAAGTTCGGCTGGGAATTTTTTTTTGCGAGGTAACCGAACTTTTCTCTGAAAGAAAAACTCCATTAAAGCTGAGTTCGGCTAGTTCGACAAACTGTTTCACATAATTCCTAGCCGAACTTCTCTCTGCAACTTCCATTTTCAACTCATTTTGATGATTACTACTCATTTTTTCAACCAAGTATGGGTTTGTGGAATTTTTTTTAAATCGAGACGATGAAGCGGAAAGAAGAGAAGGAAATGAACCCTCTAATAGTAACGGATTTGTAAAAAATTAAAAGTAATGGATTTGTTATAATTTTGATTTTGATTTTGTTAATGATTTTGATTTTTTTTTTATTTTTTTTTTGAAACTAGGCATAGGCCCGTCCCGCCCTTGGCGGTACAGTAGCCAACCGGCTTACTCCCCACCGAGCAAACTCGGCCCCTGAACCCCATAGTAAAGTTAGTATAATTACACGAGTACTCCAATGTTTGAGCGGAGACTCGAACTCCTGACCTCCTCCTTGAGAGTCAGGCTCCTGGCCAACTGGGCTAACCCCAGATGGTTTTAATGATTTAGATTAGGTTACATATTTATTAGATTAGTTTTGTTTTGTTAATGATTATGTGTATATTTATTAGATTAGTTTTAATTAGGTTAAGGGTAGGTTAGTCATTTCCACACTTTAGGACACCCCTTATAAATATAGGGTAGACATTCCTATCACAAAGTAGTCCCCCTCTATTTTTTAGTAGTCCCAAAAAACGATTCATATAGATATGTGTGATGTATACCCATCAACACTTTTTCACAATCATGGAAAGATTTATACTCTTTTACCTTCATTTTTCACTCTACCCAATTTTTTTTTTTTTTACTTAAAACCAGTTAGACTCCACGAAATCGGGTTACGTAGGATTTCATTTGGAAAAGATGAGAAAATTTTACTTATAACAACAACTGTCTCTTTATTTATAACAACAATTGTTTTACCACGTCTAGACTTCCAAGTATCAATCCTGCTTCCGTCGTTGTACCACTCAATCAATAAAAAGAATGCTGAGATGATCCGAACGTTCATTTGATTCGAGATGGCCTAATTAAAACAAAGTCTACAAGTGTTATATTAGCTTCTAGAGGCATATATGCCGGAATCTGTTCCCACTGAAAAAGAGAAGTAAATTTTTGTTTGGCAGGTAAAAAGAAAAGCAAATTAAAAGTCATTTTACCGGCTAAACATACAAAGAATCTTTTTACGAGTGTTGTCCTGAAAATGTGAATTTAGACCCTTTAAAGAAGAAAAAAGAAGAAAAGGAAGAATCTGGCCCTTCAAATTTGATACCTTGACAAATAATGATGCCTACAAATTACAGCAAAATTCTCTATAAATGATAAAATTGGTTTTGAGTAGTAGTGGAAAAAAAAACATAAAATGATTATAAAACGACATTATTATAGGATTCTTTCCTTAATTTCTTTAGTTAGGCCACATGATATTGAAATGTTTTAATCAGGAAATGAAGTTACCTAATTTAAATCAAAGTGAAAGGTAAAGGTGAAACTAAGTTAAACAAGCTGTGCTGTGCTCATAGGTCATAGGAGTCATGATACCAAAACCAAACATGAGAAAGGATAAGAAAAGGTTGTCTGTGAATAGACATAAAGGGCCTACTTATTCCCCACTCATATAACATGCACATTTTGACAAGACCTAAAATGTTACTACTACTTGCATTCTTTTCACATGAATTATTTTGTCCTCGGGTCAGGACTTAGTCAGGAGGAGGACTGACTAGTATGAATCCTCACCCTCATGTGCAACCCTAGCTTCCATAAGCTTTTAGAAAAAATAATGTTACAAGGGGAGTAAGAGCAGGTGCCATGGGACTCCATGTACACTGTAGAGAAAAAAATATGTTAAGGATACCTATTTTTCACAATGAATGACCAGATTTTGTCGCGGGAGGGATCTCGGAACCTCTCCCAGTGGGTTAATTATAAAATTCAAAACACTAAGTGGATTCATCAGATAATTTCTGAACTAGGCATGCATGGCTTCATCATCAGAGAGACAGACGACAATGTAATGCTTAAGTAGCATAACCGAAAGCATGCTACCTTCTTCGTCATTGTTGAAAGTGACACTACATACTCGTTTATTTTGAAATTTGTGTGGTAATGATGGTTGGTCCATCCATGAACGAGCAGCTTCATTTAGCTTTAGAAATTGGTCCCCCACGCACAAACACCCTCTTCCACTCACGAACATAGCATAAATATTCTCAGTTTCTTCTTCGAGCTGTCTTGATTAGTGCAATTCAGGCAAGGAAGGATGAAAATTGCATAGAGTCAAAAACCTGCGCTATATCTCCCTGGATGATCATATGGTTGTATCAAATACCAGCTTGTCTTGTATTGTTTATACTTATATTACCGACTCTTAGAATGTTCACAAGATGAAAATCCGTAACAGTTCTTTGGGAACGTAAAATTCTATGAAAACAAGGTTTCAGAATCAGTAAAGCTGAACGGAATATATTTGGGGAAATTGTTACAAACAAGATAAAACAAAAACATGATAAGCATCCTCAGTCGCATGTATGCAAGTCACCGAGAACTTCACATGCAATCCTTTCACGTTTACTAACTTGGAATTGTGGACATTCAAAGAATTTTCGCATTAGCAGTATGTAAACCAAGGATCAATTGGGGAGGGGACATTGCTGGTCTGATGATTTGGGACAATGGGGGATCAATAAAATGTGGACTTAACATGACAATCCGAATAACTGAATTTGGCACAAAGAAATGCAAATTTGAGGCGAATTGACAACCAAAAAGGCTGCACATGGGTTAACCTCCTTTTCCAAGCCATAAGACTCAAATATAAATTTTAGAATGTTCACAAGATGAAAATCCCGTAACAGTCCACCATGAACGGCTAAGATGGGAACGTAAAATTCTAGCTCTTTTGAAAACAAGGTTTCAGAATCAGCCCTTTAAAGCTGATGGTCTATAATGGAATATATTTGAGCCAATGGAAATTGTTCCACCATTCTCCTCTTTTTACAAACAAGATAAAACAAAGGTCTACAACATGATTTTCTTTAAGCATCCTCAGTCGCATGTATGCAAGACATAACTCAGTACGCTTATCGCCGTTGTATATTCTGCAAGCTAGTAAACATCTTTCATTCCATAAGCGGTGTTAAACTTGAAGACAAACAAGTATTTTTCACTCTCTTTTTTTAGTTTTTCCATAAGAGGTTAACTTGATATGGAATTGTGGATCAAATTCAAAGAATTTTCGTAACCGCTTGAAGATTAGTATCCTTCATTTTTTTCAGTATGGTTTTGACACCAGTAGAATTTTCACCACCAAGGATCAATTGGGGAGGGAAGACAAACATTGCTGAACCAAAAATATTTTTTTTCCTAACTCTGATGATTTGGGACAATGGGGGATCAATAAAATGGACTGGAAATAACTTCAAAAATTGAATCTGAGAGAAAATGACAACTCCGTAATGTTTTTCTATGCAATATTTTGACTAAAAAACCGAGAGAAAGGTAAAAACCAATATTGCTGAAAGCATAAGTTGATTTTAACAAGTCGAAAATACAGAATCTGAACCCTACATTTCAGCCAAAATGTAATTCTCTTTTTTAGCACTAGAGCATCTCCAATGTAATATGGGTCTCTAAAAATATTGAAGCCACCTAGGATTTTAGAAATTCTCAACAAAAAAAAATATCTCCAGTGGTGGTTGGATATTAAAAATTTAATCTGATGTGAAAGTTTGAGTTTGGAAGAGAGTATGGGTTTTTAGAGACTCCCATCCATACCCACGTCATCACTATTTGTTTTTATTTTATTTACTTCCTCCGTTTCTAGAAAAATGATACTTTTACTTTTTCATTTTAGCCTAAAAATAGGCCAAATTGAAAAAGTGAAAGTAACATTTTTCCAGAAACGGAGGGAGTATTTTGTTAGATTTTGTGGATTAACTTTCTACAAATAAGTGACACGTGTTTCAAAATAGGTATGGATACAACTACCATTGGAGATGCTTATCAAAACCAAAAAAAATTATTTGACTCTATGTTGTTAAATACCTCTTTTTTAGGTCTCCACATGGGATAAATATCCATACACCATTGGAGATGCTCTAATCTGAACCATATATAAAGCAGGATAACAACGACTTTGGTCCTCACCTTATAAGTGAAACGGACGTAGCATGTAATAATCTGTTTTTACATATTAAAAGCAAACTACAAATGTTAACTAACTTTTCGTAATAAGTAACCTAAGCTAGTATGTTTTAAGGATAAATTAGAAAATGGTGGATGAAGAAAGTTCAGTAACTTCTGCTGCAATTTGGGTATAATCTGCCTTAAGGTCTTCTTGTTTCACCTTGGTAATATCTCCCTTTGTGGGTTTGGTTAAACTAACACAGACATGTAGGCTTGACTCTTGGGTTAGAATGTTTATATATTTCATTAAGAAGAATTTTAATCCCCAAGAGTTCTTCTTTGTTGTGTGAGGCAGAGGTAATGGCTAACAAATTAGGCACCTTGGGCCTATTAAAGGCGAGGCGCTCACTTTACGAATCCTGAGCCATAGGTGTCTTTGCAGCCGTCTCACCCCCTTTGACAACATAGGGTAAGCTTATTTGATTTACATTATTTGACTTGAAAGAGCTGAAAACAGGATGAATTCTGTCGACAAGTCAAAATACAGAAGCTCTATAACCCTAGATTTCAGCTAAAATGTAGTTCTCTTTTTAACACTAATCGGAACAATATAACACTTAATAATGACTTAAAGTCCCCACTTTATAAGTGGAACAGATATAACACATAATAATTTGTTTTTACATATTAAAAGCAAACTACAAATGTTAAACAACTTTTCTAAAATAAGTAACCTAGGGTGAATCAGAAAATGGTGGCTGAAAGTTCAGTAACTTCTGCTGCAACTTGGGTATAATCTGCTTTTAATTCTTCTTGTTTCTCCTTGGTAATTTCTCCCTTTGTGGGTTTGGTTAGAACTAACACACAACACGTAGGCCTCTTGGTAGCTCCTGCAGTAGCAAGATCCTGAAAAAAGGACGTGTTAAAAAGTTGGTACATACAATTTAATAAGAGCAAACGCAGATTTGAATATCTCATCTCCACTTGATCCAAACCTCCATCTACTATATAGAAGGCCAGAACAGATAAGAGATGACTTCAGTTTCAGTCCATTAGCATTCAAAACAAAGCATTGCCTTCTTGAGGGCGCTTTACTTTGCCAAGATGGACTAAGGAAAACACGCAAAACCTTTTTCAAAATGAGTCAAATTTGAATATCTCATTCCCACTGCTCTAAAACCTTTATCTACTAATAAAAGGACAGAACAGATAGGAGATGCCCTGAGGCCATTAGCATTCAAAGGAAAGCATTGCATCTTTAGGGCGCTTTACTTCACCAAGATGGACTGGGGAAAATACAAAAACACGTTCATAAATGAGAAAACTACATTTTTGTAACTTCGGATTTGATCTTAGTAATCCAGAATTTATCATAAATAAAAGTTGGTGCACACAGGCTTCAGTTACATTAACCCACTGTTAGCAATGGGCGGCAAACCCATGCCTCAACATATTCTAGTAAAACTAAAAGGCCAAAGTGATTCTCATGGAAATGCTCTAGCAAAACCAAGAACTTAAAGCGATTCTCATGGAATCATAGTCAGAACAAGACAGGACTTTTAGGTGAAAATTTTAGAGTCAAAGAGTAGATAAGATTTTTCAAACGGAACGATTCAAAAAGAAGGCGAAGAGGATTGTGTATAAAATTAATACAGGGGAAAGAGAGTGTATCTGAAACTTACTTCCTTTGAGGGTACGTATACGTATGGGATGTCAGCCTCCTCACATAAGATAGGAAGATGTGTGATAACATCAATAGGAGAAATATTTCCAGCAATTACACACAATCTGCAGTTGTCAAGAAAAGAACTTCAGTGTTCAAACTCATATACACATATTAGCACACAGGTACAACAACTCCTATCAAAAACATTATAGATAAAGCTAGTTCGGCGAAATTTGGAAATCTAAAGGAAAGAAAGCATTATAATGGAATGCATAGATGTATTTTGATGGAATCATGAAACCAGGTCACGCCCTGGCACCACATATAAACTCATTGCATCTGGTGCTCTTTATTAGTAGCTAAGCACAATAGAGAATGCTAGGTTGTGCAAGTATAGAATCACTCTTAAGTATTCTGAACAAGTGCGGACATTGTAAATGTTTCAGAAGACAAAAAACACTAATTGTTATAACACACACCCTAATTATGTTTTTAAACCAAAATGTATCCCCACTCTCTTTTACTGACAAACATGCAACAGAAACAGCAGTTCACATGTGGATATAAAAGCCATGAAACACTTCCACACAAGACACATCACTGGGTTCATACCAATGCTAATTGCAAAGACCTTGAACTCGGTATCAAAGCAGAATAACATACAAAAACAAAAATAATGGATGATCAAATGCATCATAAATGTGAGATGGAGTTAGTAGACAAGTCGTTGTCTGGCCGCTACCAATTGATAAATCAACTGGTTTTCAATGTTTGCCTCATTGGTACACACAAGTGCAAGGATAAAGCTTTCACACTCAATAAACCCAATAGACGCCATAAATCACCTAAAACAAGCAGACGCTTAAAATGAAACTTCACAAGCATAAAAACAACAAACAGTTCATATTTCCGCTGCAGGTCAGGCACATCAGAGTTCTAGTAACAACAAACTAACATTACCAAATATGCTGATTCAACAACAAAGCTCACCCAATCTTTACAGCTAAAACTAAGAAACCCCTTTCTTAAGAAGCTCCAACAAAAAACTCAAATACAAGTGAAAGAAGTCGTTCATTCACTGATTCAAACTTACCCTTTGTTACCACGCCGTATGCTCTTTACAACCTCCTTCACACCTCTCTTTAAGCATTTGGATTCAGTAGCTGAAAAACACCAAAACAAAAATACATCATAAACAAACGAATAAAATCCCCTAAAACACAAACACAACAATAAACCCTAAAAAACTAATTAAAATAAAATCTCATCAGAACCCATCTTCCAAACAAGAAACCCATTAACAAAACCATGTAAATCATAAGAAAAAACCTAAAATAAATAAATATACCTTTTCTAACGAGCTTAAGAGTTCTCTTGCATAGCTTTTTCCCAGCAAGGGGTTTCGCTATTGGTGCTAAAGCTGATATCTTCTTCTTATCTTTCATGGCTGACTTATCTGCTTCACTGTCGCTACCCATCTTCTTCTCTCTTTTCCTTGTTGACTGCTTGGAGGAGCTCTGAAAAGATTTTTTAGGGTTTAAGAGTTTGCGAAAGAGAATGGGGCTGCCTCACTCGTCTCCGAGGGTTTTAGCTACGAAAGAAACACAAGATTGACGGCTAGGATGTGATATAGGTTCCCATAAGATTATCTGGACTGTTAATATGTTTTCAGCTGTTGTCAACCGTTTATTATAACAGACAACCCTAAATTGATTTGGGTCGAAATATCCGCAACAACAAGTAAACGGACATTTGGATGTGGTCTCATCCATTTCCGAGTTCGATCCGAAATCCGAAAAACCATCCGGACCTTCTCCATTAAACCCTAAAAAACTAAAACCTTGAGAAAACTCCGAGTGAAAAAAATAAAAACTCTGAGAATAAAAACCATTGGAGATAATATTTGTTGCAGAGAAAAAGAGAGAGATGGGAAGCAAGAGGGTTGTTACTGAAAAGGACTTGAAGAGGAAGGACAAGTTAAAGGCGTTAGCTGCAAAATCAAAACCTAAAAAAGTATCTAAGAAGAAGAAGACTCTCAAAGTTGTTGATAATGGTAAATTTACTATCTTTTTTGGTTAATTTTATCTATTTTTTAGTAGCTAAAGAAACCCTAAAAATCTTTTGATAGTTGGATTAGCATTTTCTGTTGATTTAGATGAAAGGAGCAATGGCAATAGGTTTGCACAATGATTGATGATTTGGTTTGAGAATGATATTATTGAAAATCAATTGAGATGAACGTTTGTAACATACTGATAACTAGTAGGAGAGATGCCCTTGTAAAGAAATTATTAGTACAATTATGTTTGAAATGTGACCGCTTGCTTTTGTTTGTTTGCAGAAGAGATAACATTTGCGCCAGAGAAAAAGGGGAGCAAATTGGATGGAAAGAAGAAAAAGGATATTCAAACTGAAGGTTAGTTGATAACATCTGCTTCATGGAGAATGGTATTTTGAAGCTAGAATTTGCTTTAGTGTTCTTACTATGAAAGCTGAATGATTTCTTCTTTAGTCTCGAACGCAACATTTTTGTCATGTTATGTGAGTTTGTGTTTGTTTCTGTTATCTCAAATAGGAGACTTACTTGATTACTGATAATTTAGTCATTCAGCTTGTTTCATAAGTTTTGAATGAGGGAATTATAGTGCATACCGGAAGTGCATCATCAGAATCCACTTAAACAAGAAAAAACGCATCTTCTTGTCATGTACGATTTAGGCAGGGTTAAATAACTTTTACCTTCATAACTGTGTTTTTAGTAACAAACGCAAGACGGTATTAGCACATGCTTGGTGGCTTATGCATTTAGATTGAGTACTTAGGTTAGCCAGTACAAACGTTTTTTCCCTTCCTTGTTTGTCCTCTTTCGCACATAGACTCCACTTCTCAGCACTTCTTCTCCTAAAAGAATTGAATTGATGGGAAAGGTTCTTGGATAATGTTAAGTTGCATCCAGAATTTCTCGGGTATAATGGGATGGATTTGCCTGCGTCTTACAAAAGATTCGAAGCAATCAGAAACCCATACCTGTAATGATATTTCTAAACAATAACATGTAGGTAGCCTTAAGCCTGATATTCTCCTGTATAAATAATTATGGGGCCGGGCTGGGTCTGCTCAGGAGAGTTGGCTTCGGATCTTCCAGGGGGCAGGTCTGGGCCTATGCCATTGATTAGATTGTGAATACAAGCATTTGAACGAAATCAATAGGTGTGCACAATGATTGAGATTCTGCTTTGGCTTGAGAATGATATTATTGATAACCAATTGAGATGAATGTTTGTAACATACTGATAACTAGAGGAAGACATGCCATTGTATAAAGTTTATTAATACGAGTACAATTCTGTTTGAAATGTGACCGCTTGCTTTTGTTTGTTTGCAGAAGAGATAACATTTGCGTCAGAGAAGAAAGGGAGCAAATTGGGTGGAAAAAGGAAAAAGAAAGAGGATACTGTAACTGAAGGTAAGCTGATAACATCTGCTTCGTGGAGAATGGTATTTTGAAGCTAGAATTTGCTTCAGTGTTCTTACTATGAAAGCTGAATTATCTCTTCTTTAGTCTGGAATGCAACCTTTTTGTCATGTTTTATGGGTTTGATCTTGTTTTTGTTATCTCAAACAGTAGACTTACTTGGATGCTGATAATTAAGTCATTCAGTTTGTTCGTAAGTTCTCAATGATGGAATTGTAGTGCATATTGGAAGTGCTAGTAACAACGCAAGACGGTATTAGCCCCTGAATTTTGGTGGCTTGTGCAGCTAGATTGAGTACTTAGGTTAGCCAGTGCCAACGTTTTTTCCTTCCTTGTTTGTTCACTTTCACACATAGCCTCCACTTCCCAGCACTTTTTATCTTCGAAAAATTACATTGATGGGCAAGGTTCTTAGATGATCTTAAATTGTATCCACAATTTCAGAGGTGATCTTGCGAAAGATTTGAGGCAATCAGAAACCCATACCAGTAGTGATATTTCTAAACAATCACATGTTACAGGCATGTAGGCTTAAGCCTGATATTCTCTATTCTAAAGATGTTGGTTCATTAGATAATAAAAGTTAAGCTTGTGCTGCAGACACTTTGATGTGGACATATTTTATTGTATTTGTGGCAGATAAGTCTACAGAAGTTCTAAGAAAGAGAGAGAAAGATAGGTCTAAAAAAGCTGCAAAGAAGGAAACAAAAGATCTTGTTTTGTCAATGAAAACTAGTAAGCTTACGTCGAAAAGAAATGAATCTCCGGCGGACGAGGTTTATCATATCTCTTCAGGGGACGAAGATTGCTCCAAAGGGATGAACAGTATGGCTTATGATCTTTGTTTGAAATTGAGAATGTTATATATTTCATTGAGTAATATTAGGTTTATCCTTATAACAGTTACACGCCTTGAACATCAAAAATTATATTTTGTCTTGCTTTTCTTTTCCATGTTATAGAGTGGATGGCTGAATACCATCAAAGTAGGCCAGGGTTGGAGATACTGCAAAGACAGATTGATGAGTTTATGAATGCTCATGAGAAACAGGAGGAAGAGGTGCTTTTAGTCTCTTTTTTTGTATAATATTTCTGTTTGTCCTTTCTTTGGAAATACATGTTCCTCTTTTGTATATGATGCATTTTTTCGGTTGGCTGGACAAGCTCATCATGCTGTAAAATATTGATAATAACCATCAGCTACAAATTCCGGCACCATTTATGAGAAGAAATGAAATGCAGTTCACAGGACCCTTTTAGCTTATAATATCAGTCAGCCTTGACTTTCGGTTTTAACCCACACCTTTCTGGGTTATACAGGCAAGGAAAGCAAGAGAAATCAGTGTTGCAGATGATGGATTTGTTGTTGTTAAACACCACAGAGGCAGGAAAAAGACAACAGATTCTGAAAGTGGAACTGCGGTGGGCTCTGTTTCACAAGCTGCTGTGCTAGATAAAATGGCCAAAAAGAAGAACAAAGAAGTTGGTATTGATTTCTACAGATTCCAGAAAAGAGATGCCCAAAGGAATGGTATGTTATGTTTCCTGAACTTTCTCTCTATTTTCTTTTCCTTCTGTTATCTGGAGGGGAAACAAGTTTTCTTCAAGGGTTTGAAAATGTTCCTTGGTCCAAAAACTGAAGTCTTTGCTGAAACTGTCCTGATGTTTCAGTTGTCAGATTCTGAAGTTTATTTTTTTTAACATTTTTCGGTTAATCCTATAGAATACATCTCAAATTGTCTTGATCAACCATTGCCCATGCTTAAAAATGTTGCTTTGTAGTTAGCACTTTAAGGTAGTATACTCCAGAAGAATATGTTTTCCTAGTCTTCACGTTGTTGTTTTCTAGCCATTCCCACCCAACCCCCACCTCCATGAGACCATTAATTGTTTCTACATGTACCAAGTGGTGTCCTTCTTTAGACCCATCATGTTCTTCATGGAAAGAGTATAACAATTCGTTGTCAGACACAAAATGAATAAAAATGATTTATTCTTGATGTACGAACCTTTGACGCTCAGAATCTTAGCTGTCCATCCAATTTCTTTTGACGCACGTGCAATCGAATGTACAGTTGCATGCCTCTGAGATTAATCCCCTCAGCTAGAAAAAGATCTTCTTTTCCTTGAAGCCGAATTGGAGACCCCTAGCTCAATGTCTCAGCTTTGCCTGACCTCAAAATTTATGCTGTCATCAATTTCTGATTCACTCTCTCTCTCTCTCTCTCTCTCTCTCTCTCTCTCTTAAATTTACTGCTGTCAGTCATTTACATTGTGATTTTGACTAAAACATGAGGTGAAAAACTATTTAAATTCCTTTTGCAGAGGTTATGATGTTACAGAGCAAATTCGAGCAGGATAGAAAGCGGATACAGCAGCTGAGAGCTACAAGGAAATTCAAACCGTACTGAGCTCTGCAAAGTTTGCAGCTTAAGTCGAGGAGAAAAATGCTCAAAAAGAACTTCAACTGAAAATTTTGTTGTTTTGATTGTATCTGTGGTTTGTTGGATTCACCAAAAATTGCTGAAACTTGGGTAGTGTGTCAGTCCTGTAACCGTGTCCGGTTCCAATTCTGGTTATATTATCTGTATCATTGAAGCTTTTCGAGAAAAATAAATCTATTTCTCTAAAAGAAAAAAAAATCTACAGAAGTAAAACATAAGGGCAAAGTGATGGACTTGTACTGGAATCAAATTCCGTTAGCTAGACTTCCACCCCTTCAGCCTTGCACTAGTAAACTAATTACTGATCATTGTGCTTCGTGGCCTTAATTAAACCATTATGCTTGATTAATTAAACAAGATGAGGCAATTAATTAAATCAAACCATTATCATATCTTAACCATCTACTCCAATACTTTATTAATCCTCACCGGTTTCTCACCGGAATACCAATACTTTCTCCCATAGACACTTCCTAAGATGACACTAATCAAAACAGAACAGAAAAACAGAGTAGAAGTTCAGCAAAGTGTGAAATTGATCAGAATTATAAAAGAAGATTCATTTAACAAGAAATTTCTCAAAATTAATCATCAAAGTGGGTTCTTACAATTATTTGAACAGCCTTGAAAACAACATTACCAAATTTAACCCAACTAATCAAATTCTTGAA
The DNA here is from genome assembly GCA_023531295.1 of Papaver armeniacum. Taxonomy (NCBI): domain Eukaryota; kingdom Viridiplantae; phylum Streptophyta; class Magnoliopsida; order Ranunculales; family Papaveraceae; genus Papaver; species Papaver armeniacum. The sequence continues at coordinate 925,093 of JAJJWW010019147.1, forward strand.
CATAGATATTGCTGTTGTTGTTCTCTTCATCAAACTTGACCATTGTTCATCTTCACCATTTCAATCTCTGGTTGAATCTTTCTCTGGTTTCTCTTCTGGGGGCTGCATTTTTTGATGATGATCCAACATAGTGCAACGAGAATCAATATTACAAATATTGAAGTAATTGTGAAATAGATAATGTTATGATTTGGCTTCTCAGGGCCTTTGAATTCATGATCATAGGTTAAACCCATAGTATTTCTGGTTTCAATAATGTCTGTTTCTAGTTTTCATAGAAATGTGACTGGTTTTTCAAAGAAATTTGACTAGTTTTCCAACAACGCGTTCTGTTTCTCATATAAAAGGGTTTCATTTTTACATAGAGCTGATTTAGTTTTTTTTGATTGAGACATCAAACGACTTCTTTTTCTTGTGAGGAAGAAGGATTGATAAAAGAAGAAATAACCCACTTTAGAACAGTGACTAGTCTACGAAACCCTCCTAATGAAACAATAATGTCAATAAAGCTTCTAAATCTGGAATTAAATCTTCTATTGCCGTAGCATACCCTTGCATTTATCTCTTACTACACTGACGGTGTAATTGCGCATGGTAGTAGGTTCCATTTCCTGGTATGCGGGATTAAAAAAGGTTCCTACAGTCATATCCTCGGCGTAATTGCTCATGATAGTAGGGTACTGATATTGATTTATGCCATATGAAAAATCCAACTCCCCCTCCTTCATGATCGTCACTTCCAGGTCTTATAATCTAGCTGCTTTGAGTATGTGCTCCACTGCTCCTTCCTCTCTTGTTGGATGACACACGAGGGCCCAAGTCCAGCAACATAGAGTCCAATATCTCCCCTCCTTTAAAATGCTAAGTCATATGAGCTCCCACGTCGCACGGTGAGTGTGACACCCCTCTCAAATTAAATTAGATAAAAGCTTTGAAGAAGAGCAATCCTGGAGAGGACAAGTGGCGAGACTCTATTGGTCGAGACATTAAAACCTGAATTACACTATGTATACACCTTATATTTAACTGGCCGTTTGTAACACCGTTAGCCAAAACGTGGGTATACAATACTTTTGTGTGAATTTACACCTAACTAATTACTTACACTTGGTTTACACCAAATACTTAACTGGACGTTAGGTAGGTAGATAATACTTCCGTGAAGACTAACATTGTCATCTCTGTTTTCTTACGGCAAAAAAAAATAAAGATCCTTACTGATTTCGCCTGCCGCACCTCTTCCTCTCAGTGTTCTCTTTCTCTTGAGTTTTTCTTCTGCAACAGAAACCTATCATTCTTTTCTGTCTCCGAATGAAAAACTAGAAGAGCTAGAGTAGAAAAGTATTCATCACCTCCGAATCAACTCGATCAATCCTAAATCCAATTTGATTCCAAACCCTAATCTTAATTTGATTTCTATTCAAATTAGGTCTCATTAAAGCTGAACTCCAATATTACTCTATAATATTCAGAGATATTGAACTGGTGTTCGTGGGTAAGAAGAAGTGCTTATTTCTATGGTGAATCTGGATGAATGAATTTTTTCTGTTATAACCTCAACTCCAATCCATGACAGGTAATAATTTTTCTCTTCCATCGTTCTTTGTTTGGTAAGGGTTTTGGGGTTTTTGATCAATACATGAGTTAATTCTCTTCTGCCTGTTATCGAAGATTGGTTAAATTCTACCTTATTTTGTTAGCTGACAATAGGGTAATTCAAAGATTGGGTTCTCTTATTTTGTATGTTGGCATTTTCTTTTTACTTCTAGGGTTAGTAAATTCGAAGAATCTGTGACTGCTATTAGGATTCAATATAGGTTTATGTGAATTTGATTGTTGTGCAATAACTACTAAGAGGAAAAACAATAGGTTTATTATCTCAATAATCCTGAATGCATTTTCGTAATAACCCTTTCAAGCATTACTTCATCTTGATTTGTCAATTAACCTCTTCCTATACATGGTGGCTATGCAACCTGTTTATATGCACCATTCGTACTTATGCATGCTTACAAGAAATTTTAAAGAGAAGAATGGTCTCCAGGGAAAAAGTTAGGGTCACACTTATGAAGTAGAAGGTAACCACTTTTTTATAATTCAGCTAATACAAGTACATGAAATGTGAATTAAACTTGACAATTGTTAGAGTCTGCTAAGAAAAGCAAATAACAAACGTGGTATGCCTGAGGTTTTCGATCATGTATATACTTTAGGACTTGACCAATTAAATATTTTCATATGAACTGTGCCCAAGCGTTCGGTGCAGACACATTAAAGATGTGTTTGAGGTCCGCAAAATAATACAAGTAACTCTTTAGTACTTTACATATAAACTGATAGTTGCTTCTCTTATTATTACTTTGTTTTTCTTTTATTGGTCAAGTTCATTTTTCTAATATGGTTTTTTATTAGTGACTATTGCAGTACAACTACCACTGGATGCAGCCTATGATGCACGACAGGTACGGCTTTCATTATGGTTTACATTATTTTCAAAACCGTCTTTGTCAAATAAGTTTACAGAGTGGGAGCACGTTGGCGTGACTATATATTGCCATTTCTCAGATAAAATGTCATCTCTTTGATGGAATATAAATGACTGGCCAACTGGATATTTTTCGTTAGTTCATCGGCTCCAAGACAGCATAGCTCCAACTGCTAAATTAATAAAAAAATAACCAATTATACTTTGGCCTCCCTAACTTTGCTTTGTTTGTTGCAGAGCATACATGGAAATACTGTTGTAGTGTTTCAATCGAGTGAAATTGGTGATCTCACTCTCTGCTGCATGTGTAGTCATTTTATACATTTGAATTTTACTTCTTAATATAAGAATCTGCTTTGATTTTAGTGTATGTTTGGCTGCAGCTAAATGTGTTGCGTGATTGACAAGGGATGCATAATATCCAAACTTGAATGGTACAATCAATTCGTGTTTTTCTTATTAATGACTATTCTGAAAACAATTGTATGATGAATTTCAATTGTTAGGTGTGGAAGTTGCTGGTGGAATGTGCTCACTGGTATTAATAGTTATGCTTGATTGAATCTTTTTTATGTAGCAGCGGAAGGAGTAGCGAGCTTCATGATTGGGCTCTGGGTGATGGAAAAGCGTGTTGGACCATCAAAGAATGGTGGATCCTGCATCAGAGATGATAGTTATTTTACAGGTAACGGCCTTATAAACAAAGATCGATGTATCAAGTATTTATCTAAGAACAATAACGAACGATAAGCTACTGTATTTTTAAAGACATCATAAAGCTCATACCGATGACTTATAATCAGGGAGATACACATAGAGAATGAATGCTGTTTTCCATCAAAAATCTTAAGCATGCATCGGGACGGGGCGAGGCGAGGCGAAGCCACATCAAATCAAAGATCCTAAGCGATGGGGCGAGGCAAAGCCGAGTCACACCAAATCAAAAATCTTAAGCGGCAGGGTGGGGCGAAGCCCCGCGTCCCGCGACACCAAGTCAAAAAATGCACGACCGGGCGAGAAACAAAAAATGATGGTGGATGGTTTGCGTAGCTGCCCGGTGCGTAGCACGGGCACAAAATCTAGTTTTATTTAAACTCGTAATAAATGCCAGCTCACGTGAATTCATACATCCAAAAGTTGCACTTAGAAAACAGTAGTTCCACAAATCCAACGGTTCAAGTGATGTATCTATCTTTGGTAATATGCCTCCACTATTTCTCTTGGAAACACAACTTTTATCTCTCAGATTCTTATTTTTATCCGCAAAATTAATAATAACGAATAACGCAACTCGTGTGCAAGCGAATATATAACATCAGGGCAATTTCTATGGCAATGGATAAATTTATTTTTTGTTGAGCCAGGTGATGGTCAAACTGGCTTTTCCACTATGGTAAAGGACTGGGCATTAGATAACTTAGCGCGTGAGCGTAATACAAACGCTGGCGGTCGTTGCACCAACGCTGGCGTTTGAACCAAGGTCGCCAACGGATACTTTTCAACGGTCACCGGAACGGCTAGTTTCTACCTCCATAAATACGACTCGAGTTTGATCTCACAAATTCACAACAATCTTTCATCCGATCAATCTTTTCTTTCAATTGCTTTCAATTTTCAACCATGAATTCTGATTTTGATTCTTCTGAGGAAGATATGGAGATGGATGAAATGTTGTATGAAGAAGATGAAGAAATGTGTATGGAGTTTTTGCGTCAAATGGATGAAGATGCAAATCAAGATAGAAGAAGGCAAAATTTTATGTTGCAATTACAATCTGGGATCATACCAAAGTCTTTAGAGCCATATAAAGTTGCGACTAGAAGATGGACGTGCCGAGATCGACACTTTTACCACGAAAAGATGATGCATGATTAGTTTAATCATGATCGTGTCTATTCCGATGAGGATTTTCAGCGACGATTCCGCATGGGCCGTAACTTGACGCAAAGGATTATTGCTGAGCTTTGTCAGGTACAACCTTTATTTAATTATCAGTATGATGCACGACATGTACGAGGCTTTAGTTCCGAACAAAAGGTCACTGCGGCCCTCCGTATACTATGTTACGGGGTACCAGCGGATTCCACGGATGATTACATCCGTATTGGGAAAACAATTGCCTTTAGGTATCTCAAATTGTTTTGCGAAACAATAGTCGAGCATTTTCGTCCAACCTTTTTAAGAAAGCCTACTCAGGAAGATGTTCAAAGAATAACTGCAGAAAACACCGCGAGGGGTTTTCCAGGAATGCTAGGTAGTCTAGACTGCATGCACTGGACGTGGCATGCGTGTCCGGTTGAATGGGCAGGCCAATATAAGGGTCATTATCCAAACCAACCGTAATTTTAGAAGCTTCAGCTAGCTATGATTGTTGGTTTTGGCATGCCTTTTTTGGACTCCCTGGTTCAAATAACGATCTCAATATTTTGTATAAGCCACAATTGTTTGAAGATCTTAAGAATGGGGTCGCCCCGCACTGTAATTTCACCATCAACGATCATTACTACACTCAGGGTTATTATCTAGCTGACGGAATATATACAGAATGGTCAACTATGGTTCAAGCTTATAAATAGGTAGGTTTTGGACCGACGTCTTCGAAGGATATGAAGTACTTTAGCGCCCAACAAATGAAATGCGGAAAGGATGTTGAATGCGCTTTTGGCATTCTGAAAAGGAAGTTTGCCATCATAGCTGGGCTGACACGCTTTTTTGATATTCAAGAAAAGAACAAAATTATGCTGACTTGTATCATTGTGCATAACATGGTCATTGAAGAAACAAGGCGTTACCCAACCTGGACTAGTTTTTCAGATGAAGATTTGAGGACGAATCTTGTGGTAGAGCATGGGCGCCCAGTAAGAGAATATAGACTTGTCACTGACAGACTCCAAAATCGGGGAATCTATGGACAACTAAGACAAGATTTAACCAAGCACCTTGGGCTTTAAAAGGAGTATGAGATTATGCACGGGGGCGAGGGAGAGGGAGAGGGAGATAGATGTTATTTTCAATTTAGTGTTATTTTCAATCCCTGTAGTATTGTTATTTATTTTAATTAATATGTTTTTTAATTTAATCTAAAGTTGTTTGTTTAAAGTGGAAATTTCTCTGGAACCCAAGTTTGGTTTCTCTCTCTTTTAGAAACCCATAATTAAGATTGTATATATGTGTAGCCCAAACCATAAGATCTACGGTTAAGATTAACAATTTTAGATTGAATTTGTATTTTCACATTTTCGGTAGGACTAGATTAGCCTTACTTAATTAATTATTATTAACAAAAATATAGTTATTTAGCATTTTTCACGGTCAATTAGGTTATGAGATTTGTTAGCACTTTTCACGGTCAACTAGCTACCACTTTTTACGGCCAAATAAGAGCTTGAGTATCTTATAAATCTAAAATTAAGGATTTATTACTAAAAATAAAAATAAAATACGTCAAAACAAAACAAAAATGTGTAAAGTAAGTAGTTTTCTCTCTCTCTCATTTGCTCTTAATAACTCGAAACAACAAATTCATTATATAAAAGCAAATCAGATAATTAAACCACCTATTTTTAATGGTTATTATCTATTTAGGTTTTTCTCTCTTTTCTTTTGTTTTTGTTCTTTGAACAACTTTAGATTTTCCAAATTGATTTTGATTTAAGATCAAATTAGATTTGAATTTTTATATTGTTTCTTGTTGTTCTTCTCGGCGCTTTGTTAGTAATCTTAAAATAGGGTCTTTTGACTTTTTTATTTTGATGGACTATGAAAAAAAGTGAAAAATACATATTTCACATTGTTTTTTGATGTGAAAATTCTGTTTTCCAAATGTTTTTTTGAGTGAAAAGATGAGTTTTCACTTAATTTCAAGTGAAAATTTATATTAACATTGTGTAAGTTTTTAGTGAAAATTTGTGTTTTCATATTTATGTTTCTTTTTCACTTTTATTTTAAGTGAGAATTTGTGTTTTCACCTTTTTTACAATGAAAAATTGAAATTTTGTTTATGATGGTGATTTTTCCTTATATAATTTTGGATGTGATATTTTTCCATCAAAAAATAAATTCATGAGAAAGAAGAAAAACGTTTTTAAAGATTTATGAGGGAGAAAAAAAAATATTTTATTCGTGATTCTAGGTAAATCGTTAGGAAAAGAGACAATTTAGGAGGGTAGACTAGAAACAAGGTAAAAAGAGTAATTTTAGGAAAAATATTATGATATAAAATTAGTTTCCAAAAATTTGAAAAGAAGGTTAGTTTTGTAAAGAATTTCTAACATAACTGATTTTGGGTTTTAAATATATGATATCTTAATGGTGGGTTCCTAATATAGAAAATTTCCAAATTGGGCTAGAGATATTTTTCCCCTTTGTTTAAACGACTACACTTCAAATTAAAATTGAGCCAATTATATTAAAAGTAATTTTAAATAAACGAGTACAATTAAATTAAACTAAACTAAACAACAATTAAAATCAGTTAGCAAGACTATATTCCTCTTCGTTTTCTTCAGAAGCATCATCTTCGTCTTCTTCCACATTGACATACTGACCAGTTTGTTGAGGGGGGACTACTTGTTTGGTCGCGGCTTGTTGTTGTTCGGCCGCGGCTTGTTGTTGTTTGTCTTCGACCGCATCCATTCCCTTAGTCCATGCAACAAGTTGTCGTTCATTCATTATTGAAGTGTTCAAGGAGAGTAACTTGTTTAGCTTACAATCCCTGTAGTATTGTTCTCGCGAAAGACGACTTTTTTGTTGATTATTTATAGCAATGCCACGGTCACTGGCTCTATCTGCATCTCGAATTCCTTATGATCAGCATAGTTGTACTCGCTTGAACCTCCTTCTAATGCTCGTTGGGCTGCGTCTCTCGCTTCTTTTTGACCCCCTCCTCTTCTTCTCTTGATGTTGGTGTTAACGTCCAGATTAGTGTTGTGTTGTTCCTGACTACTTGGAGTTCCATTAGGTGAGGAAGCAGGCCCTCCATTCTGAAAATCCTACGAGACTGGACCATGTGGTGATCTTGCAGGCACTTGATGACCACCTTCCAGCAAGTATGGATTAAACTTGTTAAGCACCCTCAAAAGGGTGAAACACTTTTCATGTTGGAAGCTGCAACCTTTGTGGGATCTTTGCCACTCTTCACGACATTTTCGTTCAATATCCGGTTCGCCTTCACCACTTTTTTTGTTGTTCCACATTTGAGTGATCAAAGCTACATATTCACTAACGGCTGCTGAAATTGCGTGAAAACGATGAGACAACCCATCGCCATCACGTCTATTGGGGTTACCTGTTTCTTCACAAAATTTTTGAAAAATCTTATCATAAAAAGTTTTTTTTTCTTGATAAATACCATTGATTTCATCTAATATATATAATACATAATTTCTGCAAAGTGACTCGTCTTCATCCATCGTATACTTGACACCACGAATTCTTGTGTTTCTTGGTTGTGATTGTTGTATATTTGACCGGTTGTCAGCCGACACAAATATAATTACACTTTCTTACTACTCAAATTATAAATATAGCAAGGGCAAGAAAGGATCGATCCCACAGAGAGGTCTAGGTTGTCAAATTGTTTCGGTTCCCTATAAATAACACCGGGGTTTTGTGATTATAATAAACTAAATAAAAGCAAATAAAGCAAAGCAAACAAATCAAATCAAGGATAAGAAAGTATTGGTCATGGATTTCGTTTTCATTCTCAAACATGTTTTCAACACAATAACTAGAATTGATATTTTAATCTCAACTTTTATCAAAGACCCTAGAATACCTTGATCGCAAGTATATCCCGCAAATCTCCTTATGTCATCAACAAACACATTAAAAGATGCGAATATGAATTCTATCTAAAGGAACAACCTAACGTGTAAAAGCACTAATCAAGTTTAATTCCCTAGATGCATTAGGTTCTATGAAATCAGGCCAATCAAAGCAATCGAACGTGGAAAGCGCACTAATCCGATTTAACAAAGGTTACGATTCACATATGATCATAAGAATATATCACTACAAACCATAATCATATTTATGCTACTTGTATTCACGGAATATCACTTTTACGTATAATAAACCTTAAACTAGCAATAGATGTGAAAACAAACTCAACCGATTCGCGACTCGATCAAACTAGCATTCAAATCATACAACTATATTTTCAGAGAATTGTAAACGATAAATATGAGACAAAACTAATATATTGAATCAAAGAATCATGCTTTGTGAAATCCAACTATTCCATAACCAATAATAGAATTTAAGTACTCATGTTAATGGAGTTCATAACAAGGAGAAAAAGAAATTCTATCATGTTGTAAAACCCTAGAACAAAGTAGTAGTTATGATAATGATAGAAGATATCCTAAAAGATTATAAGTCCTCTCTTTTATATGTTTCTCAAATTCCATAAAGGATACTCCTTCCAAAAATAGGTTTTGTCTTCAAGTCCATTAGTTGGAAGTCCACCAAGCCCACAAGTGAGAGAAACCCGTGTAGAAAATCTGTCCCAAAAAAACGCTTGCCGGAAAACTGGGGATTTGGCCGGACGTTGGCCGGAATCCGGTCACCGGTCGCCGGGAAATGTCGTCGTCGACCACCTGAAAATCTGTCTGTCACTGGTATATTCGACGGAATATTCCGCCAGTCCACCGTTAGAGATAACGGTTGACCTAACGGTCTTCGGTTAGTCAACTGAGTCAAGGGATCACTGAGTTGGAACGAGTCAGCTCGCTGACTCGGCTGGATGAGCTGACTTGCCAAGGCCAGAATTGTTCACGGCCAAGATGGCCATGCCTTCCCTGTATCTCTCCCAGCTATGATGGCTATGCTTGCAATTCTGCCAACACCACCATCAGTTCATTTGCAGTTTACTTGGCTCGCCAAAACACCACCCAAACCATCAGTTGTAGCCCGGCCATCTTGGCTGTACCCTTCTTCAGTTCCATTGCCACTCATTCAACGACAACTTCACAGCCTTCTCGGCTGCAACTTCTCATCATTCAGTACAGACCAAGTTCAGCATCTCCAAGCCCAGAACTCAAATCCTATTGTTTGCAGAATCCACCAATTCCATCTCAATCACACTAACAACCCCCATTTCACTTCTAGCCATCGGTTCCCATTTGCAATACCAACTCCATGTATCCAGTTCAACCGAGCATTTTTCGCCTACACTGTCACAGACCATACATTCTCGCACCACAAGAACCAAACAACTCCAGTTGCATTTGCACCTGCAATTGTTTCATCCACAGCTCCAATTCTGCAGCTCCATTACTCTAGCCACTGTCAACATAGCACTTGTATCCCCTTTATTTGCTGCCAATTACAACACTCTTGCACAACAGTGGCCTCAGATACCAAGTGTTGGCTATCTCGACTGCACAAAACGGACCGAAATCATAACATTCCAACCCCCATTCCTCACTTGCCTGAATTTGCCTTACTCTCAGCTGGTTGCAGCAGCAACATACAGCTCAAGAACTCGCCATATCACCTCCAGGCTCGAGCCAATACTATTACCAAGCATCAAGCCGTCTCTACCTCATGTGCATCATCTACGCCGCTTCAAGTAGCATCACTTGTAGCTTCTTTCGTAATCTCGCAGCAGTAACTTCATACACAACTCCATCCAGCTCCTACTCCACATTCTTTGTCAACTCATAGCTCAGTTCAAACTCATAACCACCACCACTCAAATAGCACCAGTACCATCTTTATCTCTGCCTCACACAACAGCTGCAGCTTCTCCCCCATTACCTGGTTCATAACCCAAACTCCAGTTTCATCTGGACTTCAAAATCCAAGAACACCCGCACACTGCCTAGGTTCAATAGCGACTTCTCCCCATTCTCAAAACATCAACACCATCACCTGTCGCATACATCTATGTAATTAAGCATCACAATTGCTGCTTCAGATAGCTTCAAACAGCAACAATAATGAACTACCAACCCATGTTCTTCTCTCCACTCAATGAAGCATCCAAACCCTTATACCATTCTTCATTCCCATCTTCTCATTCTTACTCAGACCCATGAAAATCTTCATCACGGCATCAACAGACGCATACCCATTTCAGATCCAAACTTCGTTTGATCTCACATCGACAGTAACCCTAAAGGCCGAATCACCATCAAATCCCAAACTCAATCATATTTCAAATCATCCACAGAACCTCGATTTCATCCTCTCTGTGTTTCACCCAATAATTCGTGTCTGCTTCGATCTCTAACTTCAATCCCTCCTTAGTTTCTATCAATTTATCAACCAACAAACCCACAGAACTCTCAATTTCATCTGCTCAACAATTTCTCAATTTTGTTCTTCCCCCTGATTTCAACCGTGAAGAAGAAAATGTGTTGAATGAATCGAGCTCGGCCTAGCTAGGTCAAATAATGTGGGTCGGTTATTGACAAATTGGTTGCTTCTGATAAGGGGTAACCAAATTGTCGCCCCTTAACCATTCTTTGGTTTCCAGATAGTGTTTTCCCCTGAAATGACAGATTTTCCCTTTTCGCTCCAAATGGCTAATTTCTTCTTCTTTTGCTCCATACGACTCCAAAGCACCTAATACACTCAAACTCACACATAAGATACATAATTCACACGAAAACTCGCAAAGAAAGCATAAACTCTACATATAAAATAAGGTGTATTCTACACCTATCAATATTCTGTTGTGTTTCTTGTTGTGATTGTTGTTGTGATTGTTGTGGTGTTTGTTGTTGTGATCGTTGTTGTGCTCATTGTTGTGAGGATGCCATATTTGTTAGAAATGAAATATAGAGAGATGAGATTTTTTCTAGTAGATTGAGTTGATATGAATAGTTTTGTTTGAAAAAAATTAGAGATGATATGAAATTGTGTAATTTTGAGGTAGTGATGAAGAAGGTGTGAGTTTTAAGTCTTGAGATGAACTGAATTTATAGGGAAACAAAAAAGAGTATCGGCCGTTGGATTGAAGGAGCCGTTGGCGCTTTTAAGATGAACGTTGGCGTTTCATCTTTCATCGCGCGCTGGAAATAAAAGCGTCAGTGCTTTTGTCTCAAACGCCAGCATTTGAGGCAAGCTCGCCCGGCTTATCATCAATCGCGCGCTACATGTTCCAACTCAATGAAGAAACCAACAAATTTGTTGATTTGAACATCCATTTTTCATGTTTGTTGAGTCCATAGTGGGAGCAAAATGAAAAAACTTGATAGTTTGTTCATTCCATAGGAACTGCTCTTAAAGATAGGACAGAGCCCAAAGAAGAAACAAACAAACAAATTTAAGCCTAAGATAAAGAGAATTTCTAGGTTGCACAAGAACAATGACTAGAGAAGAAACCACTTGAGAAACCACACATTGAAAACTAAAAACAACTTGCAGTCTCATTAGACTTCCATAATGTTAAGATCCTTATGATTTGCAAGACCAATAAACATATCTTGACGATCTTTTTGAAAAGAAGGTAAAACCAACCCATCATGGAGCCTAACGCAGTAAGGTCTACCACATAAATCTTCTTAGGATCACTAAGGCTCTGTTTGAAAAGAGTTAATTCCATTGAATTAGCCATCTTTCCATGAAAATAGCATGTTTTCCGTCGTTTGATCAAAAACTATTTCCATGGAATTGTAGAAAAAACGTGGCCTAAAGTATGTTTTAAACTCAATTCCATGGAATTCCACGGAAAAACTTTCCTTGCCTACCCAGGTGTTTATGGGTAAAAACTATTTCTGCTGGTTTCGGTAATTTTGGGTGTGTGGATGAGAAATGAATCTAAACCCTAAACAAATGCATTGCACGTGAGTGCTTTTGATTCGAGAGATCAATCTGTACAATTCTGGCCTGAACCAAGAAATGGCCGTTCCAGACTTGCTTCGGTCACAAAGTGAAGGAGATGGGGTTGATCTTAGGGAGGAAAGCGAAGAAGGTGTTGAGATTGTGAAGGTGTTGGCTGTTTATGACTTGTATCAGAATGGTGATTTCTGGATACTGATGACAACACTTGGTTTTTTCTATGTTCGTCTGTCTTGTTTTGGAAATATGTGAAAGAACTATTTATACAAGTCATTGAGCGCAACCCTCATCTCATAGGAAGTGGAGGAGGTGAAGTGATGGAGTAGTTGGGTCGTGCAGGAGTGTTGATTGTTACACGATCACACCTTTGCCCACTTCCCTCATCACTGTTAACCGTCCACTCTCCCTGACACGTTCTTGTAATGGCGCATTGCACGCTGCACGCTGTAAACCGCCAGACCAATACCCCAGTGAGTATCCCCCAGTTTGTGACATGTTTGATGTCTCGAGTGAGTGGGTCGAGTCACGGGACCCGCAAGAAATAGCACGTGATGTTATTAGGTTAAATAACTAAGTTATTTAGGAAATCGATATTCATGAAATATCGTGTATACTTTATGCATGTATGCATCGAATACAATTAATATGTATGAAGCATCGCCGTTTTAAGGCTTAACGGAGTAAGTCGCGGATTAAGCGTTTTAAAATAGCATCACGTCCAACCATCTTCGAGTATTTATTGAATTGCTTCGAATAAATAAAGCAGAGAGGTTTTCTGCACTCATCGCTTATGAAACGGCTTTACCCTTTGCAGGATGTCAGCACATTATTTTTGGTTTTATAATTTTAGCCCTGAACTAAAATCCACAATCAACACCAGGATATTGATTTCATGGAAACACTTTCCATGGAATTATTTCCTTTTTCTGTTATCAAACAAAGGCAAAAAAAATTCAGCGGACCTTTTGCTTTTGAATTCAAAGTCATCGGAAAATAAAGGCCAGTAGCTTTAGTTTTTAAGTTCACGTTATTTTTTGATCGTAGCGTAGGAGCAGAAAAACTTGGCTTTAAATTACTTACCTCATATTCACAAGAAGCTTCATCAGATGTGGCGAAATTATAATTTTTCCTTCAATGGGAAATAACCAGTTGGAAGAGTAGGCCAACTATTGCGTTAATTGCTTAATACCTAGTCAAGTACTATGCGTTTAGCTCGCCTTAAATGGCGACGCACCAGATAGTTGGTGACCCAGAAGACCGTTCAGAACGGTAGGTAGACGATGGGACTAAGCATCCCCACTCGTTTAGAACGGTTTGTGTTGTCAGAACGGCTACTATGCCACTTACAATCAAACCCGGATGACCATTGGAAACTGGCCAACGGTATGCTTGCATCCTACTGCCCTAGCATTATAGTTTAGTCCTCACAGTACTACACTAAGAATTGTTTGTCATTTTAATGACCTTTGCTAACCCGTGAACTTTGGGGATTCATGGTGTTGCGGTAAGGGAAGCGCACCTAGGATCCTGTGTTGAGATATCCTGGTATGGAACGGTTTCTTAGGGGATCCAAATTGATATTCTCGGTAGTGTTATGAAATCTTTAAGGAAACCTAGGTATATTGTATGGGAAGGATGCTCAGAAGGTCCTAGTTGATCTTCCATGACAAATTGAAGAAACCTTATGTAATTTTTGAGCATCATGGTGCCGGAAATATACTTAGGAATCCAAATCGACAAAGTTTGTCCACAATAAATTTTTTTTAATAATTTAGCACCCGCAAATTTCGCATGGTGCATGCTCAAAGGTGTGTTATGGCATGAGATGAAGGTGCATTTCAAGCCTATGTTGTGTGTTAATTGGCCTAGAGCTGATATCGTACCATCATGGTGCATTACATATGTTGTATTATCTAAGAGCCAATATGCACGATCATGGTGCATCATCCAGTAAAAGGATGGCCAAGTGCAGTGTTGCACCATGATAGCTCATCACACCAGTGGGTGGTTGGCCGAGATTAATATTGCACCATCATGATGCAATACTCAAATTGGTATCGGGTCAGAGCTGAATAATGCACCACCATGGCGCATTACTCAAGGGGGCATGGTAACGAACATGAATAATGAAGCAAGCATGTCAAAGTCCTCCCCAACTTTACGTTATAGAAATGTCAATGAAACACATATAGAGAGGGGTAGTTGGTTGAAGGTACATATAGTGGAGATGCACTAGTAAGCTTCATGGTTTAGATGGAAAAACATATATGATGCGTAAGCTTTTTTTATTACTGTATAGCCTTGCAAATGGAGCATATGATGAATAAGAATCATTGTGCTATGTTGCGAGCTAAGTATGGGTCACCTTAATGCATTCATACGGAAATGCCAATGATGCATATTCTCGCACATCATTTACAAAGGACCTTTTGGATTATGTGGACTAGACTTTGCTTGATTTCAACCTTGCAATACGAGTTTCCTTTAGTTGCTTGTCCTGATGTGGATGCAATACAGTCAGTACTTGATCCCTTCGAATCATGAAGGAGGGTACGTGGGCATCCGCAATTATTTGCACCATTGGTAGTCCATCACTTTTTCTCTCATATCATCTAATTGCGAGGTGGTTGCAACATAATGGTAACTCATATCATATGGCTCGGCAAGCAATGCGGTAAGTGATTATTTCCATACTTGATGAGCTAAGTTGCAATCCATTCCTTGGATGCTCATATTTCCTATCCAGTGCATTGGGCATAGCCATAAAATTCTTGAATATGAAACAAGGATTAACTCTCAACAAAATAATTTTGAAGAAAAAGAAAGTGCGTATATCTCTCGAGAAAAATGCCTTGAGTTTGATCTAACTACTACCCATGATAAAATCAAGACGTTGGAAAAGGACTTGAAAATTTTCAATACTAACTCAAACAAATTAAACACAATGTTAGGAGCAAGTAAAAATAATTGTGATACACGAGAATTTGGCTATAAGGGAATAGATGCTTCAAGCACTAACAGAGATGTAATTTTTTTTTAAGTTTTGTGATTCTTCTCAACCAAAGGCTTCCACTTATAAAAAAAAGAGAAATGCCTTCACTGTCAATTAATATTCGAAAGAGCAAAGTCTATCAATCTCAAAAGTCAGCAGACATGCATCCAAGTAAGACCATTCCTTATGTTTGCTATTTTTGTGGATAAAAACGGTCACCTGCAAAGGCGATGTCATTTTCACATAAGGAACGAGAAACTTCATGATGTTCTTGTTTGGGCATACAAATAAGTGATCAAACCCAGATCATATATCAAGGGTAATCCCCTTGATATTATGGATTACAAACATCCAACATGTAAAGACCCTCAAGCTCGTCAACACTTTTAGACCAGTCAAGTGACGAATTAGACGATAATAACTCGATTAGTTTAACATGAACGTTAATTAATAAGAACTAATCTAACAACGATTTAGATATGAAACTAGTATCATTGAATAGGTCTCGAAAGTTTACGCGGAATGGACTACTCGAACGTGTCATTCGGATATCAGACGAAGAAGTTTGGATCTGAAATGGGTATGCGTCTGTTGATGCCGTGATGAAGATTTTCATGGGTCTGAGTAAGAATGAGAAGATGGGAATGAAGAATGGTATAAGGGTTTGGATGCTTCTGTTGAGTGGAGAGAAGAACATGGGTTGGTAGTTCATTATTGTTCTTTGTTTGAAGCTATCTCTGAAAGAATTGTGATGCTTAATTACATAGATGTATGCGACAGGTGATGGTGTTGATGTTTTGAGAATGGGGGAGAAGCTGCTATTGAACTGAAGCAGGTACTGGTGTTACTGGATTTTGAAGTCCAGATGAAACTGGAGTTTAGGTTTTGGTTTGTGTAGGGTGTTATTGTAAAAACCCTTAGTCATCCCAGAAAGTCTAACTGACTCATCTGAATCAGTCTTAGTGACTGAGTTAACCCAGTCTTGACTCAGTTGACCGATTTAGACTTTAGACTTTGACTATTTGACCCTGGACTTTAACCCGACCTTGGACGTTGACTGTTAGTTGACCCTTGACCGTTAGTTCGACCGTTAGTGACTGTTAGTTGATTTTGGTGGACTTGGGCTTAGGGCAGTTTTCTTAATTAGATGTTTTGGACCTCTTGTGGTCCGAATTAGCCTTTGGCTTCTTCTACAAAGTTGTAAATGTTCTTAAGACTTAGTTAATGGGCTTAGAACCATTAATTAGACTTGTATGAGCCTTTTGGCTAATCTCTTAGATTACTTGTGTGATTAACAGTTAGTTATTAACAACGATCGATTCAAAGAATGAACCAGTGGATCGTGGATCTCGAGGTAGGCGTGGCTTGTCATCAAAAGAGGTGGGAATCGATAACGAACTTTCTTGTATTCATTATCGTTTTACAAATCAATCTTGATGTTGTGAAATTCATGCATATCTTTGTATGCTCTGTGTGGTATGAGATGTGTGCCGACACAATATTCAGTATTCTATGGCTAGGGTGATACACCGCAATATTACATGGCCAAAATTATTCTTCCTTTATATCTCATTCTATGGCTATGGCGATACACCGTAATATTACTTAATCGGTGTGGAATTGACATCAATATTATTCTTCCCTTATGTGCGGCAACACACATCTCATACATGGATGTTTACTGTTATTTATGGATGTCTTTGAAGAAGTTTCTACTTTGTGTTTTACTGTCTTTTCGTGTATTAACGACCTTCGATAAAACCTTCATTGTTTTCGAATCATATTAATGTTTACTCGAAAGCTAGTTGTTATTCCTACGGGGCACCCCTTTTAGGGATGATGTGCTCACCCATTCCCACTTTCAGTTTCAGTGACAGATCAGAGTTGCGCAGCGGAAGCTTCAAGGGTTGAGTTCACTAGTTGATTAACTTCTGCTATGTTTATTATGTTGTATATTTTATTTGTAAACCAAATGAATATTGTATATGTATCGTTTGAGAGGAATACTTGTATATATATATTTCTGAGCGGGGCTAGTTTTGGGTTAAGTTTTGTAGCAGATTTCTAAATTGAATGTTTAAGTAAATGATTTAGATTCTTAGTGCCTCTTTATTTAGTTAATCTCTTGGATTAGTCAGCTGCTAGCTTAGGGGGCGCTACAATGTTGGTATCAGAGCTCGCTATTAGATCTTATATGGGAAAGATAGAAATAGCCAGTGCCATTTAGTGAACTAGATTAGTTTAGAACTGGGTTGGGTTGTGAGATAAATCGTAATCACTAAAAGCTATCAATAATTAAAATATTTATTTGATTGATTGATTTGTTTGTTGATGGTTTGTAATAGTAATGAAGTAAAAATTGTAGGGTACACCAATAACTTTAGGATTTGATAATACTTAATCTAAAAAGTATGAATACGTAAACAATCTAATAATACTATAATAATAGTGAGACTAGTATTATTGATAGAACTTGTAAATCTCATGGAAATTTACTGAACACATTGATCTATGAAGAGTAAACAAATTATAATTACATAAATGTTAATAATATTTTGAGACTTAATAAATTTTGTAAGAGTAGTTAAAATAATAGCTCAATGATTGATGTTAATAATGGAAATATTATAATAATAATTATAAATGAAAATAATTGTAATAATAGTTTTGATAGAGTAGGGTTATCATTTATCAGTTAGTATCATATTAAACTTAAATTAGCTAAGTTTCAACAAGGATATACAACGATAAAAATGATAATTGCGATTAGTTAGATAGTTATCAGTATCAAACTTATTACAAATTAGGGATATATAAATAATTATTAACGCTTATTTTTGAGGTTAAATTTAATAAATTGAACTAATTAAAAATTAGGGATATATATTTTTTGTTTAAGCTAGATAGTTATCGGTATCAAACTTATTACACGTTAGACGTTAAAAGATAAGGATATAATGTATAAATAAAAAGACTCAACTTGTTAGAAATTTTGTACCGAAAGTATCTTTAGGCTAACAAATGACCCAGTAAATCTTTTAAAATGAAACAAATAGACATGAAGTAACAATAATAGTGTCCAAATGCTTAGTGTAATATTATAGTTAAAAGAAAATAAACTCGTATATTAATATGATTCTTCTTCGTAAATAAATTCAACCATTTTTTGAAATGGAAAATTAGTATGACGAACTTAAACTATTAGAATTTAAATTAGTATTATATTGAGCATAACTTAAATTAACATTTCATTTATAAATATATAGCGATAAAATAATGATTAGGATTAAATAGCTATGGAAAATTATTAGTGCTTATCTACGGTTAGGTTTTGCAAATTTAACTAATAATAAATTAGAATATATGTTTTATGTTTAAACCAAATAGTTAATATAAGAAATGTTAGGTAAGATTAAGAATACAAGTCGAGTGCACGTGCGTTGCACGTCGGCAAACATTAGTTTCTTCATACTAATTCTTATTTTCCAGAGATAATTCATTATGACATATCACAAACAACAATAAACCAAATAGATGATTATGTCAAAACACGCACACACATACACACATTTTCTTCAAATCATTTAACATATGGCAAGAAACAATAAACCGAACACATTGTCTTCAAATCAACTAACAGGCTCGACCGTAACTACTCGAATGAATTTTTATGTAATTGTTCATAATATGCATGATCTACTCTGCACACTTGCATATAGTGTCATCATGGGAGCTTTTTTTCCCTGGACCAAATTCAGAGAGAGAGAGAGAGAGAGAGAAGTATTACACCTTTCCGGTTCACTGCTCATCCAAAATCTAGTGTCGTTTGATTTGTGATCGGAAACTGAACACATATGTCTTATCTGATGAGTGGCTAGTTGATTAGTACTGAGGTTGGCAGGACCCTGTCCATGAAACCAACAGACCCAAAGAACATTTACATCCAGTAAAAGATTACAGAGTTTCATGCATTAAACCACTATTTCCAGACATGATCAAAAATAGAACAAAAGTTAACATATATACATACTTTTTAATCTGCTTGACATCAATGACATACTTTGCACCAAGCGAACTATAATAATTTAGAACAATAGTTCAGAAACATAGGTTCTTTTTTCCAAACTATCCTTAAGATCCTACTAACTTGGGGCATCTAATCCAATGTTAGATTAACAACCATCAATCACCACCCCTTTAGTATAACCAACACCACCACCTCTAACAATTCTCACCAACACAAAATCAACCAATACTACCACTGTGTCATTACAACCATATATCTACATTGTTGCATGTTGTTGTCATCACGAAGACTACGCATTATCGTTCATTTCCCTTGATGTTAACATTTCTTCTTTTGTTCCGTCTAGTGTTTGTGCACTCACTGAGTGTACCAACTTTTTCCTAGAACATGAGGTATTGCACTTCTTTATCTAATGTGACAGATTCAACTGAATTTCATCCTTAGTTACAAAACCTAATCATCCACTTCTCAGTTCTTACCGACGAATTATGAACTAATTCTGCTAAATGCTTCAAAGAAATTTTTATTACTTCACATGGCATAAAAGTGCTGCAATAATACAAACTCTCACCTATCACCAAGATACTAATGTATGAAACGAAAATAGTTCCTACTAATTTCAAAATGATAAAGGTAGAGAGATTCGCTCACTGAATCGAATACTAAGCATCCAAACTTTAGAAAGCAAGCAACAAAAACGATATATACAACTCCAGTGATCAAAGCCAGACACATAAGGAGACAAAGTTAAATGCTAATTTGAAATATTTAGATCCCTAGGGAAAATGACTGATCGGAACCTTATTGTGTTTCAAGAATCTTTATGAAATAGGACATTGCTAATATGACACTGATTCACATCTTCTCATGTTCATGAAACAATATATATACAGTAAATGGAGATTTCAAATTGATTTTCAATCAAAAACCATCTGAGCCAAAAGGCAGGTAAAGGGAATGCAATCAGTGGTATTATTAAGATGTAAAAAAGCTATAATGAATCGTTAAACTTACAGCTTGTACTGGCCTCATCAATTCTTGTCTTGCGAATTTGACGTCGCCTTTCATTGATTTGTAATTTCCAAATTATGGACCGTTATACAGCATAATTTCCAAAAGTCATTTTCTCAGTCTTGATTTGTCTTGGGCTTCGATGAATCGTCATACAGCATGATTTCTTCCATAAGAACACAAATTATGCAACACCCCTAAACTTTACAAATCCTAGAGTTCCAAATTACAACACAGAATGATTTCTTCCATAAAAACCCAAATAGTGACGAACCCTAGAATTCGAAATTACAATACCTTCTAAGTACTTGCAAAACCCAAAATAGTTATGAACCCTAGATTTGGAAATTACAGTACCTTCTAAGTAATTGCAAAACCCAAAATAGTTATGAACCCTAGATTTGGAAATTACAGTACCTTCTAAGTAATTGCAAAACCCAGAATGATTTCAGAATCACATGCAAGTAACAAAATCGAATCGAAGAATGGTTTCGGTGGAATGATTTGGGAGGAGGACTTGGGTAGAATATTAATATGGTGGGGGTATTTTTGGAGAGTAACCAAAAAAATCACATACCTTCCAGGACTTTGAAATGAAAGTAATTGCATAAGGCTATGGTTAATTTAAACTTGTGTTGATGGTGGACGTTTAAGGTTAAATTTGTAAAAAAACCGAGAAAATCGTTGAAATCTTGTAAAAGATAAAGAATGGTTTCACCAAGGTTGGAGCATGGAACGCCTTGAAGTCGGAGGAGAAGAAATTTGTTGCCGATTGAAACTAGCCGATTGAGAGAAAGGGAAGAAGTCATCCAACTCCACAAGCATGATTGGGAGGACTTGGGTAGAATATTAATATGGTGGGGGTATTTTTGGAGAAAGTAACCGGAAAAAAAGATGTGTCCAAAATCGTGCGGCATAGATGGAGGGTGTAGAACTCGGAGAGAATATTCGATTATCTAACAAAATTAGGGGTCATCACGTGCGTCCATCTTCTTTGAAATGAAAGATATCCGGTAAGACATGGCGTGAACATCACCTACCGTCTACACCAAACTGTCCGGCCAAGACCGACCAAGCTAGGTCGTCTTGGAAAACCCGCCGGAAGAGAGCATGGCGCGCGGCTTCTTTGCGGCATCAAACTCTTATCGCAAAATCAATCTCGACCAACATCGCGCTTTCATGAGGGAACGGAATACTGGAGGCACCTACACCATCATGCCGTCAACACGCATGTATGGTCGGTCACTTAAATGTTTGACTATTTCAAACAACAACAAGAAACGACGAACAACACAAGTTCGCCGACGTAAAACCAAGTGTTAATTTTGATTAGTGATTCATTCCTCATCCACACCCCAAATTACCAAATTCAGCAGGAGTAGTTTTGCCCTCATTAAACCAACACCGCAACAGTACCCTCAAGATGTGCAACGGATTCCTCTACCAAGAGGGGGGAGATGAGGTCATATAATAATGCATAAAATAAATCTTCGCAGGCATAGATGGAGGGTGTAGATGTAGACTCAAAGGGCCCGGAGCATGTCGACACAATCACCATGTGACCGCCTACACACTTGGCCAATCGGTCAAAGCCAACCGTGGTTGGTTACAACAAAACCGTCCGCCCAAAAGAGCATGGTCGCGCGACTTTGAAAGCCAAAATTAGGGTTTCAAGTCATCACGTGCGTCCATCTTCTCCCAGACGAATGGAGGGTCACAGATCAAATCGAGCAGTCCCGGTCATACCAGCATGACCACCGTGGGCCCATCTAATTCTCCATGCGGTCGGCCAAGGCGTATCATGCCTGGCCAATCCAAAACGCCCGCTCAAACATGCGTGGCTACACTTCTAAAATTGCGAATCGATCTCGACCACTCAACTTCACCGGACGAATTGGGTGGCTTAGATCACGTTTCATGAGACGGTAAGACATAGGCGTGAACATCAGCCTACCGTCTACACACCAAACCAACCGGCCAAGACCGACCAAAGGTCGTCTTGGAAAACCCGCCGGAAGAGAGCATGGCGCGCGGCTTCTTTGCGGCATCAAACTCTTATCGCAAAATCAATCTCGACCACTCCTCTTTGACGGTCAAATCGAGTGGCCCAGATCGCTTTCATGAGGGAACGGAATATGTGCACCTACACCATCATGCCGTCAACACGCATGTATGGGGTGGGTCCTCTCAAAATTCTTCCTACGCTTGGTTTCGACCAAGCTAAAGAGTGATGCTTGCGCACCTCTTTAAAAACCCTAATTTCACCAACGGTCGCGGATGAGTGTCTCAAACATCAAGTCCAACCACCTGACTTGGTCATACAACCCGGTCGAGTTATTTGGTTAGTGAGGAGTCATTACCCGTCACTTTTCGCAAGTACCTGCATAAAATACACACGATACTTCACAAGTATCGACTTTCCGAATAACACGGTTATTCAATTCAGCATACATGCTATCTCTCGTGGATCCACGATCCACATTCAGACATCAATCATGTCACAAGCGGGGGATACTTATGGGGTATTGGTGCAGCGGTTTACGACGGCGGCGTGCAACGCGCCATTACAAGAACGTGTTAGGAAGTCATGGACGGTTAGAGATGAACGGAGAAGTGGGCAAGACCCGTCTATGCTACCGACACACAACTCCACCACTCCATCATCCCACTACCTCCACTTCCCACGAGAAACGTGAATGAGGCTCAATGACTTGTATAAATAGGTTCTCCGCCCTATTTAGAACAACACAAGTTCGACGACGTAAAACCAAGTGTTAATACAAAAACGTATTCAAACACTCGAGCCTCGCTTGCATCAACCGCAAGCTTGGTTACAAGTCATAAGCAAGCCAACACCTTCACAATCTCAACACCTTCTTCGCTTCCCTCCCTAAGATCAACCCCATCTCCTTCACTTTGTGACCGAAAAAAGTCTGGAACGGCCATTTTTTGGTTTAGGCCGGACTTATTGATCTCTCGAATCTACAAGACTAAACTTGTTAACAATCTTATACTCAACAACTTGTTAACAATCTTATACTCAGATCCAATAAATGATTCACTAAATCACTAAATTATGCACATGAAATGATATTTATAGTATTTGAATGGTTAGTACAAAGTTAGACTTAAAGGAGAATAATTTTTCCTATGAATATGATACTTATTATTAAGACCAAAATTTAAAGACTATTAGGGTACGTTATAATTTTACGCAGACTCAAATTTAAATCGTAGTAAATTATCAGCGCAAACATTTAACAAGATATAGTATACGGACTCGAAATGAATAAAAAAAATATTTATTATATCAATCTTTACGTGTAACTAGAATTATATTTACAAGATTAAGACTTAGTGTACCAACTGGACTAGCAACTTAAGAGTAATGAGAATAATAATACAGTTGATAATAGTATTTGAATAATTAGACCAGTAGGAAATTTAGAGTAGATTATATTTGGAAATTTTATATATGGTATTACAGTAAAGTTAAAATTATCGGATATTATAAATTGACATGAATCAAATTTGGATTACTTATAATGGTAAAATAAATAAATAAAATAAAATAATTTTTGATGATTAAATTGCTTAAAATAATGTGGACTATTTATATATTTTACGAAGTAAATTTATAGGACTTACACCAATTACGATAAAATTTTAGGGGCTAATTAATCTTAATAAATTAATACTTAGTTAATCCAGCACTGGGGAATAGTGAGGTTGGTAATTCTGATGTGTTCGGATGATACTTGTTACGTAGGTAGGCATTGTTAGGAGTCATGAACCTAGACAAGGCAACTGCATTCTTGTATCACTAGGCATTGAAGGGAGACTTGCTTCTTTTAGTGGACTGATAGATCCCAAATTTTACTTAGAAACTTATTTATAGAATATTTTCTCTCGTAATTAGAACCGGTAACTTATTGGAATGGAAATCAGTATTTTGAACCTAGAGCCACAAATTTTAATTGTAGAAAGCCATATAGGTTTGTGCTTTTTTTCTTGTTTGCGCTTAAATAAGAAATATGATTATTCTATAAGGTGGGGAGTTTTGAAGACCAGGTGGATGGTTTGATTTTCGAGGACGAAAATGAATAAGGTGGGGAGAATGTAAAGACCCTCAAGCTCGTCAACGCTATTAGACCAGTCAAGAGATGTTTTAGCCGATAATAACTCGATTAGTTTAACATGAACGTTAGTTAATAGAAATTAATCTAACAACGATTTAGATACGAAAATAGTGTCGTCAGATAGGTCTCGAAATGTTCGCAGAATGGACTACTCGAACGTGTCAATCAGATACCAGACTAAAAAGATATCATCAGTTAATACAAAGGGTTTAATGGTCATTTATCCTATCAACCGCTTGGGTGCCCTTATCATTTGGTCGACTGCCTTTAATATTTTGGTTGGTCTTATCTTCACCAAACCGAGAAGATAAGCGCGTATTCTTCTTTCTTCTTCTTCATTCTTCTTCTTCTTTCTTCTTCTCTCATCTTCTCCTTATCCTGTTCTTCGCCTTTGGCGATTCTCCGAGGCTTTTGAGGCTGTGAGGTCACGAGAATTAGACGAGTTATCAAAGATGGTGGTTGGTGGTGGTGATTGATGTTTATCAGTTTGGAGAAAGAAAGAAGAGATGATTTTTGAAGGAATCAGAGGTTAGGGTTTTGAGATTAATTCGAGGTAAGAGGTAAATTGATGGGTTAATCGGGCTGTGATGAATGAGGAATAAGAGGGTCGATGTTAATTGAAGATATGGAGTTATTCTGATGATCGAATTGAAGAACTAGGGTTCTGCCATGATTGAATCGGTTGTAGTTCTAAAAGAGGGGTTTTGATTTGGAAGATACGGATTGAGTTAGGGATGGGTGTTGTGTTAATTTATCAGTTTTAGCTATTGTTGATGAAGAATCGGTGAATTAGGGTTCCTCTGTAAATCAAAGATGGTGACAAAGGCTGTTGGGTGTTTGTAGTTTGCAATAATTGTTCAATTGAGGCAATGGAAGGAAGGATTCGACCTCAGTTGCATGTGTGAGACTATTATGAGGTAATTATTCTTTAATTATGTTTAGTGAAGTTATTTAGTATCTTTGATTGAATATGTGTAGTTGATATTTGAGCTAAGTCCTGAGTTGGGTATGAAGTGGATTTTGGTTGTTGTTTGAATTACAGATAATTGTTGGTGTTGTTGAACTGGTACATCTGAGTTGGTTAAGATGGATGTAGTGATTATTTGAATGTGAAGAAGTGGTAATGTTGTTAGTGTTTATATTGTTGAGGTTGCAGGGGATGTAAGTATGAACTAAGTTTGTGTTGAGCAAAGTTGGTGTTGTAGATTGGTGGTAGTGGTTTGGTGTTGGTTATGTATTTGAGATAAGAGAGTGGTTTGCACATGATGGAATTGTAAATGGTATTGTTGAATTGGTGGAGGTACTGTATTGCAAGTGGTGATGGTGCTGTTGCGTTTTGAATGGCAATTGAAGTGGAGATCATGTATGAGATGTGTAATGGTAGTGGTGTTGTTTTGGTGGTGACAGTTAATGTAAGTTGCAGGTGATATTGAGTTGGATTGACAACATTGTTAGAATAAGGAATTAGTGATTTTATTGAGTTAAACCTCCAAGGGAAGGCTTGCAACTGCAATGTCAGGTAGGAGAGTTTGTAATTGGTGTAATGAATTGTTCAAAGTTGATTTGGAATTATAGTTTTGTGTGTATAATGTTGGGTATTGTTCTTGTAATGCTGTTGAAGGGTGGTGGAACTGAGATGTAATGGTGCAATCCTGAATTCAGGTTGGTAGTGATTATAAAGTGGTTTTTGGGTTTTGGTTTGTGTAGTGTGTTATTGTAAAAACCCTTAGTCATCCCAGTCAGTCTAAATGACTCATCTGAATCATTCTTAGTGACTGAGTTAACCCAGTCTTGACTCAGTTGACCGATTTAGACTTTAGACTTTGACTATTTGACCCTGGACTTTGACCCGACCTTGGACGTTGACTGTTAGTTGATCCTTGACCGTTAGTTCGACCGTTAGTGACTGTTAGTTGATTTTGGTGGACTTGGGCTTAGGGTAGTTTTCTTAATTAGATATTTTGGACCTCTTGTGGTCCTAATTAGCCTTTGGCTTCTTATACAAAGTTATAGATGTTCTTAAGACTTAGTTAATGGGCTTAGAACCATTAATTAGACTTGTATGAGCCTTTTGGATAATCTCTTAGAGTACTTGTGTGATTAACAGTTAGTTATTAACAACGATCGATTCAAATGATGAACCAGTGGATCGTGGATCTCGAGGTAGGCGTGGCTTGTCATCAAAAGAGGTGGGAATCGATAACGAACTTTCTTGTATTCATTATTGTTTTACAAATCAATCTTGGTGTTGTGAAATTCATGCATATCTTTGTATGCTCTGTGTGGTGTGAGATGTGTGCCGACACAATATCCAGTATTCTACGGCTAGGGCGATACACCGCAATATTACATGGCCAAAATTATTCTTCCCTTATATCTCATTCTATGGCTAGGGCGATACACCGCAATATTACTTAATCGGTGTGGAATTGGCATCAATATTATTCTTCCCTTATGTGCGGCAACACACATCTCATTACATGGATGTTTACTGTTATTTATGGATGTCTTTGAAGAAGTTTCTACTTTGTGTTTTACTGTCTTTTCGTGTATTAACGACTTTCGATAAAACCTGCATTGTTTTCGAATCATATTAATGTTTACTCGAAAGATAGTTGTTATTCCTACGGGGCACCCCTTTTAGGGATGATGTGCTCACCCATTCCCACTTTCAGTTTCAGTGACAGATCAGAGTTGCGCAGCGGAAGCTTCAAGGGTTGAGTTCACTAGTTGATTAACTTCTGCTAAGTTTATTATGTTGTATATTTTATTTGTAAACCAAATGACTATTGTATATGTATCATTTGAGAGGAATACTTGTATATATATATTTCTGAGCGGGGCTAGTTTTGGGTTAAGTTTTTGTAGCAGATTTCTAAATTAAATGTTTAAGTAAATGATTTAGATTCTTAGTGCCTCTTTATTTAGTTAATCTCTTGGATTAGTCAGCTGCTAGCTTAGGGGGCGCTACACGAACGCACGAACGAGCATTTAAAAATATGGACGAACGAGGAACTTATGAAGGAAAATAATATTAAATAAAATAAACAAGAGGCGTGGGACTGGGCCCACCAGCCGGCCGGTCATGCCGCCGTGGCCGGTCCCCCTCTTCCGTCATTTTATTTTATTTTAATATATTATTTCCCTCATCTCATGAAGACTCCTTCATTTGAGAAAACTCCCTCGTTTGAGTGAAACTCTAGGGCGAGTTTGGCAACTAGGAAACTAGGATAACATATCCTAGTATAGGTTATCTTAATTTAATTTATGATTTATGATAACCTTAACACTGGTCAGTTTAAGTGATGTTTGTCCGAAATTCTATCCTATCCTGGGTTAACTCAAATTGTGTTTGTTCGACACGCTATCCAATAGTAGGTAAAAATAAATGATATTTGTTTCAAACTCCAGAGTTTAATATGCAATATATAAACTAGCATCAACATTTTAAAACAAAAATATTAAAACGATATAAACAATCCAAAAATAAAAATTTCAAAATTAGAATTCGATAAAAAAAATAAAAAAATCTTAAAATAGTAATATGAAAACAGGAATTCGATAAAAAATCTAAAAATATATCTTAATAGAAATATAAACCCAAGAATTCGATAAAAACTAATCATTAAAAACTAGATGGTACGGCGGCGACGTTGCAATTGAAGTACGAAGTTCTGAAGCTAAATCTCGCTCTCTATTTCTCCCGAGTCTAGTACCTTCATTATTGTCTTCCGGTACCTCAGGATCGGTTTCTTGCACTGGTACAACACCTCCATCATCGAGAAACAAATCATTTATACACTCCCTACGAATGTGGTTATGGATGATGCAACAGGCTAGCACAATTTTCACTTGTGATTCATATGGATATTGAGGTTGTACTTGCAAAATAGTGAATCGTCTTTTCAGTATTCCAAGAACACGTTCAACTACATTCCGTAATGATGAGTGTCGAAGATTAAATAATTCTTTGGCATCTTTTGGGCGATTTCCCCCATACTCCTTCAAGTGATAACGAACGCCGCGATATGGAGTAATAAAACTTGGCGTAAGGGAGAATCCTGCATCTCCAAGATAATATTTTCCTACACAAATAAAAATTTAAGATTATACTATATCTATTATAAAGGCAAATGAAATATTTAAAGTTAAGATCATACCTTCTGGTACTATTAATTAATCGGATCTTGTTAAATATGAATCTAATATATGCCCGTCATGAGCAGAACCTTCCCAACCCGCAAGAACATACTGAAATTGCAAATCGAATGAGCATGCTACTAAAACGTTCTGAGAAATAAATCCTTTTCTGTTCCGATAAACATCTTGTTCATCCTCACTAACCATTGCCGGTATGTGAGTTCCGTCTATTGCTCCAATGCAGTTCTACGGTTGAACACATAATTAATTGGTTCATTATATCTAAATATAAATATACCTCTAAGAATAACATAAAAATTAATTTTAAATAAGAAATAACAATGAAAATCTTGTACCTTAAAATATGGATAAAATCTCGGATTGCCAATTATCTCATCAGGGGTACTAGGCCCTGCTGGTTGTAAAAAATCGTATGCAAGTTGAACAATAGCATCCAAGACAGCGTTAAAATGTCGACTGATTGTCTCACCTGAATGCTGAAAATGTTCCTGGAGTATTCTATTACATTCATTGTGACCAATGGCAATCATAAATATTGCCACCTTCTCCTCAACTCTAACTCCCTTGCTGTGTCGAAGCAACTGTTTTTCTTGTAACAACTCACATAATGACAAAAATACATGCTTTTCCATTAGAAACTATTTTGACATCGCGCATCATGTCCATTAAGAATTTCATCTACATGAGCTGAGCCACTAAGAATTGGATCATGACATACAGTCTTCTCCACAAAGTATTGATAATAACATGTTATTAGTGATGTTGTAGCTGCTGTGACTTCTACAATTGCATCCTCATCATCTTCAGAACTAGTCATAAATAAAATATTTAACGTACCTAATAAACATAAACAAACAAAACCAGATCATTTGAAAATTATTATTGAATGTAAAATCTAAATAAGTAAACATATAAGAGTTTCATAATGCATAAATACTTTAAAAATGATAAAACATGGTCGACTGAAATTTGAAACTAAAGATAACTAGACACAACTAAAGATATCCATCTAATTATTTGGAAACCAAAACATATGACCCTAATTAAACTCAAATCATCAACCTAATCACTTATGCCAATTTAATAGTAATCCGAATAGTTAAGCTTTGATAATAACCAATTTCGTCTCCTGTCCCCACTTAATGCTATGAAAATCTTTGCTTTCTTCTCGTCTTCCAGTAAATCTAAACCTTGCATGAATAAAAAATCATCCTAGTCAGGTATTTCCTCAAGTGCAGCAACTACACTTTTCTCTAGAGAAGAGTTTCTGTTTTCCTCTTTTTTGGTTGCGATATTGTTAACAACACTCGCCATCAAATGAATTGCTTCCACCATCCCTCTCCGGTGTTCTTTTTTGTATTTCTAAATGAACGGGAACCAGAACCTATTGAAATTCTTGTTGTTTTTGGCAGTTCAGATGTATTATCATCACTAATATTACCGTTTCCATACAGATTCTCATTCTGATCTTGAGTATTGTCATACCCGTCATCGTCGACCTCATGGTTGTCCTGGTTATTATCATCCCTAAACCTGCTATGTTGTCCAGTCGCCCTACTGTCACCAAAGATCATAGCTAGATCATCATATTGTGGAAAAGACCTTGTCCTCCATTGTTTGTATTCGGGGTGTGCCTACAATTAAGTTTAGGGTATAATTAAATTACTAGAAAAAATAGTGATAACAAAACTTTGAATAAAAGAAATTAAATAAAATTACAAACCTTAATATGTCTTGCCCATACATCATCAGGTGCAGTCGGAACTTCTTTCTTCTTGTTCCAACCAAAGCCACTTTGACCTCTAATACTACTTACAACATTGAAATTTTTCTTCAAAGTTTTCATGCGATTTCTTAAAACGTCCTTATTAAAAGAAGGACCAAAGCTTTCTTTGAATTTAGTGATGATGTTTTCCCATGCAGATTTGCTAAATTGACTATCCAGTAGTTATTTATTAAGCACTTGTTCTACCATAAGTTCTATAAACAGTTGATCCATTGGAGGGGTCCAAGTTGTTCTCCCGCCATTTTGGGCACTCGATGATTCACTCTCCATAAGTTCTATGTTGAAAATGTTATAACGAAAATGTAACAATGTGATCAATAGTAATATTGACAAAGAATCACTAATTCACAATATAGATTTTTTTACATACTAACGAACTCATCTGCCCTGTTAACACCCCTCGTTTATGCTAGCATCTTAATAACAGCTAAAAACGAACGCAAGTACAGTATACACAACATAGAAAGGAGTTCGACCAAAATAAAATATATAACAAAATGTTCTTGCAAGCACTAAAGTTAAATTAATGATGTACTAGTACCTTGACGTAATCTGCTGTTAAGTATTCAACTTTTGTAATAAGGCCATACCCTTAAAACTACGTCAAGGATAAACCCATGCAGTGGCAACACTAAATATATACAAATCCACTAAAATGTAATCTAAAGGACAAGACCACTCTTTTGTAATAGATGCACTAGTGCCTGAAATGAAATTATAATCTAAAGGACGAGACCATTCTTTGTTTACAGTAACACTCAATGTACAAAAAATCTTTAAGCTAAAATGTAACTAGCTGTAATATATATGTGGATTTCTCAGAATATTTACTTGTATTTACTTGGTACCTATTAAAAAAAGAACACAATGTTATAGGGCCTATGGCCCATGTATGTGCGGTCCATTAGATGAATAGGTCTTCCCTTTCATGTATATAAGAGAATATTATATGTATGTAACAGATAATGCCTATTTATCAATATCAAGTTCTTCTCCTTCTCTATCTCTCACTTTTCCCTATTATTTCCACTGCAAAACGTTATCATGCACGAGCTCAACCACTAATTTTTTTTCTTCTTCTTTTTGGGTTATTATCAAATCACTGAAGGAAACACTACTTTTAGTTGGATCCGTATTTCTGATTTTTTTTTCTCAATCAAGCAATACGTTGAGGTATACCTAAACTTTTTATCAATTAACATGTGATCTTGTCTTCCATGTTCTCATGTTGTATGTATGTAATTTTTTTTTCTTTCTTCACATGCATATTTGTATCACATGCGTCGATCATGTTCTGATTGATTGAATGAATTTCTTAATTTATGATTGCGTATATTGTATATACACACACACACACATATATATATATATTATTCTAATGATCCCTCCATGTACTAATCTATGATCTACCCATATATATATATATATATATATTCTAATGTTTGTTGTGAGATATTTGTTTGTTTTACACAATCTGTTTGTTCCTATTCGTTTCTCGAGAATATTATGATTATTATAATATAATATTGTATTGTATTGTATTGTTTGTTGTTCAATCAACTGTATAACATGTTTAAATCTGCTTGTGTATCTAATAGATATGAGTGATAAATGTTTGATGTCATTTTATTTATTCATACTAACATCATGTTAATGATCTATATGTGATAAAGTTTGATTTTAATATGCCTGATGTTATGTAAATTTAATATTTTCATATATTGTTATGTCATCATATGTTATTAAATATTTTCATATGCCATCATGAAATAGAAAATTTTGGACTGTTTCGTTTTTCTGTTTATTCTTTTTGCTTGGTGATCTTCACATGTTTTATTTTATAAGAATTTTTTTTATTATTTATGTCGAAGACTTGTATGTCCTTTTTTTCAGCCAGTGATTTATTTTAATTTTTGAAAAGTTTCTGATCATGATTATTTGTATTGCATGTGTACTGTATGTGTGTGATTGTCTTGATTGATTTGAAAAGTAATAATAAAATAATTAATATATATTTTTTTAAGTGCTCGGTGAATGTAACGTCTGTTTTAATTATTTGTTTAATTAGTTGTAACGTCTGCTTTTATTATTTGTTTAATTAGTCGCAACATTTTTAATTAGTTGTAACGTATGTTTTATTTATTTGTTTAATTAGTTGTAACGTCTGCTTTTATTATTTGTTTAATTAGTTGCAAAGTGTGTTTTTATTATTTGTTTAATTAGTTGTAACGTCTGCTTTTATTATTTGTTTAATTAATTATAACGTCTGTTTTTATTATTTGTTCATTCATTTTGTTTGTATTAAATCAATAAATAAATTGTAACTTATGCACCATTCCATGTTCCGTGTTATTTTTCACATTGTTTTTTTTTGTAACGTCTGCACTATTATAATGTTACAACGTTATTGTTGGCAATTGACTAAGTATTGTCAATCATTAACGGGGTTATTATCATTGGTTGGTTATTGACTATCAACTCTGACTGTTAACTGAATTATGATTATTGGCTGGATTTCTGACTTAACCGATTGACCTTTAGAACCATCAAGAAATTTGGTCTCTAAAAATCCATTTTGACCATAAAGAAATTTGGTTTGCGGATTATTATACTGGAATTATTTATTTTAATCTCCTTTATTATGGCACTTTACGGTTGGTCCCAACTCGACTCAAAAATAACATTTTGGATCCAAAAGTACTTGAGAACCATTATTATGTTTTTTGATGTGGAAACCATTTATTTGTGAGAAATGAATATATTCCTTCATAAAACCTTCTGCCAGTGACAAAGCACCGTCTAAAAGGTGGAGCTAAATATACCTTATGTTTCTAAGCACATGCATTCCAATTTTTGTGGAAGCACTTACAAAGGGCGATATGAGTCGGAAATTATTTTTTTTTTCCATTTTTCTACTTCATTCATGGTACTAACAAACCAGTCTATCTTGAAGTATGCCAACAAGAGATTTACTATCTTCAGTAATATATTCAACCTTAAGTAAGTGGTTGACATGCGAAGTGAGATTCTTTTGTCCTGTTGAGATAAAGAAATTTCTCAAACTAAGCTAATCGTAGCAACATTGAAAATGAAAAACCCCAAAGTAATGAGGGTTAGGCATACTGACTCATGTGAAGCATGTGAAAACAAACATATACATATATGAGAGAAATATGTATTATTGTCCCAGGTAGTAATAACACCAAAGTACAGGTATCAACCGAACATGGGATCAAGATAAGATGTCATTCTAGCTCACATCAAAAGGAAAGAGTTGGGAATGAATATTTCTACCGGTATTGGTACAAGCAATGCAATGCGGGTACCATAGTAACAACCAATTTCCAGAGGGAGGTCATACTTTAAACATCAAATTTATTGGCAAGAAGAACTATGCTTAGCCAATTGACTATCTTATTCAGTTGAACTTTATACATTGTCTGCACTTATAGAATTAAAAGTACATCATTTCCAAGAGACATAAATTTTCTAATGCACTTGAGATATATTTGGATGAAAAATATATCATCCCCTCTGAAACGTAACATATATTCACTCTAAAGTACTTGAGTTAAATCCCACTTTTGTTACGAATAAGGGCACACCACTTATTAAATCTCTCAAGATTCAATGTCTAACTGATAGTGGTTTTTCTCCCACTAATTTAAGGAATATACACTAGTTTTTGAACTAATTCTTTGTAATGTGACTACGATATTGGATCATTGAGCGAAGCAATGCTCAAATTTTGTTTCCAAGATGGAACAAAGATTAAAAGTCAAAAAAGCTCTATATGTACCGAGAGCTAATCACCTTGTTAAATTCCAAAGATACCCATGCAAGTGGATATCATATAGAAACTCACAATGATGAGAATGTAATTGATTGCATCTTTTATAGTCTCTAATATATTTGGAAGGAAATATATCTTAGAGAAATTAATGAGTCAATCTAGCAAAATGTAAATCACTCTAGTATTTGGATTATTAAATTCATATTGACCCCGACGATGAAATGTTAGGAATTGACTCATATATGCTTTGACATAACCATAAAGACACTTTGGTTGTGACATGATGTTTCGTTTTGAAAGGAACCATACGTACATCATTGTTTTTGAGTGGACGAGACAATGGGAAAAAGATTGAGAGAATGCGAAGTGAAGATATATCTCTCAATAAGTGTTCTCTAAAGTACTAGATGCACAACCCCCTTCCCATTATGCTTTTATGTAAGAAAGAAAATCACTCATTTTTACAAAGTCTTCAGTAAAAAAGGATTGAGACCATCCTAAGATGCAAATGGTAAACAATCCATATTACAAAGAAAACGAGGTGATATTTAGAAAAATATCCATGCAGAATGCGGACCATTAAAGTGACTTATGGCTCTCGTGGATTTTTTTTTGTTGACATTTTGGACTAGTTATAGTTCCCAAGTAATGTTGCGTTTGGAAAACTACTAGCACACATAATACATGTAAGGACTCACCACCCCTTGTAAATGCAAGAGAATATACATCAAAAGGACTTGATGATTATTGCATGTTTAATAGGATAAATGTAGAGCATCCTATACCCTATGGTCTCGCAAAGGCTATCATCAAAGGTTACATATGGTGCCTAAGGCATGGTTATGCGTACAAACCTACCTTTAACTGCTTGGGGAATATGCAATATTAAACGCATCTTCACTTATTCGTTTTAGACCCATAATTGGCCAACCATTCTTTGCGTACCAGTTGGTAACTGTATATAATCCTGACATTTTGTGTTCTTACGCATTTTTGGTTGCACTATATATGTGCCGTTACGACTCCACATCGTACAATGATGGGTCATCAAAATGATTAAGTGATTATGTTGGACAAGAATTTCCAACAATTATCCATATTTTAAAATCTTTGATAGGAGATCTCTTACCGCTAGATTTGCGGGTTATCACTTTAATGAGACAGTCTTCCCGTAGTTAGGGGGAGATAAGAAAAAGTATTTTCTAAGGGAACGACAGGAATTGTCGTGGTGTGTTCCCACTGTGTCTCATATTGATTCTTATACTCCAAAAATGTAAATGTGAAGTGATAAAGAATATTCGATTTTCAGAATGTACACTGATGTTGCTAAAGTGATGAGATCATACATACCAGCTGCAAACCTACCTGCAAAGTTACAAATCCTCAATACGGGATATACACCATAGACTAAGGTGTTGCAACTACACTCAATGGAAGTGTGGTTGAGGCCGTGGCTCCATAAAGTAAGTTGGAGAGACCACTTGGTTCGATCAATGCTCACCTATAAAGGAAGTAGGTGAGTAAGGCACAACTTATTTATATCATCAGAAATCATTTCATAATATTGTCTCTGAATATGTCCATGAATCAAACTGGAGGACGCTCCGAAGTTTAATGATTCCAGAGAACAATGACATCCCAAGTGGATTATGAGAATGCACACGAGTCAATGGAAAGATCATGCGAGCATATTGATGATTAATTTTATATATACTTGCTTAAGGAAATAGAGCAAGATGAGATCGAACCAAGCTCCTTGTTGCTTAATGTCAATGAAGAGCATATTTGGCCTATACAATCCAGGTAGAACTTGGTTCTTTGACAAATATATAGGTATTTGGTGTGGTAGTGCTAACCAATGCAACCAAGTGTAAAACCTATATTGGACATACATGATTAATTTGTCACAAAGCATAATGAGAAGAAAGCAGTCTTAAAGTATAAAGACTCGACTTGTGGCGCGAGGTTTCTCACAAAGCCTTGTAATTATTCTCTTATAGTGAACGTTATAGCGTTCTGCTACTTAGTTAGCTTGGTAATTTAAAAAGGACTTGAAATGCAGCATATGTATGTGGTTGTTACTAATCTCTGAAAGAATCAAGAGATAGCAGATATTTACAAAAGTACTTGATAAGACTTTTGTTGACCAAATCAAATGACTCTAAACCACAGAGTGCGTTTACAGTTAGATAGAACGCTCACTTATAGATTGAAGCAATCAGGCGGATGTGGTATACCCGTCTAAGTGACTATTTGATTTGGAGGGGATAGACAAGTAAGGTATTTTTACTTGCGTATTCACAAGAAAGTTCCTGATTTGGAATTGTAGCTATCTATGTCGATGGTACAGACATGATGGGTACTCTTGATGTAATAAGATACCTTAAAAGCTATTTGAAATCTGAATTTGAGATGAATCCGAGGAAAGCTCGACCGAATACTGAACTTGTGGTATATTATTCCACCAGTTTGCATATGTCTAAAGTTGTCAGGAAATTTAACAAAGACATGCATCCTGATAGCACTCCCATGATTAGTCGAGGTTCAAATGTAAGTAAGTGACCATTTCGTCTAAAGAAAGATGACGAAGATGTGTTGGCAGATGAAATTCACATATCTAAGTACAATAAACGCATTGTTGTACTTAGTATAACAATGTACTCGATTAAATCTTACATCCTCAGTGAACTTGTAAGCTAGATATAGCTTAGCGCCAACGCAACGTCATTGGAATGGTACAGTGAATGTAATCATGTACTTAAAAGTAACCATTTACATTTGACATGAGTTTGTTTTATCCCTGCAAAGACATAAAAGGAATGCTAAAGGAACTGCAATCCAAAGGTTGTTGATTATGAAGGAAAAATAATATCTCTTCTCCAACGAAAGTAATCAGGGGGAGATATGGTATACTATTTTCTAAGTCATTACCGATATTCAGTTTCGAAAAGTACATGACTAAAGGAACTGTTTGGAACAACTCTGAAAGTAATCGGGGAGATGTCGACATCAGGGGAAGGATCCAAGGATATGATGTCGACATATTTTACTTCTAAATTGAATATGTGTTGTACTCTTTTTCCCTTCGATCGAGAATAGTTTTTCCCAAAGGGTTTTGTCACTCGACAAGGTTTTTAGCGAGATAACACTAAAAACATCAAGTATGTTGAACGTTGAAGACATAAAGATCGCGTTGATATTACTGAAAATATCTGAATCAAAGAAATGAAACGTGATAGATGTTAAGCAACGTAACTTCCAGAATCAACAACAGGGTCTTATAAACATTCAAGTCACCAAAGTAAAGCGTGATAAACTCCTTTTGATTGCATTAGACTAATGAAAATTGTCTGACATTAGGGGGAGCATCTAATGGTGTGTTGAACTATTTTCCTTCACCGAGGTTGCTTTTTCCCACAGGGTTTTAATACCCGGCAAGGTTTTTAATGATACAACAATAAACACCAGGAAGTAATTTGCTAACTAAGGCTATCATGTCTTTCCCACAAGGATTTTCTGCCTTATGAGTTGTGAAGAAACTAATCAACTTCAACGGAGCAAAGTGATCATCTGCAACGAATCACCTTTACTTACATCTGTCACGTTGTACTCTTTTCCCTTCGTCAAGGTTTTGTCTCACTGGGTTTTCCCTTGTCAAGGTTTTAATGAGGCAATGTATACGCATCCAACTATGTTCTAAGTTTTCTTAATATTGTACTCTTTCTTTAGTTCAGGTTTTGTCCCTCTGAATTCTCCTAAAGAAGTTTTAACGAGGCAATTAACTTAGACATGTCAGTCTTTGAAGATCGTATTGCATGTGATGAACTACATGTAAAGTACGAGACAACATGTGAAGTACTACATGTGAAGAGTTGTAACAAGGTTTTGTCCCACTGAATTTTTCCCTTGTCAAGGTTTTAATGAGGCAACTGATTTCAGCACAAGTCATCAAGGAGAGAACAACATTTGAAGAACTACATTTAAAGCACTATATGTGAAGCACTATGTATAAAGCTTTGTTATTGAACCGCACAAGGGGGAGTGTTATAGGGCCTATGGCACATGGATGTGCGGTCCATTAGATGAATATGTCTTCCCTTTCATTTATATAAGAGAACATTATATGTATGTAATAGATGATGCCTCTTTATCAATATGAAGTTCTTGTCCTTCTCTATCTCTCACTTTTCCCTATTATTTCCATTGCAAAACACAATTCATTTATTAAGAAAGGATAAAACAGATTTTCATTCTCCATATCTACTGGTGATATAAATGATACTAACTTGTACCATTGGACCTTTATTCACTTCTGTATACTCTATTAACATACTATGAACTCTTCTTCCTAATTAACATTATTCAAAATATTGATGAACATGGACATCAAAAAGTAAAACTAAGATACATAATCATTTATGATAGAAAAACAGAAACTTCCCGTTAAGGAAATTTATCAAACAAGTGTGGTGTGTCATTTGAGTCCATTAACAAAGGAACATACTTAAATATAGAATTGATATTAACAAAGGAACATATTTCGACCAAAAATTAGATCGACAATCTTAACAAACCCAGTTTTATTTTCAGGAAATAGAAAATGGATTTTCACAGAGAGAGATAGATTACTTGGTGTGATAGAGGAAGATGAAGAATCTCTGTAAACAACCAAAAAGAGTTTAATTAAATCCGTAAACCAAAAAGAGTTTAACCAAAAAGAGTTTAGTCAATAATTTTTGTTTCATACCTTTGATTTCTATGAACAAGGAGTATGAAGCTTGCTTGTAGCACTACGCAGATGAGATGAGAGTATTTAAAACCCTTCGTGGTTTTAGCAGTAGCGATAATGGGTTTTAGTTGCACTATTCTTGGCTAGGAATCTAGGAGAACGAGTTTATGGGAGAATACCATAAACCTGCTTTTTTGGTGTTCGAAAATCACGAGAGGTTTTGATATCCCAATCCCGGCTTGGAATATGTACGAAACAAACACACGTTTTTTCAGGGATAACCCAACCTAGGTTGGGATATCCAGGTTGCCAAACTCGCCCTTAGTTTCTCCATACTTTCATCAAACGAAAATAGGGAAAGGTGTCACGGGACCGGGCCACCTAGCCGGACGGTCATGCCCTAGCCGTGTCTGGTCCCACACCTTACAATCCCTTATTTTCTCATATTAATATTTCCTTCATCTCATGGAACTCCATCGTTTGAGCGAAAACCCTAGTTTTTCAATATTTTCTCAAATATTGCTCAAACCATGAAAATGCCAAAAATTCAAATGGTCACATGACCGACTAGGCTTCTCACGTAAAAAATTAAAATATTATTATTTTAATATTCTTAAAATATCATTCGCATGAGCAAAGTTCTACTTGCTCATTCGAGCAAAATTGAGTGTTTCAGTCAAGATCAAACTCTTCTGAAAACCCAAAATATTGCTCAAACGCGCACCAGAAAATACCAAAACTCTCAGGACTAAGACACAGGCAGTATGGTGACACGTCCATGCCACCTTGACCGACCAAGGTTTGCCCTTAGGCTTGCAAGGCGTCGGTCCCACACTCTTTCTTAATTTTGACCTAATTATCTCTCAGCAGTTCATATTGGGTTCAAACTCTCTCCAACCAACTTGGGATTTGCTCAATCGACCATCAGCTGGTCCCACAACAACCCAGGGCCGGTTCCATAACCCCTTGGTCGGTCCCTCATCTCTCCATAACTTGGTTTTACTACCTAACGCTCACACGAGCATTATTTTAATAAATGATTAAACCAACATTTGATCATTCGCTCACCAGCTGGTCAACAAAGGACTTTGGTGCATGCTCACTCGAGCACTTGAGCGCTACATGGTCGGCCATCATCCCATGTAGCCGGTCCCTCCTTTACTCAGTGACTTATTTTTAGTAAATCATCAATTGATCAATTGATCAAAATTAAGGTTTCAAACAAATGCTCTGCAAATCATAATTCTGAGCGAGTTCAAACACTAATAATTTTATGTTGATCCAGCAATCAACATTTAGATTAATTATACGATATTCGGTCCAACTACCAATAATTTAATTAATATTTTATTTGGTCATGCTACCAATAATTCACCGAATGAGCAATATTTGCTCAGACGCTCGAATATTGATTCAACTATCAATATCCAGTAATTTATCGAATGAGCAATACTTGCTCAGATGCTCGAATATTGATTCAACTATCAATATCTAGTAATTTATCGAATGAGCAATACTTTCTCAGATGCTCGAATATTGATCCAACTATCAATATTCAACAATTCATCATACGAGCAATAATATCTCAGAACAATATTTGCTCAGACTATTAATATTCATTATGTTGACTCAACTATCAACATCATTCATTCAAGAACTATACGTCCCAGCAGACATGTTCAATTCATGAATCATATAGCATTCAACAATCATGCTCAACTGAACAATACTTAGATTCATCGTCTAATCGAGTCAACGCTGACTAATCAAATACATTGTGGATATTAATTAGGATTCTGGTCTGGAGGCCTACGACACGTGTGTTCATCCACGATGAGAAATGTGAGTAAGTCGTGCAAGTAGTTGAGGGAGTTAGCAAAGTAGTGGGTGGACAATCAACCAAGTCTCTGCACGACCTGGAACTGGTTAAACCACGATTTCCCACTTTCCCACTCTTTCACTCGAGCAACTGTCACACTTACTGGAGATCAATGTGTCTATTATTCTGGAAATATAAATAAGTCTCTGAATCCATAATTTGGAAATAGAAGAATTCTGATCCGAGCAATCACTCTCAAGAATTAAATCAATCGACCAGAACTTATTCGAACTCAACAGTTCACAAGAAACTTGTAGAAACCTTAAACACATTCACAATCCTTGATCATCATTGATCTCACACACTTCTCAGCTTCCCTCCTACAGATCAACCCTCTTCCCTCTTTGTGACTGAATTAACTCTGGAACGGCCATTGTCTTGGTTTAGGCCGAAGTTCTACAGATTGATCTCTCGAACTCAAAGAACTCCCGTGCAGTGCATCTACTTGAGGTTAGGCAGTTTTCTCGGTTGAGGAGCCTCCGTTCACACGGTCATCTCTCCATTCCCTAAAAAACCAGCAAATCGTTTTCCCCATCTACAATCAAGGAGGAACACGTTCTTGTTTAACAGGAGTAGCCTGATCAGTACTCTTCTCCTCGTCACTAGAAATATCAGGATCAGTAACAGTTGGAACAACTTCAAATGATTCTTGGATTTTCTTGACTTTCTCAATTGTCCCAGTTGGAGGCAATTCATCAGGAGGATTATCATGGTGAAAATTGCTCAGATCATCAATGATGACATTAGCAGATTCCATCATAACTTGGGTTCTAAGATTAAATACTCGAAAA
The DNA here is from genome assembly GCA_023531295.1 of Papaver armeniacum. Classification (NCBI taxonomy): domain Eukaryota; kingdom Viridiplantae; phylum Streptophyta; class Magnoliopsida; order Ranunculales; family Papaveraceae; genus Papaver; species Papaver armeniacum. The sequence continues at coordinate 966,675 of JAJJWW010019147.1, forward strand.
CCACGACTATCAGAAACATAGCCAAGGAAGATACCTTCATCGCTTTTAGTATCAAATTTCCCTCTCTGTTCTCGATCTTTCAGAATGTAGCACTTACTTCCGAACACTCTGAGATAATGTAAGTTGGGCTTCCTACCGTACCACAACTCATAAGGAGTATTTAGGGTTTTAGACCGTAGGTAGACACGGTTGATCAAATAACATGTTGTGAAAACATCTTCTCCCTAAAACCTTAACGGTAAGTTTTTGTTATGAAGCTTTACCCTGGCCATTTCCTGAATGATCCTATTCTTCCTTTCTGCAAATCCATTAGCTTGAGGAGTAATGGGTGGTGAGTATTGTTGAATAATCCCCAGTTTGTCACAAAATACAAAACCTTAGTGTCCTTGAATTCAGTTCCACGGTCGCTTCTAATTTTCTTTAGTTTGCGACCTTGTCCATTCTGGATTCTATTAACAATAATCTTGAATTCATCAAGGGTTTCATTCTTATGAGCTAAAAATGCCACCCAAGTGAATCTGGTGAAATCATCTACTATAACTAAAGCATACTTCTTACCAGCAATCGTAGGTTGTTGAATAGGACCGAAGAGATCTAGATGAATTAAATCAAGTGGAGCTTTAGTGAGAATATGTCGAGATGATTTATGGTGAACTTTCGTTTGTTTACCCTTTTGACAGGCACCACAGACACCATCAATCTTTGCATTGATTTTGGGAACGCCTCTAACAAGTTCTTTGTTAATGATCTTAGTTAGAAGGCGATAATTGATGTGATCAAAACGCTCATGCCAAAGATGTGTAGATTCCACCTTAGTCAAATTGCAAAAATTACTAAACTAAGTATCAAGAAGATAACAGTTATTTTTACCACGAGTTCCCTGAAAAATTACTTTTCCAGTTTTGTCTACAATGTCACATCCATTCGCATTGAAGACAATTTTATGGCCTTTGTCACAAATTTGACTAATATAAAGGTGGTTTGCAGTCACACCTTTAACGTATACTACATCATGGATTTCAGGAACGCCAGGAAGTTTAATCGTCCCCTTCTTGCTTATGTAGCAACAACTCCCATCTCTGAATGTTACACGACCTCCTTCAAAGTCGCTTGATTTCACAAACCACGAGAGATCACCAGTCATATATCAGCTACATATACTGTCAAGAAACCATTGAAAGGGCGATGTTGATTTTAGAGCAAAATCTCCCATACTAACACTACTATCTCATTTGGGATTTCTTGTTAGATTTGTACACCTTTTTAGAGAAGTAAACAGTTGCTCAGCTTTCTTATGAAGATTACTTGCAACCTTTAAGATTTTCCTAAAAGATGTACATGTATGTTGAAAATGATTGTGAGAATCACAAAACATACATGGACCAACATCTTTAATCTTATATGAGTAGTTCTGAGTTCTATAAGGTTTCAAACAGCCTAAACCTCGCTTATCCCCTGACTTGCGACAATTCTTCGGAGAAGAATTAAAGGAGTTATTCAAATCCATTGAAGGAAGTTTGACAGACTTCAAATCCCTATACTTTGCAATTTCTGCAATAAGATCAGAATTGATCCGGATTTGTTCATCCAACTTTTTCTGGAGAATAACAAGCTCTTCAGAACTTTCTCTAAGATCAGAGTTAAATCATGATGAAGCGTTTATCGAGACTTTACTGTCCATAGAGTCAGATCGCTACAAACACAGACTTATGAGGTCTTAAACGTGTTTGCCTGCTCTGATACCAATTGAAAAAGCGGGGGTCTAACAACCACACCCAATATTTCGCTTAGCAATCCGTATGGACTGACTCCAATATACTTTCAAGAGAATCAACTAGACAGTCAGACTCAATCTTAAGAAAAGTATATCAAAGAGTTATATCTCAATTTCTTAATTCAATCTGCAATCAAACAAATATGAATTTGCGAGCTCGATTGAATATAAGAAATAACTTAGACGGTATCAAAAACTAATATCCAAGTGTCGATCAATTTAATAAACAAAATCAAAGGTTGGATTCTCAATTGATTGAACTTATGCACAACCTGTGATATTTTAATTATATAAACAAATATAATGCGGAAAAGAAATAACACAGACACCAGAAATTTTGTTAACAAGGAAACCACAAATGCAGAAAAAACCCGGGACCTAGTCCATATTTGAACACCACATTGTATTAAGTCACTACAGACACTATCCTACTCCAAGTTAACTTTGGACTGGAATGTAGTTGAGCCCTAACCAATCTCATTCTGATCAAGGTATAGTCGCATTCCTTACGCCTCTAGAACCACGCCGGATTCTGAGCATTCGATTCCCTTAGATGATCTCACCCACAACTAAGAGTTGCTACGACCCAAAGTCGAAGAATTGATAAACCAATCTGTCTCATACAAAAAAGTCTATTGTATAGATAAATCTACCTCCCACAGATAAACCTATGAGTTTTGTTCCGTCTTTTGATAAATAAAGGTAAACAGGAACCAATTGATATACCAGACTTATATTCCCGAAGAACATCCTAGAAATATCAATCACCTCACAATAATCTTAATTGTATGGTAGCAAAATAAGAAATTGTGGAATCACAAACGATGAGACGAAGGTGTTTGTGACTACTCTTTATCTTTCCTATCGGAGATTAAATTCCGATCCAATCTTAGAGAAGATAGTACTCAATCACGATAGAAAACAGTAAGATCAGAACACGCAACTACAGAATAAATAATTGGGTCTGTCTTCAGAATCCCAATGAAGTCTCCAAGTCGTTAACCTACAGGGTTTTAGAAAAACCTAAGGTTAAAAGAGAATCGACTCTATTCGCTACTAGTATCACACAAGAGGTGTGGGGATTGGATTTCACAATTGCTAGAGTTCTCCCTTATATAGTCTTCAAATCAGGGTTAGTGCAATCAATGTTACCTTGGTAACGAAGCATTCAATATTCACCGTTATATGAAAACCTGATTAGACTCTAGCTAATATCTTTCAACCGTTAGATCGAACTTAGCTTGTTACACACAAATGAAAAGTGACTTCATTTAGATATGAGTAATCGTACCTAAACGTGTGCACCTTTGTTGGCTCAACAATAGTTAACTGAAGTTATCCATATGAACACTTTCATATCAACCATATTCATCTTAACCATAAGTAGTTGAAATGACTCAAATGAAACTAGTTCTAAAGTTGTTCAATTATTTATATTCTCATAGAAGTATACAAGACACGATCGAAGCAAAATCGATTTTGATTCACTCGAATCAATTCATGAACATTATAGCCACGGTTTGCAAAAGATTGCATTCCTTATTATATAAATGTATTAGTTCATGAACAAACCGATTTTAGAACATAACCTACTCAAGTATGCAAACATGTACACATACCTAAGTGGCCGGACTAAGTTTGGATTCGCTAGTACGCGAACTTGCACACATACCATCAAACTGATTAAAATCCCGGAACTTGAACCCCATGCCAGTATGCGTACCGGTAGGCGTACTGAGTTCCAGGACCTTTACTAAACCAATCAGTACACATACGGGTATGCAAACCATGGTTCCCGGACATGGATTACACATACGCAAGTACGCATACTATGTTTATATCCAATTGTTCTAAACTCTCATTTCAAACATTGAAACATTCTTAGAAGACGACAATAGCTGTCTCACACAAACTATAACTTCAAAGCAATTTTCAAGTGATCAAATGATCAATACGAAACATTCTGAGTCTACATCAAATGACTGTCTCACACAAATCATGTAAGATGTTACCAGGTGATTTTCACATGATTATCTTTTGAATTTCGTCAAGAATATAAGATGAACTTGGTTAAAGCGAAAGCTTACTAACACATATTTCGAGAAATATATAAGCGAGCAAATGTGTATAATTGAAGTCTATATAGCTATACGACTTTTGTCTCAAATAAGAGATAGAGTAGATAGAATTTTGAGTGATAGATGAGTTCAAGTCTCCACATAACTTTTGTTTATGAAGTTCCACAAGCTCCCCTTAGTAGTTCTTTGTCTTCAATCGATGAACGCCGTGAAGTCTAATGCTCAACTACACTTTATATCCTAATCCGAGACTTAGCTATAAGTAGACTAGAAATCAGGACTTATAGTTTTGACAACTAAACTTGACAAACAAACTTGAGATAGCAACGCTTGCGAGTTCGACCGAGCAGTACTCTAACAGATACGATTATGGTTATAATATCTTACAATCTCTTCTTGAAGATCGGAAGGAAGATGTACGTTCAAAAAATTCTGAATGTGAAAACCTTCGTCAAAATCTCTTTATGTTGAAAGAAAGTCTTGAAGAAACTGAAGCAAGTTTTGTCTCTCAAAAATGTTTCAGTGACAGAGAGAAAGGTTTTCTCACCAGAGAAAAACAATTGGAGGATGATCTATCTGCTGCTCTCAATAAGGTTAAATCACTGGAAGAGAATCTGAAAAGATTCAATACTAGTTCTACAAATTTATCCACTATGCTAGGAGCATGTAAAGAACATCATGATACACGTGGTCCGGGCTATAAAGGAATAGACGCTCCAAGTACTGGTAAGATCAATTTTGTACATGATAATAACATTTCTCAAGATGAAAATATAGCTGGTATTAAAAGTGAAAAATTACCTTCAACAGCATAAGTTTCTAAATAGTATCAACCTTCAAAGACTTCTAATCTGAGAATGGGTAAAAACATTCCCAAGTGTTATTATTGTGGAAACAAAGGTCACCTTGAAAGGAGATATCGTTTTCGATTATTGAATGAAAAACTTCATAACATTCTTGTTTGGATGGCTAAAGAAGTAATCAAACCTTCCTTGTTCATCTTACTGTAGAGCTCTGCTCCGGTTAATCAAGAAACCCTTCCTTGTTATTCTCTTTGAGAAACTTCCTTTTGTTTTTTCTTAATGACACTTGAATTGTTGTCTATCAACAATTGCTTTGTGTGAGCTAAGCCTTCCTGTCATATGTTTATAACTTGTTTTTTGATTTTTATCTAAACATGCTTCTAAACTTAGGCTCCATTGGTTGTTTTTTATTTTATTTATAATCATGAACTTTGTGCACCCGACCCGATACCGAACGCAAATGAGTAACTCTAGGGTTTCCCTATGAAAATCTCATATAAATATGTTGAGGACTCCTCCTTCTGATATATGCTCATTCCGTAACGTCAAGAGTTCTCTTGTGATAATGGTGTGCTCAATGGATGGATGCAAAAATAAAGACAAAGTTATTGAGTTTCATGAAGACCCCCTTTCCGTAGTCTGCTTTCATGCAGTAGATCATGAAAAAGATCTTCCAGTTCAGATGTCATTGCAATTGATTGGAAATCTTCTTAAAGATTTTGAGGTCGTGCGTGAACAACTTTAAATTGTAACAAGAAACCTTATTTTTCTGAAATTAGAACTCAAGAAAGCAACTAATGAACTCGCCCTTGTCCGTTCTATGGTTGCTGACTTTGTCTGAGTTCTTCAGTTTTGTTTTAGGAGTTGTTTTTGATGATGTCTAGGAAACTTCTTATGAGAATTTATTCTTGTGTTTTGAGAAGGATAACTAGAATTTGGAATAACAATTATTGTGAGTACACATAGCTATTGCCAACGATTTTCATCTTGCAATGTTTTTAGATTTATTTAAATTCTAAGTTATTTGGAAGATGATTTTGCAGCATTAATATTTGATGAAAGAAAAAATGAACATTTGATGCTCAAAGATTGAGTCTATTATATGTCATTATGCAAATATTGATGAAAAATAGAATGAATCTTAGAAATATTCCGCAGTATTGGTCTTTCATTAATCCACATCTTTGTGTACTGTGTGGCTCCATAAGTTTTTTTATGTTCAGCATTTCCGATTAAATTAATCATGAGTTCTCTTGTGGTTAATTTAATAGAGTTTTCTGGATACAAATTCATGTTTCATGTAATTTGTTAATGTCCAAAGAAATTATTCTTTTCATGTAAAAGTAAGGTCGCTCTTGTTGTTCTTTCAGGAATGACATTTTATGGGGGAGAGTTCTTAATTGAACTTGTGCTTAATTGCAAAATCTTTGTGGGGAGTGCGGCTGTGGAATATTGTAGGAGTTTTCTTGTATCTTTATAAACTCCTTGATGAATACACTAAGTTTCGACTATGTGAAATCATCGAAACAAAGTTGATATGTTCTCTTTTAGTCATGAAGTATCTCTATGAGAATTTCATTATGATCCCACTAGTTTTCATACCTTTGCCAATCTATGTTGACAAAAAGGGGGAGATTTAATGTGTAGTTCATGATGAGTGCCAAATAGTGCATATTTATACACCTTTTTATTGGCATTTTACTCATCTTTTGCGCTTATAAATCAGATATTATTCCAGATTCTGTGTTTTCTTTGTTTTCAAGAATAAATATTTGTATTAATTAATTTTGTGTTTTTAGGTAATAAATAAAGCTCGGAGAATCTGAGGAGCCAAAAGAGCGAAGAATTGGAGTCAAGCATCTATGGAGCAGATAGCCAAAGCCCGCGCGCAAATCAGTTGCAACCCAACAAGGAAGACATGGGCTAGAGCTACCCACGACCCGGATCCGAGCCCGTCCACTCCAAGCCGTCGAGATTTCGATCTTCTACATCCTACGGTCGCTGCTCCCACTAGCATCGATGTTCGATACTCCGCTCAACACCAGATCATACCAAAACCGCTCACCTCCCTCGGCCGTTCAGATTGTAGCCGCCTCATCCAACGGTCGCTGGGCCTGTCTCATCATCCGTAGCTGCACCCGCATCACAGCAAAACTACCTACCCTATACACCCACTCGAGCAACCCTAGTCTTCTCCTCACTTTCTCTTTCTTCTCTTCTCCTCTGCAGAGCTCCACCCCCATGCCTTTGCAGAGCCGCACCACTTCCATCTCCTCCACCATGTCGCCTGACACCACAGCCATACCAGCCAACAACTACAGCAACCACCTTCCCCCCTAGCTTCTCTTTATCTCACTCATAGCTTCTTCCCTAGAAGCTATGTCTGAGATAAAAAGAACTAGGGTTAGGGCTTCGTTCAATCAATCAATGGAGGGATGACTCAGAGCCGCACAAGCAGAAGAGAGAAGTGATTGAGGGTATGGGTTAGTTTATTTTTTCGAATTAAAAAGAAATTAGGGTTTGGTAGTTTTGAGTTCCTGCATGTATAAATAAGAGAGGTAGAAGATGATTTTTGCTCACGCCTGGATTAGCCAGTGCTGTCAATTAGATTTAATTTCTGTTTTTCATGTTTTAATTTAGTTGCTAGGGTTTGAGATGAAACCCTAGCTTACAACTGTGTTCTTCATGCTCTTGTATTATTCTTGATTGCTTGAATATTATCTAGATAGAATTAACTTCAGTGTGATAACACTTTGCTCTCACAGTGCATACCAACGCCATGGATGCACTGTAGTTTGATTACCTCTGTGTTGTTTACACTGCAACCCAAGCTTAATAAAATTATTATGATCCTCGGATTATTTGTACTTTAATCGACGATGGTAATACTTGGGAAATAAACTTAGTTGTGATTAATCTGTCAAATGGAGAAACACCTTAGAGACAGGGCAGAATTGACACTCCTACCCTATCTGTCATGAAGGCAAGAACAACATCTCTAGTTGAAAACATAGTGTAGGTTAAAGGTTGAGTCGAAGACCCTAGTGTCACTGTTTATCATTCCTTAGCTTAGTATCACCTTTACAACTCAGTCGCTTCGACACAACCCTCATTTATGTTACACACTTCTTAGAAACTCAGTAGAACAGCCTTAGATCAATATCAGAGCACCACAAGTCTCTGTGGTTCGACCCGCACTTGCTCAGTCCTACAACCAAGACACCGTGCACTTGCGGTATAACCCGTAGGCCGTAATTTATACACTCTTCCAGGCCTACCAAGTTTTTGGCGCCGCTGCCGGGGACTTGGCGCGTGCCCTGAGATTTTCGGCTAGACTTAACTGAGTTCATTCCATCTCTGTATATATTCACTTTACATTCTTTGTTTTAGTGTAACTTAGTGTAACTCAGTCATGTTTTAGTGTAACTTAGTTTAAAATTTATAGTCATCTGTAACTTGTATCTTTGCATCACTGTTTTGTAGAGTAACTTAGTATTGCCTTGTAGCTTAGTGTTAGTGTAACTCAGTTTGTTTAATCCATTGCATAGTTAATCCATACTTCTCTTCTTGCATTTTGTAGCTGTTACAACTATACATCTTGCATCTTAGTGTCATTAGTGACTTTTGTTCCTCGTGTCGACCCAATTTTCCTCTCGGTTTGGTCATCGCGGTGCAAGGAAAAGCTTGCACCTTGCACTGCTGTAACTTGCAAGGAAAAGCTAGTCATTAGTGTTATGCATCTTCTCTGCTATAACTTGCAACTTCGGGACCTGATATTTAATTCTTGAGTGAACAGTACCTATCTTCTTGTGGGTCTTGAGCTACCGAGCCAACCAAAGGAAGGCAAGGAAAAGCTCAAGCTTGAGCTTAGCCCGTGATTGAACTATAATTGACCCTTGCATTGCTTTGAGAGTGAGGTAAGCCTAAAACTTCCCCTGAATGCCTTGTGCCTAGTGCATTGTTCTAGGGAGCCATCTGCCCTGTCCTTAGCTGCAGTGCCCTGTAGCTGCGATTTGAGCTTAAACTTAGAAAACCTGAGCATAGCCTGGTGATAGACCTGTGAATTTGTGCAACGTGTTGAGCCAATCTGAGCATGCTCTTTTGCATCTGTGAGATGTGAGTTTAAGCTTAGCCAGACTTGCTACTAATCTGTGCAATTTTTGAAATCTGCCTGAGCATCACAATATAACCACCTAGTCTTTGTATGCTTAGGTCTTGATCCTCATAACTATGATCTTTGTGATATGCCATGAATGCTCACTAAACCTCCCTTGTTTGAATTTGTCACCTGCTCCCGAGTTTCACCTCTTTGCTATTATGCTAAGCTGTGCATTACTAACAACTTGCTGAGCATCTCTGCTCAGTATATCGTGAGCCACAACTAGCTTAATGGAATGCCATGTCACATGTTATTTTGAGGCGGCACTGGGAAGGAGCGTGAATGAGTCAGAACCCTGATATCCACCAGCCCTGCACTCTTGAGCATAATCTGTGACATTTCGTCTTGTCTTGTGATTGTGTGCAACCCGAGCATGATAGAATAGCTGCCTTGGCCCCTTACATGCTTTAACTCGGCCAAAGATCTCGCAAATTGTGTGTGACCTATAGCATTTGAATGAGTGTGGGCAACTTGAGTGAGTTGGTGATTATTTGTCTTTGTGCAAGCACTAGGTGTGCTAAATTGCAAACACTGAATTTGTGTTATTGTGTGTGAACTTGTTGTTTTCTTGTGCTGTGCAAAATTTTTGAGAACCTGGGCTGCAAATTTGCCAGCCTAAACCGGAGCCCACAATCAAAGCTGGGCTGACTGACCACACCAGCTGGGCTCACTGAACATAACCTAAGCTTTGCACACAAACCCTCCACCTAACCCACATCTGCCTGGCTGTGTGCACAACCAAGCCTCGCACACACGGGCTAACACTGTTCTGGCCGGGTTTGTCTAAACAACCACTTGGGCCGCACATTTGCACACAACCAAAGCCTGCACAACTGGGCTGCTCATAATAACACTACCTGGGCTAGCTAAACCCACATCTGTTGGGCTGAACATCAGCTGGGCCAGACCATCTAGGTTAGAACCCATCTGCTGGGCTGTGCACTGGGCTGCTTTAACTAAGCCCACAGTTCCACTGGACTGTGCAAAAGACTAAGCCCCATCTGATGGGCTGCTTAGCATCAACTGGGCTGGACTTTCCCACATAAACCAAAGATCCCAAACAAACCAAATTCCCACACAAACCAAATCCCAAACAAACCAAATTCCCACATAAACCAAAGCCCATTTTCATGTTGATGTTTATGTACATTATTTTTTTGGGTTAACACTCAACTTTTTAGGACTTGTTAAATTTTCTTTTCTTGATCGGTTGAGTCTTCTTGTACATTTATTGTGCTAATCCGATATGATCTCCGTTGAGAATGTTGGATTCTAGCCTTGACTAGTGAAGCTCAAACCTCGCTCCTGCCGACATCCGGTAATCTCTTCCCTTTTCTCTTATCAGCATAGTTCTCTCGGTATGTGACTGTTTAAATTTTTTCTATATGAAGACACATTGAGGACAATGTTTGATTTAGGTTTGGGGGTGCATTTGCATATTTTTGCATTTAGAGTTTTTAGTCTTTTATTTTACCTTTTATTTTCATCTTAAAAAAAAAAAAAAAAAAAAAAAAAAATCAAAAACTTTTTGCAAATAAAAACCTCCAACTTTTAGAGATTTTAGAGTCACTAGCATGCTTCTAGCTATGTTTACATAGAGAGTTTTGACCGAAATAACAAAAGTTAGAAGTACCGGAAAACGCAATCGGGTTTCTTAGTTGATTAGAGCGTTAAAATTGGATTTAATCATACCGGAGGGCGAATTAGGTGCTGTTTAGATATTCGGTAGTAGAATTGTGATCACCCATAGTGGAGACTACCCATTTTACATCAAGTGAGGCACCAACCTTCAAATTTTTGCAACTTTCTAGAAAAGCTGTTAGAGTGTGTGTCACCGTACGTAAATTCCGGGTAGGAATGGTGAGCTACCCAACTTCGCACCATTTTCAGCACTACTTTTGATCTCTTGAGTGCTAGTTTTTGTCAATCATGAGGGTGACGTCTAAAGATGAAAACTTCTTCTAAATACCGATTTGTAGTTAGCATCACTCTCTCTCTCAATCAGCAAGACCCATAGAAACACATCATCGTCAACAAGCGGAGCAGCATCAGAATATTGAAAGAAAAATTGATATAGTCCAAGGTTTATGTGCAACAAAGAAAAGAAAATAGGATGAGAATTAATAAAATTTATAAAATCAAGACAATACAAGTTGTGGAAAAATTGAGTGATAAAGTCCTTTGTCCATGGAGTTAGTTGTTTCATTATTTTTATTTTTATTTTCACTTATTGTAAATAAAAAAAAAAAAAAAAAAAAAAAAAAAAAAAAAAAAAAAAAATATTGTAGTTTATTTTCTTATTTTTGCTACCACCATGGTAAAGAAGAGTTCAAAAAGAAAAATCCAAACAACAAGGAATTTGAGTAGAAAAGTTAAAAAATTGTCAAGTTTTGTGAAGTTTAGAAGTTCGTCATCAACATTGAAGACCGAAGACCGAAGATTGAAGACGTTTCTATGGTTTCTTATGAGAGAGTGATATTAATTGCCGATCGGGTGAGAAGTAAGTGAGTACTCCCACCCCTTACTAATGGTTGATTTCCTTTCTTAGAGATCATCAGAAAAAGATTCTTTTTATCCACACTTCTGTGGAGTCTCCAGATTTTATTTCGGAAGGTTATCCTTCTTACCTACAACGTGTGCAGGATTTCTCTCTTTATTCCTGCCTGCACACATGAGAGACTAATAAAGCGATCTTTTTGAGTGCAATTATCATAAAACCCTAATGGTGAGGCAGAAGTTGAGACTTATGATCACAATCGAATCCGAATTCTTTCATATGGTATGGTTACTTCTCGCTCAAAGACTTAAGGATGAGAATGCGTTCTTTGGTAGTTCTAACTTCGTTACTAGCACGCGAAACTCTATGTCCTCATAGCTTCTTGGAGGCTTGAGACTCTTTTACACTCTGAAGTTGGAGAAGGTTTTGTGGGTACACCTCTTGTAAACCCTCACGAGACTACAACTCGTCCACTAGGGACACCTAGGGGTTTAAAGGCTTAGTGCATACGCTAAATGCATTCGAGAGACCTACGACAAAGTGGTATAGTTAGGATTTCTTATTTTCTGTTTCACTTGAGGACAAGTAAAATTCAGGTTTGGGGGTATTTGATGAGTGCCAAATAGTGCATATTTATACACCTTTTTATTGGCATTTTACTCATCTTTTGCGCTTATAAATCGAGATATTATTCCAGTTACGTGTTTTCTTTGTTTTCAAGAATAAATATTTGTATTAATTAATTTTGTGTTTTTAGGTAATAAATAAAGCTCGGAGAATCCGAGGAGCCAAAAGAGCGAAGAATTGGAGTCAAGCATCTATGGAGCAGATAGCCAAAGCCCGCGCGCAAATCAGTTGCAACCCAACAAGGAAGACATGGGCTAGAGCTACCCACGACCCGGATCCGAGCCCGTCCACTCCAAGCCGTCGAGATTTCGATCTTCTACATCCTACGGTCGCTGCTCCCACTAGCATCGATGTTCGATACTCCGCTCAACACCAGATCATACCAAAACCGCTCACCTCCCTCGGCCGTTCAGATTGTAGCCGCCTCATCCAACGGTCGCTGGGCCTGTCTCATCATCCGTAGCTGCACCCGCATCACAGCAAAACTACCTACCCTATACACCCACTCGAGCAACCCTAGTCTTCTCCTCACTTTCTCTTTCTTCTCTTCTCCTCTGCAGAGCTCCACCCCCATGCCTTTGCAGAGCCGCACCACTTCCATCTCCTCCACCATGTCGCCTGACACCACAGCCATACCAGCCAACAACTACAACAACCACCTTCCCCCTAGCTTCTCTTTATCTCACTCATAGCTTCTTCCCTAGAAGCTATGTCTGAGATAAAAAGAACTAGGGTTAGGGCTTCGTTCAATCAATCAATGGAGGGATGACTCAGAGCCGCACAAGCAGAAGAGAGAAGTGATTGAGGGTATGGGTTAGTTTATTTTTTCGAATTAAAAAGAAATTAGGGTTTGGTAGTTTTGAGTTCCTGCATGTATAAATAAGAGAGGTAGAAGATGATTTTTGCTCACGCTGGATTAGCCGAGTCTTTTTCAATTAGATTTAATTTCTGTTTTTCATGTTTTAATTTAGTTGCTAGGGTTTGAGATGAAACCCTAGCTTACAACTGTGTTCTTCATGCTCTTGTATTGTTCTTGATTGCTTGAATATTATCTAGATAGAATTAACTTCAGTGTGATAACACTTTGCTCTCACAGTGCATACCAACGCCATGGATGCACTTGTAGTTTGATTACCTCGTGTTGTTTACACTGCAACCCAAGCTTAATAAAATTATTATGATCCTCGATTATTTGTACTTTAATCAGACAGGTAATACTTGGGAAATAAACTTAGTTGTGATTAATTTGTCAAATGGAGAAACACCTTAGAGACAGGGCAGAATTGACACTCCTACCCTATCTGTCATGAAGGCAAGAACAACATCTCTAGTTGAAAACATAGTGTAGGTTAAAGGTTGAGTCGAAGACCCTAGTGTCACTGTTTATCATTCCTTAGCTTAGTATCACCTTTACAACTCAGTCGCTTCGACACAACCCTCATTTATGTTACACACTTCTTAGAAACTCAGTAGAACAGCCTTAGATCAATATCAGAGCACCACAAGTCTCTGTGGTTCGACCCGCACTTGCTCAGTCCTACAACCAAGACACCGTGCACTTGCGGTATAACCCGTAGGCCGTAATTTATACACTCTTCCAGGCCTACCAGTTCACACTACAAATACATATGGTTTACGGATCATTATGTAAGGGGGAGTGGTTTTCACTGTGAGATGAAGTATTGACTAAGGGGGAGTGATACATATCTCCATAGTATTGTTTTCAAAGTTGTAATACAATTAGACTTTGATGTTGTGTAATAATACTATGACACTGTATAAAAATGATCGGGAGCAACTGTTTTCTCATTGTTATAGCTACGGATCTTCAACAACTATGATATTGAGTTGAACACGTTCAAAATCACTGGAGTACTTGGAAGTGACGAAGATTTTGAGTAATGTTGAAGAACTAAGGAGATCAAGCATTTGGATGAGAAGCTACAAAGTTTATTTATTTTTTAATCTATATGTATTGATAGTTTTGTCACTAAAATTGAAAAAGGGGGAGATTGTTAGAGCATTGCTCGGTCAAACTCGCAAGCGTTGCTATCTCAAGCTTTTTTTTAAAGTTTAGTGATCAAAACTATAAGTCTTGATTTCTAGTCTACTTATAGCTATGTCTCGGACTAGGATAAAATGTGTAGTTGAGATAAAGACTTCACGCCGCTCATCGATTGAAGACGAAGAACTACTAAGGGGAGCTTGTGGAACTTCATCAACAAAAGGTATGTGGAGACTGAAACTCATTTATCACTCAGAAGTCTATTTCTAGTTTATCTCATATTTGAGAAAAGGTCGTATAGCTATATAGAATTCATATTATACACATTTGATATTTCGAGATGAGTCTATCTCGCTTACATATTTCTTGAAATATTTGTTGGTAAGCTTTCGTTTTAACCAAGTTCATCTTATATACTTGACGAAAGTCAAAAGATGATCATGTCAAAATCGCCTGGTAACATCTCATATGATTTGTGTGAGATAGTCATTTGATGTAGACTCGGAATATTTCATATTGATCATTCGATCACTTGAAAATTGCTTTGAAGCTAATAGTTTGTGTGAGACAACTATTGTCGTCTTCTAAGAATGTTTCAATGATTGAAATGGGAGTGTACAACACTTAACCATAATTGGATTATAAGCACAGTATGCGTAGTTGCATATGTGTTGATCCAAGACGGGAATGTAGTATGCATACCCGTATGCGTACTGGCAAGGTCAGGTAAAGTCAGGGAGTAGGAGTATGCGTACATGTACGTGTACTGCCGAAGTCAGTTGAATCCGGGTACTATAGTATGCATACATGTACGCGTGCTGGATTCAACTGAAGTTTTGAAGTGTACGACAGTATGCGTACACGTTTGCATACTGGCGAACACATTCCAAGTCCGGCTACTTAGGTATGCGTACACATTTGCATACTTGAGTGGGTTATGTTCTAGAATCGGTTGTGTCATAAACTAATACAATTATATAATAAGGAATGCAATCTTTTGCAAACCGTGGCTATAATGTTCATGAGTTGATTCGATTGAATCAAACCGATTTTGCTTCAATTGTGTCTTGTATACTTCTATGAGAATATAAAAAATTGAACAACTCTATTACTAGTTTCATTTGAGTCATTTGAACTAGTTATGGTTAAGATGAACAAGGTTGATATGAAATGGTTCATATGGCTAACTTCGGGTAACTATTTTTGAGCCAACAAGGTGTAAACGTTTAGGTACGGTTACACATATCTAAATGAAGGTACATTTCATTTGTGTGTAACAAGCTAAGTTCGATCTAACGGTTGAAAGATATTAGCTTGAGTCTAATGAGGTCTTCATCTAACGGTGAATACTAAATGCTTTGTTACCAAGGTAACATTGATTGCAAACCCTGATTTGAAGACTATATAAAGGAGAAATCTAGCAATTGGGAATCCTAATTCCCACACCTCATGTGTGATACTAGTTGCGACTAGAGTCGATTCTCTTTTAACCTTAGGTTTTTCCAAAACCCTGTAGGTTAATGACTTGAAGACTTCATTGGGATTGTGAAGCCAGACCCAACTATTTTCTCTATAGTTGCGTGTTCTGATCTTGCTATTTTCTATCGTGATTGAGTACTATCTTCTCTAAGATTTGCTCGAGATTTATTCTCTGATAGGCAAGATAAAAATTAGTCACAAATATCTTCGTCTCATCGTTTGTGATTCCACAATATCTTGTTTCGCTTCCATACAATTAAGATTATTATGAGGTGATTAAAATTACTAGGTTGTTCTTCGGGAATATAAGTCTGGTGTATCAATTGGTTCCTGTTCACCTTGATTTATAAAAAGACGGAACAAAACTCATAGGTATTTCTGTGGGAGACAGATTTATCTATCTCAATAGACTTTTCTGTGTGAGATAGATTTGTTTATCAAGTCTTCGACTTTGGGTCGTATCAACTCTTAGTCTTGGGTGAGATCAGCTAAGGGAATCAAGTACGTAGAGTCCTGCTGGGATTCAGAGACGTAAGGAGCGGAACTATACCTTGATCAGTGTGAGATTGATTAGGGCTCAACTACATTCCAGTCTGAAGTTAACTTGTAGTAGGCTAGTGTCTATAGCGGCTTAATACAGTGTGGTTTTCAAAGCTGGACTAGGTCCCGGGGTTTTTCTGCATTTGTGGTTTCCTCGTTAACAAAGTTCTGGTGTCTGTGTTATTTCTTTTCCGCATTATATTTTCTATATAATTGAAATATCACAGGTTGTGCGTAAGTTCAATCAGTTCTTGAATCCGGCCTTTGGGTTGTTGATTGAATCGATTAAAACTTGGATATTGGTTTTTGATATAATTCAAGTTATTTCTCTTATTCAATTAGGCTCGCAAATTCTTATTTGTTTGATTGCGGATTGAATTGAGAAATAGAAATATAACTCTTTGATATACTTTTCTAAAGATTGAGTTTGACTGTCTAGTTGATTCTCTTGAAAGTATATTGGAGTTAGTCCATATAGATTGCTAAACAAAATATTGGGTGTGGTTGTTGTACCCCCGCTTTTTCACTTACATATTTCTCGAAATATGTGTTGGTAAGCTTTCGCTTTAACCAAGTTCATCTTATATTCTTGACGAAAGTCAAAATATGATCATGTGAAAATCGCCTGGTAACATCTCACATGATTTGTGTGAGATGATCATTTGATGTAGACTTGGAATGTTTCGTATTGATCTATCGATCACTTGAAAATTGCTTTGAAGCTAATAGTTTGTGTGAGACAGCTATTGTCGTCTTCCAAGAATATTTCAATGATTGAAATGAGAGTTTAGAACAATTAACCATGATTGGATATAGCACAGTATGTGTACTTATATGCTAACTGTTGCAAGTTATTCAAAGTCCGGGAACCATAGTATGCATACATGTACGCATACTGGTTGGTTAAATGAAAGTCCGGGAACTTAATATGCATACCCGTATGTGTAATGGCGTAAGTTCATGTCCGTAAATTCAACTGAGTTTGGAAGGTATGTGTACCCGTTCGCATACTGGTGAACCCAAACTTAGTCCGGCCACTTAGGTATGCGTACACATTTGCATACTTGAGTAGGTTATGTTCTAAAATCGGTTTGTTCATGAACTAATACATTTATATAATAAGGAATGCAATCTTTTTCAAACCGTGGATATAATGTTCATGAATTGATTCGAGTGAATCAAAATCAATTTTGCTTCAATTGTGTCTCGTATACTTCTATGAGAATATAAACAATTGAACAACTATAGAATTAGTTTCATTTGAGTCATTTGAAATAGTTATGGTTAAGATGAATAAGGTTGATATGAAAGTGTTCATATGGCTAACTTCGGTTAACTATTGTTGAGCCAAAAGGTGTACACGTTTAGGTACGGTTACCCATATCTAAATGAAGTCACTTTTCATTTGTGTGTAACAAGCTAGTTCGATCTAACGGTTGAAAGATATTAGCTTGAGTCGATTCCCCTTTAACCTAGGTTTTTCTAAAGCCATTATAGGTTAACGACTTGAAGACTTCATTGGGATTGTGAAGCCAAACCCAACTATTTTCTCTGTAGTTGCATGTTCTGATCTTGCTGTTTTCTTTCGTATTGAGTACTATCTTCTCTAAGATTTGATCGAGATTTATTCTCCGATAGGCAAGATTAAAAGTAGTCACAAACCTCTTCATCTCATCGTTTGTGATTCCACAATATCTTGTTTCGCTACCATACGATTAAGATTATTGTGAGGTGATTGATATTAATAGGTTGTTCTTCGGGAATATAAGTATGGTGTATCAATTGGTTCCTGTTCACCTTGATTTATCAAAAGACAGAACCAAACTCATAGGTATTTCTGTGGGAGACAAATTTATATATTCAATAGACTTTTCTGTGTGAGGCAGATTGGTTTATCAAGTCTTCGACTTTGGGTCATAGCAACTCTTAGTTGTGGGTGAGATCAGCTAAGGGAATCAAGTGCGTAGAGTCCTGCTAGGGTTCAGAGGCGTAAGGAATGCGACTGTACCTTGATCAGTGTGAGATTGGTTAGGGCTCAAATACATTCCAGTCCGAAGTTAACTTGTGGTTGGCTAGTGTCTGTAGCGGCTTAATACAGTGTGGTGCTCAAATATGGACTAGGTCCCAGGGTTTTCTGCATTTGCGGTTTCCTCGTTAACAAAATTTCTGGTGTCTGTGTTATTTCTTTTCCACATTATATTTACAATATAATTGAAATATCACAGGTTGTGCGTAGTTCAATCAATTAGATAATCTAACCTTTGGTTGTTGATATAAACTGATTGACACTTGAACATTGGTCTTTGGTACCGTTCAAGTTGTTTCACATAATAATCATGGTCGCGGATTTCTATTGTTTGATTTGCTGATTAAATTGTGAAACATAGATACAACTCTTGGATATATTTCCATTGATTGAGTCTAAGTGTCTATTTGATTCTCTTGGAATTACATTGGAGTTTTTCCATACAGATTGCGTAAACGAAATATTGGGTGAGGTTGTTAGACCCCCGTTTGTTCAATTAGTATCAGAGCAGGTAGAGTGACAGACACATTTAGGACCTTATAAGTCTGTGTTTGTGACAATTTGATTTATGTGGATAGTTGTCTATCTCAAACTCGCACACATAGAAATGATTTCCAAAAGTTTTGATTATGCTAAATGTCTTAGGCTTACCTCCAAGGACAACTCCTTTGCTGATTCTTCCGAATCCCGAGGTAAGAATTTTTTGCTATCAGATTCTGATAACATTCCCTCTGATATGACATTTAATACTATGTCTGAAGCTGAAATGGAACTCACTAGAACTCTAAAAAAATCTGCTGAGATTATTGATCTTCAAGGATCTAAGATAAAATATCTTGAAGAAAAACATGATCAGCTCATTGATGAGCTTGAGAAGTCTCTCGGTCGAGAATGGGAACTCTTTGAAAAAGCGGGGGTACAACAACCACACCCAATATTTCACTTAGCAATCTGTATGGACTAACTCTAATATACTTTTAAGAGAATCAACTAGACTCAATCTTATTAACAGTATATCAAAGAGTTATGATATTTCGATCTCTCGATTTAATTCTTACTCAAGCAAATAGAAATCTGCGAGTCTAATTAAATACAAGATGAATAGGAACCAATTGATAACCCGGACTTATATTCCCGAAGAACAACCTAGTATTATCAATCACCTCATAATAATCTTAATCGACGCGGCGAAAGAAGATATTGTGGAATCACAAACGATGAGACGAAGATGTTTGTGATTACTTTTATATCTTTCCTATCGGAGAAATCAATCTCAAGCCAATCGTTACAATTGTACTTAGTACGATAGAAACAACAAGATCATATCACACAACTACGAGAAAGTAGTATTGGTCTGGCTTCACAATCCC
Organism: Papaver armeniacum; assembly: GCA_023531295.1. Taxonomy (NCBI): domain Eukaryota; kingdom Viridiplantae; phylum Streptophyta; class Magnoliopsida; order Ranunculales; family Papaveraceae; genus Papaver; species Papaver armeniacum. Next base: position 986,033 of record JAJJWW010019147.1, read on the forward strand.
AATGAAGTCTTTAAGTCGTTAACCTACAGGGTCTCGATAGAAACCTAAGGTTAAAGGAGAATCGACTCTAGCTTATACAACTAGTATCACACAGGAGGTGTGGGGATTAGGTTTCCCAGTTTCTAGAGTTCTCCTTTATATAGTCTTTCAAATCAGGGTTGCAATCTAAGTTACCTTGGTAACAAAGCATTAATTATTCACCGTTAGATGAAAACCTGATTAGATTCAAGCTAATATCTTTCAACTGTTAGATCGAAACTTAGCTTGTTACACAGAAATGAAATGCATGTTTTAGGTTTGTGTAACCGTACCCAAACATGTACATTTAGTTGGTTCAACAATAGTTAACCAAATTGTTAGCCACATGAGCACTTTCATATCAACCATATTCTTCTTTACCATAACTAGTTCAAATGACTCAAATGAACTAGTTAGAGAGTTGTTAAATTGCTTAGATCTTTATAATAGACACAATTGAAACAAAAACGATTTGATTCACCCGAATCGATTCATAAACTTTATAGCCACGATTTGCAAACTTGCATTCCTTAGTTTATATAAGTTTAAGTTCAAGAATAATCGTTTTTAGAAAATAACCAACTTAATTACGCGGACTTGGTACGCGGACTTAAGTACCCGGAATAAGTTTGTTTTAAGTTCACAAACTCCAGAAGATTTTCTCGGGTCGAGAACTTCCGACAGTACTCGGACTTGGTTCCGGTTTTTCTGAGCAGCAAAGTACGCATACTTTGGTTCAAGGAGTAAAGACTTACACACATATGTGTTACCACACAACTTTTATATCCTTCCATGGTTATATAATCTAAACTCTCATTTCAATCATTGAAACATTCTTAGAGGACGTTATATAGTTGTTATTCACAAACCATTTTTCGTCAAAGCCATTTTCAAGTGATTGAAACATAACATGACTTTCGTCACTAGGTAAAGATGAACTTGGCTAAAGCGAAAGCTTACCAACACATATTTCGAGAAATAGATAAGCGAGATAAACTCGGCTTGAAATAGCAAATGTGTATAATCATAGTCTATATAGCAAAACGACTTTGTCTCAAGATAGGAGATAGACTTTTGAGTGATAGATAAGTTCAATTCTCCACATACCTTTTAGTCGATGAAGTTGCACCAGTTCCTTGAGTAGTTCTCCGTCTTGTATGATGATTGCCATGGAGTCTTGAGCTCAACTACAATTTCTATCCTAGTCCAAGACTTAGCTAATAGTATACTAGAAATCAAGACTTATAGTTTTGATCACTAACATTGACAAACATGCTTGAGATAGCAACGCATGCGAGTTCGACCGAGCAATGCTCTAACAATCTCCCTATTTGTCAATTTTAGTGACAAAACTATCAATACATATGGAATACAAAAATGATAAATAAACTTTTGTAGCTCCTCTTCCACATGCCTAATCGTCAACATTACTCGAAATCTTCATCACTTCCAAGTACCCCCAATGATCCCAAAGGTTGTAAGTTTAGTATCATCGTTGTTGAAAATCCGTAGCTATAACAATGAGAAAACAAGAATTCTCAATCATTGTTATACAATGTCATAGTATTATTATACAGCATCAAAGTCCAATTGTATCATAACTTCGACAATGTAGTTGCAGGAAATCCTACACTACACCCCTCACTAGAATTTACACAATTAAGTCATTTTAAGATGAATGATTATGATTTCTATTGATTGAATATTTGAATCTTTACAATATGAAATGGAAATGAATAATAGAATTACAATCACTCTTAAAACTTTCTCGCTCCTAAAGACTTGCTTAAAAATTCGAAAAGAACTCCCCCCCTTCAACAGACTTACTCAACCCTTTATATAGGGTAGTATACAGTGGATGACAGCTAAGCTGTCCTTTATTTTCGGGAATGGCTTGAGAAATATCGCAAGCGTACAAGTATCAATTCTCGCGACACTCCTAAATTTCGCCGAGTCTTCACATTTTTCTCATGTTCTGGCTGTCGTCATTTATTGCGTCATTTATTTTACTTCCCTGCGACTCCCTCGCAATGTCGTCATTTATTAATCTCGCGAGGTATTGATGTCGCGATATTCTGATCCTACATCTTGCCTCTTCTCATGTCTTCTCTGCGAAGGAGAGAATGTCATGAGAACCAATATTTTAAAATGCCGCAATTGCTCATCTTTATCTCGCAATTGTTCATCTTTATCTGTTTCACTCCCGTACGGAATTTATTACAGGTGTTTCTTCTTCCACTCTTTTCTTGACACGTCTCTTTCAACCGTTTATTCTTGACCATTCACGTCCCATCTCGCATTAAATGCATTTGTTTTCTCGAGGATTCTTCTCTCTATATATAGTTTTCTCACCCTTCTCTTCTTCTATTTTATTTTCCCTCTGCAACTTCTCTTCTGCAACTTCTCTTCCTCCGCAATCTACGCTTCTGTTGCTGTAAATCTTTCCTTCTTTCTTTCTCTTGATCTTCAATTTTCTAACCATTCCCATACCCTAAAAATGGCTTCACTTGGTCGTACATATAAACCCCTTTTTAATGAAACTCAAAAGAATTTGCAAGAGAAGGGCTTCATCCTATCAACCATTCCTGATCAAGAATCTTCATCTATACTTTCTGCAAAGTTATTTTCTGATCATCAATGCAATGATCAGAAAATCATAATATCGCTAGGTCAACTCCTCGCAGGCCTTCCCATTCCTCTCTACAATCCCGAGATACCTTTATTCTATGAAATTCTTGCTCATGAGAAATTCTCGCGAGCTATTTATCAACTAAGTGGTGATTGCATCCGTCTAATGCTTGAATTCGCCAATCGTGGCGCCGGTAAGGGATCTTTATATCCCGATGATGTCAAAGACCCTAGATTCGCGGATTTAGAAATAGACGCTGAGAAATATACTGTGGAAAACTTTTTTGAAAATTATGAAGTAATAAATATGAGAAATGATAAATCTCGCTGGGGTGCTCGATTGAAGAGAAAAGATAATATTTCCAGTGATAAGCTGCTCATGCAAGATATTGACTGGCACTCGGGCAAAAATAACGTTCCTCGGTATTCCAAAGATGAGAAGTGGTGGGTTGTTCCTCTGTTTTTGAGCGGACCTTATATTGCAGGTTCTCATACACTCCCTGCAAATCTCGCAAACTACCATCCTTGGGAATTTAAGTGGCCCGCGAAGGCAAAAGAGGTATACTTCCCATTTCAAGTTTTCTTTGCGATATTTCCTTCCTCTTATATTTACTAGACTTGTAAAATTTTCAGATTGCCAAATTGAAAAGGAGTTATGAAAGACGTCCAAAGGCGAGTACTCTAGCGATACTCCGATCAATCACGGATGAAGTAAGAAATACTTTCTTTTGTTATTTTTAACAATATTGTTGCCTCTGTTTCTTATCTTCATTCGTGTGCGAAGGTTGTTGAAGAAATTAACATTCCCGAAGCTGCGAAGGTTAAGGGAAAGAATAAAATCACTCTTCGCAAGGATAAATCTTCTGCTCCATCTTCTAAAAAACGGAAAATCCATCCCTCTTCTCGTTCTAGTTCCAAAACCAGCGAGAGTTCTGATGAAGATGAAAATGAGGTTGGTACTTCCTCTGAGAAGGAGAATCATTCGGTCGCTTCTGCTATGGCGCAATTGTCTAGTGTCTTCTCCGATTCTATGCAAGGATTGGGAGATGATCATTTATCTCGCTACTTGCGAAGCTCTCGCTAAAATTTGCGATGCCCCCTGTTAGAGGATAATGAATCTTTTCGCGGAGTTTCCGAACAATGACTCCCAGTCTCTTAAATGCACTCAGTGCTTTGGTATGTTCATATTTCGTTATTTCTTTGCGATTTCGATTATAAACCTTATCTTAACAATTTCTTTACTTTCATTTATAGTCTGGGAGAGCTTCCTTTGTTGTTGCCTCAGACCTCGAGAAGAGACGCAACAATCTTGAGAAGAAAAATCTTCAACTTAAGGAGAAGAACAAAGAACTAGAAATTGAAGTTGCGACATCTCGCAAGAAGGATGCTAAAATTCAACAGTTGGAAGTTGAGTCTTCTTCCCAGAAAGACAAAATATCTACACTTCAAAGTGCTAATCAGCAACTTTATGGTATAACACCCTCCTTCTTTCTCTATCTCTACTTTGCCATTTATTTTCCTTTGCCTCGACTTATCATTTTCGCAGACGTTTATAATCTTTCTGACGAAGCCATCCTTCTCCATTCATTCCCTGAACCTATGGATGATGATGCTCTTCTCGCTCATTTCAATGAATCTTTAAGTAGTTCTTCAAACAAGACTAATTCTCTCTCGTTAAATGAACTTCGAACCAAATTTCATCTTCTAGAAATTGAACATAGATCTAGTTTAGGTTTAGCCAACCGCTTTAAACGTTTATATCTTGACTCCCAGGAGAGTAATAATATTCTAAGGAAGAAAATTAGCAGCCTCATAGATGATAAGGATCGCATTGCTAATCAAGGTGCACAAGCATTAGCAAAATTCCAAAAAACTATTCTTGAAGTCCAAATTGAACGAGATGAATCCCTTCGCCAAAATGCCATACTTAATGAGCGAGAAAATCAAATTCGTTCACTTCTTGTCATAAATAATGATGATGAATTCGCTTGGGCTGCGAAGGTTCTAGATAATGCCAGAAATAACTTAGGTGTTAACGTCAGTCTTCATGCTGAACATAATGCCTTGGTTAAAGATATGATTTCTGACGGAGAAGGTTGTTTTACTATTCTTCATTATTTTTCCGCTTCTTTTTTACAAAACTGTTATTAAGCTGCTAACTCACTGTCATTTGTTCGCGAGAAATCGAGAAGAGGTTTCAAACTAGAATCAAGGAACTTGAATCTGAGAAAGCGCAACTTGCAAAAGACTTCTCTCTTCGCAATGACAAATACTCTAAGATGAAGAAGCAACTACAAACTACTGTGGCGAACTTCAATAATGATGCTGTTCGTTTTCGCAACCAAACTATTGAACAAATTTGCAATGATCACGACATTCCTCTTTCTTCATATCCTTGTCTTCTCGATGAAATTCCTGATAATATGCCTTGCTCAGATGTCTCTGATAGTGATGCAAGCGAAGAAGAAGAATCTGATAAAGAAGAATAAGTTGCTAGATTGTTCCATTTTCCTTTCTCTTCTTGTGATATTTGTATATTTATCTTTTTAACCTTCCATTTTGTAATCTCTTATTGTAAATTTATCATATGAAAATAAATAACAAGTTTTTATTCTAACCATTCCCATACTTGCCTCTGTTATTTATTTTCATATGAGATAAATCAAGTCGATAATCTTTAACTAATGATACTTCTTAATTTCGCAACTGCTGTTGCCGATTCTTCACAAATAAATGAAGGAATATAATCGTACTCGCAAGCTTGTTTTCTTACTCGATTTCTTGTGTTATTTTATCATCATTTATGTTGAAATTCATCATTGCGACAAAATCGCAGGACGTCTTTACATTTTCATGTAATGACCCATTGATCTTGTCTTATCATTGTTTTTGTGTGGTATTTGTAGGAGCAGAATATCGCAGCAAGGACATACTTGCGAAATCCTCACCAATGACACTTTGCGAGTGTCGCAGACTGATGACGCAATAGATAGTGGTGATAGAAACATGAAGAAAGCGCGAAGATCTTGCGAAAACTAAAGTGTCTGCGAGACTTAACATTTATACTCCTGCGAAATGTCGCAAGGTAAATCCGAAATTAAGGGAAATATTAGTTGTACATGAGCTGTCATCCACTATGTAAACACTATATAAAGAAGAGAGCAGGAGAGAGAAAGGGGGGATAATTTTGGGTAGGAGAGAGAGATATTTTGGAGAGAGATATTTTTAGAGAGAGACTTTATTTTCTTTATCATCTTCTTCCCCAAATAATTAGATCTAGAGCTCTACAAAATATCCATTAATGGAGATTGTAAATGTAATATTAATGTAATCTCAACAATCATAGTGAAGAACCATGGATGTAGATCACATTGATCGAACCATGTAAAAAATCTTGTGTCTCCATTTATAATTTTAGCACTTTTATCTTTATTTTGATTATCAAATAAGTTTAGATCTAGAAAATATTATCATAATATCACAAGGGGTGTGTTGTGGGATTTCCTGCAACTACATATGCAGGTAAATCCGAAATTAAGGGAAATATTAGTTGTACATGAGCTGTCATCCACTATGTAAACACTATATAAAGAAGAGAGCAGGAGAGAGAAAGGGGGGATAATTTTGGGTAGGAGAGAGAGATATTATGGAGAGAGATATTTTTAGAGAGAGACTTTATTTTCTTTATCATCTTCTTCCCCAAATAATTAGATCTAGAGCTCTACAAAGTATCCATTAATGGAGATTGTAAATGTAATATTAATGTAATCTCAACAATCATAGTGAAGAACCATGGATGTAGATCACATTGATCGAACCATGTAAAAAATCTTGTGTCTCCATTTATAATTTTAGCACTTTTATCTTTATTTTGATTATCAAATAAGTTTAGATCTAGAAAATATTATCATAATATCACAAGGGGTGTGTTGTGGGATTTCCTGCAACTACATATGCGCTAGAAACAGGGACCTGATTTGTTGATTTAAGAGAGTTCAATTGAAGTTTGGTTACACTGGATCTTCAAGTGTTAGGGGTAAAAACGGCAGTTTCTGATGAAGATAATCATCTTCAGGCAACATAAAATTGAAAGAAGACAGAGGAAAAAGGAAGATACAATATATTCGCTCAAAGCAATAGCACAGCATAAAATTGAAAGGATCGCCGTCAACAATAGATCAACGAAGATAGAAAGAAATTCCAATCTCGCCAATGATAAATGGGAAATATTAGGCGTCGTTTAATGAGCAATAGATGATTTATTAATAAGGAAGGAAGAAATGAATTACGTCCGGTGAAGAAAATTAGCAATGAAAATTAAGTTTGTGTGATTACTCGTCAAAGAAGCCCCATCAACTGCGAAGAGATATGAGCATAAAGTAGCAATAGAAACTTTTGAAGATATTCGAAGCAAGTAAAGAAGCTTATCTCGTGTAATTAAATCAACTCTCATCATTACACTTCCCTCAAATCACATAGCAAAGATGACAAAGTAAAGCATCATCACTTCGTCGGCCTAACCAACTTAGGAAAAATACCATCTCGGAAGCAAAGGGAGGAGATTTTGTGAAGAGTTTACACTGAAAACGGAGATATACTTCTTGAAACAATAAAAGTTAGGCAAAGAGACACTTCGTGAAGATAAAGCAAAGAAATACTTCGTGGAAGGAGAAAGCAGTAGACAAAGAAGAAGGAAGGCCAAAGAAGTGCCAGCGAAAATTGATTTCCAAAGAAAACTATCGGCACAGTAGAGAAAAGAAGAAGAAAGGACGAAGACAAGGTTTATGCAAAGAGCAATTACAAAAGAATACGTTACACGAATCTTACCTTTCTTTCGCAAAATAGTAGCCAGACAGATGGTCGTGTGCGAAACGAACAAGATTGATGTCACATGTTCAATTCTCATCCACCTCATATTTTTCATATATTTTTTCCAAAGAGAAAATGAAGTCAAATTGCGGCATTGAGTGCTTCCTTCGCAAGCAGCAAGTAGCCCAGATGGTCAAGGGAATACTGAAAGAGATTGGAGTTGCGAGATCGAACCTCACCTCACTCTCTATTTTAAACATATTTTTTTACTAGGCTGCTAAGGGAGAAGATAATAATAAGAAGATAGCAGTATGGCTTTCTTTCGCAAATGAAGCGGCATGGATGGTCAGCAGTGAAGAGAAGGAGTATGATGTCTGGGGTTCGAATCTCCCCATTCGCAAAGAGTTTTTGCACTTCGCAAATGTTTACCTTGCGAACGTTCGCAGCACGAACACTTCGCAGATGTTCGTTTGCTTCATGCAAATGTTTACTTCGCACAGTCTTTGATAATTTCGCAAGGATATTTCGCAAGTATTGGCAGTTATTTCGCAGACACACTTCGCAGAGGCAGGGCTAGCACAGTTGGTCAGGAAGCATGAATGCAAGCAGAAGGTCGCAGGATCAATTCTTGCTTCTCGCACATTTATTTTTGTTATGCGAAATTTCGCACGGACTTTTCCTATTTCGCAAAGAAGAAAGTTGATGATTATCTCGCAAATAAATTCCCAAGAGAGGGTTAGAACAGTTGGTATGGTGCGAGAATATGCATGAGGCAAGTCAAGGGTTCAAATCTCATTTCTCACACTTCTTTTTGCTGCGAGATAATTATATTTTGTGCGATGTTTATACATTTCGAGGATGCTAGCTTCATAAAGCAAATCATATACTTCGCAAGAGACAACAACAAAGAACAAACCACAAAAGCTAAGTACCAATTTCCTTGAACATTTTACTTCTACAGAAAATAAAAGATTTTTGATTTGATTACAAAAAAGCGATTCAATCGCAAGATTACAAATATTACTAAGATTTCAAGATTATAAAGACTTCAAAATTACAAAGATTTCTAGATTCCATCAAGAGTATAGCTTCCCATATTTTTTCCACACTAGTATTTAGTGGTGGCATTTTGATTTCCTCCCATACTACTCTGTGACTTCGCTGTCCTCCGTGATAATTCTGCCTTCGACTTCCATAAGCTTCTTGCGGATGATCAAGTCTTTGAATTTTGTTATTGCCGCCACGGTTGTAGTAGTTCCTTTCTCTTTCAAACTCTTCCTGATCACGGCTTCCCATAGCTACTATATTTGGCTGTCCATCATCTATTATCTTTTCTTGTTTCCCTTGCGAAGTGCTCGCTACTGTGTTTATCAACTTGGGTAATAAGCTTGCATTCGCAGCGTTTGAATTTGTATTCGCAACTGGGTATGATTCCATCTCGTTTTGCCTTTCCTCTAGAGCAATATATTCCTCCTGAAGTTCTCGCAACTCAGTCATTGTAATTGTATTCTTGACTCTAAAGATTTGAATATATAACAAATTGGTTGCGAACATAGCGTTTATGAATGATAAAATAAGATATCTTTCATCCACTCGTCCAGCCATTTCGCTACACATTGTCTTCCACCTCACAGTTAAGTGTCTTAAACTTTCGCCAACTCTTTGTTTCAGCCCAAATACATCTTCAATTCCTGGTCGCGAGGAGTTGTTACTTATATATGCCCCTAAGAATATAGCTTGTAAATGGTTGAATGACGTGATTGTGTTTCTTGGTAAACCCTCAAACCAAGACTTGCCAAGAATGGCCGAGACACTTCAAATGCCCCAGGCACTCTTGGCTCAACCGTGTACCTCGGCGCCTTGGTCATACACTAACTTCTTGGAAGAGACCCTCGGTCGTCCAACCAGGGTATAACCTTATATAGTTGGAAATCCAAGGCATCTCTCCCGGATGGGCTTTATTGACCCCAAATTTTCATGACTCAGGTTCCAGGGGCGGTGTAACCTTTTCCCTGAGCCATGTCAAGAGATACCCCCTTATATGACGCACTTTAGGTCTTACATTTGCCTCTTGCGAAATATCATTCGCGAACTAGGGTGTCCGCCATAAAGGTTCGTCACATTCACTCATTCTTTCATTTCTGTCAATTCGTTCAATCATTCATTGATTTTGATTATTTCTTCTCATTATCTTTGCGAAATTATCGCATAATCTTGCTTCATTTTCTGCAATCTCGCTCTAATTATTTAACCAGATTTTCATATGTTCTATCTTGCGAGACTTTCACGTACTCCTTCTTCAATCGTCATAATCTTTGTACTTTCGACAAGTCTTTTTCCTTCAAAACAAGATTTTTTTTTTTTTTACACAAATCTAAAATCAATTATTCATTTCTTACACTTCTTAGTTCTGCTGCTCTCTGCCTCTTCATTTAAATTTCCTGATATTTCCTTCCCTTTTGCGAAGTCATCACAATTTCCAACTGTATTCAGACATTGGTTTCGCAATGTATCTTCAGCTCTCACTTCTATTGCGTCCACCATCAGTCTGTCCCTTCTTTGTGCTTCTTTAATGTTCTGTTTCCAATTCTTCTTTTGAGCAGCCCTTTCCTCACAAGATTCCACATCAACTTCATAGCACTTTTGTCCCTCAACCCAATCTCCTTTAATAACTCCAACCCCACTGGGATGAGGAAATTTTATGCACTGGTGGTAAGTCGAAGCTACACCCAAGATCTCATGTAACCAAGGTCGCCCAATTAATGCATTATAGGGGGATTCCACATCGACTATGCAAAATAAGATTTCAGTTGATAATCCTTTCAGTGGTATTCGCATACGAGTTTCTCCTTTAGGTTTATAGGCAGTACCATTAAAACCATAAATCTTATAGGTTGAAGGTATCAAATCTTCGTCTTTCCCTCCCATAGTCTTGTAAGTGTGGTAAAAAAGGATGTTTACGGAGCTTCCAGTATCAATTAAGATTCTATTTATTGCCCATGAATTTTCTGCCCCATCATCTTCATCATCAACAGGTTTTGGGTTAATCTCCAATCTTACCACTAATGGACTGTCATGCATCTCGCCACCTTCAGATACTTCTTCTGCGGTAAAAGAAATAATCTGCGTTTGCCATTCTTTTAGTGGCGATGTCTTCGCGATGTTCATTACTTCTCTATTGTCTACATCTCTTGCGAAAACCCTACTGAGAACACTATCATGGAAATCTTCAATTGTCCTGTACGAATGTACGATAGAGTTGCAGAACAAGTTTTTGGCCTTTGCTCCAACTTCTACTACAAACGTTTCTTTCCCTTTTGTTGTATTTACTCTGTGAATTTCTGGAGGTGTTGGTAATGGTTGAGTCTTCTCTTCACCTTTTAAGAAATAATTTAGCTTCCCTTGGTCTATCATTCGGAGGATGATTCTTTTTATATTCTTACAATCATTCGTTAGGTGTCCATGAAAATGGTGATAGGAACATAATTCATGACTTCTGTCACCTGGAGGTGGTTCATTCCCCATGTTCCATGGTGAAGGTATGTTCTCCATCAGGATTCTTGCTTCCCATATTTTCTCCACGCTAGCGTTTAGTGGAGGCATCTTGATTTCTTCCCATACGACTCTATGACCTCGCTGCCCTCTGATGAGTGCCAAATATTGCATATTTATACACCTTTTTATTGGCATTTAGCTCATCTTTTGCGCTTAGAAATCAGATATTATCCCAGATTCTGTGTTTTCTTTGTTTTCAAGAATAAATATTTGTATTAATTAATTTTGTGTTTTTAGGTAATAGATAAAGCTCGGAGAAACTGAGGAGCCAAGGAGCGAAGAATTGGAGTCGAGCGTCTATGGAGCAGAAAGCCAAAGCCCACGCGCGCAAACAGTTGCAACCCAACAAGCAGCAACTCATCTACAAGACATGGGCTTGAGCTAGATCCATGACCCGCGACCCGGATCCGAGCCCGTCCATCCTGAGCCGTTCAGATCTTCCCCAGTTGCATCTAACGGTCACTGCCTCCACTCGCATCGAAGTTCGCTGCTCCCGTGCAACACCAGATCACTCCAAGTCTTCCTCAGCCGTCCAGATCTCTCCCAGCTGCATCCTACGCTCGCTACAGCCCTCCTCATCAAAGCTTGATGCCTCCGCTCCACAGGAAAACTCGCATACCCCTATACCCTATCGAGCAACCCATTCCTTTCTTCTTCTTTCTCTTTCTTCTCTTCTCTCTTTCAACAGACTCCGCAGAGAACCATCCCCCTTCACCGCCTTCACCCATACCGTTCACAAACCCATCATCACCTTCCTCCATCACCAACAACCCCATCAAGCAGCACCTTTTTCCGCCACACCTAAGTCGTGGTTATCTCTCACATAGCTTCTCATAACCCTAGAAGCTAAGTTAGAGATAAACAAGACTAGGGTTTTTCTATCACCACAAGCAAGGCTACCAAAGACGAAGTGACAAGAGGAGAGCTCGATTCAGAGGCTATCAGAGTATGGGTTGCATTTAATTTGTGTTTTAAAGTAAATTAGGGTTTGATATTTTGAGTCGGTTGCATGTATAAATAGAGGTAAATTGTGTTGATAGAAGGTATGCCTGGATTAGCCAGAGCAGCAATTTAGTGTTATTTGTTGTTTTAAGTTATTTGCTAGGGTTACAGTGAAACCCTAATTTTGTGATTGTGATTTCAATTATGTTGAATGTTCTTGAGTGCTTTATTTATCGATATTTTCAATTCCAAAGATTGCAATACTCTTCTCTCACAATGGATGCCTTGTATCCATTGTAGTTAGGCAAACATTTGTGTTGTTTATACCTCAGCTCAAACTTTAGAAACAAATACTAATTCCCTTGACTAGTTGTGCTTAATTAGACAACTAGTGCTTCGGGTTAGTTCCTTAGCTGATATTTGAATTCCAGTATTGCAATATTTGACTAGTTGTGATTTCAATTATGTTGAATGTTCTTGAGTGCTTTATTTATCAGATATTTTCAATTCCAGTATTGCAATACTCTTCTCTCACAATGGATGCCTTGTATCCATTGTAGTTAGGTTATAACTGCTTTGAGTGTGCTGCAGCTCAACCCTTAGACCCAAATGTTGATTCCCTTGACTAGTTGTACTTAATTAGACAACTAGTGCTCTGGGTTAGCACTTTAGCTGTTCTTTGAAGCATTACGAGGAGAGATAGGTGGTGGAATTGACACCCTGCCCTTATCGGTCACAAGACAAGAAGAACTCAATCTAGTTGAGCATACAATAGGAGTTAGTGGTGGGAATTGATAACCCTAGCATCATTTTATCTCACTGTTTTATACCTTAGTTTAGAGTCACTTCACTACAACTCAGCCGTATCGGCACAAATTATAAGTGTGTTACCTTCACTAGAAAGTCAGTAGAGCAAGCCTTAGAATCATACGGCACCACAAGTCTCTGTGGTTCGACCCGTATTTGCCACGTCTCCGATAGACGCCGTGCACTTGCGGTTATCACTGTAGGTCATAATATAAACATCCTCTCAGGCCTACCAAGTTTTTGGCGCCGTTGCCGGGGACTTGGCGTGTGCCCTGTGATTTTTGGTTTGACTCTACACCCCTGTACATATTCACCTTGAATTTTTAGCATCTGTCTTTGCTTTTGTACATTGTGTTTAGCATTTAGTTTCCTCATCTGTTTTCTCATTACATTCTTAGTAGACTCATCTGTAACTTGCATCTTTAGCTGTATCTTCAGCTGTCACCACTCAGTTGGAGCTTTGTCACTAGTTACAAGGAAACTAAGCAGCCCTGTATCTTAGTGCCTTCACTGAGTTTCAATTACCTCTGTACATAATTTAGTCATCTCATAACTGCCATCTGTTAGCATACTAGCCTTTAATTATTGTAACTTAGCGTGTCATTGCATTTACCTGTTAGTTTATTTGTCTGCATTGCATCTCCCAGTACATATTTATCATCTTAGTGTGTCTAGCTTGTAGCTTAGTTGTAGATTCAAGCATATCATTTGTATCTCAGTGCATTTCTGTAATTTTGTAGCATCAGCTGTAGTTTTTTTTATCATTTGTGCTCATTCATTGAAGGTAAAGAGCTGTAAGCTCATTTGTGCTTATCTCAGTCAGCATCTGGCCTGCTGCACTGCTTAGCCCATCACAGTTGTGTCATATCAGCTGCATTGTAACCTGAATTGCTAAACCTTCATCTCTATCAGCCGACTCTGTAGTGGTTCTGTTCATATAAGCTGCACATTTCTGAGAACTAAACTTTCTCTTGAGATAGCAGGTACCTGTGAGCTGTTGAGCCAACCAAAGGAAGAGAAGGAGAAGGCGCAGAACTTGAGCTCACAAAGCTCTGAGCAGACTGCAATTCAGGTAAGTGGCTCCATGAGTGAATACACCTGAGTTGTATGAGCATGACTTGTAACCCATGTTAGACTAGCATCTATACATGAGTTTTATGAGGTGTATGTCTTGTTTGCGCTTTGTGTACCTTGTGGGAAACCTTGTAAGGCTGCCATCACCCGAGCATAACTCTTTATCAGCCCTCGTAAGCTGTATTTTTAAACTTTGAAAAGCCCTGCCATTTAGACCTGCTAACCTGGTGCATGCTAAACCTTGCTTAAGAATTTGTATGAGCCAAGCTCCAGCCCCTGAAGCTGTGAGCTTGAGCAACAACCCACATAACCTAGCTGACCCTGAACTGCAATCTGTGTGCTTACCTGTGCTTTCTAGCCGCAAATCTGTGTGATACCCTGATTGACTGTTGAGCCAGTCACCTGGCATGCTAGACCTGTGATTCTGTGACCCAATGTTTTACATAATAGAATAGCTTTCCTGCAACCCTTGCATGCTATACTCAGCCAACTAGAGCTAAACTCCATCCCCTGAAGCTGTGAGTTAAGCTGCAGCCCTAGGAAAACCAAATGAGATAGCTCACCTTATCTGCCCTGTACCTTGTGTGAGCTATTCACTTGCCAAATCCCTTGCGTGCTCAGTCCCCTGTGTGAATTGGTAAGCTCATTCCCGTGTGTAACCTTAACCTGTAAATCTGTGAGCCATATACCCTGAGCATAACCCATTTTGCATACCCTGTGACTGCTTGCCTGGCCTGAAGCCTGTACTTGTGTGTTCTGTTGATACTCTGTGCTGTTGCATAAACTGAGCCCTGTACCACTGGTGGGCTGTGTAGTAGACTAAAGCCCACACACCAGGTTTCCCCTAGGCTAAGCTGCCCACTGCTGGGCTGCAAGCAAACCAAAGCCCACACTACCTGGGCTGTTAATCAACCCACATCTGGGCTGAACCCTTAAACAGCCAAGCCCATATCAGCTGAGCTGTTGGGCTGTCTGCACAAAACTGAGCCCACATCTCTTGGGCTGAAATACACCTATTCAGTTGGGCTTACAACTTCAAAAAGCAACCTCTTGGGCTTACTCTTAGAATCAGGTGTCATTTTCTTTTGTGGGTTGTATCTCTCTGGGCTGAGTACAAACTTGTTCTGTGCATGAGCTATTTGCACAAGCCCAAAGCCCACTGCCCAATAAACCAAATTCCACTCAAACCAAATGAAACCCAATAAACCAAATTAAGTCCACTACAAATGGGCTTGAGTTCAATTTGAGTGCTAAATCATGTCAGGATTTTGGTCTGCAACTGGGGATACAAACAAATCAATTAGAGAGCTTGCTTACGGGCACGCTTCACAGTATGAACTCCCCACATACCATAGTGATTTTAGGGAATATTATGAGCCTTCTCAGGGCCCTGGCCTCACATACCCTAATCATTATGAGCACATGCATCATCCATCACAGGTTGAAAATGAACACTTTTCTCATACCCAGTCATCACTTTTAGATCAATTAGAAGCTCGATTATCTGCTTTAGAAAGGCAATTACATGAGCGATCTGTCGAATCTAATTCCCCCAGGAAATATGAAATTTATGCGTGTACCTTATGTGGTAGCTTAGACCACCCTGCTGAGAACTGCTATATTTTGCATGATTTTAGACAGTCTAGGGAAAACCATGATAATCTAATGTACGAATTGTCTAGAAGTGACTATCTTTGGCAATCATTAGGACCATAATCAACCTGCACACATGCATCATTCACCACAAAGTGGGGAGATGAACAATTTTATACTCCCCCAACTCCTAGTTTGCAATCAATAATGGAAACACTCATGGAGCAAAATGCTAGGCTTGAAATGAATGCAATGCATGACCATCCATATAGCAACATGTCTGAATTTCCCTTCTCTAGTGAACCTCATGCACAACCATACAGTGAATATCCATATGAGGAATGCATACCCACTAGTGAAGACTCTCCTTCAATAAAACAACTCACTGTGATTCTTCAAAGGAACCTGATTGAGTTACAAAATGATAGGATTGAAAATAGTGTTTCTAGTCTTACTCATGCAACTAACACTGAATATGAACCTAATCTAGAGGTAGATGAGTACATTGAAAATGCTACAATTTTGAATGGAGAGATGGATTTTTGCTATGATGATGATGATGATGATGATGAATATGATATGATATGTTAGAAGAGCATGTATATACAGAAAATATGATGGAATCTTTTGGTTCAGAAACGTTAGGCATCTCTTCTGTGAACCCTATGAATGATACTTCTTCTAACATTCATACATGTGATATTAACTCTGAGCTTGGATTTGTGAAATTCTTCAGTGAAAGTGAGCATGCTTTACCACCTGTTTGTGACCTAGGAATAACTGAATTGTCTGTTGACACGGATGATTCAATGCATGTGCCTAACTCCATGCCTAGGCTACAACATGATATCTCTCCTGGTTATGTTATACATGAGAATGATGATGAGTATGACCTGGAGATTGATGAATTGTTCTATGCAGGTGAACATGATTTACCCTCTTCTGACTTTAGGAAAGTATGTGATGGTGCAAATGATTTTATACATGAAAATAACTTAGATGTACCTAATCTCTCTCCTGAGTCACAAATTGAAACTCCTCCACCAAACCTAGGTGTAGTTTGTAACAAAATTGCAAAACCAACTTTTCTAAAAATGCCTAACTTAGGCCTAGAACTTTGTGCCTCCCAAGTCCTCTTGGACTATTTTGCATCAAAGTATAACACTTTTAAGGAACCACAGTTGGAATATGTATGTCTGCCTGTTCTTAGCAAAACTCATTTTGAGTTAGACCTTTTGCATGATGTACCGTTAAAATTGCAAGATTTTGTGCTCCCAAACACACCCGTTCATAAGTTTAGGTTTGGGGGAAGCTCATTCACATACACAGTCTTACTTGCACTCTCATATTATATTTGTGTAAGGATGTTGATGTTTGTACATACCGTCTTTTGGGTTGATCCTCAACTCTTTAGACTGTTGGTATATGGTGACTTTTCATTGTATATAATCCAGTAGGACTTGTTAAATTTTCTTTTCTTTAATCGGTTGAGTCTTCTTGTGCATATATTGTGCTAATCCGATATGATCTCCACTGAGAATGTTGGATTCTAGCCTTGACTAGTGAAGCTCTAACCTTGCTTCCGCCCGACATCCGGTAATCTCTTCCCTTTTCTCTTATCAAAGCATAGTTCTCTTGGTATGTGACTGTTTAAATTTTTCCTATCTGTTGACACATTGAGGACAATGTTTGATTTAGGTTTGGGGGTGCATTTGCATTTAGAGTTTTTAGTCTTTTTAATCTTTTATTCCAAAAAAAAAAAAAAAAAAAAAAAAAAAAAAAAAAAAAAAAACTCTTTTTGTAAAAACCTCCAACTTTTAGAGATTTTAGAGTCACTAGCATGCTTCTAGCTATGTTTACATAGAGATTAAGACCGAAATAACAAAAGTTAGAAGTACCGGAGAACACAATCGGGTTTCTTAGTTGATTAGAGCGTTAAAGTTGGATTTAACCATACCGGAGAGCGAATTAGGTGCTGTTTAGATATTCGGTAGTAGAATTGTGATCACCCATAGTGGAGACTACCCATTTTACATCAAGTGAGGCACCAACCTTCAATTTTTTGCAACTTTCTAGAAAAGTTGTTAGAGTGTGTGTCACCGTACGTCAATTAGGGTAGGAATGGTGAGCTACCCAACTTCGCACCATTTTCAAAGACTACTTTTGATCTCTTGAGTGCTAGTTTTTGTCAATCATGAGGGTGACGTCTAAAGATGAAAACTTCTTCTAAATACCGATTTGCAGTTAGCATCACTCTCTCTCTCAATCAGCAAGACCCATAGAAACACATCATCGTCAGCAAGCGGAGCATCATCAGAATATTGAAAGAAAAATTGATATAGTCCAAGGTTTATGTAGTTGCAGGAAATCCCACACTACACCCCTTACTCAGTTTTGCTTGACTAATCCATTGAAAGATGTGTGATCAAGAATATTTATTAATTGATTTCATGAAGTGTTTACACAATACAATAGAATTACACTTAGAAATTAAAGCGCTCTTTGAACTTTCTCTCTCCTAATGACTTGCTTCACAATTCAAAAGATCTCTCTCCCTCTCAATCAGACTCATATTGCCCTTTATATAGGGTAATACATAGTGGATGACAGCTAAGCTATCCTTTATTTTCGGGAATGTCTCGCGAAGTGTCGCAAATGCACAAATATTTATTCTCGCGACACTTCTTAGCCTTCGCCAGGTTTTATGTCTTCCATTTGTTTTGTTGGTCGTTATTCATCGCGTCGTTTATTTTAGCTCCCTGCGACTTCCTCGCGACGCCGTCGTTTATTAATCCCGCGAACCTTGTCCGTTGCGATATTATGATCCTACATCTTGCCTCTTTTTCCTTGAATATTGCTTGAAAGGCAATTTGAAGGAAAAATTCATTGTTGTCATAATCCTTGGTCGCAATTGGTGAAGGAACGAGCGAAAGAATACTTTTCTTGAAAAGTACGTACTTGCCTCTATTCTTTTAGCGAAGTTCCGAAGCTTATTTGTAGTATATATATGAAGTTCCGTCTCCTGTCTCTCCTTACATCTCCTCTGCGAGGGGGAGAATATTATGAGAATCAATATTTTGATTTGCCGCAACTACTTATCTTTATCTGTTTGACCCGTGCAATTACATGATTTTGACTATTAAAGTCTTTTCTTGACACGTCTCTTCCACCCATTTACTCTCGTCCGTTCATGTCTCTTCTCGCATTAAATGCCCTCGTTTTTCTCAAGAATCTTTTTTTGATTTTTCTATATATAGCTTTCTTTTCCTCCTCTTTCCTTCTTTTAATTTCTCTCTCTCGCAACTTTTCTTTACTCTCTTCTTCCGCAATTTGCGCTCCCGCCATCGTAACTCTTTTCTTCATCCCTTCTAACGCTTGATCCTAATCTCCAATCTCCCATCCATTCCCATACTGATAATGGCTTTCATCATCGTGCATACAAAGCTTCTTTTGAAGAAGTTCAACAGAAGTTGCTCGAGAAAGGTTTTACTCTATCAACCATTCCTGATGAAGAACCTTCATCTATTCTTTCTGCAAAGTTGTTTTTTGATCATCAATGTGATGATCAAAAAATTATAGTCTCGCTAGGTCGACTTTCGCAGACTTCCCATTCCCTTATACAATCCCGAGATGCCCTTATTTTATGAAATCTTGGCACATGAAAAATTCTCTCGGGCTGTTTATCAATTATGTGGCGATTGCATTCGCCTAATGCTTGAGTTCGCGAATCGTGGTGCTGGCAAAGGATCTTTATACCCTAATACTGTTAGAAACCCCGATTTCGCAAACTTGGAAATAGAAGCTGAGAAATACACTGTAGAGAACTTTTTTGAAAATTATTCAGTGATAAAGATGAGAAACGCGAAATCTCGCTGGGGCATTCGCCTGAAAAAGAAGGATAATGTCCCTGAGGATAAATTACTCATGCAAGATATTGACTGGCATCCGGGCAATAACACTTCTCCTCGCCACTCCAAGGATGAGAAGTGGTGGGTTGTACCCTTGATTTTAAATGGCCCTTACATCGCGGGCTCGCATATTCTTCCTGCGAATCTCGCAGGATATCATCCTTGGGAATTCAAATGGCCTGATAAAGCAAAAGAGGTATGTTTTCCACTTCAAATCTTGCCCTCACAAATTTCTTTTTATATTTGCTGAGTTTGTGGAATTTTTCAGATCGCCAGATTGAGAAGAAGCTATAAGGACGATCCGTTGGAGAGTACTCTGACGTTGCTTCGATCGCTTACGGGTGAAGTAAGAAGCATTTCATTTGTTATTTGAAACAATATTGTTGTCTCTGCTTCTTATCTTTAATTATTTGCGAAGGTTGGAGTTGAAGAAGCTGTTGCCGCGAAAGTTAAAAGTAAGGGTAAAACCGTCGTTCGCAAGAGTAGGTCTTCTGCTCCATTAACTAAGAAGCGAAAGACTCAGTCTTCTTCTCGCCTTAGTTCAAACTCCGAATCTTCTGACGAAGATAACCATGATTCGAATCTCTCTCTCTCTAAAGAGATTCCATTGGCCGGTTCTTCTATGGATCAGTTATCTAGCATCTTCTCAGATCTTTTCCAAGGAATGGGAGATGCTCCCCTAGCTTCTCTTTGCGGGACTCTCGCAAATGTGTGCAATGCTGCTTTACTAGAGGGCAATAATTCTTTCAAGGGAGCCTCTAGAATTGTGTCTCCTGACTTCTTGAATGCACTTGGTTCCTTGGTATGTATGCAGTCCTATTTCCCTGTTAATTTCAAATTTTTAAATATATATATATTAACGACTTCTCTATCTCCTTTCATAGGTTGGAAAAACTTCTTTTGTTGTTGCCTCAGATCTCGAGAGAAGACGCAACATTCTTGAAAAGAAAAATTTACAACTGAACAAAAAGACCCAAGAGTGGAAGGTCAAGTCGCGTCATCTCGCGATAGGGTTCAAAAATTAGAAGCCGATCGGACTCCCAAAAGGATAGAGTATCTACTCTTCGTAACTCAAATCAAGCAACTTTACGGTATAGTAATTTTCCATTCTCAAATCCTTGTCATGTTATCTTCTATCTTTCTTTGTCTCGACTATTATTCTCGCAGACGTATATAATCTCTCCGAAGAATCCATTCTTCTCCATTCATTTCCCGAGCCTATGAATGATGATGTCCTTCTTACTTACCTCAATCAATCTCTAAGTAGTTCCTCAAATAAAACTAACCTCCTTTCATTAAAGGATCTTCAATCCAAGCATCATCTCTTAGAAATCGAACACGAGATCTAGTTTAAATTTAACTAATCGCTTTAAACGAATGTACCTTGATTCCGAGAAGAAAATCAAGACTTTAAGGAAGAAAATTAGTGATCTCATAGATGAGAACGATCGCATTACTAATGAGAGGTGCACATGCGTTAGCGAGAATTCCACAAATCTCTTCTTGGTGTGCAAGTTGAACGAGATGAACTCCTTCATCAAAATACCATACTTAAGCAAAATGAGAAGAGCAAGTTCGTTCTCTTCTTGTTATTAATAGTGATGATGAATTCGCCTGGGCCGTGAAAGTTTTAGATAATGCCAGGGAATAACCTAGGTGTTGATGTTAGTCTTCACGCGAGCATACTTCCTTGATTAAGGATATGATATCGATAGAGAAGGTTATCTATTATACCATCGCTTCTTACTTTTGTAATATTGCTTGTAAATTATTAACTTGTTGTTGCTTATTTGCGAGAATCCGAGAAGAGGCTTGATTAGAATTAGAGAACTTGAATCGAAAAAGAACAACTCACGGAATTTTCCAGCGAGAATTGAAGAACTCAAATCGAAAAAGAACGGCTCGCAGAAAGAGTCTCTCCTTCGCGAGAATAAATATTTCAAGTTGAAGAAACAATTTCTAACGATAAGTGGAGAATTTTAACAATGATGCTGTTCGTTTTCGTAATGGAGCCATGGAGTATGTTTGTAAGGACCACAATATCCCTCTCCGCATTCATATCCTCGGCTTCTTGAAAAGGTTCCCGAGAATCGCTCTGTCTCGGACGTTTCGATAGTGAGGTGGCGAAGAAGAAAATTCGGCGATGAGAATAATCGGATCAAGAATCGGATGAAGGAGAAGAATCACCAAAGAGATAATTCTTTTTGTTTTCTTTCACGCTTGTAATATCTTGTACATTTCGATCTTCACTCCCTTTAATATAATTGGCCAACATTATTGACGTATAACTCTTTCATCAGAAGATGAATAACAATGTTTCATCTTTTCCATTCCCATACTTGCCTCTGTTATTTATCTTCAGATGGAAGATTTTAGTTGTCATCATATATTTTGTTGGATAATTATTTTATTGTTATTGAAATATATCGTTGCGACGAGGTCGCGGGATTTCCTTATTATCTCGCCTTATCATTTCGGTAGTCTTTATTTTATCTCTTCTTGTTGCGACAAGGTCGCAAGCCGCCTTTACACTTTCATGCAATGGCCCATTGACCTTGCCTTATCATTTTTGTGTGGTCTTCCAAGTCAGACCTCCCTAATTAGAGGTCTTCCCCTGCCACCTTTCATCGCGACAAAATCGCAGGACGTCTTTACACTTGCATGTAAAGACCCATTGATCTTGTCTTATCATTTTCCAAGTATTTTTGCCTCGCAGATGTTTTAGTTGCGACAATATGACAGGTCTAGATATCCTTGCGAACATAAAGCCCCATGATATTGCCGTCGTGCGACGAAATCGCAGGACGTCCGTACACTTTCGTGTAAAGACCCATTGATCTCGCCTTACCGTCGCGTTAGTATTATTGCCTCTGCAGGATAATTGCACAAATATGACAAGCCTAAATTCTCTTGCGAAAACATAGCCTCATGACATTTGCGTCTGTTTTGACACTCCCCCTAATGGAGAGCGTCGCCCTTATCATCTCCCGGTTGCCCCTTCAAGGAGGCGAAACATCGGCCATACAAGACTAGCTCCTCCCATCCGGTCTTAACAACAACCAGTTGTTTTCGCAACCTCTTATCCCTTATACCTATAGGGTTTATGGTTACAAGGCTGCACCCTAAGTGGAGTTTTCTTTGGGCGAGTGCAACATATGCCAAGACTTGCCAAGAATGGCTGGGGTAGGTTCATCCATCCCGGCACTCGGCTCAACCGTGTACCTCGGCGCCTTGAGCATACACTGACTCCTAAGAAGAGACCCTCGGTCGCCCAACCAGGGTATAACCTTATATATATATAGTTGGGAATCCAAGGTATCTCTTCCGGATAGGCTTTCATGGGCCCCAAATTTTCATGACTCAAGCTTCGGGAGCGGTGTAACCCTTCCCCCGAGCCCTGTCGAGAGATACCCCCTTATATGACGCACTTTAGGTCTTACATTTGCCTCTTACGAAATGTTATTCGCGAACTAGGGTGTACGCCATAAAGGTTCGTCCCATTCATTTACTCATTCATCTTTGTTAAATCATTCAATCATTCATGTTTCATTATTTGTTAATATTTGTTTGCGAAGTATTCGCAAAATTCCATTTCATTTGTTGTGTCTTTATCTCTTTCTTAACCGAATTCTCATTTATCCTTGACTGCGAGATTCTCGCACATCATTACTTCAATGCTACTTTTCCTCCCGCTTTTGTTGATTATTCACTTCTTATGCCTTTTGTTCCTCATATCCTTCGCTTCTTTGTTATCATAACATTCGCTTTGTCTCTAGGCATTCACCTCGCGAGGTATGTTCAGTCCTTACTTCTATAGCATCCACCATCAATTTTTCCTTTCTCTGCTCATCTCTCACATGTTGCTTCCAACCTTTTCTTTTGGCATTTCTTTCTTCGCAGCTTTCTACATCGACCTCATGACATTGTTGCGACTCCTTCCAATCTCCCTGTATAATACCAATGCCATTTGGATGTGGAAATTTTATACATTGATGATATGTTGACGCGACTCCCAAAATTTCACGAAGCCATGGCCTCCCAATCAGCGCATTATATGGAGATTCCACGTCAACCACACAGAATAAGATATCAGTTGATAATCCTTGTAGAGGTATTCTCATGTGAACCTCTCCCTTTGGTTTGTTTGCAGTGCCATTAAAGCCATATATCTTGTATGTCGAGGGGATCAAATCCTCATCTTTTCCTCCCATCGTCTTGTAAGTATGGTAAAAGAGAATATTCACCGAACTTAGGTGTCGATTAGGATTCGGTTGATCGCCCAACAAGCTTCGCTTCATCATCTTCCCCATCAACTGGTTTCGGGTTAATCTCTAGTTTCACAACCAACGGGCTATCATGTGTTTCTCTTCCTTTTGGCACTTCATCTCAGAGAAAGAAATAGTCTTCACCGCCACTTTTCTAATCAAGTTCTGTTCTCGCCGGACTCATTATTTCTTTATCGTTAGCATCTCTCGCAAAGACTCTACCGAGCACGCTTGTCATGAAAATCTTCGATTGTGCGATAAGAGTGGACAATAGAGTTGCAATTCAAATTTTTAGCTTTTGTTCCGACTTCTATCACAAATGTTTCCTTTCCTTTCGCCGACACTCTTTCGTGCATTTCGGTGGTGGTGGTAATGTCCGGCCTTTTTCTTCTCCCTTTAGAAAGTGATTGACTTCCCTTGATCAATCATCCTGAGAATAATTCTCTTTACGTTTCTGCAGTCGTTTGTTTGATGTCCATGGAAGCGATGGTAAGAGCAAAACTCATGACTTCTGTCGCCTGGCGGCGGTTCCATTCCCGCGTTCCAAGGTGCTGGTACATCTTCCATCACAAGTATAGCCTCCCAGATCTTTTCCACACTAGCATTCAGTGGAGGCATCTTAATTGGTTCCCATACTATTCTGCGACTTCTCTGCCCTCCATGGTTATATTGCC
Source organism: Papaver armeniacum (assembly GCA_023531295.1). Classification (NCBI taxonomy): domain Eukaryota; kingdom Viridiplantae; phylum Streptophyta; class Magnoliopsida; order Ranunculales; family Papaveraceae; genus Papaver; species Papaver armeniacum. The sequence continues at coordinate 1,010,306 of JAJJWW010019147.1, forward strand.
TTCGTCCACCATAAGTTTCTTGCACATGATCTAGCCTTTGAATCTTATTATTGCTGTTACGGTTGTAGTAGTTCCTTTCCCGTTCGAACTCCTCCTGGTCGTGGCTTCCCATGGCTACTATCTTCCGCTCGTCCCTCATCGCCCTTCCCTACTTGCCGTCCTTGCGAAGTGCTCGCCACCGTATTTATGAATTGAGGTAACAAGCTTGCGTTCGCAGCATTCGAGCTTGTGTTCGCGATCGGATAAGAATTCATTTCATTCTGTCTTTCTTCTAAGGCGATATATTCTTCCCGTAACTCTCGCAGGATTCCGCCATCGTGATTGTATTTTTGATTCTAAAAATTTGAATGTATAACAAGTTAGTCGCGAAGAGAGCATTCACAAATGAGAGAATGAGGTATCTTTCCTCAACCCGCCCTGTCATTTCGCTACACATGGTCCTCCATCTTATTGTCAATTGCCTTAAGCTCTCGCCAACCCTTTGCTTCAACCCGAATACATCTTCAATACCTGGTCGTGAAGAATTATTACTTATGTATGCGCCCAGGAATGTGGCTTGTAAATGGTTAAATGATGTGATTGTGTTCCTTGGCAGACCCTCAAACCATTTTAGTGCTTCTCCTATTAGGCTTGATGCGAAATATTTGCATAGTATAGCATCATGATTCTCCCACAGCAACATACATCTCATATAAGCCTTGATATGTTGTATCGCACAAAGTTGTTCCATCAAAGATGTTGGTTAATGCGAGGTAGATTGCACTTAGGAGGTATTCCTCCCATATGTACTTCTAATGTGAAGGGATTCTTCGCACCTCTCGCGATGGCTTCGTCCAATTGTTTCCTTCCTCCTTCCCTTCTATTGTTCATTAGTCCTCTCATTTCAGCCAGTTCTCTTAAGATCTGTTCATTTGCCTCAGAGTTGGATTCCACTGGTCTTTTTAGCTCTGCTTCTCTCCTTCTTCGCTCGTGCCTGTTTTGACCTTCTTGCTCGTTATTTTCTTCTCTCCTTTCCCCGCGACGCTCTTCCTCGTTTCTTTCCTCAATTCGCACGCCATTATATCGGTTGTTCTCTCTTCTTGGCTGTCTCTCGGCTCTCATCTCGCGCCCTCTCATATTCTTCATTAATATTTCTATTGGTACGATTCTGTTCCCTCCTTCTTTCCGGTTGTCATGGTTATTCTGCCGGATTGCTTCTTCCATCTCTTGATTTTCCATTTCTGCTCTTATCCTTTCTCTCTCGCGAGCTAGTCGCGTTTGTTCAATGTAGTGCCTCTCAATGTCATCCTCAATTTCTCGGTTTCTTCTCAATTCTTCTCTCCCGTGCAAGATCATTCTTCCTTCAGCAATTGGGTCATTCGGCCCTTGGAGTTGCATGTTTCCTTGATTCTCCCTATTCCGCTCATCTTGACGATTTTCGGGCTGAGGAATATAACGATCTTCCATTTCCCCTCTTCTCTCGCCACGCTCTGTGTTTGGATTTTGTGTTTCTTGTTGGTTTTCTTCTTCGGTACTTTCTGTTGGTAAAACTCTCCTTCTTTCTTCCCTAGTCGACCTTGAACTTGATCTCACACTACTTCTTGATCTCCTATTTTGCAATCTCATATTTTCCATTCTCAATTCATGGTTCTGTCTTGTCAAGTTTGCTCGTTCCTCTGCCTCTAGTCGTCTCTCTTCGTGTATTGTTTGTCTCAATCTTTCTAATGTCTGCGATTTCTTCGTTTTCCGGATTCATTTCTCCATTCATTCTTTGCTCTTCTCCTCCTTGTCCATTACTCACCATCTGTCTGCTCCTCTTCTCTCTCGTCTTCTAATCGACCTCCAAGTATGTACACTTACTTTATCATAATCCACACAGCGTTTTGCTACTGGTGAGATCGGTGGCTGATTTTGATTTTCTCCATCATTTCTCATACTCATCCTTGATGATTCTCCGGTTTCATTCCTCCTTTCTCCAGCAAGTCTCCCACTTCTTCTTACAATCGTTGGTTGCCCTTGTACGTTTCTTCTTCTAGCCATTTCTCTTTTTCAATGGATTCTTGAGTATCTCTCCAAACCTTTTCTCTGTTAATCCAAATTCTTTCCAATTTCTTTCAATCTCACTGCTCAGTCCCTGTTTCTAGCGCATATGTAGTTGCAGGAAATCCCACACTACACCCCTTACTCAGTTTTGCTTGACTAATCCATTGAAAGATGTGTGATCAAGAATATTTATTAATTGATTTCATGAAGTGTTTACACAATACAATAGAATTACACTTAGAAATTAAAGCGCTCTTTGAACTTTCTCTCTCCTAATGACTTGCTTCACAATTCAAAAGATCTCTCTCCCTCTCAACAGACTCATATTGCCCTTTATATAGGGTAATACATAGTGGATGACAGCTAAGCTATCCTTTATTTTCGGGAATGTCTCGCGAAGTGTCGCAAATGCACAAATATTTATTCTCGCGACACTTCTTAGCCTTCGCCAGGTTTTATGTCTTCCATTTGTTTTGTTGGTCGTTATTCATCGCGTCGTTTATTTTAGCTCCCTGCGACTTCCTCGCGACGCCGTCGTTTATTAATCCCGCGAACCTTGTCCGTTGCGATATTATGATCCTACAGTTTATGTACAACAAAGAAAAAGAAAAGAAAATAGGATGAGAATTAATAAAATTTATAAAATCAAGACAATACAAGTTGTGGAAAAATTGAGTGATAAAGTCCTTTGTCCATGGAGTTAGTTGTTTCATTATTTGTATTTTTATTTTCACTTTTTTTAATAAAAAAAAAAAAAAATCAAAAAAAAAAAAAAAATCAAAAAAAAAAAATCAAAAAAAAAAAAAATCAAAAAATATTGTAGTTTATTTTTGCTACCACCATGGTAAAGAGAGTTCAAGAAGAAAAATCCAAACAACAAGGAAATTGAGTAGAAAAGTTAAAAATTGTCAAGTTTTGTGAAGTTTAGAAGTTCGTCATCAACAATTGAAGACCGAAGACCGAAGATTGAAGACGTTTCTATGGTTCTTATGAGAGAGTGATATTAATTGCCGATCGGGTGAGAAGGTAAGTGAGTACTCCCACCCTTGCTAATGGTTGATTTCCTTCCTTAGAGATCATCGAGGAAAAGATTCTTTTTGTCCACACTTCGTGGAGTCTCCGAAATTATTTCGGAAGGTTATCCTTCTTACCTACAACGTGTGCGGGATTTCTCTCTTTATTCCCGCTCGCACACATGAGAGACTAAAAAGCGATCTTTTTGAGTGCAATTATCATAAAACCCTATTAGTGAGGCGAAGTCGAGGCTTATGATCACAATCGAATCCGAATTCTTTCATATGGTATGGTTACTTCTCGCTCAAAGACTTAAGGATGAGAATGCGTTCTTTGGTAGTTCTAACTTCTGTTACTAGCATGCGAAACTCTATGTCCTCATAGCTTCTTGGAGGCTTGAGACTCTTTTACACTCGAAGTTGGAGAAGGTTTTGTGGGTACACCTCTGGTAAACCCTCACGAGACTATAACTCGTCCACTAGGGACACCTAGGGGTTTAAAGGCTTAGTGCATACGCTAAATGCATTCGAGAGACCTGCGACAGGGGTATAGTTAGGATTTCCTAATTTCTGTTTCACTTGAGGACAAGTAAAATTCAGGTTTGGGGGTATTTGATGAGTGCCAAATATTGCATATTTATACACCTTTTTATTGGCATTTAGCTCATCTTTTGCGCTTAGAAATCGATATTATCCTGCATTCGTGTTTTCTTTGTTTTCAAGAATAAATATTTGTATTAATTAATTTTGTGTTTTTAGGTAATAGATAAAGCTCGGAGAAACTGAGGAGCCAAGGAGCGAAGAATTGGAGTCGAGCGTCTATGGAGCAGAAAGCCAAAGCCCACGCGCGCAAACAGTTGCAACCCAACAAGTAGCAACTCATCTACAAGACATGGGCTTGAGCTAGACCCATGACCCGCGACCCGGATCCGAGCCCGTCCATCCTGAGCCGTTCAGATCTTCCCCAGTTGCATCTAACGGTCGCTGCCTCCACTCGCATCGAAGTTCGCTGCTCCCGTGCAACACCAGATCACTCCAAGTCTTCCTCAGCCGTCCAGATCTCTCCCAGCTGCATCCTACGCTCGCTACAGCCCTCCTCATCAAAGCTTGATGCCTCCGCTCCACAGGAAAACTCGCATACCCCTATACCCTATCGAGCAACCCATTCCTTTCTTCTTCTTTCTCTTTCTTCTCTTCTCTCTTTCAACAGCTCTGCAGAGAACCATCCCCCTTCACCGCCTTCACCCATACCGTTCACAAACCCATCATCACCTTCCTCCATCACCAACAACCCCATCAGTAGCACCTTTTTCCGCCACACCTAAGTCGTGGTTATCTCTCACATAGCTTCTCATAACCCTAGAAGCTAAGTTAGAGATAAACAAGACTAGGGTTTTCTCTATCACCACAAGCAAGGCTACCAAAGACGAAGTGACAAGAGGAGAGCTCGATTCAGAGGATATCAGAGTATGGGTTGCATTTAATTTGTGTTTTAAAGTAAATTAGGGTTTGATATTTTGAGTCGGTTGCATGTATAAATAGAGGTGAATTGTGTTGATAGAAGGTATGCCTGGATTAGCCAGAGCAGCAATTTAGTGTTATTTGTTGTTTTAAGTTATTTGCTAGGGTTACAGTGAAACCCTAATTTTCTGATTGTGATTTCAATTATGTTGAATGTTCTTGAGTGCTTTATTTATCAGATATTTTCAATTCCAGTATTGCAATACTCTTCTCTCACAATGGATGCCTTGTATCCATTGTAGTTAGGCAAACATTTGTGTTGTTTATACCTCAGCTCAAACTTTAGAAACAAATACTAATTACCTTGACTAGTTGTGCTTAATTAGACAACTAGTGCTTCGGGTTAGTTCCTTAGCTGATATTTGAAGTATCATTAGGTGAAACTCCGTAGACAAGCGGTGGAATTGACACACTGCCCTTAGCTACTACAGGAACAAGAACTTCAACTGAGTTGAACACATGATAGGAATTAGTGGTGGAACTGAAAACCCTAGCATCCCCATTGTTACTGTGTTACATTTCATTGTTACAACCAACACATCAGTCGCATCGACACAAACTATAAGTGTGTTACCTTTACTAGAAAGTCAGTAGAGCAAGCCTTAGAATCATACGGCACCACAAGTCTCTGTGGTTCGACCCGTATTTGCCACGTCTCCGATAGACGCCGTGCACTTGCGGTTATCACTGTAGACTAAAATATATACACCTTTCTGAGCCTACCACCCTCTATGATAATTCTGCCTCTGGCCTCCATAAGTCTCTTGCGGATGATCAAGTCTTTGAATTTTATTATTTCCGCCACGGTTGTAGAAATTTATTTCTCTTTCAAATTCTTCCTAATCGCGACTTCCCATGGCTACCAACTTTTGCTGACCTTGCGAGGTACTCGCCACAGTGTTTATCAATTTGGGTAACAAACTTGCATTCGCAGCTCCTGAATTTGTATTCGCGACAGGGTATGATTCCATCTCATTTTGCTTTTCCTCTAAAGCAATATACTCCTCCTGAAGCTCTCGCAATTCAGTCATTGGGATTGTATTTTTGACTCTAAAAATTTGAATATATAACAGATTTGTCGCGAACATAGCATTAATGAATGATAAGATGAGATATCTCTCCTCCACACGACCAGCCATTTCGCTACACATTGTCTTCCATCTCACAGCTTAGATGCTTCAAACTTTCACCAACCCTTTGTTTTAACCCAAATACATCTTCAATACTGTGTCGCGAGGAATTATTACTTATATATGCCCCTAAAAATATAGCCTGCAAGTGATTAAAAGATGTTATTGTGTTCTTCGGTAGTCCTTCAAACCATTTCAAAGCTTCTCCTATCAAGCTTGATGCAAAATATTTACATAATATAGCATCATGATTCTCCCATTGTAACATACATCTCATATAAGCTTTGATATGTTGTATCGCACAAGTTGTTCCATCGAAAATGCTGGTTAATGTAGGTAAGTTGCACTTCGGTGGTATTCCTCCCAATTGTATCTCTTGTGTGAACGGAGTTTTCGCAGCTTCTTCTATGGCTTCATCCAACTGTCTCTTTCCTCCTCCCCTTTTATTGTTCATCATTCCTCTCATTTCTGCCAATTCTCTCAAAATTTGTTCATTTACATCGGAATTTGAATCCATTGGTCTTTTTAGTTCCGCTTCTCTTCTCCTGCGTTCATGTCTACTTTGACTTTCTTGTTCATCTTTCTCTTCTCGTCTTTCTCTGCGATCTTCTCCTTCATTTCTTTCACGAATTCGCACACCGTTATATCTATCAATTTCTCTTCTTTGTTGCCTATCAGCTCTCCTTTGTACTCTTTCATATTCTTCATTGATATTACCATTGTTGCGATTTTGTTCTCGCCTTCTTTCTCGATTATCATGATTATTCTGGCGAATTGCTTCTTCCAATTCTTGATTTTCCATTTCTGTTATTAATCTTTCCCTCTCGCAGGCTAGACGTGCTTGTTCAACATAGTGTCTTTCAATTTCATCTTCAATCTCTTTTTGCTTCCTCCTTGCTTCTCTCCCATGCAATATTCTTCTACATTCTTCTTGATTTTCTTCATCAACTGGATTATTCCGCCCCTGACGCTGCCTATTTCCTTGATTTCCATCATTATGCCCATTTTGAAGAGTCTCGGGACGTGGGATATAACGATCTTCCATCATTTCTCTTCTCTCGCAATGTTTTGTGCCTGGATTTTGCGCCTCTTCTTGGTTTTCTTCATCAGCATTTTGTGTAGGTAACATTCTCCTTCTTTCCTCTCTAACTGATCTTGAGTTTGATCTTGTAGTGATTCTCGACCTTCTGTTTTGTAATCTCATGTTTTCCATCCTCAATTCATGATTCTGTCTTGTCAAATTTGCACGTTCCTCAGCTTCTAATCGCCATTCTTCATGTATTGTTTGTCTCAATGCCTCTAATGCTGCGATTTATTCATTTCCATGAATTATTTCTCCAGTCTCTTCTCGATTTATCTCCTCTTGTCCATTGTTTTCCAATTGTTGTTCTTCTCCCCTTTCGTCCACGGAGTCTGATCTCCAAGTATGCACGCTTACTCTATCATAATCCACAGTTCTATTTGCTACTGGTTGAATTGGTGATTAAACTTGATTTTCTTCATTATTCCTTATGTTCATTCTGGATGATTCTCCCATTTCATTTGTCCCTTCTCCAGCAAGTCTCCTACTCCTTCTAACAGTTGTTGGTTGATCGGATGCATTTCTTCTTCTAGCCATTTATTAATTTTGGTAAACTGTTGAAAATTAAATGAAATTCCTTCCCTATTACTCCAAATTCTTTCAAATCACGATGTCAATCCTTACTCAATCAGCCCTTTCTAGCGCCATTATGTAGTTGCAGGAAATCCTACACTACACCCCTCACAAGAATTCACACAACTATGCCATTGAAGATGAACAATTATGATATTTAGTTGATTAATTCCTTGAATGTTTACAAGATAAGATAGAAATGAGCTAAAGAAATTACAAACTTTCTCTCTCTTAATGACTTGCCCAACACTCGGAAAAGATCTCCCTTACAACAGGCTTATTCGACTCTTTATATAGGGTAGTACACAATGGATGACAGCTAAGCTGTCCTTTATTTTCGGGAATGACTTGCGAAATATCGCAAGTGTTCAAGTATACAATCTCGCGACACTCCTAAACTTCGCTAGATCTTCACATCTTTCTCGTGTTTTGGCCGTCGTCATTTATTGCGTCATTTATATTACTCTTCTGCGACGCCTTCGCGATGCTATCGTTTACTAATCTCGCGAGGTATTGATGTTGCGATATTTTGATCCTACAGACAACAATACTATGGTGATATGTATCACTCCCCCTTAGTCAATACTCCATCTCACATGGAAACCACTCCCCCTTACATAATGATCCGAAAACCATATGTATTTGTAGTGTGAACTACACATTAATTCTCCCCCTTTTGTCAATAAAATTGGCAAAGGTACGAAAACGGGATCCTAATGAAATTTCCATAGAGACATTTCATGACCAAAAGCAAGTACATATCAAATTTTTAGATGCAATCATATAGCCGAAGCTAAATGCTTTCATCAAGGAGTTTATTAAGATAAAAGATAACTCCTATAATATTCCACAGCCGCACTCCCCACAAAGATTTGGCAATTAAGCACAAGTTTAATTAATAACTCTCCCCCATAAAATTTCATTCCCGAAAGAACAACGAGAGCGACCTTACTTTCACGAGAAAAGAAGGATTTCTTTGGACATAACAAATCACATACGAATATGAATTTGAATCCAAATAATACTCAACTAAATTAACCACAAGAAAACTCATGATTAATCTAATCGGAAATGCTCAACATAAGAGAACTTACGGAGCCGCACAGTATATTCATAAAATATGGATCAGGGAAGATCAATACTGCGGAATAAACAAGGATTCATTATATTTTCCATCACTTTTTGCACAATGACATACAATAGACATAATCCTCATAAACAAAAGTTCATCCCATCTTCCATCAATATTTGGATAATGACATACAATAGGCTTAAAACTTTTGTAATGCTTCATTCATTCTTTTATCAATACTTGCGTATCGACATATGAAAGACTTAACTTTTGACAAAGTATGGGACAACCATAGTTCACGGACGCAAACAACATATCCCATAACAATTTGCAATATATAAAATCATAAAGATTAAAATTGCAAAAATCATCTTCCAAATAAATTAGAATTTAAATAAATAAATCTAAAAACATGAAGATGAAAACGTTGGACATAGCTATGTGTAATCATAATAATTTCTTTTCCAAACTCTAGTAATCCTTCTCAAAAACAAGAATAAATTCTCATAAGAAGTTTCCTAGGTACCAAGGCAAAATCGTAATGCACATATAAGATGATTTGTCCTTAGAGGGTAGAATCAATATTTTTGCCCGGATTTACACCAAGAATAGCTACCAAAGGCGTATAAAAATATTTTCTTAACAAAGAAGAACATACAAAGTCACTAATGACCATGCACCATAGTTCACATAAGATGATTGTGAACATTCAAGAATCCCATAGTAATGCATACTACTGCCCATTCTTGAAATTCCTTCTTTGTGATTCACCAACAATATTCTTGTAAAAGCTAGAAATGAGCTTAGAAGATTAGTACTCCAAGAATCCAAGTGCCCAAGTCCAAGAAAAGTGGAACAAGTGCGACAAAACGGAGCAACACACTCAAAAACAAGAGACGGGACAAATACCAATCTTAACTCATCCAAATTCAGGAATTCTCATCTCCATTTTGAAGATAATTCAAATAGGAAGAGAATGCAGAAAGAGTGATGTCATTCCGAGTTCGGACGAAGAAGTTACGGCCAAAACAAGTTTACCGAATATCGACGTTAAGTATGCATACCATTTTGCAAACGAATTTTCATGACCCGGGGGAGTATGCAAATGGGTATGCGTACTTAAACCCCTGGATTTTGATTTTAAATGATGTTATGCATACCTGGTAGGTGTACCATGAAGTCCAAACATCCCGAACTACTATTTTCAAACCTTTTTAGAAGAATCCAGTCGAATTCCACAGCCTTACCGAACATAATCTGTGTGCCCCAATTCTCGCGCTTCCCTCACCGTATACATAGCAGGGCATTCCTTGGTGAGGATGCACTTAAAACACAATTAAGTTGTGTTGAGGTGAACAATGTCTTGCTCACCACAAGTGACCTTTGGATTATCATGAAAGAGATCGTTTTTAGAACCTTTCACATCCAATTCCATTTTTCCAAAAAACTTGTTAAGTTCCAACATCATGGATACTGCCTTCTCCATAGTCATGGAATTTTCTGGAAGATCATTCCTTTTCACACTCAAAGCATCATTGGCTTTCTTTGGTACCCACTTATGAGTGCGTTTAGGAACAACCGGAACCTTCTTCCCATTACTCTCTTCTAGAATTCTCGGAAGAGAATTGGATTGACTATTCTTTTGCAAGTTAGTCTTTCTCCAATTGGGAGCATCGGATCTTGTCTTCGTCTTTACGAAGTTATCCTTTTGATAACCATTACGATTGTGAAAAGGATTCGTATGACGTTTATAGGAAAAACTAGGAAAATCACAGCACCGATTCCTTTCTCTAAAGGTTGGACAGTTACAACCTGTAACGTTAAGGGGATCATTTTTAACATATGATCTTGGTTTCACAACTTCTTGTGATGCCCAAACAAGAACATCATGAAGTTTCTCATTCCTTATACGGAAACGACATCTCCTTTCCAGGTGACCGTTATTTCCACAATAGTGGCAAACATAAGGAATATTCTTACCTCGATCCGTGTGTGCTGATTTTGGAGGTTGATATATTTTGCTCTTTTGAACCTTAACTGCCGGTGAAGGTATTTCACTTTTGCCATCAGTGGAAACCTTTTGTTGAGAAGAATCACTAGCCTTGACAAATTTTACCTCTTTGCTAATACTTGGAGCATTTATTCCCTTATAGCCAAATCCTCGTGTATCACAATGATTTTTACGTGCTCCTAGCATAGTGGTTAATTTGCTTGAACTAGTATTGAACTTTTTCAAGTCATCTTCCAACATCTTGATTTTATCAAGAGCAGCAGCTAAATCAGCCTCAAAACATTTTTCTCGAGCGAGAAAAGCGCTTTCACTGTAATTAAAACTAATTTGTTGAGAGTTAAACCTTGCTTCAGATTCTACAAGTTTCTCTTCCAACGAAAAGTACTTTTGAAAAAGATTATCACATTCAAGTGACTTGATACATAGGTTTTCTTCAGAATCCTTGAGGATCGATTCGTTAGAACAATTTGAAACATAAACACCTGCGTAACATCTTCTCAATTTCTTGTTTTCTCGACAGAGAGGAGTCAGAAGAGGAGTGACATGAGAAGTTGTCATCTTCTTCTTTTCTAACTATTTGTGGGTGAAAACTGTTTCTGCTGATTTTGGGTGTGTGGATGAGAAACGAATCTAAACCCTAAACAATGTACTGCACGGGAGTACTTTTGATTCGAGAGATCAATCCATACAATCCTGTCCTAAACCAAGAAATGGTCGTTCCAGGCTTGCTTCGGTCACAAAGTGAAGGAGAAGGTTTTGTATAAGGGAGGAAAGCGAAGAGAGTGTTGAGACCAGAATAGTTGATTTTGAAGGTGTGGTTTGTTTTATGACTTGTATCGGAAGTAGAACTGGTTAGCAGAATGGAAAGCTACCAGGTAATTTCTAGATACTGTATTATTGCCGACCCAAACTTGCCGTTTGGTGAAAATAGGTGAAGCCTATTTATTCAGGTCATATTGAAACGTACCCTGGTCTCGTAGGAAGTGGAAACGATTGAGTGGTGGAAGAATAGAGTAACGTGTAACCGTCAGACGTTATGCTTCCATGATGAAGGAAGTGAATCCATGTAACCGTCAGTCATTACGCTTCCACGATGATGGAAATGAATTGTTTACACCGTTACTTTTCACCACCACTAATTGTCCCACTTCATGACACTTTCTTGTAACGGGCGCATTGCACGCCGCACGTTGTAAACCGCCAGACCAATACCCTGATGAGTATCCCCCAGTTTGTGACATGTTTGATGTCTTGAGTGTTTTCGTGGAAAACGTGTAGCAGGTTGCTATGTGTGGCAAGTAAAAGTCAAGAGACTTTTCCATATGAAAATAGCATGTGATGATATTAGGCTTGCCTTGGTCGGCCGCCTAAAACTTGCCACAAGTCCGTCATTTTGGTGGCGAACTTGAATGGCTGAGATTACATCTCATGAGGAAGGGTAGCCGTTGATTATGGCCACATCTTTGTTGTGTAACAAAGTGGCGCCATTAGCATAGTGGCGCCTGGCGTATCCATGGCGTAGAGGGTTGCCTGGTACTTGCCGCAAGTCCGTCAGTTCAGTGGCGAAATTGGATGGTTGAGATTGCATCTCATAAGGAAGAGTGGCCGTTGATTATGCCCACAACTTTGTTGTGTAACAAAGTGGCGCCATTGGCATAGTAGCGCCTGGTGGAGCCATGGCATAGCGGCATGCTAATGGCGTAGCCGCGGCATAGCGACATGCTAGTAGGTGTGGCATAGCGGCATGCCAATGGTCGTGGCATAGCGGCATGCCAGTGGTGTGGCATAGCGGCATACTAGTAGCCGTGACATGGCGGCATGCCAGTGGCGTTGTGGCATGGCCACGCCTGTGGCGTTGTAGCATGGCCAAAGCTAAGGTTTGAATTCGTGATCAAAATTAGGGCTTGGCGGCGTGGCCAAGGCTAGGATTTGGCGCCATGGTAATAATTAGGGCTTGGCGGCGTGGCCAAGGCTAGGATTTGGCGCCGTGGTAAGAATTAAGGATTGGCGGCGTGGCCAAGGGTAGGATTTGGTGCCGTGGTAAGAATAAGGGCTTGGCGGCATGGCCAAAGCTAGGATTTGGCGTCGTGGTAAGAATTAGGGCTTGGCGCCGTGGCCAAGGCTAGGATTTGGCGTCGTGGTAAGAATTAGGGCTTTGCAGCGTGGCCAAGGCTAGGATTTGGCGTCGTGGTAAGAATTAGGGCTTGGCGGCGGGGCCAAGGCTAAAGTGGCATGCTACCGCGACAGAGTGGCATGTTGGCATTCCGATCAATATGTTGTTGTGGTAATACGCGTTTGGTTTGCCAGTTAGTATGGTGGCGCGACAGGGTACGTTTGGCCTTTAATGTATTGTGGCAAGTTTAGAGCGACTTGATTGGCCAAGAAAAGGGGGCGGCCAAACATAAGGCGCGGCTACACTTCTGGTGAGAGTGTGGCGGCTCTAGAGTGACCTGATTGGTCTATGGCAAGTGGGGCCAGCAAGTATGGGCCCAACCACAACTTATGTGTGCGTGGATAATTTGAGGCGACACAATTGGTCGAGAGAAATAGGTCCGGTTTAGGAAGGGGCGTGGCCAATGGAAAGTGGCGCCAGTTGGCCTAAGGTATGGCCACGCCTCCCTTTGCTGCTGTGGCTCCCTATTTTCTGATTCTGAGCAAGGTTTTGCACCTGCTAATCCTTGGCGGATTAATTACCTAGTTTGCCTCGGTTTAATTTCGACAAGCAAGGTCTGATATACTACGCGAGGCGCAAAACCCTAACTTCTGCAAGTTAGTCAGGTCAATTGATTAAATTCTATGTGTTGACATAGAGTTCTTTTAAGTTCATTGCCAGAGAGCAGCATGCTTTTTCTTATTGAATACCTTATGCAAAGACCTTATCCTTGATACTTGGAAATTCGTGTTACTCTGCTGCGAGTGAACACAAATCGTCATGACATATCAACATTAAGGGTTCAGCCGCAGAAACATAGTATAGAAGGCATTCAAAGGAACTTATATTAAGTGAATATAGGCGAGGCGCCGAAATTTACATAATATCTGGGATGGTTGCTACATTCGCCAGTCTGGATAAATTTCATGTAAGTATATTGAAAGGCTCAATAAATATGCTGGTGTAGAGGTTAGCACTCACGACACCGTTTCCTTTACAGACTGACATCACATCAGATGTAAGGTTTTACGATTTCAAACCTAAGCTAAAAACCACCATCAACATTAAGTCCCCTGCTTAGCACATAACATCGGCGTTATTGCGGGGTAAGCATGAGATGGTGACATACAAGAGTAAAATCGAAAGGAAAAGACTTGAAGAGATTGCCGAGGAAATTCAACTAACCTTTAGCGGAAGGCATGAGGAATCCGTGATCCCTGTATTGGTGGTTTTGCATAATTCGGTTTGGCCATGGGGTATTGGCATCAGCGCTGCAGCTTTGGCTATTGATCAGCAGAAGTGACATTGCAACTTGGCACACGGAACGGGCGCTAGTTGGCTAGGAAAGGTAGATGGCGTGGCTACCTTGGAATGGTGAATGGCGAGGCTACCTTGGGATGGCGGTTGGGCGCGGCTAGCTTGGAGTGGCGGATGGGCGCGGCTAGCTTGGCATGGCGGATGTCGTGGATAGCTTGGCGTGGCGGATGGTGTGTCTAGCTTGGCGTGGAGGATGGCGCTGATGGATTTGTCCGTGGAGATTAGCGTCGTGGAACGTCAACACCGCGGGCCCTGCTGCTTTCTTTTGTGCGTGTCCCAATAGGGAAACCCTTCTCTAGTTGAACTCCAAAACACCATGCCTATAAAAGGCGTTAACCACCTTCCTTACTTTCGTATCGTTGGCTTTGTTTCCACACCTTGGTGCTAGCGGAAAAGACTTGGACCAGCGGAGAGAACATCAGCAAAAGTAGGTGAGCATATTTTAGGTTTGTTTCTTAACGTTTCTTCTTTTGTTTGCTCTTCTGTGTTGGTTTAAACCCTAGCCATAGGCATGACCTCCATGAATTTGTAACAACACTTCAATATGAATAATTCTTCTTCGCTAATATTATTGTAGTAACGTTAATCACAACGAAAACAATCATCATGTTAGGCAAGCATGTACGTGTGGACAACTCCATCTGTTCCCTTTTCCATGAAAACTAGTTGTGGGGTTTCCTTTTGTTCGTGAGCATAACTCCCGCGGAAAAACGTGATATGACTGAGAGCATACTTCCCGCGGCCTTGTACGATTTCGGCCAAAAATATATTCCTCACTGATCGGTTGTCAATCCGTCAAAAATAATTTCACTTTCTTACTCACTAAATTTAAATGAAGTACAAGGTAAGGAAGAGTTCGTATCCACGGAGAGGCAATTGTTGTTATGCAATTTTCAGTTTCTAAGGTAACCAAGGGGGGATGTTTGTTGTTTTATCTAATAAATAAAAGTAATTGAAAGCAAAGTAAATAATTTGAATAATCAATAAGGAGAAGATATTGGTCACGTGATAGTATCATTCGCAAACATGTATTTTCATCAACGATTAGAATTGGTATTTTAATCTCTCATCTACTAATAGTCCTAGGATACCTTGATCGCAAGAATAACCCGCTAATTCCCTGATTTCATCACAACCACATTAAAAAGATGCATATGTGAATTCTTCCTAGAAAGCAACCTAAAATGTAAAAGCACAATTAGATTTAACTCCCTAAAAGCAATAAGTTCTATGGAATAAGACTAATCAATGCAAACGAATGTGTAAAAGCACTAAACGTTTTAACAAAAGTTATAATTCACTTGTGACTAGTAGGATATATCACTACAAGCACTACCCACAATTATGCTACTTAGAATCAGGGATAAACAACGTTTTCGTATTGAAAACCCTAATATAGCTCTAGAGATGAAGGTAAATCGGATTGATTCCGGACTCAACCAAACAAACTATCAAATCATATAACACTATTAATTGTGAATTACAAACAATAAAATATTGAGACAAAACTAATTCATTGAATCAAATAACATGTTGGAAATCAACTTTTATCCCATAACCAATAATATGTTTAGCTACTCATAGCTATGGAGTTCATCATAATAATAATTGAAAAGAAGAAGATGAACAAAACCAAACCCTAGAAGCGTAAACAAAACCGGCTCTCCAAAGTTCCAAGAAAAATATATGATCTAAAGTTGTAGAAGACTTTTCCTTTTTATAGCTTTTCTCCAACTTCTAAAATTAGGTCTTCATAGCCCAAAGTCCAAGTGGTCCACCAAGCCCATGTATGTGCAAATACCCATGTGAAAATATGACCCAAAATAGGTCTCCGGAAATTGGCCGGAAGAGTCACCGGAAAACGTCTCAGGTGACCGGCAAAGTCCGCCCGGTCACCGGTCAACGGGTCAACTCGGACGAATCAACTCGGGTCAACTCAGAAGTCAAACCGAGTCAGATCAACCGAGTCAGGACGGAGTCAGATGTAGTCAGGTCTAACTGGTCTGACTGAGCTTGGCATGAGCCATTGCACTAGCCTATGCTTGTGATGCACAATCCTTGTGCATCCAGCCATGATGGCCCTGCATTCTCTCAATTCCTCCATGTAGTTCTGTAGCTTCAACTTCATAATGCCTGCTCAATGCCATTTCTATCTCAGTTCAAACCACACTCAACCACATACATCTCACTGCAGTAACACAACCATTGCCCCTGCATTCATCCATTCCACACTAGATTTTCCACCTGCAGGTTCTGTTCCATTTCATATCACCACTTCCCTCCATTCCTGCTCAATTGCCTCTCCACGGTCATCACTAGGTCCATCCCAGCAGCTGTAAACCTCCTTAGTTCAAAGCAACAGCTCTATCTCCCCTGCAGCATTTCATTACCACACAAAACCCCAGATCCTAACCAAATCATATGCAGCACCTGCAACAGCACAACCTACTGGTGCTTCTGTGCTTGCACTTGGTTGCACACAGCTCAGACCTAACTATACTCATTGCAACCTCCAAGCTTAGCACCACAAATGCTGCCACAGCCTCAGACCACCAGTTTCCAGATTCATTCTCCCACAGCTGCTTAAATCTCCACCAATGCATCTTAGTCTCCATTCCTAGTGCCAGCAAACCTTGACCTGTCTTAGTTCATCTCTGTCAATACCACTTACACAGCCCATTCTCAGTCTGTTCCAGATCATCTTGACACCAGTTGTGACTCCATATCAACTCAAGAGTGAGCTCAGTTCTTATCAGTTCATGGCTGCAATTCTCAGCCAAACTTAAGCCAATGCACCTGCAACTTCATAACACACAATTTGAGCCATTCCTCCATAACCTGCACTTCCATTTGTTCACTGCGGCACCAAATGCAATTTCACATTTCTGTGAACCACCATTTAGCCTTCTACAATCAGCTACAGGACCACCTTCAATTCCCTGTCATATTTAAGCTGCAACCTAAACATTCATCCACTTGAGCAACACCATCAGTTCAGCCTGCCACCAACCATTAGAAGTTCCCATCTGCAGCTCATACTGCTCTACCAAATTAAGCAACAGAGACAACCCCAGACCTATGCATTCTATTAATACCAGCTACTGCCATCAGTACACATCACCTCCTCTCCATTTAAGGCTTAGCAACAGAGAACACCACTACCTGAGTTCATCCACAAGCCTACACAGCCAATAGTTGGAGCAACAGCAGCTACCAACACTTGCTCTCCAGGCTACACACAACTCCATTCAATGTACATAACCACCATTCAATGTACATAACCACCTTCATCACTGCAATTCACATCAAACACCCATTTCACTGTGAACTCCAAATCAAGCCATTAACAGACCCCTCTTCTGAGTTCAATCCAAACCCCAATTTCCATATTCCCATCAAAGCTCCAACACAGTTTAACTCAAAAAACCATTGGGATTCCGCTAACCCTAGCTTCTCTTCACGAAACAACTCCAAAAGCCAATTCTTAGTGCCCCTGAAGCAACAACATCTTCTCTTGATTCCACCATTCTCTCGTAATCAAACCACCATGACATACCCCCGAATCTTCTCCCTGAGTTCAAACCCTAACATACATCTAACCCCACTGTTTTGCAATTGAATGCAAACCCATTCATAATCTGCATCTCCTCTTTTTCCTTTTACTTTCAAGATCCCTAACAACTCTACGATTCCCTGTTAGCTCAAGAACGTCCCATCTCAGAAGCCCTAACTCAGTGCTTCAATTCCATCTTTTCTGTTAATTGAATGTGAATCAAACCCTAATTTGTAATTCTCAATTCGATCATTAATTCCTTCTTTCCTTGTTCTTGGCAGCCTCAGACTCATAAAACTCTCGTTGCTCATGATTTCCTCCTTCGATCTGATTTCTCAGTGATAACAGCAGCAGCTGCTGCTTATTTCCTCACGTCTCTGAATTGTAGACGGAAATGATTGAATGGAGAAAAACTTCTCATGTTTTTTAGGGCCTGGTAATGATGGAAATTTCTACAGGCACTCCACTTACGATATGGGCCACCATGGTGATACTTGGCTTGTCAGTCTTGCGGAACCGACTGCCTATTCACTTCCTTGCTCAACCGCGACTAGCTTCGCTCGCCTATGAATTGGTCTTTTCGCTCTTTTTCACTCCAAATGGGTGATTTCATCTCCTTTTGTTCTCGGTGACTCCATTGCACCTATAAAACTCAAAAGCAAACATAAGATACATAATTCACACGAAAAATAGCCAAGAAAGCATAAACTCTAGATAGTAAATACGATGTATTCTACACCTATCACTCACGATGTTGTCGGATTTTGGCTAAGAGCATATTTTCCCGCGACATCACATATATATCTCGTTGAGCAAGCATCAGTCCCCATTCTCTTCTTTTTTTTTTTGACGTGAGTGCTATAAAATGCGGCCAAAGGGGAAATTTCGGTAGAAAATGTGTCGTTGACTTTATGCTTTCCTTCAAAGTAGTAATTTTTCTGTTTGCTTCGTTGTAGTTACCTCAAAAGCATAAGGAATTTTGTTAAGATGTCACCTGAAAGCAGTTCTACCGCCGCATCGAGAAATGTTAACAACTCCAAGCCAAACACAGATGATGAGTTCTTTACGAAATGCGCTACAATTACAAGGACCCATCCCAAATTCGTGGCAAATTTTCTGACTGATTCAGAGAATGATGGAGAAGTCCAATCAGTCTGCCCAGGGCGCATAATGAGGTTTTGTCTTCAGAAGAAAGAGTACTTAGCTTCTCCAATTGACTTCAAAATCTGTCATAGTCTATTGCGCTCTTATGATAAGTAGATGAAATTTATGATGAGCCGCGACCACGTAAAGGCAAACTTAATTGAGGCGCAAATCATGCATGCTGTCATGGCGTCTGCGGCACTTCAAATCAGAAAAGACATTGCAGGCTTGATTACTTTCATCTCCAAATGGTGTCCGGAAACTCACACGGCTATATGTAGATGGGGTGAGATGACTATTTCTTTGGAAAGCGTATCCGTTCTGTTGAATCTTCCAATAATTTGGAAACTTGATGTTGTCTTTTCTGAGGAAGAAGAAGAAATACACGCCACTTTGGTCACAAAATCAGCGAGATATGTTTGAAAGAATTATGAGGAAAAGTGCTTCTATAACTGGTGGGTGTCTGAGTGGTTTCCTAATGAGCCGGAGTCGGATCAAGTGGTAGATGATACACTCCATGTTGCTGCATTTTTAATTCTGTAGCTATCCAGAGATGTTTTTGATGATGGCTCTGGCAAGAAGGAGATAAGACGGAAGCTCATCAAATTTTCTATTAAACTAGCGAAAGGCGTTGCTCTTCCCATCAGCAGTTTGTTTCTTGGCTCTTTGTACACTCATCTGGATCACTTAGTAGCAGACATGTACGTATCTAATGGGTATATGAAAGTAGACTCGTATATCCAAGTCGCCTTTCTTGAAGCATGGTTGTAGGAGCATTTCAAGAATTACGCTCCTAACCAGAGAACCTCATTCCCTGATGCATATGGCGGTTCTAGGATACTTCGTTGGTTGGAGAGGCGTCCAAGAACGGGTTCAAAGCTCATTGATTTTCTTGACAACACACATGTGGTTAACTTTCGTCCTTGGGCTCCAGTCCACGCCTCCATAGTTCAACCAGACACTTTTGCTTCTGTACCGAAGGTGATATTGCGTTCTGCTGACGGGGAATATGAGCATTGGAGAAACTGTGTTCTTGTGAAGCTGCAAACCTGGGTACGTGCCATCTCTTTTCAGAGGATCTTGTGGAGTAGTCCCTTACAACATTGACAGGGATGCTCAACATATGGGCTTTGATCAGGGAGTCCCATTCCGTCGCCCGCTGACAGCTCCAGATGAATCGTTACCCGCTATTCTTGATTACAACGTCTTTGCACCGGATAAAAGTTTTACCTTCTTGCTCTCAAAATGAAAACCTATGACAACTCCCAAATATAACATCTTCTGGCAGGATGAGTTCCTCGCCATTCATCAGTTCGTGCAGGATGTTGTGACAAAGCCACGTGGAAAACCTTCTTCTACGGTTCTGGCAAAGCATAAATTGTTGAAACAGCTACCTTCTGGTAAGAGAAAATCTTCTAGCTCGGATGCGGACAGTCCCCGGAAAAAGGAGGAAAGGTCGAAAAATCCTGCAGGTGGCTTCCAAACGGATTCGACGGCTCTTGTGACTTTCATTTCTTACAACATGCAAGTACGTATGGTTTTATTACTGCTTTGGTTGATTGCATAAATATTTTGAATTTTCTCCACTGAAGATTTCTTCCTTTTTTTGACCCAGGATCTTAACAAGGTAAACGCCTTCACCAGGCTCGCAAATGGCCAGAAAAAGGGGCCTCCTAAAGAAAAATCTGGCGATACTGAGCCCCTTAACAACGAAGAGGAAGATGAAGAAGAAGAAAGTTCAGGATCCGGCGATGATGGGAAAAGTACTTCAGAGCGTAGCGGCGATTCTTCTTCCTATCCCAGTGGGCCCACAGATGAGTCGGTGAGTTTTCCACACTTTTCTCTTAGATTATTTATTTATACTGAATAACTAATTAATTGGTGATATTTATAGGAAGAGGTTGTTTGTGAAAATAAATCTGAGATGGAGATCCACGGCAATGAAGGTGTAACATTGTCTCCAGTCACGGAAACCGTACCCGCTGGTGATCTTGAGATGGAGGTTGATCATCATGAAGATGTTATTGTATCTCCATGGCGGAAAATGCTGTCGTGACGATGGGTGTGATTGTTCCCAAAGAGTCTTTGCTAGTCGCACATCCAGCCGCAGGTGTCGTCTTCGATCCTCCATTCGAGGCTCCTTTTGAAGGTCACATGTTGATTAGAGGATTCAGTGTGCCCGTGAATTATACAGAGCTATATACCAAGATAGGGAAGAGGTATGGGCACATTGCCACGACCAGGAAGATTGATAGTCGTTTTGCATTGGTTAAGCGCGTGGAGGAAACCTTATCTTCAATTCATGACATGTGTGGCGTGACTGGACACACTGTTTCTGGAGACGTTGTCAAGAGTTGCGAATTCCATCGGGTGTAGATGGTGGATTTTCAACAAAGGCTAAAATCGTAAATCCATACTTATGCGTATTCCTGATCCAGCAATCAAATGAATATTGAGGCTCATGTCTCTTATCGAAAGTATGAAAGATCATGCTATGAGAATCTCTGACTGAGAATACTGTCTCTCAGAGTGTATATAGATATGTAGTCTCTCAGCTGAGGCAACGACATATCTTATGAATACTGAGCAATTTCAGCATCTACTTCTATATAGAATCGAAAGATTAGACGGCTCCTAGACAGCATGCCTGCTAGTATAGAGCAATAACGTCTTCAGGATGTAACAATGTTTTCCCTGACTATATGAAAGAAAATATGACGCTTCAACAAGCTCATATCACTCAATTTCTGAATAATTAATGCTCCTAGATGATCGTGCTAGTATAGAGACATTAATTATTTATTCTCGAAATCAATAGATTCATTAACTGAATCCCTGGAAAATATTCAATGTTTTCATAATATTTCGTTACTTCAATTTATGGTTCTTCTCAGCAGAATTCTATGGGTTAGTAATAAATATTCAACACACGGGCATCTGAGCTACCTCCGAGTAAGCCCTGACTCAAATGGTACAAGCGTACTCGACGATGATGCACTAACAATCACCGTACGAACAAGTATTTCAAAATACGACGAGACGATGAACCTATGCAAAATAAGAAGGAAAATAATAAATAATTAAAAATTGACCAAGGCGCTGGGAGCATGGGCCCACTGACCGGCCGGACGTGCCGTGGTCAATCCCACGCCAGTTTCATATTTTTATCATATTTTTTATTATTTTCCTTGAGTTCATGAAAATCCTTTCACTTGAACAAATATCTTTCGTTTTGAGGAAACTCCTCAGTTTCATGGTGTTTCCCTCACATCAAAGAAATAATATAAAATTAGGGAAAGTATTGTGGGGCCGTGATTATTGGGCAACCGGCCATGCCTTGATCCCGGCCGGCCCCACACCTCATGATTCCTCATTATTTTATTATTATTTCCCTAATTTCATGAAAACTCCTTAATCTCATGATATTTCTTTGATCCCATGAAAAATAATGTAAAATTAAGAAAACCCGTGGGACCGGGCCATAGCCGGCCGGTCATGCCCTAGCTGCCCCACACGTTTTATTTTATTATTATTATATTTTTCATGTTTCCTTAATTCCATGAAATTCCTTGATTTCATGATGTTTCCTTCAAATTATGAAATTCCTTCAAATTATGGGAAAATACACAAAAAATATATATAATTAAGGAAACTTGTGGGACCGGGCCCAAGCTGGCCGGTCATGCCCTAGCCGGTCCCACAAACCCCTTATTTTATTATTATTATTTTTATGTTTCCTTGGTTTTATGAAATTCCTTGATTTCATGATATTTTCTTCAAATTATGAAAAGTATTTCAAAATTATGAAAATTCCTTCAAATCATGAAATAATACATAAAATAAGGGAAAACTCACGGGACCGGGCCCAAGCCGGTCCCACACGCCCTTATTTTATTATTATTAATATTTTTGTTTCCTTCATCTCATGGAAACTCTTTGATTTCAACAAAAACTCCTTGGTTTCAACAAACTCCTTGGTTTTATCACATTTCCCTAAAATCATGAAATATTATAAAAAAATTAGGGAAAGCACCGTGGGACCGGACTCCTTGGCCGGCCGGCCATGCCTTGGCCATAGCCAATCCCACACTTCATGATTCCTTCATTTTTTTATTATTTTTCTTCATCTCATGAAGGTTTTGACGGTTTCAACAAAAACCCTAATTTCTTCATATTTTCTCAAATGATTGCTCAAACGCACATCAGAAAATATCAAAATTCTCAGGACTGAGACACGAACACTTTGGTTACATGAGCATGTTACCTTGACCAACCAAGGTTGGCTCTTTGGCTTGCAAAGAGCCGGTCCCACACATTTTCACAATTTGACCTAATTTGCGCAATTGCACGTATTAGGTTCAAAACTCTTCCAAACAATTTGGAGTTTCATGGAACGATCAATATTTGATCCTGTGACCACCCAGGGCCGGTTTCATGACCCCTTGGTCGGTCCCTCATCTCTTCATAATTAATTAGGTTTTGTCACCTAAGGCTCAGACGAGCATTATATTAATAAATGAATAAACCACTATTTAATCATCCTTTCATCAACAAATTAACTGGTCTTCAGGAGACCTTGATATTTGCTCACGTGAGCATCTGGGCGCTACATGGTCGACCCATAATCCCATGTAGCCGATCCCTCCTTCTCTGTGGTTAATTCTCAATAAACCATCAATAAATCATCAATTGATCAAATTAGGGTTTTGAATTCAAGGTTTATGATTCCAGATTCAAACGCTAATAATTTTACGTTGATCCCGTGATCAACATTTTATTTATCATACTCGATTCAATTGCCAGTATTCTGATTTAGTATTTTATTTGGTCATGCTACCATAATTCATCAAACGAGCAATATTTGCTCAGATGAGCAATACTTGCTCAAATCAAAGAATATTGGTTCAAATATCAATATTCAACAATTCATCGAATGAGAAATATTTGCTCACGTTAACTTATTCACACATGATATCTCCGTCTCAACAGACATGTTCAAATTCATGAGTCTAAAAACATTTCCAAACTACATTCGACTCAACAATACAAAGAATCATCGTCCCATGAAGTCAACAACTGACTAACTAAATACACGTCTGCCTTGAAGACTCCACAATCACACGAGACATCAATCGTGTTACATGGGGGGATATTAACTAGGTTTTGGTCTGGCGGTCTACGACACATGTGTTCATACACACGATGGAATGTGAGCAAGTCGTGAAATCAGTTAAAGGAGTTAACAAAGTAGTGGATGGAAAATCAACCAAGTCTCATACGATGAGCAATGGTGGTTTCAAACACGATTTCCATTTCCCCACTCTTTGATTCCATCAATATCACACTTCATGGGATCATGGTGTCTATAATTCAAGCAATATAAATAAGTCTCTGAATCATGATTGAAAAAACAACAAGAATCTCACGTCTCATATACAACAGATTAACAACTCATCATCTGAGTAATTACTCTCAACAGAGATTCAATCATTCAGAATTTATCTTATTCAGAATTCACAACACACCTACAATCTTTGATTACCATTGATTCCACACATTTCTAAGCTTCCCTCCTACAGATCGACCCATCCTCTCTTGTGACCGAATTTACTCTGGAACGTCCATTGTCTTGGTTTAGGCCGGAGTACAACAGATTGATCTCTCGAATTCAAAGCAATCCCTTCTTGCAGTGCATCTGTGTGAGGTTGAGCATTTCGTTCGGTTCAAGGAGTTTCCTCCGCACGGTCGTCTCCTCAATTCCGTAAGAACCAGCAAATCGTTTTTCCCCATCTACAGATTGGCGACCACAGTGGGAGATCATTCTCTCGGTTTCAAATTCACTTATCACAAAGATGGTCGGTCTTATGTCCGGTTCAGTTACTAACCCGGATTCAACACCCGGTTCTAATATTGCAAGCTCTAGTGGTATTGTAAACACCACTCCTCCGGTACAACCTGCCACTACCACTCCTCCGGTGCAACCTTCCACTACCACTCCTCCGGTGTAACCTGCCACTACCGCTCCTCTGAACGCTGGTACTGGCACTAGAGCCATCAATAATCCACTCTTCGGTCGGTCTCCTGAAGAAGTCAGGGAAAATCCACCTACCATAGGTGACCTCATGAAAGTGCAAGAAACTTTTGGCAAAAATCAGACTGATATGGCTGCCACTCAAAAAGAACTATTCAACTATCTCAAGACTCTCACAGACAAGATGTCACAGAAAACTCAAGAGAAAGAAAAAGCTAAAGAAAAGTCTTCAGATGCAGATCCCGAAGTCACTCAAATCCATGTAGTAGATGATGAGGAAGTTCCTAAGGATGCAGATAATCCACCCGCGAAAGAGCCATCCAGTTTCATCACTCGTGAAGACTTGGAACGACTTTTGGAGGATCGTGGAAAAGATAAAACGCCTTCTGAGCACCGTCACCAACCTCCAAACCCTGCTACTACGCAAATAATTCCTCTTCCAAAAGGTTACACCTCTCCAACCTTCACACTTTATGATGGAACAGGCAACGCTCGAGAACATGTTTCTCGGTTTCTGGAAGCACTGGGTGAACATGAGCACAACCATACCGTCCGTCTGAAGGAATTTTCAAAGTTTCTGAAAGGTAGAGCATATACCTGGTACAACAACATCGCACCAAGAAGTATCAAAAATTGGAGAGAAATGGTTAATGCTTTCTACAGGAAATACTTCTTCGTCTCAGAGAAAATCACCCTCTCTGACCTCGGAAGGATGTTTCAAAGGAGCAACGAACATCCTAACGATTATGTGAAAAGGTTCAGGGTTCAAGCCTTAGATTGCCATGATCCGAACATCACAGAGCAACAACTCGTGGGCTTGTGCATCAACGGAATGATCCCGGTCTATAGAGCTTTATTGGAAAATCTCAGGTTCCAGACTTTCTCAGAACTCCATGAAGCAGCCAAGAGATCAGCAACTACTGCACCTGCTCTATTGGAGAGAGCTAAGACTACAAAAACTGAAGAGCCACGGGAGACTCAAGGTAGCAAACGTTTAATCAACAAACAATACAACCTCCAACCTTCCACAAACGCTGTTACAGAAGGGAACAAACGAAAGTCTGAGCCACCGCACAAACATGCTTCCTCAACTCCTGCAAAGGCACAAAGGAAAGATAATACGCAAAATCCAACTCAACACACAGAAGCTGATCCAGAGACACCTGATTTCCCCTGCTCTATTGAGGAAGTTATTGAGCTTCTAGACGCCTGGATTCAAGACGGCGCAATCAAACTAACTTATGTCAAGAAAGAGCCAACTGAAGAGGCCATGGAAAATCCTCGCTACTGTCGCTTCCATAGGTTCGTCAACCATTCCACAAGTGATTGCAGAACTTTGAAGCGCATATTTAAAGAGAAGGTCGAATCAGGAGAACTCAACCTGGGTACTAAAGGAGTGCACAGAGACCCTCTCCCAGTCAGAACTTTCACTCTTTCTGAACCACCTGTCAAAGAAGCGGTTCAATCTTTAATCGAACATGTCTACGAGTTGTTATACTTATCAAAGGCTCAAAGAGCAGACATGTTCACCGCACTGAATCACATCGTGTAAGGAAAACGCTTATTGATTCAAGAAGCATTTCCTGAGCCACCCCCAACAACAGAAAAAGAAATGTACGACTGGGGACTTCTCTCCACAGTCCATCTCAAGGGAAACGAGTTCAAACGAGCATTGATTGATGTCGGCACCACTGTCAATGTTATCCCTCTGAAAACTCTCAGAGCTACTGGTATCACACGACAAAAAGCCATTCATGCCCCAGTATCAATCACAGATCATGAAGGAACACCCAGAGACGCTTATGGCCACATCACTCTCAAGGTGAACATAAACTCAGCCTGGACAGAAACAAAATTTTTCATAATTCGAGAAGATCCAGGATATGATATGATTCTTGGACGAACATGGATTCACACTGGAAAGGTAACACCAACACCTTCAGTTGCACATTTCTCTATTATAGAAACCTCTGATTCGGAAGAAGAAAAAGAAGATACTTCACCATTCGAGTATTTGAAGGAGATCAGAGCCCTGGCAGAGCTAACACAAAAACCTGAAGAAGATGCAAATGCTTTCATCAGAAGGTTTCGCACTCAGGCAAGTCTTGTTCCTCCTCATGTGTCTATATTATCAGTTTTCAAATATGCTTATTTGATTCGAGGACTTTACTCCACCAACAACTTAGCAATTGCAAAATGCTATGAATGTATAACCTCGCATCAGCAATATTTCACCAAATGGTTAAGTTCAGAGCTTCTTCAAACCGAGCATATCATCAAAAAGTTTATTGCTGAAGACATAGCCAAGCATGATAAACATTACCTCAAATACTCTCCTCTGCATGAGTGTCCATACATACCACAGCCATGGAACTCCACTGCACGAAGAATTCCAAACCAGCAGAAAATATTCAGGGCACGAATGATCAAGTCTAACAAATTCCTGGAAGGAGATTTGGTTCTCAAAGCAACTAAACGTAATTCCCATTCGGCAAAGAATTCCAACTGGGAAGGACCCTACATGGTCTCTAAGTCTGTTGCCGGTGGATACTACAAACTGATCAACATGGATAACAAGGAAAGTTTGGCCGTGATACATGAGAATTGGCTCAAGGCCTTTGATGTCTAAGGTTTTGGATATTCGAGGTATTGGATGTTCATGGCACGAACACCTAAAATATTTGGCATTTAGAGTTTTCTTTCATTGTGTTTCAATTCCTCCAAAATGTTTGCAATACTTGCATTCAGTAATTTAAATTCAACAATTTATCAAAATTCAGTTTACTTAAAGAAAATCTCCATCAAACCCAAAGAAAATCCTCAATTATCTACCGATCCAAAACCAATCAAAACCAAAAAATAAAACCTCACATCTCTCAAAAGTTCATAAGTTCAAGAGATTATGAAAGGAAATCATAAAAAATCAGCAAAGAAAGATTTTTGTTCCTCTGCATCCTTCAAGACTTGTAAGGCCGCTTTCTCCACGTTCATCTCTTCATTCAGCCTGGCAATCTTTTCTTCCTTTTTCATCACAACATCATTGGGAAAGGGTATGTTATTCTCACATGAGTCCTTAATAGCATTCATCTTCTTACGAAGCCACTTCACATTGAAGCCAAGTCTCTCAGAATTCACCAAGTTGAACTCCCAATCAAAGAGTACATCTGGAGTCACAGTATTTCTAGATCGAGTGCATATATCGCTTACAACACGTAAGATAACACTTACTTGCATGGTTAAGGAATAATCACGCTTTGGGTCTCTAGTAACGACGATGTGACCAAATTTCTTCCATATTTTCTCGTACAAGTTGGCATATCCAATGGGAACGCTGAATCCACCTACTAGTTCATGATACGGGAGTGAAGCGTCAAAGGGAGCATCAAAAACAACTCCTGCACTTGGATACTTGTAGGATTCAAATATCGCACAACATATTTTCTTAGCGTGCGAGATTCAATTATTTCCTTAACCCGCGAGAAGAGCTTGCGAGATTCATTATTTTTCATAACTCGCGAGAAGGTAGCAAGACTCGCGAGTGTGTCTCGAGAGAAGGTAGCAAGACTCGCGAGAGCGTCTCGAGAGAAGGTAGCGAGAGCCTGCGAAATCATTAAAGGGCTCGCGAGAATGTCTCGAGAGAAGGTAGCGAGAGCCTGCGAAATCATTAAAAGGCTCGCGAGAATATGAGCTGTATGTGAGCTGTCATCCATTATGTAAACACCTATATAAAGAGGAGAGCGGGGAGAGAGAAGGGAGAGGAATAATTTTGGGAGGACACTTTTAGGAGGAGAGAGATATTTTAGAGAGAGATTTATTTTCTTTATCATCTTCTTCCCCAAATAATTAGATCTAGGGCTCTAGAAAATATCCATTAATGGAGATTTCCAATGTAATATTAATGTAACCTCAACAATCATAGTGAAGAATCGTGGATGTAGATCACATTGATCGAACCACGTAAAAAATCTTATGTGTCTATTTAAATTTCTAGCACTTATATTTTGAGATTTAGGTGATTAATAAGTTTAGATCTAGAAATTATTATCAAGATATAGTGAGGGGTGTAGTGTGGGAAATCCTGCAACTACATATGCGCTAGAAACAGGGACCTAATCTTGTTGGTTCAAGAATTTTAGAAAAATAAGCTACTGTGGGTGACGGACTCCATTGGATCTGTAGATTTCGAGATCAAATGAAGAATATTATCAAGAGATTAGGATATTACATCTTTAAGAGACGAACAGCTGATGTGAGAGATAAATTAAGAGGCAGCAAGTTTTCAATCAAAGATTAATTCCCACCGATCTCTAATGAGTGCTGCTGGTGATGAGACGAAGAATATAAAGTCATCGAGCAAGCAAATAAGAAAGGCATGATGGTAACATTACTTCGTCACCATTCAGCCTCAGGAGATCAATTAGGACAATCAGCGAAGAGAAGATAGTTCAAAGTGAATCAACAACTAATTACGATGTAAATTCATTGAACCATGGAGAAATCAACATTACAGTTAGAACGGGAAGAGCAGCAAGAGAAGGAAAGACGCGATGGTTTTATTTACTTCGCCGACAAAAGACCAGTTCGCATCCTGCAACCCAATTCTGAGGCAATCAAATCAGTTATCAGTTCGCAAAAATCAGTACATGTGAAGTTGAACCAACATGCGATAGAGAAAAGTACAGGCAAATTGGAATCAAATAGGGAACCATCGTTGAAAAACGAATTTTTTCAGGAGATTTGTTTCATCAGCGAACAAGACTGCACCAGAAATTACAGAGAAGTTTATGACGAAATATAAGATACCAGCGAGATTTACTTAGTCACCAATTTATGTGAAAGAAGAACACGCAGTAGCAACAACTGCTTAGGAGATCGATCTCATGCTAAGGCAAACCTTTGTCTCGTCAAAAGTCTATGCGAAGAGAGATTTTGAGAAAGTTGGGTGAAGAGATACTTTGTGGAAAAAGAAAACCATCAGTAGAGAAAAGAAGAAGAAAGGAGGAAGACAATAATTATACCAGGGGCAATTGTGAAAGAACAACCCAGTTCGCAATAATTCAGTTCTGAGACAACACATAAAAATTGCAAAGGAATTCTTGTCTCATCAATAGCATTGCCAACAGCGAAGAAATATAAGCATAACTTTGACAAATCAATCAGTTCGGCGAAGAGACAAATCCATTCTTTCGTGAATATTCCTCACCAGCAAACAATGAGAAACTTAAGCAGCATAAGCTCGCAACAACTCACTTCATCAGCAACTCTAGGCGAAGGTTAAAAATTAGGCGAACAGTTTCGCAGGCGAAGATTTTTCTCTTCAATAACTCATTCTTTCTAATGGGCAGGAGAAGAAAAAGAAGGCAAAGGAAACAACTCAGGTGAAGAAAAATTCATTGCTCGCCAACAACATCAGCTTAGGCGAAGACAACTCAGTGGAAAAGAGGAATGAAGACTAATGATTTATTTGGCTTATACTTCTGCCAAATAATTCCACAGACTCACAACGTTCGCAGTGCCAAGAAACGGTCGACAGAGGATTTTAGCTTAATTTATGGAATACCGTTGAAAGATCCTTACCGTATAAGCCATCAAGAGGAACACATGCAATCACCAAAGCAAGCAAGAGCATTGTAGGGGTTCGACAAAGCATTACTGGAGAAAAGATGAGAATGCATGCTATTGTTGAGAACTGACATATACAAGATGAAATCAATCAAAGGCGTACGTTTTCAACATATCGAAAGGAACAAAAGCAGAAATGGTAGACAACGATAACAAAGGAATGAGATAGAAATCATCAAAAATAATATGTGATGAAAGCAAGGACAACTGCCTCGGAGATGAACAAACCCAAAGTAGCACATTTCCAGTCGCTCGCAGGAGCAAGTGCAGTTATCGAAGCAAAGAAAGATCAACAGAGAGGTTCCATGAAACCATTATAATCACAGCAAGCTTCACAGAAGCATAGTTAGAAAATGACAAACTTATGGCCAGATAAGATATAGTTGATTTACCTCCGGATCAATAAGCATCAGCGAAAACGAATTAGGGAAGAAGCCTACTGAAGTTATCTCGCAAAGAGCTCATAGCAGCACATTCCTTTCAAAGACATTTGAAATATATGGAAGACGTTATTTCCCAGGAAAGTTAATAAAGGAACAATCAACAAAGAAAAGGAATAACAAGATGATAAGTGGTGCGAAGCTCACTACATCAACGTAAACAAGAATTTGCACAGTTGGTTTGGGAGGAAGAATGCGAGTATAAGGTCGCGGGTTCGAGTCTTCCCCTTCGCACAAAATTTTTTGCTTTGCAGATGTTTACCTCGCGAACAATTGCTACACGAACATACACTTCGCAAATGATTGCTTCAAACAAATTTTCTTTGCGAGAAGTCATCTTCGTATACTTGCAAATTATTTTCGCAAGAAAGGGTTAGAACAGTTGGTGTGGTGCGAGAATATGCAAGAAGCAGGTCAAGGATTCAAATCTCATTTCTCACACTTCTTTTTGCTGCGAGATAATTATATTTTGTGCGACGTTCATACATTTCAAGGATGCTAGCCTCGCAAGCAAATTATATACTTCGCAAGAGACAACAACAGCAAATCACAAAAGTTAAATATGAGAATGAAAGAATGAAAACATGCGAAAATATCGCACAAAAATGATAAGAGATTATCAAAGATCAGCGAAATTACAAAAGAGCTTATATGCAGAAGAATCAACAAAATAATCAGATAGAGGCAAACCTACTATGACGAAATCATAATTTCGCAAGAGGCAACAATACCTAAAGTGCGTCATAGTAGGGGGTACCTATTACATATGAAATAACCAGAATGGGACGAACCTTTATGGCGTACACCTAGTTCGCGAATAACATTTCGTAAGAGGCAAATGTAAGACCTAAAGTGCGTCATATAAGGGGGTATCTCTCGACATGGCTCGGGGGGGAAGGTTACACCGCTCCTGAAGCCCGAGTCATGGAAATTTGGGGCCCATGAAAGCCTATCCAGGAGAGGTACCTTGGATTCCCAACTATATATATAAGGTTATACCCTGGTTGGGCGACCGAGGGTCTCTTCCAAGGAGTCGAGTGTATGCTCAAGGCGCCGAGGTACGGTTGAGCGAGTGCCCGGGATGGATGAACCTACCCTGGCCATTCTTGGCAAGTCTTGGCATATGTTGCACTCGCCGAAGAAAACTCCACTTAGGGTGCGGTCTCGTAACCATAAACCCTATAGGTATAAGGGATAAGAGGCTGCGAAAACAACAGTTGTTGTTAAGACCCAGGATGGGAGGAGCTAGTCTTGTATGGCCGATGTTTCGCCTCCTTGAAGGGGCAACCCGGGGAGAAGATAAAGGCGGCACTCTCCATTAGGGAAGTGCCAAAAAAGACGCA
Organism: Papaver armeniacum; assembly: GCA_023531295.1. Classification (NCBI taxonomy): domain Eukaryota; kingdom Viridiplantae; phylum Streptophyta; class Magnoliopsida; order Ranunculales; family Papaveraceae; genus Papaver; species Papaver armeniacum. The sequence goes on from JAJJWW010019147.1 coordinate 1,042,330, forward strand.
AATGTCATGAGGCTTTGTTTTCGCAAGGAGACTTAGGCTTGTCATATTTGTGCAATGATCCTGAAGAGGCAATAATACTAACGCGAGGGTAAGACGAGATCAATGGGTCTTTACACGAAAGTGTACGGACGTCCTGCGATTTCGTCGCAAGACGGCAATGTCATGGGGCTTCATGTTCGCAAGAATATTTAGGCCTGTCATATTGTCGCAAATAAAACATCCTGCAGAGGCAAAAATACTTGGAAAATGATAAGGCAAGATCAATGGGTCTTCACATGCAAGTGTAAAGACGTCCTGCGATTTTGTCGCGATGAAAGGTGGCAGGGGAAGACCTCTAATTAGGGAGGTCTAACTTGGAAGACCACACAAAAATGATAAGGCAAGATCAAAGGGTCATTACGTGAAAATGTAAAGACGTCCTGCGATCTTGTCGCAATGATAAAATTCAACGTAAAGCAATGAAGAGATTATACTATTGCATGAGCACAACGCAGGAGATAGAGGAAAGATAAGAATGAAGAAATAACTCACTCATTCAACACTTTTTCAACGATTCTACCTTCGTAGATAAAGAACAGAGGCAACAATGGATTTAGAAAAAACATCTTATGTTCTTTATTTTCTCGGCAAGAATCATTTCCAAAGAAGATGTTTATCAATGAACAACAAGAATCCTCACCAAAAATGGAATAATGACTTCGCATGAACAGAGGCAATACTTCTTATACTTCAAGGATTAATATTTCTTATCCACTTCGCAAAGTTTCAGAACTTCGCGAAAGAATAGAGCATAGCATGAGGCAAAGAACATGGAGCGGGAGTTTTGCATGATGGATTCACAATACTTTTTATATTTAGAGGATTAAGTACTTCTTATACTTCTCAAAGGATACTTCATACTTCTTATGTATTTCGAGGATTGAGTACTTCTTATATTTCTTCAAGGATACTTCATACTTCGCATACTTCAAGAGATGATACTTCATATTCACTTCTCAAAGCTTCGGAACTTCGCAAAAGAATAGAGGCAAGTACGTACTTTTCAAGTCCAGTATTCTTCTGCTCGTTCCTTCATCAACAAAGACCAAAGATTACTACAACAACAGATTTTTCCTTAAAGATCGCTCTTCAAGCAATATTCAAGGAAAAAGAGGCAAGATGTAGGATTCAAATATCGCACAACATATTTTCTTAGCGTGCGAGATTCAATTATTTCCTTAACCCGCGAGAAGAGCTTGCGAGATTCATTATTTTTCATAACTCGCGAGAAGGTAGCAAGACTCGCGAGTGTGTCTCGAGAGAAGGTAGCAAGACTCGCGAGAGCGTCTCGAGAGAAGGTAGCGAGAGCCTGCGAAATCATTAAAGGGCTCGCGAGAATGTCTCGAGAGAAGGTAGCGAGAGCCTGCGAAATCATTAAAAGGCTCGCGAGAATATGAGCTGTATGTGAGCTGTCATCCATTATGTAAACACCTATATAAAGAGGAGAGCAGGAGAGAGAAGGGAGAGGAATAATTTTGGGAGGACACTTTTAGGAGGAGAGAGATATTTTAGAGAGAGATTTATTTTCTTTATCATCTTCTTCCCCAAATAATTAGATCTAGGGCTCTAGAAAATATCCATTAATGGAGATTTCCAATGTAATATTAATGTAACCTCAACAATCATAGTGAAGAATCGTGGATGTAGATCACATTGATCGAACCACGTAAAAAATCTTATGTGTCTATTTAAATTTCTAGCACTTATATTTTGAGATTTAGGTGATTAATAAGTTTAGATCTAGAAATTATTATCAAGATATAGTGAGGGGTGTAGTGTGGGAAATCCTGCAACTACAATACTCATGCAACACTATACGGTTCTCAATTACTGGGGGAGCTTCTACAATCGGGGCAACAATTTCTTCAGTATTCTCTACTGGTGTTTCGGTTTCTTCCATCACTGAAGCAGCAACAATCTGGGTTTCCGTAACTTCAGTGACAACCTTATCATGGCCTTGAAGTGCAGGGATGGTTGTCTCTTCATCAACAACTCTAGGGCAATTCGGATTATCCTCATTGGTTTCAATATCCTCAACTTCGGTATTTGACACCTAATACGAAGATTACATGAGGTTAGAGTCGTTTAAAGCATGAAATCAAGTGAGATAATAAAATACAGCATACAATCAATACCACATCATCAAAGTTCATCATTATACACTCAAGGCACGAGCAAATAACATGAAAGTCACGAAAATACGTTTTACGGTAATCTCGACTGAAAAACTGTACTCTTCTCTGTACTAAAAGACGAACTGGGAGCAACCTACAAGGAATCTGAGGATGGGTCATATACCATTCTCTTAGTATGGATGTCCTCTACCACATTTCAAAATTTCATGACAATCCGATGAACGAGCAAAAAGATGTGGTCGAAACATCGGGCAACATGCAATCTGAAAAAATTCTGGAAGTCTCCTGGAAGTTTACTGTTTCGCCTTTTTCAGGTCCTAAACGTGCTCAAAATTCAAAAAGCTTATTTGAGTTAAAGCTTGGAAATTCTCTGGGCTTGAATATACATATGCGGATCATGAAAATCCGACTTCAGATGAAGGTTTTACGGTGTTTTTGCTAAAAGCTGAAATCTGAAATTTTCTGACGACGTATTTCGCCAAAATTACTTGTACACTCACATGGATTCTCATTCATTCACTCACAAATCAGCAATTTCATATTTCTATGAAGAGGTTACAAGATATGTGCTTAATTGGGGGGTCTTCGAAGTGTTCAAAGAGTTGGGATTGCCTATGTCAACATCAAGAGGTTCATCATTTTCATTCGGTTCCGAATATTTGGAACTTCCTTCGCCTCTATTCTCGGGGGATGACCGGGTATCAGCACTCTCTGCCTCCATGGTAACATCCTCCTAGACACATTATCAAATAATTAGCATCTTCACGTGAGGCATTTATGATTGGCTATGAGGTAGAGTACTCACAATATTTTCTTCTCCAACACTCAAGTCAGAGATTGTCTGCCCAGCAGCAGAGAATTGAAGACCATCAATACTAGACGGAGCAAAGTTCTGTAATCAAATAACAAATATTGGTTTCATGATCCTAGCAATACGGATAGAAGAAGTTACAGCGGAAAAGTGTTGACAACTCACCAAAAAAATAACCGGGGACTTTATGGTATTAGGCAACAACTTATAATTCTTGTTCCTGCCTTCTCCGCTATGAACAGTCGCTTCAGCTTCTGAGAGGTTTACATCAATTCGTGGTCTTACATTACGACCGCCCTATGGAAAAGAAAATTGTGATGCAATAATCAAGATACAATCATCATGATCTTATGAAGACTTTGTAAAATACTTACTTGCGAACATCCTGGAGATGTTTTCCGTTTGTCACTACTAGGGAAATGCTTCAATCTTGGTCGAGTAGCAATCATCTCAGGAGAAGGGGTCTCCTTCACTAAGGGTTGATTAACTCTTACGATAAGCGCTTGAGTTGTTGATCCCAAAAGTCTATGTAACGGGTCATAAGCTGGGGAACCAGAATTCGCTTCCTTCCACATGTGTGCGGTCCAGACGGGTCATAAGCTAATCAACTGAGGGTTTTTTTCTTCGGAAAGTCGGAACACACTGATCCATACCCATTTGTCGAGCCGCCCTATCAATATTTTATTCTTCCACTGAGAATTCACCATGCATTATGGATATTAGATAACCGGGAGTACAACTTAGCATAAAAGCTCTCTCACCGTCATCCAAATCAGCTTGATTTCAAAGTCATGCTCTCTTCATCATTAAAAGTTCCCACCGAGAGATGAAAGGGGAACTAATACCCATGGGCGGAAGTTGAATTGATTCACAATCCGAACGTCAACAAAGCGAGTCTTGATCGAGGTTGCTTTGTAGACCAGCGCATGATCCTGGCATTAATTTTCTCAGAGAAAACATGACGAGCATCAGTATTCAATCCTTGCAGAATGGTACATGGAATAGGTGCATAATTCTTGAAGTGCTCCCACATCAAAGCTTGAAGAAACATCGTATTAGCGTAACATTCAATCTTCATAAAGCTGTTCGAGATACTAGAGTCCATGATCAAGGAGTCCAAGTTAGAATACAAAGAACCCAGGAACAAGCTACCTATGGGGAGTTGCTCGCCCTAAGCCATCTTAATCGCAAAAGGAATCACGAACGGCTTCAACAAGTTTCCAGCATCTTCAAATACGTCTCTGGACAACCATAAACACAAGAAAGCAGCAATATATAACGTACCGTCAACAGGTCACTCCAGAGGAGTATCTCGTGGCCACCAATATATTAACCAATGAGCATAACAACCTTTGCTGCCAGATGCTTTATTAATCTCGTCCATCATGGTTGTCAAGATGTTAGAAATTGCAACTTCCTCTGGTGAAGAAAGATTTTCAGGAAGATTGCCCGTGATTGGAAGATGCAACAAAGCAACTACATCTTCTAAAGTAATAGTAAACTCTCCCCATCTGCATATGAAAGAGTGAGTCAGAATACACCATCGAGCAAGTAAAGCTACAATACCTCGCGCATCATGAAAAATGAATAAATCTCCAGAAGCTTGAATAGCTCGTATTACTCGTGCATCATGCAACTTAGCTCGAACACGAGGAAAACCCAGCATGTACCTCGCCCATCCAGAAAACTTTTCCAAGGGTCGTCGAGAAAGCTTGAATTCAATGATTGATGCAGAAAAATATTCTCGTTCAAGACAGAACCGAATAGCCGCCTGAGGAGTCACCAATTTTTTCTGAGTAACCTCTATGGGATTTATCAGAAGATGGAATGCTGGAGTTTTGAGACGTTTTTCAGGCCCCTGATCTATGAAGAATGCATCCTCTATGTTCAGAACGTTCTTGATTCCAGGAGTTTCATCTTCACCAATGGAAGTCTCATCCGTGCATGAATCATCCCTAAAGGCATCATTGTCTGTGTGTGAATCTTCCCTGGAAACATCATTGTCCACACGCATATCATCTCTGGAAGCATCATTGACTTGAGAGTCAGACATCCTTGCAAAATAGCTGCAACGTGCACACATTACTTCGCTTCAATATACCATTCATACGAGATGCAAACGTCTACAAAATGGTAATTCTCAACTCTTACCTCTTTATGATTCTACTAGTGATTGTAATGTAAGAGTTAACACTTCAAAACTCGCTCGTTTCTTCAAATCTACAAAAGACGAGCACAAAACTCAAATTTTCATAAAATCATGAACAATTCTACTGCGCAAGCATTAACCATGGAATTATGAAAACTAAAGCATTATTTCGTCATAAATAATTGTTTACTTATAAAGATTACACAAAACTCAAGTTTTGATTTATATTTATATATATAAAAAATATATATACGTGATTAACTCACGTAAAAAAAAAAAACTCAGATTTTTCACAAAATCATAAATATTTCCACTGCATGAACATTCATCATGGAATTATGAAAATTGAAATATTATTTCATCATAAATAAGTGTTTACTTCAAAGTAATGTTACACAAAATTCAAATTTTGATTTTAATAAACAAAAAACGTGATTAAATCACGTAAAAAAAATTTGGCGTGAGCAAGGCTCACCAAATAAATTCGTGGGATATCCCACGGTTTCACAACAATAAAAAAAATCCATGAACAGGCCATGGTTTTATATAAAAAAAAAAATCTCTTTCCTTCGTACGACTGTCTTTCTTTGAAACGAAGGTTTACTTCAGTTTTGTGAAAGCTCACATCTTTTTAAGATAAAGTTTTACTTTACATGAAAGCTCATAAACAAAATTTTATTACTGGACATAAGTTCATATATAAAAAAAAAAACTTCCTTCGTATCATTATCATTCCTTAAAACGAGGGTTTGTTTCGGATTCACAAAAATTCATATTTTCATGATAAAACTTTGATTCACATGAAAGATCATAAATTTAGTTTATCACTGGACCTAGGTCTACTACATATATAAATAAAATCTCTCCTAAATCTGGGATTATTATTAGTTTTCAAAACTAACGATCAAACGAACATACGTTTTCAAAACGAGGGTTTTCGACAAAACCTACGCTCATATATGCACATATGTATAACTTTATCATGATCAAGATATGAACAACTCATAGAACTCATGAACTCAGCAAACATCAAAAATAAAAATAAAAAAATGTGCGGACGTACCTGGTCGGCGCCGGCCGGAAGTTGGCCGGACGGTAGTTGTTCCGGCTGGACGATGGCGGCTCCGGCGAAATTTCCTGCTCTCCTTCTCTGCTCGGACGTGAAGAAGATGAAGGTATGAGGGAGGTGGTCGGTCGTAGGTGAAGTAAAAAAAAAAAAAAAGGGAATTACTCCTTTTATATCAAATTTTATTTCCAAAACCTAACCTCACAAGGATTTCCTTATTGGGCCCGGCCCGTGAATCCTAAAACGACCGAGGTCCCGTCATCAATATCAGCGGTTCAACACCAATTTATACTCATTAAACGATGCTCTATCATGCCACTGGAATCTTCATTCAAGTCATGGTTTGCTCGTACTGTCAAAATCCGGCAACGTCTTAACGTACAACTAAGTTCAATTATTTATATTGTTTATGACCGGAAAATCACCATTCAAATGCTGACTGAGGAACACGGCTTTCTCACTAAGCAGGGGACTTAATGTAGATGGTGAATTTTCGACAAAGGCTAAAATCGTAAACCCATACTTATGCGTATTCCTGATCCAGCAATCAGATGAATATTGAGGCTCATGTCTCTTATCGAAAGTATGAAAGATCATGCTATGAGAATCTCTGACTGAGAATACTGTCTCTTAGAGTGTATATAGATATGTAGTCTTTCAGCTGAGGCAACGACATATCTTATGAATACTGAGCAATTTCAGCATCTACTTCTATATAGAATCGAAAGATTAGACGGTTCCTAGACAGCATGCCTTCTAGCATAGAGCAATAACGTCTTCAGGATGTAACAATGTTTTCCCCGACTATATGAAAGAAAATATGACGCTTCAACAAGCTCATATCACTCAATTTCTGAATAATTAATGCTCCTAGATGATCGTGCTAGTATAGAGCCATTAATTATTTATTCTCGAAATCAATAGATTCATTAACTGAATCCCTGGAAAATATTCAATATTTTCATAATATTTCGTTACTTCAATTTATGGTTCTTCTCAGCAGAATTCCATTGGTTAGTAATAAATATTCAACACACGGGCATCTAAGCTACCTCCGAGTAAGCCCTGACTCAAATGGTACAAGCATACTCGACGATGATGCACTAACAATCACCGTACAAACAAGTATTTCAAAATACGACGAGACGATGAACCTATGCAAAATAGGAAGGAAAATAATAAATAATTAAAAATTGACCAAGGTGCTGGGAGCATGGGCCCACTGACCGGCCGGACGTGCCGTGGTCAATCCCACGCCAGTTTCATATTTTTATCATATTTTTTATTATTTTCCTTGAGTTCATGAAAATCCTTTCACTTGAACAAATATCTTTCGTTTTGAGGAAACTCCTCAGTTTCATGGTGTTTCCCTCACATCAAAGAAATAATATAAAATTAGGGAAAGTATTGTGGGGCCGTGATTATTGGGCAACCGGCCATGCATTGATCCCGAAAAATACCTACTCCTTGACCTTTAAAGTTAACGGTTGGCCCCACACCTCATGATTCCTCATTATTTTATTATTATTTCCCTAATTTCATGAAAACTCCATGATATGCTTTCTTAGGGAGATGGAGATGAGCCGGTGATTTTTCTAAGAACCTTATTCTTCATGCGGACATCAAAGGTAAATCCCATCCCTAGGATTTTGAACATGATGGAGGTTGTGAAAAAAGAGATACTAAGTATTGATTCTTTGCCAAGAGCTAAGGCCGTCGACTTTAAAACAAACGCTTAATGGGAGGCTGACCCATGGGTTTTGTATTTCTTATCTTTTGTTTTTGTTATTTCTTTTTTCTTGTTTTCTTATCATGTTAAAATTTCCCACCTTGACTTTACTAGGATTGATTACATTGAGGGATGATGTAAGGTTTAAGTGGGGAGTGGTTAAGCATGTTTTTAAAACAAAAATTACAAAAAATAAAAAAAAAATTTTGAAAAAAAAAAAAAGGGGAGTTTTACTTAAAAATTCCAACTTTTAAAGATTTTAGAGTCTAGCATATTTAAGGTATGTTTGATGGATCAATCAAGACTGTATTCATATCATGAGGCGAGGGAATTCTTCCATATACTAAAGAAAAATATTGATTCTTCCATATACTAAAAGGCAAAATCTCAAGGAAAGTTTTTAAGGAGTGTGTAAAGCAACATACAAATGAATTCCCACATAATATGTTGAGGACTTACAATACAATAGGGTAATTTTATATTGAGTATGAAGACTTATTCATGAAGAAAAGTAAAAGGTGAAAATTTTTGAAGTTTATGATTTCAAGGCGATACAAGTTGTGAATAATCAAGTGGTAAAATACTTCTCCCACGGCCATGATTTATTTTTGTATTTAATTTCTTTTGTTTTTAATAAAAAAAAAAAAAAAAAAAAAAAAAAAGAAGAAGAAAGAAAAACAGAGAAATATTTGTTCTTATTATTAGAGTAGTGGGAAAGGAAGAAAATTTATAAGGAAACAAGGATTTTAAGGTAAAAAAGTTATAAATTGTTAAGGATTTATGAAATTCAAGTGAATGCAGAGAGAGGACCATAATCACCAAGTGAGAGTGGTGTTATCATAAATCAAGTAATCTCATCCTCGATAAAAATGGTTGATTTCCTTTCTTAGAGATCGTCGAGAAAAATGGTTTTTCAAAATATTAAAAGATGTGGGTTTTAAAAAAATATTTCGGAAGTTATCCTTCCCACCGTGTCATGATTCTCTCTTCATTCCTACACACACATGTAGGAAGGTGCAATTATCAAAAAAGGCGGAAGTAAATAATCGTTTCTAAAAATGTGATCAACATTTAAGAATGAGAATATGTTCCTTATGAGAAACTCTATGTCCTCATAGCTCTTTGGATGGGCCCAGCAAAATCGAGTTTATGGGTAGCCGGGAGAAGAAGGAAACCCAATTTGAGCCAAAAGGGCAATTTTCGGGGCCGATTGAGGTTAAGGGCGCCATTTGAGAGTGTTAAACCGGTCGGCCAAGGTTAGGGCTACTCTTTATTTTACTCATGGATTTTAAGCGGGGTAGCCCTTATTTAGTCCTCGGTTGGTAATGGATGGGTTATGAGTTGGAAACCCATGAAAATCCTTTAAACCTAAAATCGACATTTGAGTTGAACAAATTGAGAGACCAAACACGGAGAGATTATACAACTTCTGAAATCACTTTGTGTTTGTTTTGCTTTTCTAAAGATTTTTCTTTTTAATTACTTGTGTGAATTTGAAAACAAATAGCTAAACGATTGTTTTACTAATAGAAGTGATCTTAAAGACACTCATGATTGATTGATAGATTGTTTGGAGTCACGCTAAATTGATTTGTTAATTGTTATATCTAGTATAAGTTAGGAATACGTAAGTTCCACAAGTAGAAAACACGAGACCTTGCGGAATTAATAGTGTGTGTAAAAATAAGTGAACCAAGCGAAGCCCAGGTTTAACTACTAGTACTAAACCTAAATTCATAAATGCAAGGTGGTTCTTTTGATTCGTGACCAAGTAGAAAAATTTTCTTTAATCCTGGCCCCACACCTCATGATTCCTCATTATTTTATTATTATTTCCCTAATTTCATGAAAACTCCTTAATCTCATGATATTTCTTTGATCCCATGAAAAATAATGTAAAATTAAGAAAACCCATGGGACCGTGCCATAGCCGGCCGGTCATGCCCTAGCTGCCCCACACGTTTTATTTTATTATTATTATATTTTTCATGTTTCCTTAATTCCATGAAATTCCTTGATTTCATGATGTTTCCTTCAAATTATGAAATTCCTTCAAATTATGGGAAAATACACAAAAAATATATATAATTAAGGAAACTTGTGGGACCGGGCCCAAGCTGGCCGGTCATGCCCTAGCCGGTCCCACAAACCCCTTATTTTATTATTATTATTTTTATGTTTCCTTGGTTTTATGAAATTCCTGATTTCATGATATTTTCTTCAAATTATGAAAAGTATTTCAAAATTATGAAAATTCCTTCAAATTATGAAAAGTATTTCAAAATTATGAAAATTCCTTCAAATCATGAAATAATACATGAAATAAGGGAAAACTCACGGGACCGGGCCCAAGCCGGTCCCACACGCCCTTATTTTATTATTATTAATATTTTTGTTTGCTTCATCTCATGGAAACTCTTTGATTTCAACAAAAACTCCTTGGTTTCAACAAACTCCTTGGTTTTATCATATTTCCCTAAAATCATGAAATATTATAAAATATTAGGGAAAGCACCGTGGGACCGGACTCCTTGGCCGGCCGGCCATGCCTTGGCCATAGCCGGTCCCGCACTTCATGATTCCTTCATTTTTTATTATTTTCCTTCATCTCATGAAGGTTTTGACGGTTTCAACAAAAACCCTAATTTCTTCATATTTTCTCAAATGATTGCTCAAACGCACATCAGAAAATATCAAAATTCTCAGGACTGAGACACGAACACTTCGGTGACATGAGCATGTTACCTTGACCGACCAAGGTTGGCTCTTTGGCTTGCAAAGAGCCGGTCCCACACATTTTCACAATTTGACCTAATTTGCGCAATTGCACGTATTAGGTTCAAAACTCTTCCAAACAATTTGGAGTTTCATGGAACGATCAATATTTGATCCCATGACCACCCAGGGCCGGTTTCATGACCCCTTGGTTGGTCCCTCTTCTCTTCATAATTAATTAGGTTTTGTCACCTAAGGTTCAGACGAGCATTATATTAATAAATGATTAAACCAGCATTTAATCATCCTTTCATCAACAAATTAACTGGTCTTCAGGAGACCTTGATATTTGCTCACGTGAGCATTTGGGCTCTACATGGTCGACCCATAATCCCATGTAGCCGGTCCCTCCTTCTCTGTGGTTAATTCTTAATAAACCATCAATAAATCATCAATTGATCAAATTAGGGTTTTGAATTCAAGGTTTATGATTCCAGATTCAAACGCTAATAATTTTACGTTGATCCCGTGATCAACATTTTATTTATCATACTCGATTCAATTACCAGTATTCTGATTTAGTATTTTATTTGGTCATGCTACCATAATTCATCAAACGAGCAATATTTGCTCAGATGAGCAATACTTGCTCAAATCAAAGAATATTGGTTCAACTATCAATATTCAACAATTCATCGAATGAGAAATATTTGATCACGTTAACTTATTCACACATGATATCTCCGTCTCAACAGACATGTTCAAATTCATGAGTCTAAAAATATTTCCAAACCACGTTCGACTCAACAATACAAGGACTCATCGTCCTATGAAGTCAACAACTGACTAACTAAATACACGTCTGCCTTGCAGACTCCACACTCACATGAGACATCAATCGTGTTACATGGGGGGATATTAACTAGGGTTTTGGTCTGGCGGTCTACGGTACGTATGTTTATACACACGATGGAATGTGAGCAAGTCGTGCAATCAGTTGAAGGAGTTAACAAAGTAGTGGATGGAAAATCAACCAAGTCTCCGCACGATGAGTAACTGGTTTCAAACACGATTTCCATTTCCCCACTCTTTGATTCCATCAGCTGTCACACTTCATGGGATCATGGTGTCTATAATTCCAGCAATATAAATAAGTCTCTGAATCATGATTGAAAAAACAACAAGAATCTCACGTCTCATAGACAACAAATTAACAACTCATCATCTGAGTAATTACTCTCAATAGAGATTCAATCATTCAGAATTTATCTTATTCAGAATTCACAACACACATACAATCTTTGATTACCATTGATTCCACACATTTCTCAGCTTCCATCCTACAGATCGACCCATCCTCTCTTGTGACCGAATTTACTCTGGAACGGCCATTGTCTTGGTTTAGGCCGGAGTACTACAGATTGATATCTCTAATTCAAAGCACTCCCTTCTTACATTGCATCTGTGTGAGGTTGAGCATTTAGTTCGGTTCAAGGAGTCTCCTCCGCACGGTCGTTTCCTCAATTCCGTAAGAACCAACAAATCATTTTGCCCCATCTACATCGGGATATGTGTGTAAACTTTGAGTTTAACGCCTCCTGGTTCTGTGAGGGATTTTGCGAGATCCAAAGGCTGTAGGCTGAAGTGGTTAATGGCCCTTCCGCGGATTTGATTAATCAACAGGAGGCAGAAGTCGAGAAGTTGTCCCAGGAGTTGAAGCTGAAACAGATGGCTCTTCAAAGCATGAAGGACATTTTCTCTAAGAAGAACGAGCCGTTGTTAGGCAATTTTCGTTGAATACTTTTATTTTCTGAACTTCTTTTGTTAGTTTTTTTTTTTTTTGAAAGGAAAAAGAAACGCCTATTTTATGGTTTGGTTTTCTGGTTTTTGGATTGATATATGATTGCTTCTTACAAGAGTATTTGGATTATTTTGGAATAATTGCCTTTTGATCAATCAATATGTCAAAATCTGACTTGCGAATGTAAGTAGAAAAATCATTCGGGAAAATTGCGGAACCGTGAATATTGTGTGAGAAAGGGAAAGATATAAAATCTTGGGATGATTGGTTTATTGGCTTCCATTGTAGATGTGAAAACCCAAACAATAGATCGTGTAAACATTGTCTGGCAAACTTACTCGCTTTAGAGCCTTTCACCAAAACTGAATTTTCAGGGAGTAAATCCGAGTCTTTATGTGACGCCCTCCTTGCCACGAAAAATTCCCCAGTCATTCTTTATTGTCCGTGAAACATCTTCATGTCGATCCGCGGTAAGGCGGAGAGTCTCTAGTCCCCAGAGGTAATTCTCCTGAATCCATCTTTTCTTGGAAGATGCACTTCGAAGCATTGCATTTACTGGTAGGATGATGGAATTGAGAGTTGAATTTGCAACCGAGAGATTAATCTCCCACTGTGGTCGCCAATTGTTTGTGGGTGAAAACCGTTTCTGCTGATTTTGGTAATTTTGGGTGTGTGGATGAGAAACGAATCTAAACCCTAAACAATGTACTGCACGGGAGTACTTTTGATTCGAGAGATCAACCTATACAATCCTGGGCTAAACCAAGAAATAATCGTTCCAGGCTTGCTTCGGTCACAAAGTGAAGGAGAAGGGTTGGTCTTAGGGAGGGAAGCGAAGAGAGTGTTGAGACCATAATAGTTGATTCTGAAGGTGTGGTTTGTTTTATGACTTGTATCGGAAGAAGAACTGGTTAGCAGAATGGAAAGCTACCAGGTGATTTCTAGATACTGTATTGTTGCCGACCCAAACTTGTCGTTTGGTGAAAATAGGTGAAGCCTATTTATACAAGTCATATTGAAACGTACCCTGGTCTCGTAGGAAGTGGAAACGATTGAGTGGTGGAAGAATAAAGTAACATGTAACCGTCAGACATTATGCTTCCATGATGAGGGAAGTGAATCCGTGTAACCGTCAGTCATTACGCTTCCATGATGAAGGAAATGAATTGTTTACACCGTTAATTTTCACCACCACTAATTGTCCTACTTCATGACACTTTCTTGTAACGGGCGCATTGCACGCCGCACGCTGTAAACCGCCAGACCAATACCCTGATGAGTATCCCCCAGTTTGTAAAATGTTTGATGTCTCGAGTATTTTCGTGGAAAACGTGTAGCAGGTTGCTATGTGTGGAAAGTCAAAGTCAAGAGACTTTGCCATAGTAAAATAGCATGTGATGCTATTAGGCTTGCCTTGGTCGGCCGCCTAAAACTTGCCACAAGTCCTTCAGTTTGGTGGCGAATTTGAATGGATGAGATTACATCTCATGAGGAAGGGTAGCCGTTGATTATGGCCAGATATTTGTTGTGTAACAAAGTGGCGCCTGGCATAGCCGTGGCGTAGCGGGTTGCCTGGGACTTGCCGCAAGTCCTTCAGTTCAGTGGCGAACTTGGATGGCTGAGATTGCATCTCATGAGGAAGAGTGTCCGTTGATTATGGCTACATCTTTGTTGTGTAACAAAGTGGCGCCATTGGCATAGTAGCGCCTGGTGGAGCCATGGCATAGCGGCATGCTAATGGCGTAGCCGCGGCATAGCGACATGATAGTAATCGTGGCATAGCGGCATGCTAGTAGTCGTGGCATAGCGGCATGCTAGTAGTCGTGGCATAGCGGCATGCCAGTGGCGTGGCATAGCGGCATACTAGTAGCCGTGGCATGGCGGCATGGCTACGCCTGTGGCGTTGTAGCATGGCCAAAGCTAAGGTTTGACTCCGTGGCCAAAATTAGGGCTTAGCGGCGTGACCAAGGCTAGGATTTGGCGTCGTGGTAAGAATTAGGGCTTGGCGGCGTGGCCAAGGCTAGGATTTGGTACCGTGGTAGGAATTAGGGCTTGGCGGCGTGGCCAAGGCTAGGATTTGGCGCCGTGGTAAGAATTAGGGCTTGGCGGCGTGGCCAAGGCTAGGATTTGGCCCCGTGGTAAGAATTAGGGCTTGGCGACGTGGCCAAGGCTAGGATTTGGCGCCGTGGTAAGAATTAGGGCTTGGCGGCGTGGCCAAGGCTAGGATTTGGCTCCGTGATAAGAATTAGGGCTTGGCGGCATGGCCAAGGCTAAAGTGGCATGCTACCGCGGCAGAGTGGCATGTTGGCATGCCGATCAATATTTTGTTATGGTAAGACGCGTTTGGCTTGCCAGTTAGTATGGTGGCGCGGCAGGGTGCGTTTGGCCTTTAATGTATGGTGGCAAGTTTAGAGCGACTTGATTGGCCAAGAAAAGGGGGCGGCCAAACATAAGGCGCGGATACACTTCTGGTGAGAGTGTGGCAACTTTAAAGCGACCTTATTGTTCGATTAAAAGAGGGCCGGCCAAGCATGGGTGTGGCTACACTTCTGGTGAGAGTGTGGCGGCTTTAGAACGACCTGATTGGTCGATGACAAGTGGGGCCGACAAGTATGGGCCCAGCCACAACTTATGTGCGCGTGGCTAATTTGAGGAGACACGATTGTTCCAAAGAAATAGGGCCGGTTTAGGAAGGGGCGTGGCCAATGGCAAGTGGCGCCAGTTGCCTAAGGCATGGCTACGCCTCCCTTTGCTGCTGCGGCTCCCTGTTTTCTGATTCTGAGCAAGGTTTTGCACTTGCTAATCCATGGCGGATTAATTACCTAGTTTGCCTAGGTTTAATTTCGACAAGCAAGGTCTGATATACTGTACGAGGCGCAAAACCCTAACTTCTGCAAGTTAGTCAGGTCAATTGATTGAATTCTATGTGTTGACATAGAGTTCTTTTAAGTTCATTGCCAGAGAGCAGCATGCTTTTTCTGATTGAATACCTTATGCAAAGACCTTATCCTTGATACTTGGAAATTCGTGCTACTCTGCTGCGAGTGAACACAAATCGTCATGCCATAACAACATTAAGGGTTCAGCCGCAGAACATAGCATAGAAGGCATTCAAAGGAACTTATATTAAGCGAATATATGCGAGGCGCCGAAATTTACAGAACATCTGGGGTGGTTGCTACATTCGCCAGTCTGGACAAATTTCATGTAAGTATATTGAACGACTCAATAAATATGCCAGTGGAGAGGTTAGCACTCACGACATCGTTTCCTTTACAGAGTGACGTCACATCAGATGTAAGGTTTTATGATTTCAACCCTAAGCTAAAAACCACCATCAACACTAACGAATTCAAAACCTTCACATACTCAGAGACTTCCTCATCAACATATCTATCAATATCTGAATCACCTTCATCAGAAAGTTAATCCAACTGTTCTTCTAGGCGTGTTTCCCAGACTTCAACAATTTTTACATTAAGAGAATGTTTAGATATTGACTTAGATGTGACAGTTCTCTCAGGTGAATCCAAGCTTTGAGAATCATCTGGCAATTTCTGAACTGGTACGTTATTAGAGATAGAATTCCTGTCCATAGAGTCAGATCGCTACAAACACAGACTTATAAGGTCTTTAAACGTGTTTGCCTGCTCTGATACCAATTGAAAAAGTGGGGGTACAACAACCACACCCAATATTTCTCTTAGCAATCTGTATGGACTAACTCCAATATAATTTTAAGAGAATCAACTAGACTCAATATTATTAACAATATATCAAAGAGTTATGATATCTCGATCTCTCAATTTAATTCTTACTCAAGCAAATAGAAATCTGCGAGTCTAATTAAATACAAGAGAGATAACTTGGATGGTACCAAAGACCAATATCCAAGTGTCGATTAATGTAAATCAACAACCAAAGGTTGGATATTCTAATTGATTGATCTAACACAAAACCTGTGATATTTCAATTATATAACAAAATATAATGTGGAATAGAAATAACACAGACACCATAATTTTGTTAACGAGGAAACCGCAAATGCAGAAAAACCCGGGACCTAGTCCAGATTGAACACACACTGTATTAAGACGTTACAAACACTAGCCTACTACAAACTAACTTCGGTCTGGACTGTAGTTGAACCCCAATCAATCTCACACTGATCCAAGGTACAATTGAGCTCCTTACGTCTCTGATCCCAGCAGGATACTACGTAATTGATTCCCTTAGATGATCTCACCCACAACTAAGAGTTGCTACGACCCAAAGTCGAAGACTTTAATAAACAAATCTGTATCACACAGAAAAGTCTACGGTAATAGATAAATCTGTCTCATACAGAAATACCTATCAGTTTTGTTCCGTCTTTTGATAAATCAAGGTGAACAGGAACCAATTGATAACCCGGACTTATATTCCAGAAGAACAACCTAGTATTATCAATCACCTCATAATAATCTTAATCAACTCGGTGAAAGAAGATATTGTAGAATCACAAACGATGAGACGAAGATGTTTGTGATTACTTTTATATCTTGCATATCGGAGAAATCAATCTCAAGCAAATCATTACGATTGTACTTAGTATGATAGAAACAGCAAGATCAGATCACACAACTACGAGAAAGTAGTATCGGTCTGGCATCACAATCCCTATGAAGTCTTTAAGTCGTTAACCTACAGGGTCTCGATAGAAACCTAAGGTTAAAGGAGAATCGACTCTAGCTTATACAACTAGTATCACACAGGAGGTGTGGGGATTAGGTTTCCCAGTTGCTAGAGTTCTCCTTTATATAGCCTTTCAAATCAGGGTTTGCAATCTAAGTTACCTTGGTAACAAAGCATTCAATATTCACTGTTAGATGAAAACCTGATTAGATTCAAGCTAATATCTTTCAACTGTTAGATCCAAACTTATCTTGTTACACACAAATGAAATGCACGTTTTAGGTTTGTGTAACCGTACCCAAACATGTACATTTAGTTGGTTCAACAGTAGTTAACCAAATGGTTAGCCATATGAGCACTTTCATATCAATCATATTCTTCTTTACCATAACAACTTCAAATGACTCAAATGAACTAGTTAGAGAGTTGTTCAATTGCTTAGATATTAATAATAGACACAATTGAAACAAAAACAATTTGATTCACTCGAATCGATTCATGAACTTTATAGCCACGGTTTGCAAACTTGCATTCCTTAGTTTATATAAGTTTAAGTTCACGAATAATCATTTTTATAAAATAACCAACTTAAGTACGCGGACTTAAGTACCCGGAATAAGTTTGTTTTAAGTTCACAAACTCCAGCATATTTTCTCGGGTCGAGAACTTCCGACAGTACGCGGACTTGGTTCCGGTTTTCCTGAGCAGCAAAGTGCGCATATTTTGGTTCAAGGAATAAAGACTTCCACACATATGTGTTACCACACAATGTTTATATCCTTCCCCGGTTATATAATCTAAACTCTCATTTCAATCATTGAAACATTCTTAGAGGACGTTATATAGTTGTTATTCACAAACCATTTTTCGTCAAAGCCATTTTCAAGTGATTGAAACATAACATGACTTTCGTCACTAGGTAAAGATGAACTTGGCTAAAGCGAAAGCTTACCAACACATATTTCGAGAAATAGATAAGCGAGATAAACTCGGCTCGAAATAGCAAATGTGTATAATCATAGTGTATATAGCAAAACGACTTTGTCTCAAGATAGGAGATAGAGTAGATATAATTTTGAGTGATAGATAAGCTCAAGTCTCCACATACCTTTTAGTTGATGAAGTTCCACCAGTTCATTGATTAGTTCTTCGTCTTGTATGATGATTGCCATGGAGTCTTGAGCTCAACTTCACTTTCTATCCTAGTCAAAGACTTAGTTAATAGTAGACTAGAAATCAAGACTTATAGTTTTGATCACTAACATTGACAAACATGCTTGAGATAGCAACGCATGCGAGTTCGACCGAGCAATGCTCTAACACTCTATAGCATCATTGAATCCTTCTCTAACAATATCGAAAAACTTGTTCAAAAAACTACTCTACAACGTGAAAAGATTAGTTCGCTTGAGGATATTTTTAAAAAAGACACAATTAGAGAAAATCGTTTGATCGAGACT
Source organism: Papaver armeniacum (assembly GCA_023531295.1). Lineage (NCBI taxonomy): Eukaryota > Viridiplantae > Streptophyta > Magnoliopsida > Ranunculales > Papaveraceae > Papaver > Papaver armeniacum. Next base: position 1,060,909 of record JAJJWW010019147.1, read on the forward strand.
CATTCATCGATCTGGACATTCCGATAACATTCCCTCTGATGTGACATTTAATACTATGTCTGAAGCTGAAATGGAACTCACAAGAACTCAAAAAAAAAAATCTTCTAAGATTATTGATCTTCAAGGATATAAGATAAAATCTCTTGAAGAAAAACATGATCAGCTCATTGATGAGCTTGAGAAGTCTCTCGGTCGATAACGAGAACTCTATAGCATCATTGAGTCCTTCTCTAACAATATCGAAAACTTGTTCAAGAAACTACTCTACAGCTTGAAAAGATTAGTTCGCTTGAGGATATTGTTAAAGAAGATACAATTAGAGAAAAACGTTGATCGAGACTCATTCATCAGATCTGGACATCTTTCGTGTTGAAAAAGAGAAATTGGTTACGTCCCTTCTTCTAGCCCAGGAACAGTGCAAATCCTTGAAAAAGGAAAACTCTGTTTTAACGATAAAATCTTCTGTGCCAATCTCTAATTCTCAGGCGGAATTACAGTACATGAAGAAAAGTTCTCCAAAGGGAGTTTCTGCTAAGAAGTGTTTACATAACTTGCAGTTCTAATAGGGCTATGAACTTAAAATAGGTTCCTTCTGATGTTTCTCTTCCACGAGCCTGTTCTTTCTGTGGGTAAAAGAATCACTATGTTCAACATTGTTTTGCTGGAAAGAAATAGATTTCTGATCTTCAAAATCTGCTTCTTTTACAGTCGACAGAGTAAATTGTCCTACGACGTCTACAATGGATTTCATTCCTGCAGAAAACCAGAACTCTCATAAAAGGGACTTCAATGGTCACTCATCTCGAAATCTCTACATGAATCATGTCTCTCTTTATGGTGCAAATTCTTACACCACAAAAATACACATTCCCAGTGTTTATGCGAATAAGTCTGGTAGATCTAAGTCTAGAAGGTGGAGATCTTTCTCTTCTAATCCTCTGGAACCGATTTCTAGAGGTCCTAGACTTAATCCTTAGAAAATTCCCTCAGATGGATTTTCTAAAACGGTTATGTCGAATTCTTCTGGAATAACAATTAGCCGAAGGAAGGTAAGGAATACTAGGTTCAAACTCTCAGATGGTATTTACAACTCATGGTGGGATTACATCTCACTTTGCTGCCTAACTCTAGGTAATTTCATTCTTCTATCTAACTTGAGAAATTTCAAGGATGACATTTACGAGATGCTCAAGTCTACTGTAAGTTACCATTTGTCTTGTGTTTGATTTAGCTGTTTTCTTCTTTTATGAAGGTTGAGTCATTTCCTAACTCCTTGTAACTAGTGTATCTCTTCCTTATGCTTTGATTAAATCTTTTAATTATTGAGCCATGATGGTAAGAGATATCTGAAAACAAAGAGTATTTCCTTTTCTCTTGGATCTTTTTTGATCCATCAACCTTTTACTTCTAGTCCACGAACGTCCGTGTCTCTCTTGAGAGTTTTAGGGTTTCCATAACAATGGTGTAATTATATTGTTCGTAAACACACACACACACATATATATATATATATGTATAATATTATTTTTTCCTTCCCTGATAAAAAAAATTGGAGAACTCCTCAAGACCTCAAGAAGTGGTGAATCTTGAGATGAAAGAAGATACTAAAGGATGCGATTCTGTTCAGGAACTTGTCTTGAAAAAGATGATTGAAAGGAAAGAGTACAACTCTTGGATCGGAGAATCTATCAAGGATTTAATACTTTTTCAGAATGACGCTAGGGTCGAATTTGCAAATCTTCAACTGCAAACAAATCAGCTTATTGATGGTCAGACCAAAATCCTTGAAAATCAAAAGATCTTGATCAGGAATCAGAAAAAAATCATCATGGACTGTGTCAAAGCTAGGCATCTTGCCCGCATTGTTGATCGTAAAGTTAATGTTCTAACTCATGAACATGGAGTCTCTACGGTCAAAAGAATCAAGGATAGCAGTGATACCTTTTTTGATGGACCCTTTCAAAGGTATGATGTTATCAAAGAAACTTGATTTTTGTCTAGGAAACTTCTTATGAGAATTTATTCTTGTTTTTTAAGAAGGATAACTAGGGTTTGGAATGACAATTATTGTGAGTACACATAGCTATTGCCAACTATTTTCATCTTGCGATGTTTTTAGATTTATTTATTTAAATTATAAAGTTTATCCGTGAACTATGATTGTCCCATATATGTCAAAAATTAAGTCTATTGTATGTCTTTATGCAAATATTGATGGAAAATAGAATGAACTTTTGATAATAAAGATTAAGTCTATGATATCATTATGCAAATATTAATGAAAATAGAATGAATCTTTGAATATTTCACATTATTGATCTTTCCCTGATCCACTTCTATGTGAAAGTACTATACGGCTCCGTAAGTTCTCATGTGGTTAATTTAATTGAGTTTTATGTAATTTGTTAATGTCCAAAGAAATCCTTCTTTTCTTACAAAAGTAAGGTCGCTCTTGTTGTTCTCTTTGGAATGACATTTAATGGGGGAGAGTTCTTAATTGAACTTGTGCTTAATTGCCAAATCTTTGTGGGGAGTGCGGCTGTGGAATATTGTAGGAGTTTTCTTGTATCTTTATAAACTCCTTGATGAACACACTAAGTTTCGACTATGTGAAATCATCGAAACAAAGTTGATATGTTCTATTTTAGTCATGAAGTATCTCTATGAGAATTTCATTATGATCCCACTAGTTTTCGTACCTTTGCCAATTTATATTGACAAAATGGGGATAATTAATGTGTAGTTCACACTACAAATACATATGGTTTACGGATCATTATGTAAGGGGGAGTGGTTTTCATTGTGAGATGAAGTATTGACTAAGGGGGAGTGATACATATCACCATAGTATTGTTGTCAAAGTTGTGATACAATTGGACTTTGATGCTGTGAAATAATACTATGACACTGTATAACAATGATTGAGAGCTACTGTTTTCTCATTGTTATAGCTACGGATCTTCAACAACTATGATGTTGAGTTGAACACGTTCAGAATCACTAGAGTACTTGGAAGTGACGAAGATTTCGAGTAATGTTGAAGAACCAAGGAAATCAAGCATTTGGATGAGAAGCTACAAAGTTTATTTATTTTGTTATCCATATGTATTGATAGTTTTGTCACTAAAATTGACAAAGGGGGAGATTGTTAGAGCACTGCTCGATCGAACTCGCAAAATTTGTTATCTCAAGCTTGTTTGTCAAGTTTAGTTGCCAAAACTATAAGTCTTGATTTATAGTCTACTTATAGCTAAGTCTCAGATTAGGATAGAAAGTCTAGTTGAGCTTTATATTTCACGGCGTTCATCGATTGAAGACGAAGAACTACTAAGGGGATCTTGTGGAACTTCATCAACAAAAGGTATGTGGAGACTTGAACTCATCTATTATTCAAAAGTCTATCTACTCTATCTCTTATTTTTAAGACAAAAGTCGTATAGCTATATAGACTTCGATTATACACATTTGATATTTCGAGCTGAGTTTAACTCGCTTACATATTTCTCAAAATATGTGTTGGTAAGCTTTCGCTTTAACCAAGTTTATCTTATATTCTTGATGAAAGTCAAAAGATGATCATGTGAAAATCGCCTGGTAACATCTTACATGATTTGTGTGAGAAAATCATTTGATGTAGACTCGGAATGTTTCATATTGATCTATTGATCACTTGATAATTGCTTTGAAGCTAATAGTTTGTGTGAGACAGCTATTGTCGTCTTCCAAGAATGTTTCAATGATTGAAATGAGAGTTTAGAACAATTAACCATGATTGGATATAGCACAGTATGGGTACTTGTATGCTAAATGTTGTAAGTTATTCCAAGTCCGGGAACCATAGGTATGCATACTTGTTGGTTTAATGAAAGTCCGGGTATTTAGTATGCATACCCGTATGCGTACTGGGGTAAGTTCGTGTCCGGAAATTCAACTGAGTTTGGAAGGTATGTATACTCGTTCGCATACTGGCGAACCCAAACTTAGTCTGGCCACTTAGGTATGCGTACACATTTGCATACTTGAGTAGGTTATGTTTTAAAATCGGTTTGTTCATGAACTAATACATTTATATTATAAGGAATGCAATCTTTTGCAAACCGTGGCTATAATGTTCATAACTTGATTCGAGTGAATCAAAATCGATTTTGTTACAATTGTGTCTTGTATACTTCGAGAATATAAACAATTGAACAACTCTAGAACTAGTTTCTTTTGAGTCATTTGAACTAGTTATGGTTAAGATGGAAGAGTTCATATGGCTAACCTCGGTTAACTATTGTTGAGCCAACAAAGGTGTACACGTTTAGGTACGGTTACTCATATCTAAATGAAGTCACTTTTCATTTGTGAGTAACAATCCAAGTTCGATCTAACAGTTGAAAGATATTATCTTGAGTCTTATCAGGTTTTCATCTAACAGTGAATATTGAATACTTTGTTACCAAGGTAACATTGATTGCAAACCCTGATTTGAAGACTATATAAGGGAGAACTTTTGCAACTGGGAAACCTAATCCCCACACCTCCTGTGTGATACTAGTTGCGACTAGAGTCGATTCTCCTTTAACTTAGGTTTTTCCAAAAAATATTATAGGTTAACGACTTGAAGACTTCATTGGGATTGTGAAGCCAGACCCATAACCGTTTGTAAACTGAAATTTCAGTTAAATCCATTTGCATACCCGTTTGCAAATTTGCTTGTCTTCGGTACTCGATAAAAAGCTTGTTTTGGCCGTAACTTCTTCGTCCGAATTCGGACTGACTTCATTCTTTTTGCATTCTTTTCATGTTTCAATTCTCTTCAATATGGTGATGAGAATTCCTGAATTTGAATGATTTAATCTCGGTCTTTGTCCCGTCTCTTGATTTTGAACGTTTTGCTCCTTTCCATCAATGAGTTAATATATTCATCCATTCATCATTAATCATAGATTATCATCAACCATGCGATAACAACTAGCGCAGTGCTACCACCTAAAGTCCTTTGGTCACTGGATACCGAAGCGCTCGAATATCAAATTCTATTCATCCAAGCCACCAAGTAGTAGCGCACTCAAGGTGTAACTTGGTAGAATGCTTTAAGTTTTAAGACTTAGGTTAATCTTAGTAGTTAGACTCTTAGCGCAAGGTCCACTTTCTAATGTTGTTCTACACACGATTGCTCCACAGAATCCCTCTACAAGGTCTCACGTTTTCTACTTGTGTATGGATTATTCAATAATTACACGGATATCCTAACCCTTTACTAGCAATAGATCAATCAATAAACTACTATAGTTGGCCACCTAGAGCAATCAATTTATCAATCATGATCATTCATCAAAGTAGAAGCAAACGATAATCATATGAAGAACTCAAAATAGATACATATATTGAACCAAATCAAGTCTAGAACTTAGAATTCATCCTCAATCAATTATGGGTTTATATACTCATGGATGTAGGAGCATCCATGTTAAACATATAATAAAAGTAAAGAGGTATCGTTACGATTGATGAGAACCGCTTCGAAACCCTAGCTTTTGCCTCAGTTGTTGCTTTCTCCTCTCCAAGCTTGCATAGTAATGTAAAAGATGTCTTCTTAATGTTTGGGAGGTCCTCTTATATAGTTTTCAAGAGATCTAGGTATTAGAATCCATCCGGGACCAAGTTTCCTTGATTTGGAAGTCAAAATACGTCAAAATGGACCCCATGGGTCTATCTCAGTCGGCATTGTCGAATACCCCAATGCAATACCGAAAGTTGGTGTCTAAAATACACCTTCTCTGCCCAAAATACGTCTACTTTCGGTATTGCTTTACCAATGCCGAAAGTGGGGGTCCAAAATACATCATCTCTGCCCAAAATATGGTTACTTTTGGTATTGCTTTAGCAATGCCGAAAGTAGTGTTGTAGATTGCCATTTTTCGTCTCAACTGTTTTGGCCGCAACTTCTTCGTCCGAACTCGGAATGACCTCATTCTTTCGCCGTTCTCTTCATAATCGAATTAATCTTCAATATGGTGCTAATAAATCCCGAATTTGGATGAGTTGAACTTGGTATTCTAGTCCTTCTTATGGTTTCGACCTTCTTTGCTCCTTTTCGTCGCACTTTTTCCACTTCTTTCGGATTTAGACACTTGGATCTTTGGAGAACTTAACTTTGTAGCTCTTTTGCACCTTTATTCATTGACTTTGAATGATTCACCTAAAGAAACAAATAAAATGGAAAACAAGAGTAATAAAAGGATAATATGCAAGAAATCTAACTAAAACAAGCATGGAATTAACACTAAAATCATGTGAATTATGTACTTATCAAATTCCACCACACTTAGCTTTTGCTAGTCCTCAAGAAAACTACCTAAAATACAACAACTCCATGTCGTTGAGGATACGGTTGCACTTAGCATGTACAACAGGCCTTTAAACCCCTAGGTGTCCCTAGTGGACGAGTTATAGTCTCGTGAGGGCTTATGAGAGGTATACCCACAAAACCTACTCCAACTTCAAAGTGTTCCAGCTTCCCAAGCATCCAAAGAGCTATGAGGACATAGAGTTTCTTCATACTAGTAATAAGAAGTTAGAAATACCAAAGAACATATTCTCATTCTTAAATGTTGAGTGAGAAATAACCATACCATAATGAGAGAACGCGTGTTTGAGAGCGACCAATAAGCATTTCTCCTCGACTTCTGCCTCACTTAAAAGGATTTTATGATAATTTCACTCAAAAAGGCAGCTTTTTTATGGGTCTCACATGTGTGCAGGTAGGAATAAGGAGAGAATCCATACACACGTTGAATGGTGGGAAGGAAACCTTCCGAATTATTTCTGGAGACCCCACAAGATCGTGGGAAATAAAAGATACTTTCTGATGATCTCTAAGAAAGGAAATCAACCATTTACGAGGATGAGATTACTTACCACCTTCACATCCGATTGCAATGATGAAAGCACCACTCTCACAGCATCCAATAGAAACGTCTTCCTTCGACTCGTCTTCTTCATCTTCTTCTTCGTCTTCGGTCTTCAACTGTTGATGATAAATTCTTGAATTTCATAGAACTATAACAATTAATCCTTTTCCTCAATTTCCTTATTTCTTGAAACTTCCTTATAGATTTTTCTTCCTTATGGCTTATTGATAAATAACAACCTAAATGCAAATCTCTTTTATCTATTTTTTCCATATGAAGAGATTGCAACAACAAAAATGAAATAAAATTAACATGGCCATGAAAGAAGTATTTTACCACTTGAATGTTCACAACTTGTATTGTCTTCGTATCATAAGCTTCAATAACTCTCATCTTTTTATTTTCTTCCATCTTGTATTTAAGTCTTCATACTTTGATATAAAATTATGCTCCTTTTTGTAAGTCTTCAACATATATGTAAAAATCTGGTCCTTGTATGTTGCTTCACTTGGATATGAAATTTGCTCTTCCTTGAATTGCTGCTTGTAAACCTCAAACGTCTTCAACTTTCCTTGTAGATTTTTGATGTCGCTCCCTTGTTGATGATGATGGTGTGTTTCTATGAACCTGTTGTTGGCGAGAGAGAGAATGGCGCTAACTGCAAATCAAACTACAAGAAGGTGGTTTTCATCTATAGACGTCACCCTCATGATTGACAAAATTAACACTCAAGAGATCAAAGAGTAGTGATTCTATTGGTGGGAGGTTGGGTAGCTCACCATTCTACCAGGAATTAATGTACAGTGACACACACTCAAAAGAAAGCTCTTTAGTCAGCTACAAATAAAATCTTGTCTGGTGCCCCTGTTGATTTGAAAATAGGTAGTCTCCACTAATGATTGATCAACAACTCTAATAATGCATTTCTCCCTGCTCCTAATTTGCATCACCGACATGATTAAATCCATTATTTAACACTTTAACAAGCAAGAAATCCAACGTAGTTCCCTAACACTTCCAAGTTCAGTTATGTCGGTCAGAATCTCTATGTAAACATACCTAGAAGCTTGCTAGTGACTCTAAAATCTCTACAAGTTGGAGGTTTTTATGCAAAATTTAGAAAAAAAAATGACTCAAAAAGGCTAAAAACTCTATATGAAAAATACTCCCCCACACTTAAACTTTACATTGTCCTCAATGTAATTGACTCGTCCTAAGTAAAATCAAGGTGGGAAATAAAAATATGATATGAAAATCAAAATATGATATGAAAAGCTAAGAAAAATAAAAGATAGAGATAGAAATACAAAACCGATGGGTTGCCTCCCACTTAGCGCTTAGTTTTACGTCCTCAGCCCGACTTGGCATTCTCCAAACTACTCCTCCAGAGGGAGTAAATCACGAAGCTCAATCACGTCCACATTCTCCGTAGGAAAGTTTTCGTAATATGGCTTTAATCTATGGCCGTTTACTTTGAAAATTGTCCCTTTCGTGAGACTAGTAACTTCAACTGCACCATAAGGAAAAACATTAGTAACAACAAAAGGTCCACTCCAACGTGACCTTAGCTTATCGGGAAATAACTTAAGACGGGAATTAAATAGAAGAACTTTTTGGCCCACAACAAAATTCTTTCTAGAAATCATCTTGTCATGGAAAAGTTTAGTCTTCTCTTTGTAAATCCGGGCACTCTCGTAAGCATTATTACGTATCTCTTCTAGTTCATTAAGTTGTAATTTCTTATGTTTCCCCGCATTGTCATAATCCATATTGCACATCATTATCGCCCAATAAGCCTTGTGTTCAAGTTCAATAGGAAGATTAAAAGCTTTACCATAAACCAACCGATATGGAGACATACCAATCGGTGTTTTGTATGCAGTTCTATACGCCCAAAGTGCATCGTTGAGTCTATAACTCAAATCTTTCCGTGTTGTGTTAATGGTTTTCTCCAAGATGGATTTGATCTCACGATTTGAAATTTCAGCTTGCCCACTAGTTTGTGAGTGATACGGCGTACCGACCTTGTGATTTATGTTGTACTTCTTGAGAAGAGCATGAAAGGATTTCTTGAAGTGCGAGCCTCCATCACTGATAACCACTCTTGGTGTACCATGTCTAGAGAAAATATATTCCTTCACAAACTCACAAACAACTTGAGAATCATTAGTAGGGGTGGCTTTAGCTTCCACCCATTTTGAAACATAATCCACAACAAGAAGTATATAAAATTTTCCGTTAGAATTGACAAAAGGACCCATAAAATCAATTCCCCACACATCAAATATTTCTACAGAAAGAATTGGTGTGAGTGGCATTTGATTTCGAGCACCTAGATTTCCCGTTTGTTGACATCTATCACAATATTTACAAAAACTATATGCATCCTCAAATAATGTTGGCCAATAAAATCCACTCTCAAGGACTTTGAGAGCGGTACGTTTATAACCAAAATGACGACCACATGCATAAGCATGGCAAAAAGCAAGGATGGATTGAAATTCAGAGTTAGGTACGCACCTGCGGATAATTTGATCCGAACCATATTTCCACAAATAGGGATCATCCCACACATACTGCTTGGCTATTTTCTGAAGCTTTAACTTTTGAAAATTAGACATTGTACTATGTACTTGCCTTGTAACCAAATATTTCACTATATCAGCGTACCAAGGTGTTGTATCTTCAATTGAAAAACGTTGATCGTCTGGAAAACGATCTTGTAAAGGAAGTTCTTCTTCGGGAACAACAAGCCTACTAAGATGATACGCAACAATATTTTCAACACCTTTCTTATCCATGATTTCATAATAAAACTCTTGCAATAACAATATCCACCGTATACGTCTCGGCTTAGCTTCTTTCTTCTTGATTAGATAACGGAGTGCGGCGTGATCAGAATATATAACCACTTTTGTACCCACCAAGTATGATCTAAATTTCTCTAGTGCAAACACTATAGCCAACAACTCTTTCTTGGTGGTAGAATAACTGATTTGAGCATCATTCAGGGTCCTAGATGCATAATAAATCACGTGGGACAGCTTGTCCACTCTTTGACCCAAAACAGCTCCAACCGCGTAGTCACTTGCATCACACATCAATTCAAATGGCAAACTCCAATTCGGTGACTTAATATGTAATATCCGTACCGACTTTGAGGACATTTTTGTCTTTTATTAATAAAAATTATTTTGGTAATTTACTATTTTGATTTGGATTTTCTCTTTGCAAAACTCATTGTGCATTTATAAAAATATTTATGATTTTTTTTTTAGTTAATTAATATTGGTAAGAATATTAATTAGATATTTTTGACAATTATTAATTAGATACCTTGACAATTTTTATATTTATGAACATTTAGCTTAAATATGCATGTTTAGCATCAATTAAGGAAATATGATTTGACCATAAAGTATTTAAGAAATTCAATCAGGAAAGTCAATTGAAAATAAAAAGTAGGATCGACTAATTTGGTAAGAATTATTGTTAGTTAACAAATTTGGACACTTGTGGACTTGCTATTGGTTGTTGACTTATAATATTATTTATCGAAAATAATTTGTGGGCGCAGATCGTCTGTGCCCAAATGAAGGTGTGCCGCCTGTCCCCGTCCAATATATTTCTGACATCGGTTTAACTGTTTTAACATTAACTAATCCAGAAAGGATCCGCTGACAGGCTCCTTTTTAACAAGTTTTGACAGGCCCATACGAGCCATTAGATGATCAAGCAAGACGAACGCATTGATGGTGCAAAGAAATTAGTTCTAGGGTATACACAATGATATCAGATGGGGCTGACTTTTCGCATCATAAGGATTTGTCTCTCTCTCTGCTTTTTATCTTTTCTTCCTAGGGTGAGGTTTTGCATTTAGATCGTTTCTACTTGTGAATCAACCAGAGCAAAAATCATGATAGGGAATCAAGTTCTTTTCCTTTACATGGGAACTAAGTTCAGTCATGTTTGAGTGTTCTCCGAGAAACCCACCAGGCCACCACATATATCTTACATCAAACCTAAATCACTTTGATTAATCAGAAGCACAATAACATCTCCTCTGTTCCCGATTAAGAAGTGACAAAAAAGTCTCAAAATGAAATGATTTCATTCCTTTTCCCAATCTATCAAGGAACTATTAGATTGATTACTCTAAAGCACAATATTAAATTTTCGTTTCTTTCTTTCTTGTGTTTAGCTTTCTTTGATCCAATCAGTAATTGTTAGATAAAAAATTTACCCAGTGAAATAGTAAATTTGTTCATTCTGAAAGTTAAACTGACACAGATGTATCTTTTCCATTAATTCAAATGAAAAGCACCAAACCTCTCTATTGATCGACGTTAAGAAAAACCCCCGGAATATATATAGAAGAGCGATCAAACAAAAGTACCATTTTTCCGATTAGTGGCAATTTTTTAGGATCATGGATGATTCTACATACTTATTTTAACTGGATGATTGAAATATGACCTTGCGAGAAGCAAGAAAACCCATTTGATCTCATGGCAGTACCCGGTAATCCAAATCTAGACTGAAAGGTTTCGACCGTCAATATGTTGGTGTTGTTCGATCATCCAACGACTCGTATGGGCCTGTCAAAACTTGTTAAAGAGGAGCCTGTCAAGGGATCCCTCCTCTAACTAATCTCACAAATTCTTTCCATATATTCACGGTAAACAAGAAAAATGACTTAGACTTGTGTTCTTACCCGTTTGGCCTTCAACTAACTGGATCGAGTAGTTTTTTAAATTAAAAGATCGAGACAATTATCTTCTTGTCCTCATCATTTCAAATGACAAATCTAAACAAAAATCAAACAAAAGTTTAAGTAAGATCTCTGCTCTGTTATCTTTTTGTCCTCATTAGAAGATAATAATCACTGTGTGGATTTAATCCTTAGGCTAGAAAGATTATTTTTAATTAATAAACATGTTAGATGAGGTTCTTGATAAATAAGGGTTTTAAATCAAAATTTTAGGTTAATTAGAAGATAAACAAATCAATATACACAAAGATACAAAAGATCACTGATTATGATGAATTAAGATCAAATTAGATTCAGTCATCTTACAGCTGATTCTAAGACTGGGTAATGTGTAGTCCATTTGGTTTTAATTTCATTGGGAAAACAATGTGATCTTTTTAATCGATTGCAAACAGATCAACAAATGAAGAAAATATACGAAAGAGAAAGAAATAAAGTTGTTGTCATCCTCCAGATTTTCTATCCTTATTCATGGAAAGAATTTGTAGAGTTAGTTGGTGTTGCGCCAAAGCCTGCGGAAGCGTTAGGTTAGCACTACTACGAGGTATCTCAATATCGCCAAGAACACAATCACACACACAAGAAGAACAAGTATTTAACTAGGTTGAATCCTCGGGAAGGAATAAGGAATTTTATATATCACCGTATAGGTTGGAATATACAAAGCCTAAGCAGAGAAGAAGAGAACTCTTACTAGTTCTGGTGTGTTTTTCTCTAGTTCTCTCTATGGATATTTATACACATCAATAGGACTGGACACATTCCTTAACAAGGATTACTTTCCTACAAGTATAGGGTTTCCTAACTTAGCTCTAAGAGACAAAACCTCTTAAGCTTCTATACTTAGGACACAAGTGCTTGGTTTCCTTAACCAACTAGATTTCCTAATCTAGACCTTGACCGACCTACCAACAATTCTCCACCTCGGATCATGCATTCATGCATGAGACGATCAATAGATAAAATCACCTCCATCTTCCAACGTCGATTGAACCAATGGCCTTGCTAGAAGACCTCCACCAGGTTCCTAAGAACCTCTACCCCAAAAGGTCCTTTCACCAAATCGGAAGGATGTGGATCAATTTCTAACAATGTCGAAACTTGATCCCAGATACTATTTTAGTCAACATATCAGCTGGATTGTCTTTGGTATCGATCTTCACAAGTAGAATGTCTTCTTCTTCAAGAATTTCTCTCACAAAGTGAAACCGTACGTCTATATGTTTGGTTCTAGCATGATGCACTTGATTCTTAGCCAAATAAATTGCACTTAGACTATCACAATGCACGGGCAGTTGGTCTTGCACAACTCCTAAGTCATCTAGCAAACCTTGTAACCATATAGCCTCCTTAAATTCCCCTGTCACACGCCATATACTCCGCCTCCGTAGTTGAAAGCGCCACGATGAGAGGCGCAATATTGATCTCCAACTAATCGGTGCTCCTGCTATGGTAAATACATACCCTGTAGTTGAACGTCTCTTGTCCAAATCACCAGCATAGTCAGAATCCACATACCCAACACACAAACGATTGTTTCTTCTATCCTTCACAAACTCCAAGCCAACATCAACCGTACCATAAAGATACCTCAAAATCCATGCCAATGTCCCTTACCAGGACAATGCATATAACGGCTGACCATACTAACTGCATGTGAAATGTCCGGCCTTGTACATACCATCGTATACATCAAGCTACCAATGACCTCAAGATATGGGACTTGGGACATATACTTTCGTTCTTCTTTAGTAGTGGAAGACATACAAGCATTCAACTTAAAATGAGCAGCAAGGGGAGTACTTACGGATTTAGTTCCTTCGTATACACCAAACTTCTGTAACACTTTCTTCAAATATGCCCTTACCCTTCTCCTGTCACGTTGAATCTCCATACCAAGAATCTTCTTAGCCTCTCCCAGATATTTCATCTCAAACTCAGATGACAACTTGCACTTCAAATTATCAATCTCTTTCTTGTTATTCGATGCAATTAGCATATCATCGACATACAAGAGCAAATATATGAAAGACCCATCACGTAGCTTCTTGAAGTATACACAATGGTCATAGTGACTTCTTGTGTATGTTTGTCCTATCATAAACTGGTCAAATCGCTTGTACCATTGTCTTGGAGATCTGCCGGCCTGTACAACGATCTCTTTAGTTTACATACATAATCTTCTTTTCCAGCAACCTTGAACCCACTCGGCTGAGTCATATAGATCTCCTCTTCTAGATCACCATGTAAGAACGCCGTCTTAACATCTAGCTTAACTAGGTCTAAATCATATTGTGCTACCAAGGCAAACAAAATACGGATTGATGAGTGTTTTACCACCGGAGAGAACACCTCATTGTAGTCAATCCCTTCTCTTTGGGCATAACCTTTTGCAACTAACCTTTCCTTGTAGCGTACTTGATTCACCGAAGATCCTTCTTTCTTAGCATATACCCACTTGCACCCTATGGCCTTCTTACCGTTCGTAAGCTTCATAAGAATCCATGTGCCATTCTTGTAAAGAGACTCCATCTCGTCCTTCATTGCTCCTTCCCATTCTTTACACTCCACTAACTGCGTACAACTTTTAAATAGGAAGTAGGAGTACCATATTCAACAACCGGTAATGCATAAGCAATGTAATCATTCATCCAACCAGGCTTCTGGTTGATCTTCTCAGTTTCTTTGGTTGCTATGGTCTCCGTGACCGTAGCTTCTGTATCTTCTACCGACTCTTGGTCCTCTTCCTCAATAGTGTCACTATCATTTGGAACTTCAGTAGTTACATCTCTTGTAGACCCAATGTCTTCAAAGGTATTCTGAACAGATACAGACTTAACTGGATTTGGTGGAGTTGCATCAATCTCCACCGCCGCAAAGGCTCATTAGTATTGGTGCTTGTTCTCCCCTGTCGAGAACCCCAAGACTTTACCATAGACATCTCATCAAATGTGACATCTCTACTCATGACTATCTTCTTCTCAACTGGATTCCAAATTTTGAACCCTTTCACTCCACTTTTCATACCCACAAAGATTCCTTTCACGACACGGCTATCAAGCTTGTTTTCACTAACATGATACTACACACGACAACCAAAAATATGAATTGAGTCATAATCATAAGCTGGTTTACCAAACCACTTCTCCATAGGAGTTTTACCTTCTAATGCAGCTGATGGCAACCTATTAATGAGGAAGCACGCATATGTAACTGCCTCAGCCCAAAACGCTTTACCTAATCCAGTATTAGATAACATACATCGTACCTTCTCCAGAAAAGTATGATTCATGCGTTCGGCCTACCCCATTACGTTGCGGTGTCTTCTTAAGCGTGAAGTGCCTCTTTATCCCCTCATCCTGACATACTTGCAAGAACGGATCACTCTTGTACTCTCCACCATTGTCCGAACGTAGTACTTTGATCTTTCTGCCAGTTTGAGTCTCAGTTGCCTTTTTCCACCTCACAAAGATTTCTAGGACTTCATCCTTATGCCTCATGGTGTACACCCATACGCGCCTAGAATAATCATCAATGAACGACACAAACCAATGTTTCCCTCCCAATGATGCATTCTTGGAAGGACCCCAAACATCTGAGTGAACATAGTCAAGAACTCCACTAGTATTGTGGATAGTTGTGCCAAAGCTTGTTCTTGTTTTCTTGCCCTTAACACAATGTTCACAAAATGCTAACTTGCAGGCAATAGCACCTTTCAACAAGTCCTGTTGAATCAACCTATGCAATGACTTCTCACCTGGATGTGCAAGTCTCATGTGCCATAGCTTTGTCTTCTCGGTAGCTGCACTCTCGATGTGTTCAGAAATAGACACATCTCCTGTTGTTGTACTCCCAATCAAGTAGTACAAGTTATGATGACGTGTGCCCTTCATGATTACCATAGATCCAGAGATTACCTTTAGAACACCATTTTCAGCGACTATCTTATAGCCTTTAGCTTCTAAAGTTCCGAGTGAAATCAGATTTTTCTTTATGGCAGGTACAAATCTTACCTCCTTCAGCTCTCTAACCATACCATCATGCATCTTGATACGAACACTACCAATCCCAATCAACCTGCAGGTATGATTGTTTGCCATACGTACTTCTCCATCAAGCTCTAACTTGAGAACCAGTCACGTTATGGACATATATGATATGTTGCTCCAGTATCTAATACCCCTGTACCATCTGTAATAGCACAAGCTGATGGTGTCACAGTTAGCGAGAAATCAGAAGCATCATATGATTCTTCATTACCTTTTGTAATGTTCACCTCGGTATTACTATTATCTCCTTCTCTTGCCTTACGCTTGGTACAATCCTTAGCCCAATGACCAAAGTCATGGCACCAAGCACACTCATCTTTTTGCAGTCGCGTCCTACTCTTAAAACGTCCTCTACCTTCACTATAACCACTATTCTTCTTTCTCCTGTCTGTTGAACGACCTCTTGCAAGAAGCAAGTCATTGTTAGCTTCACTTGTAAGGTCTTCACGATCCATCTTCCTGAACTCCTCACTACGCAATGTTGTAGTGACCTCTGCGTATGTCATCTTGTCCTTGCCGTGCATTAATGCTTTTATCACGGGTTCATACTTTTCAGGAAGAAGATTTATCAGACACAAAGCTTGTTCCTCGTCGTTGATCTTCTCATCGTAGTTAACCAACTCAGCAAGAAGTTTATTATATGAATCTAGGTGCTCGGTTAGAGTTGCACCTCTCTTCATGTTATAGCGATATAAATTCCTTTTAAGATGTATCCTATTTGCCACGTTCTTCACAAGGTATTCCTTCTCTAGCTTTTCCTAGAGATCCTTAGCTGAAGTCTCGTGCTGATAATTAACTCTTACTGCAGTTTCTAAACACCCTCGTATCGAAGCAAGACACAATTTATTCATCTTGTTCCACTGCTTGTCAGACATCTTCACTGGCTGACCTTCTATAGCTTCTTCTAGGTCAAGATGAACAAGAGCATCCATTACGTCCGTTCTCCATAAACCAAAGTTATTGGTTCCTGTAAACTTTTCTACCTTGAGTTGTGATCTATGTGAATGGAGTATTTCTTCTTTTATTTCTTTATCTTTATTTGTGGGATCCGAATGTTCTCCTAAAGGATTTTTCGGATCTTCGTCCCAGTCAACCATTGTTCACAAATAACCAAATATAGATAAAAAACAGAACCTTCACTTCAACTGCAATTCGAGTACCCGTATCCAAGAGTGTCTCCTTGCTCTGATACCAATTGTTGCGCCAAAGCCTGCGGAAGCGTTAGGTTTGCACTACTACGAGGTATCTCAATATCGCCAAGAACACAATCACACACACAAGAAGAACAAGTATTTAACGAGGTTGAATCCTCGGGAAGGAATAAGCAATTTTATATATCACCGTATAGGTTGGAATATACAAAGCCTAAGCAGAGAGGAAAAGAACTCTTACTAGTTCTGGTGTGTTTTTCTCTAGTTCTCTCTATGGCTATTTATACACATCAATAGGACTGGACACATTCCTTAACAAGGATTACTTTCCTACAAGTATAGGGTTTCCTAACTTAGCTCTAAGAGACAAAACCTCTTAAGCTGCTATACTTAAGACACAAGTACTTGGTTTCCTTAACCAACTAGATTTCCTAATCTAGACCTTGACCGACCTACTAACAGTTGGGTTTAATACGGTTAGACAGATGTCAGAAATATATTGGGCGGGCACAGGCGGCACACCTTCATTTGGGCACAGACGATCTGCACCCTAATTTGTGACTCCCAATTTTAGTGCTCCCACTACTCCCAGCATTAGGTGGCAGTCCACATAAGCAAATTTAAGAAGAAAACAAATGCAAACATGCGTTAGTGTTCCATCTTGATAGATTAAACTGATATTCCCTCGTCTGTCTATCTTTCGTCGATTATACAAACCCTAAAATAAGATGTGCCTGTAATTGGATATAACCATTTTTGCTACCAAGATTCGGATTTCCATGATTTTCAGTTCTATAGTTTATCATGGTTTAGCTATCTTAAACCTGCAAGGTAAACTTTTTCCTTTTACAGGTAACACTTCAATCCACATAACATATGAAATTGAAGACAAAGAATTAGAAATTGTAAGTAACATTAATGTTTAAGAAACAATTAAAAAATTACACTGAATTCCCAATTTATATTCCTTGATCTTACACTTTATAGTTCAACGTTACCTATACCACAAAAATCTACATAATGAACTTCACAAACCCTTTCCAGGCCAACAATTTGTAACCACGCAGTAGTGGTGAAAGGGCTGAAAAAGAATCAATAGATATAAATTGAATTAAAATAGATAAGTGTTAATCAAAAGATGTAATTTTTCTTGGATAAGCAACGCAACTTAATTTATATGAGTAGCTAATGGAAATTGCATAGGTTGGATCCATTAAGATGCGCTCAAGTCAATGATTTTTCATACTAAAAGCTTCAAATTGGATTAAGTATGGATCTCCCATTTCCATCCCACTGTTTGGTTTCGTTGTTAAAAACCTTTGAGATTGGTAGTAAACGTTCTCATGAACAGAAGCACAATCAAAATCACCGATTTTAAATGGAACTATAGTTTATCAAAAAATTTATAAGAAAAAATCCACATAAACGCCACCTAATATTAGGAGTAGTGGGAGCACTAAAACTGGGAGTCACATATCATTTTCGATTATTTAATTGAGTATTTACCTTTAAAAAAGGAAACAAGAGAAGCTGGAATAATGGATGGTAAATTTGAAGATTTATTCTTGTCACGTGTCACCGTTCTATAGGGTTACTAATGTATACCGAAAAAAATAAAAATAAATAAAAGAAATAAAGAAAAGAAATAATTGTTGTGACTTGTTGACAAAATATTATTTGCTAGGATAAACAGTTTCTTAGAAAACCTTGACCGAGTTTAGGAATATACTCTTAGTGCCAAATGTCACGATATTATTAGCCAATAATAGTTAGGGTTTTATTTAATTTCGACTATATATCTCAGAAGAGGAGTTGCTTAGGAGACAAAATTAATTCACAAATATCATTTGTATTCGGTGCTTAGATTATGAGTGTGTAGGATCCAAATATCGCAACAACGACATACCAGCGAAAATCTCATCAACAACGATTGCGAGGACGTCGTAAAATAATTACATGAATGACATAACAGATGACAACAGTGTAAACACGAGTAAAGTGTGGTAATTTAGCGAAATTAAAGATATTTGCGAAATTAACATTTACAAGCTCGCGAGGTTACCGCAAGCTAGATCCGAAAATAGGGGCCCTATTAGCTGTCATCCACTATGTAAACACCTATATAAAGAGAAAAGGCAGTAGAGAGAAGGGGGTGGAACAATTTTGGTAAGAGAGAGAGAAATATTTTTGAGAGAGATATTTTGAGAGAGATATTATTATTTTTCTTTATCATCTTCTTCCCCTAAAACTAAACTGAGAGCTCCAAATATTCATTAATGGAGTCCCAATGTAATATTTATGTAATTTAAATAATCATAGTGAAAAATCCTACCCCGTGGATGTAGATCAAATTGATCGAACCACGTAAATTCTTGTGTCTCCATTTATAATTTTAGGATTTTTATCTTTATTTTCATATCAAATAAATTTAGATCTAGAAATTATTATCAAGATATGATGAGGGGTGTGTTGTAGGAAATCCTGCAACTACATTTTGGCGCTAGAAACAGGGAACACAATCGAAGATTTATCTACCTGTAATTTGTTATTTCAAAAGATCCAGAAATTTCAATGAAGTTTGGTAGAAAAGATTCCAGCGAGGTCACCTACTGATAGTCATTACTTCCAACGAACTAGCGGGTTTTGAGAAAAAAAAATGGAAATCTCAGCAAGGCTTCAACCATCATCATCAACTTCACAGTAGCAGAGAAGGATTTGAAGTTTCGGATCTCGAACAAAGTCTTCATCAACGATCTAGTCTCTAGTTTCAAAACGACAAATCTCTTCCTTGTCTATTTAACTATACAAATCTGGGATTTTAAGCCTGTGCTCTTCATAAAAGCTTATTTTTCTTTCATTATCTTTAACTCAAAATCAGTTTATCCACAGTTTATTTCTCATTGAATCAATTTGTTGTTCGCAGCGAAGTAGGATTGAAAGTATTTCCAAGCATGAACTGCTATTGTCTTCCTATGACGAACATCTAAGAATTCAGCTCCAAGGACAATGATACTGCGAAGAAGCTTTACATTTGAGGAGAAACAGATGAATGGAGATAATATCTCGTGGATCTTATACAAATTGTTATTCGCATATAGTAAGACTATCACATCACGGCAACAGCAAAGATTAATTAGCAAGAAGAAGATTAGTTTCAAAGAAGTAAACTTGCGAAATAAACACTCGGAATTTCTCTAGTACATTACTCGGAACAACCTATCTCGCAAAGAAGGACAGTTTGTAAAAGGAGCCAGCCAATTCAGAACCAAGACTAAAATAGAGATGAAATCAACGGAGACAACCGATTGGATTTAATCACTAATATTTATCATTGTGATTCAAAGATGAATTGGTTTGTATGATGTAAACCGGCAAATTCCATTAGCAGCACGAAGGAATCAAAAGCTCCAATGAAATTTCTCTTGTGCGATAAAATGCACCCACCAATTCATCAATACTCAACGTCACCGAATAAATGAATTCAAACCAACACCAGCATTTTAGCAGAAACTTAAGATTCCAACGGAGGAGAAAGAACAAAGGACAAAGGAAGCAACTCAGGAGAAGACAAATTCATTACTCGTCAGCGGCATCAGCTTAGGCGAAGACAGGGTTCACTATTACTTCTGCGAAAGCATAGAGATTACAGTTCTGCGAAAGCATCCCTACTCAGGTTCTGCGAAGTTCAGTTCTCCAAAGCCCATATTCAGATCTATTACTTCGCAGCAGCAAGTCAAGGGCACATTAAATAAACTGCGAGCATAACATGCGAAGAGAAATGAAGTCCCAGATAAAAGAAGAGCAACAAAGTGAATTAAGCCAAACAACATCAACAACATATTAAAACAAGCTGATAAGTTTAGGCCAATGAAGCAAACCAACTTGTAGCTGAGTTACAATAAGACTCAACGAAGAAGGAAGGCAGCAAAGTATTATTTCGCAGAGCCTCAACAGTAAATTTACTTCGCAGAAAGCTAAAAAAAAAAAAAAAAACGTCTCACACTTAAACAGCCAAAGGAGATGATATGTTTTACACATGGAGCTATCAATAAAGGAACAAAAGAGCATGCAATTATCGAAATTGGCAAAACATAAAAGAACATGGGAAGAAGAGAAGAATAACCATTTTCATCGCGCTACAAGTGATTAGATGATTACTGCACCTGAGATGTAAAAAAGAGAAGAAAAAATCAACGAACTTCAGTTGAAATCCTACAATGACCTTGCGGTAGCATCGCCCAAGAGGAGAGACCAGAAAAGTATCATTGACAAAATTTAGTGGAGAACTTCATCAGTAATATGGATTTAATTTGTTGCAGGCGAATGTAATAGCAGGAAGCGCAAAGGGTCATCAAGGACAGGTAAAGAAGTTAGCATGGAAATAAATTTTGCAGGTTTAAGAAACAGTAGGAGAAAGCCGCATAGGTGAGAGAAATAAACAAATACGCACGAGTGAAAGAAAGGAAGAAGGACGCATGGCAGAAAGAAATGACAGACATATTACTTGGTCACCACCTCGGAGCAAAGTTAACTCAGCAATTAACGGAGAAGGATCAGTTCAAGAACTATCAGTCCAAGGAGGAGTTCAAAGCT
This sequence comes from Papaver armeniacum, assembly GCA_023531295.1. Taxonomy (NCBI): domain Eukaryota; kingdom Viridiplantae; phylum Streptophyta; class Magnoliopsida; order Ranunculales; family Papaveraceae; genus Papaver; species Papaver armeniacum. Next base: position 1,082,372 of record JAJJWW010019147.1, read on the forward strand.
GCCCAGAGAGAATCGAGGAATAACAATAGCAACAAAATCAACCAGTAAACAAAATCAAAGTTAATTATAGTACCTGCGACATTAATAATTCCTGCTAAGAAACAAGAGGCTATCAAAGATCCACAAAACAAGCGAACTTCAAAGCCTACAAAGACGCACAGGGCATATGAATATGCACAGCTTAGTCATAATATAAAGAAGGAAAAAAAAGTTAGAGAAGCAACTAAGAGCTGCTAGCGAAGGACTAAAATGGAAGACGTACATATTCGCGAAATAATCAACTAGGAGAAGACCAAAATTTTGTCAAGAACAAGATAACAACAGGATGATGATCGCAACAACAACGAAGTTACGACAACCCAGACTATAACCATACGAGATAAGTAAGTTCGCCAAAGAGAGCCAGTCGAAGGGTGGATGACTCCTAACTGCAAGGCAAATGACAACGAAAAGGTCACTTCGTGAATTAGCATCGAGAGAGTATGATCAAGAAGAATATAGTGATGAAGAAAATCAACTGTGCAAGATGATACACCGTCGTCAACCATTTTTGGCGAAAACAAATCTTTATCTTGTCAACAAACTCATGAGAGATACAATTAAAATGATGTATTCAACTGCGAAGAGGAGGATAAGAAAGAGGATTTGAAATTTAAGAAAAGCTTCATCAACAACCAAATTTAGAAGGAGATGTATGATGAAGGTGGAAACCAATCAGTTTCATAGGAGACTATCACTCATAGAGAAAACATCTAGCGAAAACAATGGGATCACTTCAATCGTCAATTAACAGTAAAGGAAAAGAAAGAAGAAGTCACTTTACTGTGTGATTTAAAAGAACAAGAGAATCTCGCAGATAACAATATTATTTCATCTGCGAAGCTTACCACATGAACAAAAACAGGAACTCTCACAAATGGTTTATAGCGATGTGAACAAGTTGGAGGTTTAGAGATCGATTCCCATTTCCTCCCTAATATTTTTTCACATCTGGTAGTACAATTGCCAGGAAGAAGATTAGAATAAATCGCGGACATATGGTTTTCTTTCACAAACAGCAGCTAGCACAATTGGTCACTGGCGAAGAGTACAAGTATAAGGTCGCGGGTTCAAGTCTTGCCACTCTTCCAATTGTTTTTGCTGCGGCATTTATACATTCAAGAGGGATACGCTGTGAGGCATTATACACTTCAAGAGATACATTTGCACAGAAGAAAACCAGCACAGATGGTCAGAGAAGAAGTACTGCGAATTAGAGGGCAAGGGTTCAATTCTCCTTACTTCCAAATAATTTTTGCTTCGCAGATATTCATTTTACAGAGTTGACCTTTGATTATTTTGCAAATAAAGAGAGACTTGATGATTATCTCGCAAAGAATGAAGACAAAAATAATTTTCTTACAGAGTTGACCTTTGATTATTTCGCAAATAAAGAGAGACTTGATGATTATCTCGCAAAGAATGAAGACAAAAATAATTATCTCGCACCGAATGAAGAAAAGAATGATTATTTCGCAAAGAATGATTGAAAGAATTGACAGAAATGAAAGAATGAATGAATGGGACGAACCTTTATGGCGTACACCCTAGTTCGCGAATGATATTTCGTAAGAGGCAAATGTAAGACCTAAAGTGCGTCATATAAGGGGGTATCTCTTGACCTGGCTCAGGGAAAAGGTTACACCGTGGAACCTGAGTCATGGAAATTTGGGGTCAATAAAGCCCATCCGGGAGAGATGCCTTGGATTTCCAACTATATATATAAGGTTATACCCTGGTTGGACGACCGAGGGTCTCTTCCAAGGAGTCAGTGTATGACCAAGGCGCCGAGGTACACGGTTGAGCCAAGAGTGTGTCTCGGCCATTCTTGGCAAGTCTTGGCACATGCTGCACTCGGCCCGAAGAAAACTCCACTTAGGGTGCAGTCTCGTAACCATAAGCCATATATGTATAAGGGATAAGAGGATGCGAAAACAAGCGGTTGTTGTTAAGACCAGGATGGGAGGAGCTAGTCTTGTATGGCCGATGTACGCCTCCTTGAATGGGCAACCAGGGAGATGATAAGGGCGGCACCCTCCATTAGGGAGCTGATAAGTGTCTTAAGACGCAAATGTCATGAGGCTTTATTTTCACAAGAAAATTTAGGCTTGTCATATTTGTGCGATGATCCTGAAGAGGCAATAATACTAACGCGAGGGTAAGACGAGATCAATGGGTCGTTACATGAAAGTGTAAAGACGTCCTGCGATTTCGTCGCAAGACGGCAATGTCATGGGACTTTACGTTCGCAAGAACATTTAGGCCTGTCATATTGTCGCAAAAGAAATATCCTGCAGAGGCAAAAATACTAAAGAAATGATAAGACAAGATCAATGGGTCGTTACATGAAAGTGTAAGGACGTCCTGCGATTTTGTCGCAAGACGACAATGTCATGGGGCTTTATGTTCGCAAGAATATTTAGGCCTGTCATATTGACGCAAAAATGAGGGGTGGAAAAATAAGACCTTTAACTAGGAAGGCAAAATAAGACCACACAAGACAAATGATAAGGCAAGATCAATGGGTCTTTACATGAAAGTGTAAAGACGTCCTGCGATTTTGTCGCAATGACAAGGAAAGGAAAAATAAAACCACACAAGAAAATGAATAAGCAAATAAGCTTGCGAAAATGAATATATGCAAACAAATAAGTTTGCGAATATATACATGGAAATGAGTTTGAGACAGCGAAAATAACAAAGAAGTGTTATTCAGAATCTCTCAACAGTATTATTTAGAATCTCTCAGCAGTATTATTCAGAATCTCTCAGGAGTGTTATTCAGAATCTCTCAACAGTATTATTTAGAATCTCTCAGCAGTATTATTCAGAATCTCTCAGGAGTGTTATTCAGAATCTCTCGGCAGATACTATTCGGAATCTCTCGGGAGTGTTATTAGAATCTCTCGGCAGTATTATTCGAGAATCTCTCGGGAGTGTTATTCGAATCTCTCAGTGAGTATTATTTAGAATCTCTCGGGAGCATTATTCGAGAATCTCTCGGGGTATTATTCAGAATTTCGCAGAGGTATTCATAATTTCGCAGAAGTATTCATAATTTCGCAGAGATATTCATAATTTCGCAGAAGTGTTCATAATTTCGCAGAATAAGTCAGAATTTCTCAGAATATGATTATTTTGCAAATTGTGGTTATTTCGCACAATTATTTCACAAAATTATAAGCAACTTGAAGAGATTATATTATCGCATGAGCAAAAAGCATGAGACAGAGGCAAGATAAGAATAAAGAAACAATTCTCTCATTCAATATTTTCTCAAGGATTTTACCTTCATAGATAAAGAACAGAGGCAACTATGGATTACCAAGAAAAATTTTTATGTTCTTTATCTTCTCGGCAAGAATCATTTCCAAAATGGACAAGAATTCTCACCAAAAATGAAGTAATAATTTCGCATGAATAGAGGCAATACTTATTACATCAAGGACGGATACTTCATACTTATTATATATTTCAAGGATTAAGTACTTCTTATACTCCTTCAAAGATACTTCATACTTCGTATACTTCGGGATGATACTTCTAATTATTTCTCAAAGCTTCGGAACTTCGCAAAAGAATAGAGGCAAGTACGTACTTTTCAAGAAAAGTATTTTTTCGCGTAGTTCCTTCATCAACAAAGATCAAAGACTACTACACCAATGGATTTTTCCTTAAAGATCGCTCTTCAAGCAATATTCAAGGAAAAAGAGGCAAGATGTAGGATCCAAATATCGCAACAACGACATACCAGCGAAAATCTCATCAACAACGATTGCGAGGACGTCATAAAATAATTACATGAATGACATAACAGATGACAACAGTGTAAACACGAGTAAAGTGTGGTAATTTAGCGAAATTAAATATATTTGCGAAATTAACATTTACAAGCTCGCGAGGTTACCGCAAGCTAGATCCGAAAATAGGGGCCCTATTAGCTGTCATCCACTATGTAAACACCTATATAAAGAGAAAAGGCAGGAGAGAGAAAGGGGGAACAATTTTGGTAAGAGAGAGAGAAATATTTTTGAGAGAGATATTTTGAGAGAGATATTATTATTTTTCTTTATCATCTTCTTCCCCTAAAACTAAACTGAGAGCTCCAAATATTCATTAATGGAGTCCCAATGTAATATTTATGTAATTTAAATAATCATAGTGAAAAATCCTACCCCGTGGATGTAGATCAAATTGATCGAACCACGTAAATTCTTGTGTCTCCATTTATAATTTTAGGATTTTTATCTTTATTTTCATATCAAATAAATTTAGATCTAGAAATTATTATCAAGATATGATGAGGGGTGTGTTGTAGGAAATCCTGCAACTACAGAGTGCATCTATGTGCACCCCAGTAAACCAGGGGTGCACATTCCTCCAATCCTTATTGGCTCTTACCTAACCATAGTTATCTAACACAACATAGGAAGTTGGATAAGGAAAAACCCGGAACCATAGCCAAATTAAATTCATCTCTCTCCCTTTTTTTTAGCAATTATTTTATTTTTAACTAGTTTCTCTTTCTTGAGTTTAATCTTCCTGCCCTGGTTATTGGAATTAAGATGTTCTTTCCTCGGAATAGAATTGTTATCTGTTACTACATGGTGGGAAAAGCCTGCTTAATTTTAAGAAAATTAAACCTACAGAATACCGTAAAAAATAAATCCATCGAAGGAGAATGTAATAATTAATAGAGATCTACATTAAACACCCAGAAAAACCGATAGATATTTTCAACATGGGTTTTTCATTAATTCTTGTACTGGTAGTGAATGACTGATAAAAGAATAATTGGATTTGGATAAATGAATCCGATTATGAATATCAACAGTTTTTGGTGATAATGGCTTCTTTTGTGTAATTGATGCAAGTGGAGGTAGAAGAAGATCAATGAGTCCACTATCCAAAAACTGCTTCGGTGTTTGAGCTTGATGATTATTAATTAACATTACTAACACTAGCAGTAGCATATGAAGATCTTAGTTCATATTCGCGAACTTTCTTATAATTTGGTAACAGATTATTGTCCCACTTATTATTATAATTGATTTTGACTTTGCATAAATCCATTTTCCCTACAATAATTCTCAATCAATTTCCTTCTGAAGACACCAATACAAAAATGTATGTTAATGCAGGAGATATAACTAGTTGCGGTTCTTTGCTGTGGTTCATGATTGTGAATCAGTATCAATATTGATAATGATGTTGTATTTTCTAGTTCGACATGGTTCTGGCACTAAAAAGAGAAACGAAGCCGGCAGGAGAAAGAGAGTCTACACTCTAGAGGAGAGATAAGAAAGTCAAAAGAAATAAATCTTTGATTCCCATGTGACGTAACATAACTACGGTTAGGTGAGAGCCAATAAAGATGGGAGGAATATGCACCCCTGGTTTAGTGGGGGTGCACATAGATGCACTCCTTAGTTTATGGTAAACATGGAGAGGAAATAAATTAATAAATAATTGATTTAGTAGATAATTATTCGGTGGAGATTTTTGTTGGAGCTTATGGTGGGTTTGTTTGTAGAATTCACCGTTTCAGGGAATTTATAATCCCATGGGATTACAAATACTGGGATTCATATAAATCCCTTGTGTGTTTGGTAACTCAATTAAAATCCCAAGAATTTATAGAGTTTTCTTGTTTTAAAGTCATTGTACCGTTTGGCATTACCCTCAAATCTTAAAATTACATATATATGGGATTTAGAATTAAAAAAAAGTGGGTCCATAAATCCCTTGATAAGTTTCCTAGAAAATCTTAGGGGGGAGGGGTCGGACTCCATATGGAGGATTTGCTGGAAAACTGATTCCCGTAGGAAACGTGATTCCAAGGATTCGGGCAACCAAACGCACAAAGGGAAACGTAATTCTACCAAATCCCCTGGACCCATAAATTCCACCTTTAAAATTCTACATCCAAACCCACCATTAGATTATTTCCGTTGGTGCTTTATTTTATCAATTGGGTTTCAATTTGAGGTAGGCGCAACACAATCAAAAAAACTTTTCTATTTACGTTTCTTTTAATTAAATTCATTTTTAACAAGTTTTCATTATTATACGGATGATACATGATAGTATTGATGATGATGTGAGTATGATTATGAATGTCGGGCTACGGTCCATAGGTTGTGATCCTTAAAAATATTTTTGATGGGATACGAGATATCCTTGGGAACGGTTTTGGTTCCCTAAACCCACGTGGGGCTCCCTGGGGCGAGCGGATTGATTGAATTTATTGTTGTTTATGGATGTGGTGTTTCCATGTGTTTGCGGTGTTGTTAATCATGCTAGTTGTTTTAAAAGGAATTGAAAAATGTTGCTTAAAATGTTTTGTTGCTTCTTTTCCTACTGGGTGTCACAACTCACGTCGTTTCATGACAAAAAATTCCATATTTTATGGCACCACAAGGAGCTAATGGCGGAAAAGCATAGAGATCGGTTTTGGTGCTTTAATTAGTAGTTTGCATAGGATTTATGGTTGAAAAATTGTAATAAAATATCATCAAACTCTTTTAGATGATTTATTGAGTATTTATTGATTAGTAATACTTTGGAGATTATTGGGTTAATATATAACCAATGAAACAATGCTTTGTTAAGAAAAATTCTACTTGATTAGATAATGAGAATTTCTGAGTCATGTCATTTTGACTGTTAATGATAATTATTCTACAATATATATATATGCCTGTATATTTTATAGTATGCGTAAAACTCACGGTTAATGAAGTGGTTAAAATATTAGAATTTTCTGAGTTCCAAAAGTATTTTTAAAACAATTGTTTCTCACTGTAAGAAATTCAGACGTTTTCTGAAAGATTCAACTATATTGAAGTATTCTTGTTTTAAAATTATTCTATGGCATGTTTTAGGCTTTAGTGTCTTATGTAGACTTGAAGATATTTCTTTTTCCTTTTTAGGCTGGTTCCTATGGCAAATGGCTAAACCATCCATTTGCCATGCCAGCTGGCCTGGCAAACTGGCCGATCCACTATGGGAAATAAGTTAAACGATTGAGTCTCCACCGAGCGGTCGAGACTACACCGCTAGCGATCGAGACTCGACCGCTCGGTGTTGTTTACACCGTCAGTGGTATAGTATCCACCGTTCACGGTCGGTGCTCCACCGGCTATAAATACCACCATTCCATTCAGTTTTTCATTCACAAATTTTTTTTTCTTCTTTCTCCCCCTAGAGAGCATACCAGAGCGATTTCTTAAAAATGAGTAGTAGCAAAACAAATAGTAGCAAAACAAATAGACAAAAGAAAAGAAACAAGAAACAAGAAAGAAAAAGGAAAAGTTGTTGCAGAGATAGTGATGTTGTATGGGTTTAGGATAAAGAGCAAGAGTTCGCTAATGTTAGGCAACTAGTTGGAGCTGGTGTAACATCTACGCATTTAAGTAACCATCCCGAGCGAGTTCTTTTACCCAAAGTAAGAGGTGGGTGGTCTGAGCTAACCGAAGTTTTTGAGTTACTCCCCCAACCTGTTCAAGAATCCTTGAGAAGATATCCTTAGCAGCGTTTATATTTCATGAAAGGCAAAAACCACAGGACTCAAATTGTGCGAGTTCTTTGTGAACGTTGGTGGAACACTTCAAATACGTTTTTTTCAAGGATTTCGAGTGTGGTAAGTTTAATTTCTCCATTCAGTAGTTTAATTTTTAGTTCAGAAACACTCATTTTAATCTTTAGAGATTCAATTTTTTAGTTTGATACAAATTTTAGTACCACATACAAACTTTAATTTTATGACCATGTTGTTTTTAGGGTTCACACCGTTAGATTTGTATATGTTGACTGGAATTAAAAGTGAGGGTGACACAGTACAATTGAAGTGGATGTCACAAGGAAGATGGAAAGAATTACTCCCCTTGTACGCAAATGATACTGAAGGAAAACCAGATTCAAGACAGATACACTCATTTGGATTAAGAGTGTCTGGGTTGAAGGCTTTTTTGACCCGTTACCATGGCAAGGGGATAAACAGAGCTGAAGATTATCCCGAGCTTGAACGTATTTTTGTATTATGGATGTTAGGTCAAGTTTTTTTCCCCAATGGTAGCTTAGTGTCATTAATTGGTTTTCTGGAATCTTTAGAAGATTTGACTAAAGCACCAAATTATGATTGGGGTTCTGCAATTTTAGCTGATCTATACACGTGTCTCAGTGATTGCTCAAGTAAGAAGACAAATAGCTTAAATGGATTTTGGGTCGTAATGGAGGTAAGAACTATTTATTAGATTTATTACCGAGTTGTCAAACTAGTGGTGAATGTACTAACACATCAATTTTCGTCAATATTATTTTTCAGTATTGGTGGTATACTTACTTTACTGTCGCCGAACCTGATATTCACGATAAAAGATTAATTTTTCCAGTCATGTACAAGTACAAAGCTGAGAATTGGGTTGGTCAGATTAATGATGGTCAAAATGTCGCTGCTATACAAAGGATGCAACAACTGTGAAGAACTAGTCTCAACATTACGTCAATGCCGTATTCAGTAATTAGTGAGTTCCATGAAGCAACGACACAAAACATGCTACAGATGAGCCTTAAGCGACTCGTGTTTTACAATCCAGTTATTGGTCAGGGTATTTGGTACTACGGAGAAAGACATCTGTTTCAGCTACAAGGAAGAAAGGTAAAAGCTATCAACCCATTTCCAACTTCACTAATTTCACATGATGATTGGATAAAGTTGGTAAACAATGGACAACCTTGGGAAGAAGCTGATGATTTGATCCAACAACCAGAAAATGAGTATGATTATTTCAGTTGGTTTCAGAAGGTATGTAAGCTTAACATTGCAACTCAATCACAAAACTTAAGTAGTGTTGACTTTCCAGCAATAGGCAATTTGCCACTTACAGATCCTCCATCCCAACCCCCACCACCAACGGGCGAACCATATACGTACCCTAATACGCAAATGGGGTCGTCAAGTATGCCTTCAATACCTTGGGAAGTCGGGACTTTATCACCAACTGGAGATGTTGTTACAGTTCCACTTACTAGTGAAGGTTTGCAGCAAAGCTATCCATACTATGGTGTGATGGCATCACCAGAAGAGTTTCAGGATCGGTGTAACAATTATGATCTTTTTATCAATCAATTCCAGAATTTTCACTTGAGACAGATGCAAGAATTGAGGGAGAGTTTGAGTTATGAATTGCCCGAGACTTCGGTAGCATCAAGTTCTCAAATGCCTGGTGGAAGTGGAAGTAGTGGAAGTGGGAGTTGTGGAGGTCGTAGAAGTCGGCAACGCACTCCAGCTATGATGGAAGAGAGTATGGTGGAGGAAACTCAGATACCACCAACAACAGCAAACTTGGGGACGGATTTTCAGTCTCCTCTTGGTTTCATTTCCCAAGGTCCTGTACTTACTCCTGACGGTGGACACGTCAATTTGGATACATTTAGGCAATCTGTAATTTATACCCCAACAAGTTCAGCATTTCACCGATTTCAACCACCTCCTCCAATGGCTCCGGTACCATTTCAAGGTTATGACTCACCTGATGCTACTCAACCACCATCTCAGAGTCCAAATAATGAGTTTTCACCATATCCAACTGGCTTAGGCGATTATGTATTTGGTGGTAATCGTTAGTTTGAGAGTTTTGTTAGTTATTTGTTTAAATCGTTAATGTAACTGCACTTTTGTTTGATAAATAATAATCTTCGTTTAAAGTTTTCTACATATGTTAAAATTAAGAACTTAGAATTGAAAACCTAGATTAAATTGGGGCAACACTTTTAAGATATTATAACAATTTGCACATCGGAACTCCTCTCTGTTGTCAAGGAGCCACTTTTCATGACATCTTTGATCAATCTCCAGAAGGGTTTCACCACTTCTCATGTTTCGAGCCTCTTCCCTTATCATACCAATATACTTGTTAACATTCTTGGAAATTATGGAGAACCGAGCACCCAACACCATCGAATTGCGATTGTAGATGTTCGTTGTTTCTTCTTCAAATTTCATTAAAATGCGTTCCCAAAACGGAATAAGCCGTAATGCGCCACTAATGACTGGATGATTAGTGTAGAAAACATAATTCCTGCAGATGCATTCATCTTCAAACGTGCTAAAATTGCGTTGTTGTGCAACTCTCCAACTATTTGCTCTTCTTAATTCATTTTGCACACTAGCTCGAAGTGCAACTCTTTGATTTTTGGCCGCATGTTCCTCTTCTATGAATTGAACCATAGACATGTTTTGAGCCATTGGAAAATCTAAGAAAATAGGAAGAAGGTGTGAGTTAAAATGGTAGAGGAATGTGGTATTTATAGGGGAAAGATTTATAGCCGTTGGATCAGATTCTAATCAGCGTTGGAAACTAGACTGACCGGTCTTATAAAAGCCGGTAGCGGTGGAGTGAAGACCTAGCGGCGTAGACTTGACTGAGCGGTCGAGACTCGACCGCTCGGTGGAAACTTGACTTGGCCTGGCTAAGTGGCAAATTTGCCACTTAGCCAGGCCAGTTTGCCAGTTTGCCCCCTCCATAGTGGGTGCTTCAATGTCAAACTCTTTGGTTTGCCACACCCATAGGAAGGGGCCTTAAAATGGTAAACTAAACCTGATTTAGAGTTGTGAGTGGTTTTATACGATTTTTATAAAATGAACTATCTCTGTTTTTCTTTCTGCAGTTCTGGTCAACTACGCGTTTGTCTATGGTCAAAGGGTCTTTAACATGAAATAAAAATTATAGAAAATTTATGACTGGAATTATACTCAGTTAGGATTCATAAAGCATAATCATAATAATTTTTGGAGTTGAAATGTGTTCAGTAAAATTCTTGGAGTGAATTGATTTATGTTTCTATTTTACGTGTGTCCCTTGAAAACGTGACTCTAATGGATTGAATCTGGAATGTTTAACGGCGAAATTATTTTTTACAATAAACTATAGTTCTTTAGGTTTCATATGGATTAAAAATCACATCAAAGTAACGGTTAGATGTTCCTAAAAGAATTTTTTTATGTATCCGCTGCGACCGAATTTCAAAATTGATCATAAATTAAGTCCAAATAAATTATTTGATGAGCTTGGGCTTAGTAGCCGTGCTTCGGCTATGATATTGACGTAGCACTTTGGGTTTTCGGGCATGGGATCCGGGTAGGATCCGGGCCCGAAAATCGGGGTGTTACATAATAATCGGCGCAGTTGTCAACAATTCTTTCAATTTGTCAAAGGCTTCTTTGCACTCCTTGTTGAAGTTAAAAGCGAACTCTTTTTGCAACAATTTGCACATCGGCATTGAGATTTTGGAGAAATCTTTGATAAACCGCTTGTAGAAACCTGCATGACCAAGAAACGAGCGAATCTCCCTCACCGAAATGGGGTACTGTAAGTTCCTTATTAGGTCCATCTTTGCTTTGTCAACTTCGAGCCCTCGATAGGACACGATGTGACCCAACACTATACCATGGTTTACCATAAAGTGGCATTTCTCCCAATTTAAAACAAGATTGGTGTCTATGCATCTTTTAAGCACAAGTTCAAGATTTTGTAAACAAATATCAAATGAATTTCCATAAACACTAAAATCGTCCATAAATACCTCAATGATGTTTTCCACGTAGTCAGAAAATATACTAACCATACATCTTTGAAAAGTGGCAGGCGCATTGCAAAGACCAAACGACATCCTTCTATAGGAAAACGTACCAAAAGTACAAGTAAAAGTAGTCTTCTCTTGATCCTCCGGTGCAATAACAATCTGATTGCACCCCGAATAACCGTCCAGAAAGCAATAATGCGAATGTCCCGCTAACCTCTCGAGCATTTGATCAATGAAAGGCAAAGGAAAGTGATCCTTTCAAGTTGCTGCATTAAGCTTTCTGTAATCTATGCATACTATCCATCCTGTTTGAACTCTTGTAGGAACAAGTTCATCATCTTGATTTCTAACAACAGTGACACCCGACTTCTTAGGAACCACTTGTACCGGACTAACCCATTTGCTGTCAGAAATTGGATAAATCACCCCCACACTTAGAAATTTGAGGATCTCTTTCTTCACGACCTCCATCATTGGGGGGTTAATCCTACGTTGAGCATCACGTACCGTCTTGCTATCATTTTCCATAAGGATTCTATGCATGCACATTGATGGACTAATGCCTTTGATGTCAGCAATTGTCCAACCAATGGCCGTTTTGTGCTCTTTCAGAACCCGAAGAAGACGTTCTTCTTGTATGGCAGTGAGATTCTTTGCAATAATCACTAGAAGCTCCTCTTTATCACCCAAGTAGGCATACTTTAAGTGATCGGGAAGAGGCTTCAATTCTAGTTTAGGTGCCTGCACAATAGAAGGTAAAGGAACCTCATTAGTCACGGGTAAAGAAATATAAGAGATATTACCCGTTTTAGCTTCTTGTAATGTTGTTAAAGCACCACACATATATCCACTAGCTCTTTGAATAAATCGACGTCCAAATTCAGCTGCCCATGAACGTCCAAATCAATGCTATTTCGCAACACAACTCCAAGTTCATCCTCATTGCTCAAATCAAACATTTGTTGTGCTAACGAATCAATAACATCAATAGAAAAAGCGGAGTGCACATCACTAGGATAACGCATGGCTTCAAATATGTTGAAGCGAATGATCTCCTTATCAAATTCCATAGTGAGTATACCATTGTCAACATCAATCTTCGTCTTTGCAGTTTTCATAAACGGTCTTCCAAGAAGTAACGAATTAGATGAACAATTATCTCCATTATGCATATCCACAATGTAGAAATCAACCGGAAAGATTAACTGATTCACTTGAACTAACACGTCCTCCACGACTCCCTTAGGATATATATTGGACTTGTTTGCCAATTGAATAGTAATCTTTGCTTCTTTCAAAGGTCCAAGATTTAAAGAATCATAAACATCGGCTGACATAACACTTATGGATCCTCCCAAATCGAGCAAAGCATGCTCAAATCGTAGTTTACCAATAGTAATTGGCACTGTGAATCCACCTGGATCTTCGCACTTTGCAGGCATATTCTTTAGCAACATAGCTGTAGCATTTTCGCCCACTTGTGTAATCTCGTTGGCAATCAACTTATCCTTCCTTGTGCACAAATCCTTCAAAACCTTAGCATACCTGGGTACTGTTTTGATGGCCTCAATAAATGGGATATTGATTTGTATATTGCTAAAAATATCCATGATCTCCTTGTCTTGAGCTTGCTTCTTTGACTTGGCAAAACGACTAGGAAAAGGAGGTGGTGTGGTAAAAGTGGGAACTGTGTCCTTAGGTTTGCCGGTTGAGGTTGGATTTTCCTTTGGGACAGTTTCCTCCTCTATTTCCTTTTCGATGTCGTTACTAACCACTTGTTATTGATGTTGTTGTGGTTTTTCAGTTTGTCTCCCACTTCTTAAAGTCACTGCATTAGCGTGCTCTATTGGGTTCACAAAAGGTTGTGATGGCAATTTTGTTGATTTTTGTGCTTTTAGTAAATTCACATCTATAGCCAATTGCCCCATCTACATCCTTAAGTCCTTAATAGCCATTTCATGTTGCTGGTGATTTTGTTGAACCATTTCCTTTAGACTTTGGGTTGTAGATGCGACACCCTGCATGCTTTGCATTAGCATGTTGAACTTATCATCGATAGAAGTCCCCTGCTCTTTAACTTGTTGTGATTGTTGAAAGTGTTGTTGAAAACCACCTTGTCTTGCATAAGGATTAGGAGCTGCAGCTTGCTTGTTTGCATAACTGAAATTAGGATGATCTTTCCAACCAGGGTTATAATTATTTGAGTATGGATCATACCGTGGCCTCTGATTAAGGAATAAAGCATTTACCTCGGCCTCCTCTTCGTGTGGTGGAGCAACCACCGAAGCTATACGATGAATTGCCTTTTCAATTGCATTTAACCCGTGCTCTGTATTTGGAGACTCCCCTATCTCACTAACTCTTCTAACATTTGAGTCGTTCCTTGTATAAAATTGTTGTGCATTTGAGGCCATACTCTCAATCAGACTAGTTGCTTGCGAGATTGTCTTCTCAGTGAGTGAACCACCGGCTGCAGCATCAATCAAATTCCTCTGTCCTGGAAGTAAGTATTGAATGATAAGTGTTGAGGATATATTGTGGTGAGGGAAACTCGCCAGTAACCTCTTGTATCTCTCCCAGTATTCATAGAGAGATTCTCCAGTGATCTGTAGAATACCACTAATCTCTTTACGAGCAGCATCCGCCTTAGAAGCAGGAAAGTACTTCTCCAGAAATAGTGTCTTCATTTCAGTCCATGTTGTAACACTCCCTGAAGGAAGATAATACAACCATTCTTCTGCTAAGTCTTGTAAGGAGAATGGAAAGGCATGCAACAAAGCCGTATCCCTATCTTCTTCGGTACTTTGCTTAAGACTTGTCATCTTGTGTTGAAATACTTGAAGATGACGATTCGGATCTTCACCAGGATGTCCCTTGAACTTTGATAGATGATGAAGTAGATTCGACTTCAGCTCCACTGGGTTAGTGATTGTAATGCACAGTGGTTGCCAATCTAAGCATGGAGATGTCAACTCTCCTAACTTCCTCTCTGCAGGTGGAGGTGGTGGAGTATTATTTGTACCGCCTACCATTGTTGATGTAGAAGGTTCTCCTTGCAATTTTGGATGTGCTTGTAGTACCGTTCATTTTCGTGTTTGAATTCCGCACCTCGGATAATCCGAATCCTTCGATGCCAGAGATTAAGTACCTAAAACAAAAATCTAAAAAACAAAGTTAAAAACTATAAAGAAAATCTAAAAACAAAATAAAACTAAAAGAAACAACTAAAGCTACCGACTGCTCCCCGGCAGCGGCGCCAAAATTTCCACACAATTTTGGAAATTTAATATAATGGAAGCAAGGATCGTTCCCACGAAGATCGGAGAGTTTCGTTGTCAAAAAGGTCACAAATGGGGGGTTTTGGTTTTTAGATTTCAAAGTAAATAAACCAAGCAATTGAAAGATTAAGTTGTAAGCAATAGAGAGAGAGTTGATTGAGTTACCCTTCTTCGTTACTAAACCGTCAACGAGTTAATATATTCATCCATTCATCATTAATCATAGATTATCATCAACCATGGGATAACAACTAGCGCAGTGCTACCTCTTAAAGTCCTTTGGTCACTGGATACCGAAGCGCTCGAATATCAAATTCTATTCATCCAAGCCACCAAGTAGTAGCGCACTCAAGGTGTAACTTGGTAGAATGCTTTAAGTTTTAAGACTTAGGTTAATCTTAGTAGTTAGACTCTTAGCGCAAGTTCCACTTTCTAATGTTGTTCTACACGCGATTGCTCCACAGAATCCCTCTGCAAGGTCTCACGTTTTCTACTTGTGTATGGATTATTCAACAATTACACGTATATCCTAACCCTTTACTAGCAATAGATCAATCAATAAACTACTATAGTTGGCCACCTAGAGCAATCAATTTATCAATCATGATCATTCATCAAAGTAGAAGCAAACGATAATCATATGAAGAACTCAAAATATATGCATATATTAAACCAAATCAAGTCTAGAACTTAGAATTCATCCTCAATCAATTATGGGTTTAGCTAATCATGGATGTAGGAGCATCCATGTTAAACATATAATAAAAGTAAAGAAGTATCGTTACGATTGATGAGAACCGCTTCGAAACCCTAGCATTTGCCTCTGTTGTTGCTTTCTCCTCTTCAAGCTTGCAAAGTAATGTAAAAGATGTCTTCTTAATGTTTGGGAGGTCCTCTTATATAGTTTTCAAGAGATATAGGTATTAGAATCCATCCGGGATCAAGTTTCCTTGATTTGGAAGTCAAAATACGTCAAAAGGGACCCCATGGGTCTATCTCAGTCGGCATTGTCGAATACCCCAATGCAATACCGAAAGTTGGTGTCTAAAATACACCTTCTATGACCAAAATACATCTACTTTCGGTATTGCTTTACCAATGCCTAAAGTGGGGGTCCAAAATATATCATCTCTGCCCGAAATATGGTTACTTTCGGTATTGCTTTAGCAATGCCGAAAGTAGTGTTGTAGATTGCCATTTTTTGTCTCAACTGTTTTGGCCGCAACTTCTTCGTCCGAACTCGGAATGACCTCATTCTTTCGCCATTCTCTTCATAATCGAATTCTATTAAAGATGGTGCTAACAAATCCCGAATTTGGATGAGTTGAACTTGTTCTTCAAGTCCTTCTTATGGTTTCGACCTTCTTTGCTCCTTTTCGTCGCACTTTTTCCACTTCTTTCGGCTTTAGACACTTGGATCTTTGGAGAACTTCACTTTGTATCTCTTTTGCACATTTTTTCATTGACTTCGAATGATTCACCTAAAGAAACAAATAAAATGGAAAACAAGAGTAATACAAGGATAATATGCAAGAAATCTAACTAAAACAAGCATGGAATTAACACTAAAATCATGTGAATTATGCACTTATCAGTGGTGTTGATGGTGACAGGTGTTTTAGAGATGTCTCACTCAATACTTCTTATATATTAAGGTAACAAGTTGGTGGGGGTTGTTCTTAACAAAGTAAGTTTGTTTTCGTTATAACATCAAAGTTTTCATGCATACTAGCAGTGATGACTGGTTCACATTTGATGGATCACTATGTCGTTAAAACATTGTTGGGTTGCGGCGATGAAATTTCAGAGAAATTTATGGGGAAAATTCGATTTTTTTTGTGTTGGTTGATTCTAGGGTTATGTTAGAACCACTATAGTGAATCTCGGTTCTCGGTATTGTCTCAGTCGGAACCAAGATACCTTGAAAACTTTATCTCGGTGAAATCTCGGAATACTTATTTTCAAATTTTATACCACTTTGTCGAGTAATTGATGAAGATGTTGGGGATTTTAGACCAACTTGAACTCATCCCTCGTAATATGATTCACAATTTCACAAATCAAAAAGAAAATCTAGTTTTTCATAACCATTTTTGAACTTTATAATGGAATTTTGTAGTGCCCCTTGACTCGCTCGGTCGTCTTGCCGGGAACTCGACCATCTCAGCGAGTATTTCGGGCATATCTCGTTGAGATTAAGAGATTCATTTCGGCCATACACCGAAATCGTGATTCTCACCGAGAACATGCCCAAAATTGACTACACTAGGTTTCGGTCTTTGGGCTCGGGTAGGTTTAGAGGTACGACCATTAATGTGGTTGTGCCTTCTTCTTCCATTTCGTCTTTATAATGGGTTTTCAATTTTGGACTCTTTTTAGGTAGTGGTAATTATATAAATGTCCCTTGTTTCGATGGGCTTCAGAAATACCCTTATCACATAATAAATATACCCCTCTCTATTTACGATCCCATTTGGGTCCATCAATGTTTTTAATTCTTTCCATATTTACCCTTAATCCTTTTCGTTCTTTTTCTTTTGAGATCAAAATTCTCTCATTCTTTCTCCGACGACAGCTTCCTCCACTACCACCTCTTCCGCCATCACCTCGGCCACTGCAAATAGATTCAGGAACACCTCCACTAATCCCACCACTAAATCTAGCACAACCTTCTGTACTTCCATCAATTCCACCACCACGTCCGGTGCTAAATTCTCCAACGAATATAAAGCTCAGATCCATTTTCGGTATCAATTGGATTTGTCTTGAAGAACGTAAAATTGATGATAACAGTTAGTTCTTAAGGATTTGTCTGCATCGATTTATGAAGTGAAAATGAAAATCGCCATCAGTTATTGGATCTAAAAATTCACTTGTCCAAGACCCTAATTTCAGATTTTATTCTTCTTCAGATCCATCATTGATTCAGGTAATTGATTGTCTTGCTCTTCAATTCGTCATTTCAGCTGTAATGATTCATAGAAGTAGAATCTAACAGTTTATTTTTACTTGATTTTTTTTATGGTAGTGTTTGGTGGTGGTGGTGTAGCATGTGTAGTGGTGGTGGGTGATTGGATTGTTGCATTTTCGTTGATTGGGATTAGTTTTTGGTTTATTTAATTGAAATTGGTAATTCATTTTCCTATATGGTTTAATTACAAGATATTTGTAGGGATATTTGATTTTTAATTTATAATCTTTGATGTTGTGGTAATTGTGGTGGTGGTGGAAGGTGTTATTACAACGGGTGGTGATGGGTGTTGAAAATAATATTGGTGAATATTGTTCTTGTTGTGATGGTGGATGTTTATTGCACTGCAGCCTACAGATGATGGTGGTGGCTATTATTGTATTTGTAAGGGTGATGGTGGCGGTGAAATGGAGGAGCAATTGAAGGATGAAACTGAGGTGGCGGTGGTGACAAATAAGAATGAAGCAGATGAAATTGGGAAATAAATATACAATGAAATTGAGGCGGCGGCGGTGGTGACTAATAAGAACAAATTGACTGAAATGGGAGAACATACGGAGCCGTAGATGAAACAAATGGAAATTCTTCGACGAAATATGCAATAATCAGTAGTTTTGCGCCTTTGTATGTTTCAACAATAGTTAATTTATAGGTGCTGGTGGTGACTAAGAATGAACGAAGTGGAATAGAGGCATAGATGGTGACAGAAACTGAGGGTTTTGAAGAGAGTTGATTATATGTCATTTGGACCAGTGGGTTCTCCAACTATTAGTCCTGGTAATGCAGTAGAACTTGCCGGCTGAAATGTTTCTTCTTAATGATCCTTAACATTTATCAATTTATGAAATGAATATTTTTTTGTTTAAGAATCGTTCTTCGTAGCGTTCGATGGTATATTTTAGTTTCTTGAATTTACTTTTGATTTTATCATTTGAGTTTTATTGCAGGAAAATGTTAACATTTGTTGTTTGCTTGCAGAGACCATGGTGGATTTCAAAACTAAATCAGGAAATTGTGAATGCAAAAGAATAAATTGAAAATGCTCTAATTATAAAGAAGGATCGAGAGCTTTATGCTCATGCTAACCGTAACATGTTGGTGTTCAAAAGGTATGTTTAATTAGGAAAATTGAGCTACTTCAACTGATTGTGTTCATACTGTTAGGTGTTAGTGCCAAAGATATTTTCTTATTTGTTTACATGAATTCAAATGATTTGTTTGCCTTGACGGTAAATTTGATGTTCTTGTTTATAAAAGTCTGCATTAAGCCATAAGAAATTTTATGCAGATGCATTACTTACTCATATCGGGTTTCAGCTTACTTAACACCGACACCTTATCCAACTGAATATATGGAAATGTGGATTTTTTTTTCTCATGTATGCTCATTTCATTTAGCTTGTCTTTGTTGGAAATCTTTTGGGTTTCCTTGTTGGTTAGTTCACGACTTCATTTATTGATTCAACAATTTCATTTTGTTGAATAGTGTGACATTGAAGTTGCTATGTTTGACGAACTTGCGGTGCAATGGTAGCACAACTGAATCCACATCAGAAAATGCGTGTTCGATTCACGCCAGGTTCACATTAATTTTGGGATCAACTTTGGTTGTTTGACACCAGATTTTGGGATCAACTTTGATTGTTGACGCCATATTATTTTTTAATATTTTTTTCTTATTTTCTAATTTTTGTTTTGGGGATCAACTTCGGTTGTTGACGCAATACTTTGAGATCAACATCGGTTGTTGACGCCGTATTATTTTTTTATTTTTGTTTTGGAGATCAACTTCGGTTGTTGACGCCATTATTTTTTTCATTCTTATGTTCTGATATTTATTTGGGATCAACTTCGGATGTTGCTACCAGATTTTCGGATCAACTTCGATCGTTGACGCTATATTATTTTTTTTTACGATTTTATGATTTTTGTTCTGGGATGAACTTCGGTTGTTGACGCCATATTATTTTTTTCTTTCCTATTTTCTGATTTTTGCTTTGGGGATCAACTTCGGTTGTTGATATCGTCGGCGACGGTAGTGGACTGGTGGCGGGCGGCGGTGGTGGTGGATTGGCGGCGGCGGCGGCGGTGTTCCAGTGGTGGTGGTGAAGTGGTGTTGGTGGTAGTGGCGGCGGCGGTGGTGTTTCGGTGGTGGTGGTGAAGTGGCGGCGGCGTTGGTGGTGGTGGTGGAGTGGTGGTGGAATGGTAGTTGGTGGTGGTGGAATGGTAGTTGGTGGTGGTGGAATGGTAGTTGGTGCTACTGGTGGTGGAATGGTGGTGGTGGCGGCGACGAAGTGGTAGATAAAAAAAAATTGTAGTATTTTGAAATAAAGAAAAATATTATATGAGTGAGGGTATTAAGGTAATCTATTTTCAAATGGATAAAGTTTGTAAGTGAGAGGGGTATATTTATTGTCGTATAAGGGTATATTTATTGGGGTCAAAACTAGGAGTATATAATTAATGTACCGTTTAGGTATATCAACTTTTTTTTTTGATGCAAATTTAGGTATATCAACTTTGGGTTTAAACTTTAAATTATGTGGGTTGAAATTTGTATGCGGGTTTCGTACAACTATCTTTTTCTAGCCAAAAAAAATTATCGGTGGGTTTGGTAGCAGAATTTACAATTATGAAAAATTTATAATCTCAAGGATTAAATTTATAATCTCAAGGATTCCAAATTTCGGGTTTCGTTTGAATCCCTCGTGTGCTTGGAAAATTAGGTAAAAATCCTAGGATTCATAGAATTATCTTGTCTTAAGTCCATGTAATGTTTGACATTACCCCTAGAATCTTAAAATTGTATATATAAGGGATTTAGTGTTTTTTTTTTTTTTTAAAGTGGGAATGTTATAAATACCGGCCTCAATTTTTGTTGACCTTGTACAAATACCTCCGAGGGGTAGAAAATAATTTTTTTTTGGAGTCAATTGAGAAAGTTGGTTTCATTTTTGGAAGCAACTTATATAAAGTTGCCTCCACTTCTGGAAACAACTTGTGCTAGTTGCTTCAACTTTTAGAAGGTAGGGTTCTTCTAAAAATTATATAAGGGTATATTTTAAGAGATAAATTTTGAGGGGTATTTAAATAAGTTATCAAAATAAAAAATGGGTCCACAAATCCCTTGATAAGTTTCCCACCAAATCTTAAGGAGGAGGGGTCAAACTCCATACAGAGGATTTGTTGGAAAAGTAATTCCTATAGGAAACATAATTTTAGGGATTTGGGCAACCAAACGTACTGAGAGAAACACAATTTCACCAAATCCTTCGGACCATAAGTCTCACCTAGAATTCTGCATCCAAACGCACCAGTAAATTAAAATAGACGCTGACAGCAACTTAGAGCTTCTCCAATGGTGGTTGTGTGTGTTTCCTAGGTGGCAACACAAACAAGACATCCTCATTCCAATTTCTCCTTAAGTTGGAAAAAAAAGAGTCCAAGGCTTAGTTTGGTATTGCTGCAGCTTTTGTAAAAGCACTTTTTCTTTGTGCGTTCTTTGTCTTTGTCTTTGTGAGAAAAAGCGTTAGAAGTTTGGTAAAATATTAATTAAAGTTGAAGCTGATTAAAAAAGCAATCAAAATATGTTTGGTAAAATTTCAGATTCAACCATTGTTGTTGTAACAAATGACAAAAACAGACATATCACTCATGATAGTTTTATTCAATTTTATTGGGTTTAAAAATAATTAATTTTTTTACTATATAATATTAGTGTTCATACTAATTACCACTATCATTATGATTGTTAAGAAATTATTTTACTTAACAATTAAGTAATTATTTAATATTTATTTTTATTTTTACTGTTGACAAATTAAGTAATTATTCAAGCAAAAAATGAAACTAAAATTAAGTAATTATTTAATATTTGTTTTTATTTCTACTGTTGACAAATTAAATAAATGGTATATAAAATAGTTCGAAATAATAAAAAATAATAATATTTAAAGAATGCAATATAAGAAATAGTAAAAAATTGATTGTATATAAATTTAAGGGTAACTTTTGTCATTTATAAAATAAAGTAGGAATAAAAAAGATAAATCAAGCATTAAATTTATGTGGGACCACAGCTTATGCTTTTGTAGCTTTTAAAAGCTCCTCCTCCCCAACTTTTAAAAATTGAGGAATTTGGGAAGTGCTTTGGATAAAAAGCACTTTAGTTTTTTTTTACCAAACACCAATTTCAAAATTTATTGACATATATAGGTTTTAAAAGTGCTTTTGAAAAAAAATAAGCATTACCAAACTCAGCCCAAATCTGTTCACACTCCCCTAACGAGTGTATATTTCACATATTTTTCTAATTGGTTGATTATTTAACTGACAACCCTATTACCCTCCATGTTTAGAATCATGACCTTCATTACATAACTCCCTAAATTAAATCAAGGATAAAGATTGAAATGTAAAATATACACTCGTTAAGGAGTGTGCACGAATACGCACTCGAAAAAAAAAAGGTCCAATAGTGTAGTTTGTGATTTTTTATGGATTAAATACGATTTTATCAACAACCTAAAAAAAAAAAAAGGTCCAATAGTGTAGTTTGTGATTTTTTATGGATTAAATGTTAATTTTATTTTTAATAGTTTTTAGATTTTATTAAAGTTAAAAATGGTTATTTAATATATTGGAATTAATTTAGGTAAGCAAAAGCTTACTAGGATAGCATGACAATGTCTAACAAAAAATTAAGCCATGTCTAATTCATATTTATTTAATAAGTTGGGGTTAGAGGAGATTTTTAGAGAAAATGAATGTTATCCTATGTGGACTTAGACATTTATCTTCATACATTCCATTGGAGAAGCTCTGGCCTCTTATGAAGCTCTGGCCTCTTATGAAAATTAAGCCATGCCTCTTACTATGAATGCCATTTATTTTATTTCTGGATAAGAATTTTACGCAAATTCGTACATCAACTGTGGGACTTTAAAATGGCAACGTAAGATTCGCAATCAATGCAGAGATTTTATTCTGACAGCTTGCACAATCCGCACCTCGATTGTTCCGGCGGATTTTTATTATAAACACCTGGAGTAAGTAAGGCTCATACATCTTGTTTACACAAAGTAGGGTAAAACGAAGTACCGGAATCATGGTTCTAATGGGAAGTAATAAGCTGTACATGTCGATGGTTGTCCTTCATCTTAGCTTATGCTTTTACCGTGATATTATTGTAGAGGGAAGAACAAGTATTTCTGAAATGGAAGATATGGAGTTGGATAGGCAACTCGAGATTCTCAATAAGCATCCCATTAAGACCATTAAGGCACGGTGATGCTTGCTCCGTTTAATTTTGTCTTTTTTTTTCCCGAAAGAAAGATTGAGATTGTTATCACCTCTTCACTGTAATGTTAGTCTAAATCCTTTTTTTTTCTTTTGCTCGGAACTCTAAGTTGAGAACTTGACGTTTCGAGCTCGATTCATATTATCAAAACTTATTTTGTTTTCAGACTAAAGAAGGTGAATTGTTTGATTGCATTGACATCTACAAACAACCTGCATTTGATCATCCATTGCTCAGGGATCATAAAATCCAGGTAACTTTTTCAAGTCTAATAACAAAATGAAACTTCATTTGGTTCCTGGTTGTTATCTACTGTAGCACAGACCTATGCATTAGTAGAGTTAACCAATTAGCATGTTATTGGTATGTGATTTACTATATGTTGCGCAGATGAGACCTGCTATCACTCCTCGATCATCACTGCCGTCCTCCTCTACTTCATCTTCCAACTCCTCACTGGTTATTGACCCATCCGCGAATATCCTGACACGGTTTGACTGCCCAGAAGGAACAGTACCCATTCGGAGAACTAGTAAAGAGGATTTACTAAGGGCGAAATCTTTTGCAAAATCATATCAGCTCACTGAACATCCTGATTTTCCCTTTGTTGATGTACCTGGTCAAACTGTAAGTAAGAGACTGAACTCATTTAAGAAAAGAAATAAATAACTTAGGATTTTCCAGTTTATCCTTGCCTGTTATGAACATTTATGTTTATTTCTAAGCTTTTGTAAGCGACATCTAATGTAAATCATCAATTAGGTTGTAATGCGAAGATACCACTCGGCGGC
This sequence comes from Papaver armeniacum, assembly GCA_023531295.1. Lineage (NCBI taxonomy): Eukaryota > Viridiplantae > Streptophyta > Magnoliopsida > Ranunculales > Papaveraceae > Papaver > Papaver armeniacum. The sequence goes on from JAJJWW010019147.1 coordinate 1,106,336, forward strand.
AATTGGCCATGGAATCCATTCCGTCATCAATACAGCGAACCCAAAAGTGGGAAACGATCAATATAGTTCAGCTCAATTGTGGGTTTCAAATGGTCCACCGGATGACATTAATACCATACAGGCAGGATGGGTGGTATGCATTCTATATCTTCTTGTTCTAATTCTTATTCGAATTTAAATTTTGAATTAAGGGATACACAAGCGTAGTTAAATTTATTTACTTGCTTTTATATATTAAACCATGACATGCCCATATGGTAGACTTGATAACTGGAATTTTGGTATTATTTTGTAAAGATCAGCACCAAAGCTATGCTATAAGAAAATAAACCGTAGGAGTTGCCAGTAGATTGATTAGTTTGTTCTAATAATTTTGTGTCTGGTTTAATAGGTAGCACCATATTTATTCGGGGACAGCCAAACACGGTTCTTTGGATTTTTTCAGGTAAATGTAAAATATTTTTTTTAAACACTTCCATTTTGGCATTAAAATGCATTTTTTTTCCCCTTGATTAATACCAATGTAAATGTACGTATTATCATAGGCAAAAAATCAGTCGCAGACATACGGCTGCAACAACACTCTTTGCCCCGGATTTGTACAAGTTGACTCGGAATATACACTTGGTACGGTTATACCTTTGGTCTCGGAAATTGGTGGTACTCAACGTGTATTGCAACTTGACTTCTTTCGGGTATGCACATTTATATATTTGCATTATGTCGGGTTTTTGCTTTTAATGTTAGAATACAGAACCAAGGGTTCGTATCTGGAGGTTCTTATCTGTGAAGGTTTTCCTATGCGTTAAAAATAAGACATTTTAGGAACTGTGTACGGAGTAAATTCTTTCACGACCAGATCCAAATGCATCTCAAATAGTCAGCCAGACAAGTTTGATCAATTGTACTCGTATTTTTAATGCGGCTGCTTTTGTAGGATAGTGAGAAAAAATGGTGGCTTATAGCTGGGTCAGATAAACGACACGTTGGGTATTGGCCAGAAGCTATACTGCCACAAATGACTGAATTTCCCGTATTTGCTGCTTGGGGAGGGTTAGTAAGAAGTGATCCGAATGGTCCAATGACAACACCGATGGGGCAAGGAGAGTTGCCAAACGGAGACTACAACAGGCAATGCTCGATAACACAAATTCAATATATACGAGGAGATAACTATGTTTACGTGGATGTTGGTGACTTCGCCTTTACTTCCAGAAGCAATGTTAAATCTGATCAGTGCTATGGCATAGAATATAATAGTTACTACAATGATGAGGAAAGAGCTACAATTATATTTGGCGGACCGGGTGGACCAAATTGTTAATGTATTTGATCAATAAAAACTATAAAGAAAAAAAAAAGTTTTGAACATCTTTATTTGTTATTAAATGTGGTCGAAGTACAACATAATTTATTTTATTTTTTTTGACATATTCCGCCAGATTTAAGGAGAACCCAAAACTTTACAAAGAAAACTAAAAAAGGAAAACAAAAACACACTACTATCTAACATAAATTTTCCAACTCTTATCCTCAGTCAAAATTTTCTACATTTCACAATCAAAACTGTCAAGACTGATAACAACAAACTTCTCACTAGGATGCTTCTTTGCTAATAAATCCGTTGCATGATTAGTTTCACTATGGATGTGAGTATATCTAATAAACTCAAATTCTTTCTGCAAATGGAGAATTCTTCTTCACATATGCAATCTTTCACAACCAGACAACAACCTGTAAATACTCATGGAATCAGTGCAAATGTGCAATCTTCTACAATTTTTAAGCTTAGTCATAGTCAAACCTGTTTCACCCCTGTATCCTTTCATGAACAAGTCATTGTACACGGTTCAGTTATGGTCCATCCTAACCAGAGTGTATATTTTATTGTGCCAATCTCAAAACAAAGATTCATCAAACGATTGCTATTGATTGCTTGATTCCAAAGCTACGTTAGCTCAAATCTAAGCAACCTTTGTTTTGAAAGTCTATGTAAGGAGAACCTCAAGCAACTGGAATCTTTGAATCCCTGACACTATTCTTGTATGTTCTAGTTGTAAACTAGAGTCGTCCTCTCCTTTAAACCTGATAAACTCCTTTGTCTGGTTAGATCAGCCTAAACTTTGATTACCAAAATAACCAAATTCTAGATTTGAAATCAATCAATGTAGAACTCAAAGAGTAACTACAAGGTGGTGCCGATCTCACGCAACTAGACAATCAAGTTTATCAAAGATAAACACGATTCTAGTTGGATCCCATCCGATCAAGGTTTATGCACACAATTCACAGGATACGAAAACTAATAAGAAAAACTTCGTCATCTTCAGATGTTCGTTTGTCTTCAATAATCACCTGCGCAGTACAACTTGAATCCTCATTTGATCAATCACACACAGAACGAAGTCTGTTAACAATGGATTATCACAAGATGTCTTTAGATCCGAAAATGGTTCTGAAGATCTCGTCGATACTTTGATCCAGTTTGAGTGAGCCTTATATCAGAAGAGAATGTTCTCAATAATAAACAAACTAGGTGCAATCAAAGTTTCAACAACCATTAGTCAATCAAATCAATAATCGAAAACTAAAATAACAATGCAATTATCTAGTTTCCCACCAACGGTACTCGTAGAGCTTTTTGATCCCACGGAAGTCTTTAAACGAGCGATCGTAAAAGATTTCGCCTTATTAGGGTACTTTCCTCTCCGGATAGACGAATCCACCGGAAACAACAAGAATGAAGTTTGCCTGGCTCTTAGGATGGTTTGTAGGAAATGCAAACTCAAGTATTTATAGACCAAGGTTGTTTGGACGACAAGGAAATTCCAAAACCAAAAATATTCTCAAGATATTCACATTAAAGTACCTAATTTCGGTTTTTCTGTTTCCAATTAATTACCAAACCATATTTCCGAAAACTCTCTTAGAAAACTTCTATTATTAGTCTAGTGCATTAAATAATAATATTTTCCTGAGGATATGCTTTAATTGTTGGTATTAAAACATATATATTATGAAAATCATGATTAAATGCTTTTCAATTTTCGGTATAGGATCACCTTGAGTATCAAGGAATATCTTTGAACAATTAATGATAAGAGTTATGTACATGTTCAAAGATGTTGATATCTCGAAGTTTCTCGTCAAACCCTAATTCCAAGCTTCACACAAAACAGAAAGAGATATGTGAATATTGGAAACTCGGTTTTGCTCCTTGGGATCGGTTATACCAAACTCACAATGTAAGTTGTGATCGGTTATACCATGCTTCCCAAACTAGGTTGTGACCGGTTACACCTTGCTTCCCAGAGGTAGCTTGTGATCGGTTACACCTTACTTCCCGAGTTAGCTTGTGAACACCTTGGTTCCCAAAGAAACTTGTGACCAATTACAACTAACTTCCAAAATTAGCTTGTGATCCGTTACACCTTGCTTCCAAAAAGTAGCTTGTGACCGATTACAACTAACTTCCCAATGTAGCTTGTGACCGGTTACAACATGCTTCACAAAGTAGCTTGTGACCGATTACAACATGCTACGTAATATAGGCTATGACCGGTTATACCTCAAATCTCAACAAGTTAAGATAGGTTCTACCTTGTCATCTTATATTGGTCATTCAAAAGATATTCAATAAAGAACCTGACCAATCATTTCTTTTCGATTATGAAACAAGTTCATATATTTACTTCCTTTAATCAAATGTTATTAAATATTGTTTCCTAGGGAGAAATCATACATATATGTTATCGTATTTACAAAGTTCCAAAAGATAAGCATTTATACTTATTAATTCAATAAGTTCCTCGACACTTTGATCATAATGTTATGACCAAGTCTAACCACTAGAGTATTATATATATACATCTTCGCATGTTATGTTTTTCAATATAATCTGACTTGAAAGATACGTTAGGAATGGAAACAATATCAAGTCAATATTACTAACCTCAAGTGGAAGGATGATGTCCTCGTTGTAGTCGTTACTTCTTCATATTCTTCAGGTCTTCGGAGTAATACTTGTACGTCTCAACATTCCTAGACTTTCTAGTCAAACCTAAACAAAGTTGACTCTAGTATTTAATTAAGCGACTCTATATGAGTTTTGATACTAGAATATGACAACCAAACTTGACATACCAATGCTTGGTGGGTTCAACCGAGCTATGCTCCAACAAATCATATAAATGCCTCAGTTGGAATGCCCAATTACATGAGTCCACGAATATCCTAACATTGCTGAATGGGTAATGCTTTCTTGTGGGTAACTGATCTACCGCATATTTTATCATATTGGTGTAAGCTTCATTACAATCACTGGTAATTAAACTAGAAATGCAAGCAAATGAATGAGCACATCAACTATTAGATTAAGGAGTTATATATATATATTAAGTATTTTGAGCTCAGATTATGCAACTCCTAAAATTGAACCAGTGTAATATTAGATGTATATCAAAGTAGACATGCTACATTGATGAATGCCCAAAATATTAATTGTTTTGGTGTAATATCTGGCAGTAGTCAGATGACACATTGTTTGGAGAATGATAAAATCCAGTAAGAGATTCAATTCCGGTATGCAGATTGCTATCAAACAAAAACATCTTGAAATTGTCGTGAAAAAACAAATGGAAGAAAATAATAAACCAATCTCAAAGTAAAAAAGTAAAAACATACAAAGTTAAAGGAAATTTTTCTATCAATTTTTTCTCATGTATATGCAACTGCTAGGTGTACTTTCTAGACCCTTAATCCACTTTATAAATAACATTCCAAGTGGATTATATCATAGACAAATAACCTCCAATATTCTCCAATGTTCCTTTCACCAACATCAAAATTTTCTAAGTTTTTCCACTCATTTTGTATTTTATTCAGCACCATAAATTGTCTACATATCAAATATAAAATAACATGATTAAGTCCCTAATATGGCATGTGAACCATAGAATGTTTGACTGGGATCAAAAGTTCGAACAATCTCGCTCATGTTAAGTATAACAATAACAAATAGTAATAAACTTCAATAGATTAAACAAATGCAAGGAAATTGATTGTAACATCCATGCTCAACATTGGGGGTATATATATACATAAAAATCAAAGGCCGATATTCTAGTTGGACACTTTTGGGACTTTTTAGGAATCATGCAATTTCTGACAACAATATGTTCTTTTAACTACTAGTTAGACTCAAGTTAATTCCCCTTACCTGGAGTATCCAAGGGATCTTAGGGGTCATCCTTAAATACGCCCACAATCCATTCCTCATCGACCACATAATCATCTATCTGAGCACTTGCATGGGGAAGAAATCCTTGATTTTCCTAAAAATGAAAAAATGGTAAGTAAATGAAAATCAATGATCAAGGAATAAAAAACTGATAAAGAAAGTGTGTTAAGAATCAACCAAATAACTGGAAAAACAGTTTAAGATTATTATTGCAGAATACAAGGCTCCAAATGGTGGTAGTGGCATATTTGAGCTAGAACCAACATTCTGAAATTGTGACTGTACGTATTCAAGTTTGAATACATTCCAGAATATGGAACTTGCGGTTATTGCATATTCGATTTTGAGTGCATTCTAGGATCTGGAACTTCTGGCTGTTAAAATTGGCTCAGAAACATTTCATATTGTTGAGATAACTCCCAACCTTATTGTTGCAATGCTTGATTTTCTTCCTTTAATCCCTTAAACTCTTCTTTTATGGTGGGTTTGTTTGCAGAATTCACCGTTTCCAGGAATTTATAATTCCATGGGATTACTAATCCTTGGATTCATATAAATCCCTTGTGTGTTTGGTAACTCAATTGAAATTCTTAGGATTTATAGAGTTTTCTTGTTTTAAAGTGTTTGTACCGTTTGACATTGCTCTCAAATCTTAAAATTGCATATATACGGGGTTTAGAGTTAAAAAAAAGTGGGTCCATAAATCCCTTGATAAGTTTCCCAACAAATCTTAGGGGGGAGGGGTCGGACTCCATATGGAGGATTTGCTGGAAAATTGAATCCCGTAGGAAACGTGATTCCAAGGATTTGAGCAACCAAACGTACCGAGGGAAACGTAATTCTACCAAATCCCCTGGACCCATAAATTCCACCTTTAAAATTCTACATCCAAACCCACCATTAATGTATTTATTTTCTAAGAAGTGAGTAAACAGGCATCTCCCGCAATTTCTAAAGTAGGGTCCAGTCAGCGACGCTCGGTTTCCATATTAAGTGTTCTCACCGTTGTTAATTGATTTGGATTTGCCGCATCAACCATTCTTAATTAGAAAATTTGGAATCTCATCAGGGCCGGTCCTGAGAAATTGATGTCTCAAAGTTAATCTTCGGATATATACGGAATAAGAGAAAAAACTAGAAATTTCTTTTTAGGTCATCTTCTTAACACAACTAAGCAATTATTTAACAAAATATATTTAACAAGAACAAATAATAATACTTTTTGGATTAATTTATATTACAACAGTGTATCTACTATATGCAATAATACTAACTTAATCATAAAAATATGCCTTATGTGTTAAACATACAATAAATAAATGTGATATTTTCTTGGAAAACATGGATAATTGTGATATAAGTTGTGTGCCTTCATTGTAAGCCCATTGGTTGGAAAATATTGTTCATTCTTGTGAAAGATATGTCTATAATTTGACAAAAAAACATGAATTTGAATTATGTGCCCCTTTATTTTAAGCCCGTTGTATCCTTTCATTTTAAACCATTGTTTTACCACACGACATTTTTAATTTTTTGAAAAATGTAAAACTAAATGTAGTGGTACCGTGTCGGACAAAAGGATTTTTCTTTATATAAAAAAATAAGACAAAGTTAAAGAGAATAAGAAGTGCGTGGGTTGCAAAGAGTAAGCAGTAAACATGTTTCATAATCTAGGTAGATTCTAGAAAAAAAGAAATCCTTTTACTACCCCTTTCAGTAACTTATAAGCATATTGTAGGATCAGAATATCGCAACACCAAGATTCTCGCGAAGTCCATAAACGACACACTGCGAAGACATCGCGGGATGGAAGTAAAAACGACGTAACGGATGACGACAGCCAAAACACGAGAAATATGTGAAGATGTAGCGAGATCGAGGAGTGTCGCGAGATTTGACATTTGTACATTTGCGATACTTCGCAAGACATACCCGAAAATAAAGGACAGCTTAGCTGTCATCCATTATGTAATGTCCTATATAAAGAGCCGAATAGGCTTACGAAGGGGAGGATCTTTTTAGTAGTGTTGAGCAAGTCATTAAGAGAGAGAAAGTTTAGAGTGATTGTAATCTTTTGGTTTATCTCCCTTTCATCTTGTAACATTTCTGGAATTTAATCAGTAAAACTTATAATTGTTCATATTAAAATGATTTGATTGTGTGGATTCTTGTGAGGGGTGTAGTGTGGGATTTCCTGCAACTACATAATGGCGCTAGAAACAGGGAATGATTGAAGGAAAAGATTAAAGATTGTTATCAAGGTTGTTCAAATCAAGAAAATGATAAAACAAGTGGATGAATCAGTAAAAATAGAGAAAACTAGAATCAGGAAATTTAACAAAAAGTTGGAATGTAATTCGATCACAAAAACAATGATCAGTGAATTCCATGAGAATGTCAGAGGGAGAATACATAAACGAGAATTTGAAGGAAAGAAAATTGTAGCAGTTGAGAAGACATCACCTTTGAGAGATTGGGAAAACAGAAAATTACGTTTACAAAGCAATAGAAATACCAAAAGAAAATTTGGGACACACATCTCCTTTGGTGATCACAGTAACCACACAGAAAGAAAAGGTGAACACGGCAAAGATTATGGAAGAATGGACAATAAACAGAATTTTGGTGGATACAGGGAGTTCGGTGGATATAATGTTCTACCATACATACAAAGAAATGGGGTACAAAAATGAAGAAATGTCTCCTTCAACTATCATATTCATGGCCTTGGAAAATCTTTAACAAAACCAAAAGGAGAAATAGAGTTGCGAATTTTACTAGGAGAAATCGAAATACGAGTAATATTCTGTGTGGTGGATATGGAATCACCATACAACATGTTGTTGGGAAGACCATGGATACATGCGATTAAAGTTGTAGCGTCGACATTACATCAATGCATTAAATTTCCTATACCAAGTGGGATCGGTGAAATTAGAGGAGATGTGGATAAAGCAAGATTATGTTATCAAATTGAAGTGAAGCAATACGAAGGACGTGCAGGGAAGCGGAAAAATCGCAGGAAAATGGCGAAGGAAGCAAAGAAAGAAGAAGAATTTAGAATTTACATGATAAAAGCAGAGGAAGGAAAAGGCATACCTGGCGAAAATTCGGAAGAAGGGAATGGACCTGCGAAGGAGATAAAAGAACCAACACCTATGCGAGAACCTGAGGCCAGTTACACTGCGGCAGAACCAACAAAGGAAGTGAATGTTGGGACCCAAGAAGCACCCAAGATACTAAAAATTGGAACTAAAATGGAGGAGGATGAGGAAGAAAGAACTGTTAATCTATTGCGATAATATAAAGACATCTTCGCATGGGATATGGATGAGATACCGGGAATAGATCCGTCTGTGGCATGTCATAAATTGGAGATTGATAAAAATGTTAGACCATTCAAACAAAGAATCAGAAAGATTACAACAACGTATCATCCCCAAATAGAAGAAGAACTGAAGAAGATGCTTGATGCAGGAATTATAAGAAGCTAAATATCCGGAGTGGATAGCAAACATGGTAGTAGTTCCAAAGAAGAATAAAGGGATAAGAATTTGTATAGATTTCACTGATCTAAATAAAGCATGTCCAAAAGATAGTTTTCCACTACCGGATATCCCACAATTGGTAGAGTCGGCAGCAGAAATGATAGAATATCTTCTCTAGATGGATCAAAGGATATAATCAAATCCCTCTCGCTGAAGAAGATCAAGAACACACTGCTTTTTTCGCCCCAAGAGGATTATATTTTTATACAAAAATGCCATTTGGTTTGCGAAATGCTGGAGCAACATACCAAAGAATGGTAGAGAAGGTGTTTGCGAATTGGATACATAAGACACTAGAGGTGTAGGTGGATGATATGTTAATAAAAAGTAAAGAAGCAAAAGATCATGTCCAAGATCTGAGAGAAATTTTTGAACAAATGAGACAGTTTGACATCAAAGTAAATCCAGAGAAGTGCATTTTTGGGGTTGCGTCAGGGAAATTTTTAGGCTACATTGTATCAAAAGAGGGTATACAAGTTGATCCGGCGAAGGTGCAAGCAATTCGCGATATGCCAACTCCAGCAACAATAAAAGATGTACAGAAGTTAAACGGACTCTTAGCTTCACTAGGGAGGTTCGTTTCGCGATCATCAGATAAATGCAAGCACTTTTTCAACATACTCAAAAAGGGGACCAAATTTAAATGGACGGATGAATGCGAGAACGCCTTGCAAGGAATAAAAGATTATTTGATGCATATATCTATTTTGCAAAAAGCAGAACCAGGAGAAGAACTATTACTATATCTTGCGACAACATCGCACGTATTAAGTGCTGTGTTGTTGCGAGTAGATGCAGGAATTGAGAAACCAATCTACTACATCAGTAAAACTTTCAATGCCGCAGAGAAAAATTATTCAAAAATTGAAAAGTTAATTTTGGCGCTAGTTTATAAAAGCATTCAAACTTCGCATATATTTTCAAGCACATACAAGAAAGGTATTGACAAAGGTACCCATTGAATCAAGTAATGAAAAATTCAAAAAGATCAGCCAGGGTCGAGAGATGGAATGCACAAATAGGACACTTCAAAATCAAGTACGAAGTACTCTCTTCACCCAAATCACAAATTATCGCGGAATTTTTAGCAGAATTTCCTTTAGAAGAAGATGAAGCAGTGGAAGAAATGATGGATATAGAAGAAGAGTATGGAAACCCAAAGGATCTCTTGTGAGCCAGATAGATGGGAAGTCTTGGTAGATGGATCATCAAATGGAGAAGGTAACGGAATTGGAATTGTTTTGATTTCGCCAGAGGGCACTAAAATGGCTTTCTCCTTCAGATTGGAATTTACATCCACCAATAATGAAACGGAGTATGAAGCTAAAATACATGCTTTGAATTTTGTAATAGAAATGCAGTTGGAAAATGTGCGAATCACCAGTGACTCGCAGCTAGTCATTCGACAAATAAAAGGAGAATACACTACAAACGAACCATCTTTAAAGAAATACAAGAAACTTGTTGGAGAATTGTCAACGAAAATCCCAAAAATAAAATGGAGACACATATCAAGAAAAGATAATAGACTCGCAGATGATTTTGCTTTTATCTCAAGTATGATGACGGATCCAACTGCGAGATGCATAAAGATACATACACTTTTATCGCCATCAATCAATAAGGAAGAAGAAGGAGAGGTAGACGTGATGATCATAGAAGATGAGGAACAAACACCTGTTATTGAAGATTGGAGAGCCGAACTTCATGCATATTTGATGAGAGGAGAAACACCGAGAAATAGGTTGGAGGCACACAAATTAAAAAGCCGTGCTACAAATTATGAATTAAGAGATGGGATATTATACCGGAGATCTTTTAATGGACCTTCACTCAGGTGTTTGACACGAGAAGAAGGAGAAGCAGTGTTAAAGATGTTGCATAGTGGGGATGCTGGCAATCACAGCGGTGGAAGATCTTTGGCATACAGAGCGAAAATACAAGGCTATTACTGGCCGTATATGCATGAAGACACGAAACGTGTATCAAGACGTTGCGAAGATTGCCAAAGGCATGGAAAGAAAATACATGCACCTGGAGCACTGTTAACATCTTCAACAAATGTGTGGCCCTTTGGAAAATGGGGCTTAGATATTGTTGGACCATTTTTACCAGGGTCTGGACAAAGAAGATATCTGATTGTTGCTACAGACTATTTCACAAAATGGGCAGAAGTAAAGGCAGTACAACACATTCGCGACAAAGATATTTTTACATTCATATTTGAGAATATCATATGTATTTTGAATCCCTGCACAATTGGTATCTGATAATGGGAAGCAGTTCGAGGGACAAAATATAGAATTATTACTTAATGCATTTAAGATAAAATGTGGAAAGTCAACTCCATCATACCCTCAGACAAATGGGCGGGCAGAAGCAACAAATAAGACAATCACAGATATATTGAAGAAGAAATTATAAGGGTACAATAAAGCATGGTGCGAACAGGTACATAATGCAGTGTGGGCTTACAACACAACCAGGCGAGAAGCCACTGGAATGTCACCTTTTTGTTTAACATATGGGGTTGAGGTTGTGCTACCAACAGAAGTTATTATCCCAACAACAAAGAGAGAAGCTTGGGAGAAAAATCTTAGTGCGGGTATTATTCTAACACGCAGCATATGGAAAATTAGAAGAAAAAAGAGAAAGGGCTTTGCAGCATATGGAAAATTACCAGCGAAGATTAGCCCGAGAATATAATAAACGTGTTAAAACACGCGAATTTCAACCAGGCGATTTGGTGCTGCGAGAAATGCCGATATATCAACGAGAAATTGGTGGAAAACTTGCGAAAAAATGGGATGGACCTTATATCATCAAGGAGATAGTTGGAACAGGGGCATATAGATTAATGGACCCTGAGGGGAGAGATGTGGGACGCAGACTTGATAGACTGGTAGGTCTGTAAAAGTGTATTTTCATACGTCTTAATCTGCAAGTGCACAGTGCCTTTGGAGGCATTGGCAAGCACAGGTCGAACCACAGAGACTTGTGGTGCTATAGTTGATCAAAGGCTTCCTAAACTGACTTTCTAGTGAAGGTAACACAACTGAGGTTTTGTCGATGCGACTAAGTTTGCATTAGTGACTGAAATAGTAACTAAGATATAAGACAATGACAATGGGGATACTAGGGTCTTCAAATCCACCTTTAACCTACACTATGTCTTCAACTCATGATATTATTCTTGTCTTTATGACAGATAAGGGAGAGGTGTCAACTCTGCTCTATGTCTAAGATGTTTCTCCGATTGATAGTTTAATCACAACTAAGGTATCTTTCCAAAGCATTACTTGTCTAGTTAGAGTACAACTAATCTGAGGATCAATAATAATCTAATTAAGCTTGAGTTGCAGCATAATCATCACAAAGGTATTCTAACTACAGTGCATACATGGCATACACTGTGAGAGCAAAGTGTTGACATGCTAAGATTAAATTCTATCTTAGGAAGTATTTAAGCATTCAAGAATCAACATTTGAAGTATGAGAAACACAATAGCAGGTTAGGGTTTCATCTGAACCCTAGCAATTTGATTTAGAACATGATACAAATATAAACTAACCTAAATTGGTGCTCTGGCTAGCCCAGGCATAAACTCTAACACACACAGACTCTTCTATTTATACATGCATAAACTCAAAACCCTAAAATTGACTTCAAAATAGAAAATTAAACAAACCCAATCGCCCATACTCTCTGAATCGCTTCTCTCTTCTGTCCGTGCGGCTCTGAGAACTCCCTCAATTGATTTGATGCGACCTAACCCTAGTTTTTTCTATCTCTCACTTAGCTTCTAGGTAAGAGGCTATGGGAGAGATAGAGAGCAGGTAGGAGGTGGTGCGGCGGCTGATGATAGTTGTTGGGGTGTCAGGATAAGGTGATGGTGGAGGTGGTGATGGCTCTGCTCAGAGCTGTGGTGTCGGGTGAGGAAGGTGGAGCTCTGGGTTGTATCGGAGAAGAAAGAGAAGATGGAGAAGAGAATGGGTTTGGCTCGATGGGGTATAGGGGTATGGGTTGATTCGGTGTTGAGCGGGTGTAGCAAGGAGTGATGCGCCAGCTGAAGCGAGCGTTGGATCTCGGTGAATCCGATGCGTGGCCCGATGCGAGATCTGGACGGCTCAGGGAGAATTGGGGCGATTTGATGTTGAGCGGGAGCAGCGAGAAATGATGTGAGCGAAGGAGCGACCGTAGGATGTAGCTAGGTGAGATCTCAACGGCTTGGGTTGGATGGGCTCGGATCCGGGTCGGGTCTTGGATAGCTTGGGCCCAAGTCTTGTAGATGGGTTGCTCCTTGTTGGGTTGCAACTGATGCGCGCGCGGGCTTTGGCTTTCTATTCCATAGACGCTTGTCTCCAATTCTTTGCTCTTTTGGCTCTTCAATTTCTCCAAGCTTTATTTATTACCTAAAAACACAAAATTAATTAGTACAAATATTTATTCTTGAAAACAAAGAAAATACAGAGTCTGGGATAATATCTGATTTCTGAGCACAAAAGATGAGTTAAATGCCAATAAAAAGGTGTATAAATATGCAATATTTGGCACTCATCAAATACCCCCAAACCTGAATTTTACTTGTCCTCAAGTGAAACAGAATTGAATAAATCCTAACTATACCCCTGTCGCAGGTCTCTCGAATGCATTTAGCGTATGCACTAAGCCTTTAAACCCCTAGGTGTCCCTAGTGGACGAGTTGTAGTCTCGTGAGGGTTTACCAGAGGTGTACCCACAAAACCTTCTCCAACTTCAGAGTGTAAAAGAGTCTCAAGCATCCAAGGATCTATGAGGACATAGAGTTTCGCATGCTAGTAAAATGAAGTTAGAACTACCAAAGAACACATTCTCATCCTTAAGTGCCGAGCGAGAAGTAACCATACCATATGAAAGAATTCGGATTCGATTCTCGATCATAAGCCTCGACTTCGCCTCACCATTAGGGTTTTATGATAATTGCACTCAAAAAGACCGCTTTTTTAGTCTCTCATGTGTGCAGGCAGGAATAAAAAGAGAAATCCTGCACACGTTGAAGGTAAGAAGGATAACCTTCCGAAATAATTTCTGGAGACTCCACAGAAGTGTGGACAAAAAGAATCTTTTTCTAATGATCTCTAAGAAAGGAAATCAACCATTAGCAAGGGTGGGAGTACTCACTTACCTTCTCACCCGATCGGCAATTAATATCACTCTCTCAGCATTCATAGAAACGTCTTCAATCTTCGGTCTTCGGTCTTCAAATGTTGATGACGAACTTCTGAACTTCACAAAAACTTGACAAACATTTTTTTTTTTTTTTTAAGTACATGAAATGAAAATAATAATACAACTCAATTTTTTTTTTTTTTAGATTAACTTGGAATGAAATACAATAAAACAATAAGACTCAATTTTTCACACTTGTCTTGATTTCACAAACTTCATTAATTCTCATCCTTTTTTCTTTTCTTTGTTGCACATAAACCTTGGACTATCTCAACTTTTCTTCAAATATTCTGATATTGCTCCGCTTGCTGACGATGATGTGTTTCTATGAATCTGTTGATGTTGTTGAGAGGGAGAGAGTGATGCTAATTGCAAATCGGTATTTAGAAGGAGTTTTCATCTTTAAACGTCACCCTCATGATTGACAAAAACTAGCACTCAAGAGATCAAAAGTAGTGCTGAAAGTGGTACGAAGTTGGGTAGCTCACCATTCCTACCCGGAATTGACGTACGGTGACACACACTCTAATGACTTTTCTAGAAAGTTGCAAAAAATTGAAGGTTGGTGCCTCACTTGATGTAAAATGGGTAGTATCCACTATGGGTGATCACAATTCTACTACCGAATATCTAAACAGCACCTAATTCGCCCTCCGGTATGGTTAAATCCAACTTTAACGCTCTAATCAACTAAGAAACCCGATTGCGTTCTCCAGTACTTCCAATTTCTGTTATTTCGGTCAGACTCTCTATGTAAACATAGCTAGAAGCATGCTAGTGACTCTAAAATCTCTAAAAGTTGGAGGTTTTTATTTGCAAAAAGTTTTGAATTTTTTGAATTTTTTGAATTTTTTTTTTTTTTTTTTTTTTTGAAATAAAAGACTAAAAACTCTCTATGCAAATGTACCCCCAAACCTAAATCAAACATTGTCCTCAATGTGTCAACAGATAGGAAAAATTTAAACAGTCACATACCAAGAGAACTATGCTGATAAGAGAAAAGGGAAGAGATTACCGGATGTCGGCGGGAGCAAGGTTAGAGCTTCATTTGTCGAGGATAGAATCCAACATTCTCAGTGGAGATCATATCGGATTAGCACAATATATGCACAAGAAGACTCAACCGATGCAAGAAAGAAAATTTAACAAGTCCTACTGGATTATATACAATGAAAATTCACCATAAACCAACAATCTAAAGAGTTGAGGATCAACCCAAAAGAAATTATGTACAAACATCAACAGCCTTACACAAATATAATATGAGAGTGCAAGTAAGACTGCATATGAGAATGAGTTTCCCCCAAACCTAAACTTGTCAACAGATGTGTTTTTGAGCACAAAATCTTGCAAATTTAAAGGTACATCATGCACAAGGTCTAACTCAAAGTGAGTTTTGCTAAGAACAGGCAGACATACACATTCCAACTGTGGTTCCCTAAAAGTGTTATACTTTGATGCAAAATAGTCCAAGAGGACTTGGGAAGCACAAAGCTCTAGGCCTAAGTTAGGCATTTTCAGAAAAGTTGGTTTTGCAATTTTGTTACAAACTACACCTAGGTTTGGTGGAGGAGTTTCAATCTGTGACTTAGGAGTGCATAAGATCATTTGCACCATCACACACTTTCCTAAAGTCAGACAAATGTAAATCATGCTAACATGCATAGAAAAATTCATCAATCTCCATGTCATACTCATTAGAGGAGGCAACATATTGTGACATGGGCAGGGAATCAGACACAAAAATAATATCATGATCCAAAAGAACATTAGTGTCAACAGAAGATTCATCCTTTCTTAAGTCACAAACAAGTTGTGTAGCATGCTCACTGTCACTGAAGAATTTCACAAACCCAAACTCAGAGTTAACATCACATGGATGAATGTTAGAAGAAGTATCATTCATAGGGTTCACAGAAGAGACGCCTAACGTCTCTGAACCCAAAGATTCCATCATATTATCTGCATGCACATGCTCTTCTAACATATCATATTCATCATCATCATCATCATAACAAAAATGTATTTCCCTATTCAAACTTGTAGTATTGCTAGTGTACTCATTTTCCTCTAGATTAGGTTCATATTCAGTGTTAATTGCATGAGTAGGACTAGGAACACTATTTTCAAGATGAACTTCCCTCCATTCTTCTTTTTCTAAGTGAATCAGGTTCATCTTTAAGAACAAGTAACACTGTTCAATGGAAGGAGAGTCTTCAATAGTGGGTATGCATGTTTCATATGAATGATCATTATATGGTTGTGCACATGGTTCACTACACAAGGGAAACTCATACATGTTGCTAGATGGATGATCATGCATTGCATTCAGTTCAAACCTAGCATTGTTATGCTCTATGAGGTTTTCTTCCACTGAGTGCATATAAGGAGTTGGGGGAGTATAGAATTGTTCATCCTCCCATGGTGGTTGATGATACATATGGTCATAATGGTTAGGGTATGAGTATTCAGGGTCAGGGCCCCGAGAAGGCTCATAATATTCCCTAAAATCATCATGATATGTGGGGGGTTCATACTGTGAAGCATGCCCGTAAGCAAGCTCTCTAATGGATTTGTTTCCATCCCCAGTTGCAGACCAAAATCCTGACATGGTCTAGCAAATCAATTAGCCTAGCATGTATAACCAATGATGTTTCAAAACAGGGAAGCTAAGCCCAAGTGATGCAAATGCACAGCCCAAAGGTTATGCAAAGCCCAGTTGTTGTGGGCTCAAATTTGGTTTCAATGGGTTTTGGTTTATGTAGGCTTGTTTGGTTTTTGTGGGATTCAGTTTGGTTTTTGTGGGCTTCTGTTTGATTTGGTTTAAGTGGGCTGGTTGGTTTTGTGGGCTTTGGTTTATTGTACAGTGGGCTTCAGGTTTGTGCAAAGAGCTCATGCATAGAACAAGTTTGTACACAGCCCAGAGAGATACAACCCACAAAAGAAAATGACACCTGATTCTAAGTGTAAGCCCAGTTCACAGTGGGCTTCAATGGTTGTGCAAAGCAATACAGCACAGAGAGCACAAATTCACAAAATGTAACTCTCAACTTCTAGCACAGAGGAGTGCTTCCTGCTGTTGTTTTAGGAGATACACAACACAGATTGGTAGGCTTGTGCACACATTGTATGCAGGTCACAGCACAGCTGTTGTGGGAGGCCTAGTGATTATGTACAAATGCAATGGTTGCACAGGCTAGGGTTTTAGCTCATCACAGTTTATGTGCTCATACAACACAGAGCAATACAATACAGCCTAGGTTGGCAGATCTCACAGAACTAAGCACACTCAGAAGTGCTTCTATTATTGGAGACTTACACAGCACAGCTTAGCAGGCTTGTGCACATCGCAAAGCAAACTCACAGAACAAAAGACACAGCACAGAGTAGGGCAGCTCACAGAGCAGAGCAAACTCTCAAAAAAATTAACACAGCACAGCCTAGTTTATGTGCAAGGTTTGAAATGATGCACTGGTCAGCAGAGCATTGTGCAGATCAGGGGAACTAGGGTCTATGACAAACAGATTTCAGGGATACACTGACTCAGGCTTAACACATCAAATAATGAGTTCATCTAACAAAGATTTTACTCAAGAGCCACAGATTGATGCACAAAGATACCCTGGCATCTAGCTCAGAGTCAAACACTAATGGCAGAGCAACAATCAAGTAGATGAGTAATTTGAGCACTTTACCAAAAGCCTAACATGCCACAGAGTATCAACAGACTATGCTCAGGGTTGTGCTCAAACTCACAGCTTCAGGGGCTGGAGTTGAACTCAGGGCTCAAAGGTGCACATACAAAGATGCTTCAGTAACTTTCAGTTATGCACAGCTCATGGGAACAAGGTTCATTAATGCTCAGGTCAGCAAAATAGCTAGTTTGTCAGGAAAGGATAGCTCACAGATTTAACAGGTTAAGCTCAAATTACACACAATCACAGGCTTTAGATTGCACACATTTCAGATATTGCAAGGTTGCACACAAATTGATGACAACACTTGGCAGATTATAGCTTCATACAATATATGCAGATAACACAAGGTTTAGGTTGAGCACCACTGGCAATCAGCCAAGGCAAGCAGCTACAGGGTCAGGGTTATGCTCAGTAGACCAAGTTGCAGCTTAGGCTCTACAGCTGCAGGGGCTGGAGCTAAGCACAGAGCTGATGGCAATTAGGGTCACAGAATGTACAAGCACAGATGGAAAACACATAGGTTTGTACAGAAGCACAGATGCAACAAGGTTGACAGGGTAATGCTCAGGGTATGCAACTCAAGGTGACTAGCTTGGCAAGGTTCAGCAGATGTGATTAAATGACAGGAAATGTGCACAGGTTTATGCTCAGTCCACACAAGGTTCAGCAGATAACACAGGGTACTACAATATGCTTGTTATGGCTCATTCACAGCTCAATAAGGTCACAGGATTGCTTAGCAATGTGGCTAGTTTATCATGCAATTATGGTTCAAAGGTTCACAGGTCAACAAGCAAGCATACATGATATCATTCATTCATTCAAGGTCTAGCATGCTTATCTCAACAGGTTAACATTCAATGAGTGAAAAGGCTTAGCTCAACAGGTTCTGTGGTGTCAACTTACTCAGTTGACTTCCACTGGAGTTTGCTGCTAACCTGTTTGGACTGATTTGTTAATAATTGCTCTTCCTTGCCTCAGCTTTCCCAACAGCTTTGCAGGTACCTATGAGCTCAACAGGAGAGTTTAGTTCTCAATATTGCACAGCTAAAGCAAGAGCACTAGTGCTACAATGACAGAATTCAGAGCTATGCTTTATTGCAAAAAAATAGGGCCACAGGAAAACAAAAATAACAGCAAAGTGCAGTGGCACTATGGACTATGCAAGTGAACAAAAGTGAAGAGAGACAGAGCAACAATTTAAGCTAAGTGAAGCTAAGAAACAGTGAAACAGAAAGTGAAGCTAAGTTACACTAGCAGAGATTAAAAGTAGAAAATTCAAAGCATATATATACAAGTATGAACTGGAACTCAGTTAAGTGCTAGCCACTAATCGACACAGCACACGCCAAGTCCCCGGCAATGGCGCCAAAAAACTTGGTAGGTCTGTAAAAGTGTATTTTCCTACGTCTTAATCTGCAAGTGCACAGTGCCTTTGGAGGCAGCGGCAAGCACATGTCGAACCACAGAGACTTGTGGTGCTATAGTTGATCAAAGGCTTCCTAAACTGACTTTCTAGTGAAGGTAACACAACTGAGGTTTTGTCGATGCGACTAAGTTTGCGTTAGTGACTGAAATAGTAACTAAGATATAAGACAATGACAATGGGGATACTAGGGTCTTCAAATCCACCTTTAACCTACACTATGTCTTCAACTCATGATATTATTCTTGTCTTTATGACAGATAAGGGAGAGGTGTCAACTCTGCTCTATGTCTAAGATGTTTCTCCGATTGATAGTTTAATCACAACTAAGGTATCTTTCCAAAGCATTACTTGTCTAGTTAGAGTACAACTAATCTGAGGATCAATAATAATCTAATTAAGCTTGAGTTGCAGCATAATCATCACGAGAGGTATTCTAACTACGGTGCATACATGGCATACCTTTGTGAGAGCAAAGTGTTGACATGCTAAGATTAAATTCTATCTTAGGAAGTATTTAAGCATTCAAGAATCAACATTTAAAGTATGAGAAACACATTAGCGAGGTTAGGGTTTCATCGAACCCTAGCAATTTGATTTAGAACATGATACAAATATAAACTAACCTAAATTGGTGCTCAGCTAGCCTGTGCATAAACTCTAACACACATGAGACTCTTCTATTTATACATGCATAAACTCAAAACCCTAAAATTGACTTCAAAATAGAAAATTAAACAAACCCAATCGCCCATACTCTACGAATCGCTTCTCTCTTCGTCCGTGCGGCTCGAGAACTCCCTCAATTGATTTGATGCGACCTAACCCTAGTTCTTTCTATCTCTCACTTAGCTTCTAGGTAAGAGGCTATGGGAGAGATAGAGAGAGCAGTAGGAGGTGGTGCGGCGGCGATGATAGTTGTTGGGGTGTCAGGGTAAGGCGATGGTGGAGGTGGTGATGGCTCTGCTCAGAGCTGTGGTGTCGGGTGAGGAAGGTGGAGCTCTGGGTTGTGTCGGAGAAGAAAGAGAAGATGGAGAAGAGAATGGGTTTGGCTCGATGGGGTATAGGGTTATGGGTTGATTCGGTGTTGAGCGGGTGTAGCAAGGAGTGATGCGCCAGCTGAAGCGAGCGTTGGATCTCGGTGAATCCGATGCGTGGCCCGATGCGAGATCTGGACGGCTCAGGGAGAATTGGGGCGATTTGATGTTGAGTGGGAGCAGCGAGAAATGATGTGAGCGAAGGAGCGACCGTAGGATGTAGCTAGGTGAGATCTCAACGGCTCGAGTTGGATGGGCTCGGATCCGGGTCGGGTCTTGGATAGCTTGGGCCCAAGTCTTGTAGATGGGTTGCTCCTTGTTGGGTTGCAAAATCATTTGTTGCGCGCGTGGCTTTGGCTTTCTATTCCATAGACGCTTGTCTCCATTTCTTTGCTCTTTTGGCTCTTCAATTTCTCCAAGCTTTATTTATTACCTAAAAACACAAAATTAATTAGTACAAATATTTATTCTTGAAAACAAAGAAAATACAGAGTCTGGGATAATATCTGATTTCTGAGCACAAAAGATGAGTTAAATGCCAATAAAAAGGTGTATAAATATGCAATATTTGGCACTCATCATAGACCATGGAATAGGCTATACTTAAAGAGATATTACCCATAAAAATTATGGTAAAGAAGTAGACTGCGGAATGGTACATGATTGAGGCAAAAATAATTAAATATTTCATTTTTATTCTCGAAAAACATGCGAATATTTCATACAGAAAACGACAAAAAATGTTCAACGATCAGCGAAATTATAAAAGAGCTTACATATACAGAAGAATTAACAAAATAATCAGAAGGTGGCGAACTTACTATGACGTACACCCTAGTTCGCGAACACAATTTCGCAAGAGGCAAAAGAACCTAAAGTGCGTCATAGTAAGGGGGTACCTATTACATATAAAGCAAAATTGACAAAATACTCAGAATGGGACGAACCTTCATGGCGTACACCCTAGTTTGCGAATAAAATTTCGTAAGAGGCAAAGTACCTAAAGTGTAGGATCAGAATATCGCAACTACAATACTTCGCGAGATTAATAAATGACAACATTGCGAGGGAGTCGCAGGGAAGCAAAATAAATGACGCAATGAATGACGACAGCCAGAACACGAGGAAGATATGAAAATATGGCGAAGTTTAATAATGTCGCGAGAATTGATACATGTACACTTGTGATATTTCGCAAGACATTCCCGAAAATAAAGGACAGCGTAGCTGTCATCCACTGTGTACTACCCTATATAAAGAGTTGAGTAAATCTGTTGTAGGGGGGTTCTTTTTCAATTGTTAAGCAAGTCTTTAGGAGAGAGAAAGTTTTAGAGTGATTGTAATTCTATTATTCATTTCTATTTCATATTGTAAAGATTCAAGTGTTCAATCAATAGAAATCATAATCATTCATCTTAAAATGACTTAATTGTGTATATTCTAGTGAGGGGTGTAGTGTAGGATTTCCTGCAACTACATATTGGCGCTAGAAACAGGGAGTGATTGAAGATAAAAGATTGGATATTGTCATTAAAATGGTAAAAATCAAGAGTATGATGGATAAATTGAAGAAAATTAGAATCAGAGAGAGTAATGAAGAATTGGAATGTAATATGATTTCAAAATCAATGGTTAATGAATTTCATGAAAGTATTAAAGGGAGAATACATAAAAGAGATTTTGAAGGAAAGTAAATCATAGCAGCAAAGGAGGTGTTACCCTTGAAAGAATGGGAAAAACAGAGAATTATATTCACGGCAACAGAGATGTCAGGAGAGAGCTTAAATCACACATCTCCACTAGTAATTACGATAAGTGCCAGCAAAGAAGAAGGAAAATTAACAAAAACAATGGAAGAATGGGCAATAAGTAGAACTTTAGTGGATACGGGAGTTCAGTGAATATAATGTTTTATCATGCATATAAAAAATTGGGGTACAAAGATGAAGAAATGACTTCGGCAACATGTCATATCTATGGTTTCGTCAAATCAATAACAAAACCTAAAGGGGAAATAAAAATACGAATTTTGTTGGGAGAAATTGAAACAAATGTGACGTTATGCGTAGTAGATATGGAATCACCATATAACATATTGTTGGGAAGGCCATGGATACACGCAATAAAAGCTGTAGCATCAACATTTCATCAATGTGTCAGATTTCCTATGCCGAGTGGAATTGGCGAAATTAGAGGAGATACCGATAAAGGAAGAATGTATCATCAAATCGAAGTAAAACATTATGAAGAACGGGTGAAGAGGCGAAAAGATCGCAAGAAGATGGCAAAAGCAACAAAAAAGAAGAAGAATTTAGAACATATATGATAAGAGCGGAAGAAGGAAAAGGAATATGTGGTGAAGAGAGTGATCTCGCAAAGGAAATAAGAGGACCAACGCCCATGGGAGAAACGAAGGCTAGCTACATTGCGGCAGAACCAACAAAGGAAGTGAATATTGGAACTGAAGAAGAACCCAAGATGTTAAAAATTGGAACTAAAATGGAGGCAGATGAAGAAAGAAAGACCATTGATTTGTTGTGAGATTATAAAGATATCTTCGCATGGGATATGGATGAGATGCCTGGAATAGATCTATCTGTAGCGTGTCATAAATTAGAGATTGATAAAAATGCCAGACCATTCAAACAAAGAATTAGAAAGATCGCAATGACATATCATCCTCAAATAGAAGAAGAGTTGCGAGAAGATGCTTGATCTTTGGCATTATTAGGCAAGCAAAGTACCCCGAATGGATAGCGAATATGGTCGTAGTTCCAAAGAAGAAAAAAGGAATAAGAATTTGCATAGATTTCACCGATTTAAACAAAGCTTGTCCAAAAGATAGTTTTCCCTTGCGGATATTCCATGAGATGGTTGAATCAAAGAAAGGAAATGAAAGGATATCCTCCTTGATGGATATAAGGAATACAATCAAATTCCTCTCGCCGAAGAAGACCAAGAACATCTTGCCTTTTTCGCTCCAAGAGGATTATCTTTGTTACACAAAAATGCCTTTCGGTCTGCGAAATGCCGGTGCAACGTATCAAAGGATGGTGGAGAAAGTGTTCGAACAATGGATACATAAAACACTAGAGGTATACGTGGATGACATGTTAATAAAAAGTAAAAAAGCAAAAGATCATGTGCGAGATTTGAAGGAAATCTTCGAACAAATGAGACATTTCAACATCAAAGTAAATCCGAGAAAAATGTACTTTTGGAGTGGCATCTGGAAAATTTTTAGGATACATTGTGTCAAAAGAAGGAATACAAGTTGATCCGGAGAAGGTACAAGCAATTCGAGACATGCCAACACCAGCAACAGTAAAAGATGTGCAAAAGTTAAATGGGTTATTAGCTTCGCTAGGAAGATTCATCTCGAGATCATCTGATAAGTGCAAACATTTTTTCAACATACTTAAAAAGGGAACGAAATTTAGGTGGACGGATGAGTGTGAAAAGGCATTGCAAGGAATAGAAGAACATCTAATGGATATATCAATATTACAAAAAGCAGAAGAAGGGGAGGAATTACTAATTTACCTTGCGACAACCTCGCATGCACTAAGCGCAGTATTATTGCGAATGGACGCAGGGGTGGAAAAACCAATCTATTACATCAGTAAAACATTCAATGCTGCAGAGAAAAACTATTCAAAAATTGAAAAATTAATTTTGGCATTAGTTTACGCAACGTTTAAACTTCGCATCTATTTCGAAGCGCACACGGTAAAAGTAATGACAAAAGTACCAATTGAGTCAGTGATGAAAAATTCAAAAAGATCAGGAAGGGTTGAAAGGTGGAATGCTCAAGTAAGTCATTGTAAACTCAAATATGAAGTGTTATCCTCACCAAAATCGCAAGTTGTAGCGGATTTTTTAGCGAGAATTTCCATTGGAAGAAGATGAGGCGAGTGGAAGAAATGATGGATATAGAAGAAGAGCATGGAAATCCAAGGGATTTATTAACGAGCCAAATAGATGGGAAATATTGGTAGATGGATCATCAAATGGAGAAGGTAACGGAATTGGGATCATTATAATTTCGCTGAAGGCAATAAAATGGCTTTCTCTTTGATTGGAGTTTGCATCTACTAACAATGAAACAGAGTATGAAGCTATAATACATGCTTTGCGATTTGCAATAGAAATGAAGTTGGAGAATGTAAGAATTACCAGTGATTCTCAGTTAGCTATTCGCCAGATAAAAGAAGAGTATACTACAAATGAAGCATCCTTGAAAAAGTACAAAAAGCTTGTTGACGAATTTCGAAGATACCAAAAATAAAGTGGAGACACATATCAAGAAAAGACAATAGACTCGCGGATGCTTTTGCTTTTATATCAAGTATGATGACAGATCCATTTGCGAGATGCATAAAAATACAGACACTTCAATCACCATCAATCAACAAAGAGGAAGAGGAAGAAGCAGAAATAATGCTCATAGAAGATGAAGCACAAAGATCCCATTGCGAGGATTGGAGGACAGAACTTCATGCTTATTTAATGAAAGGAGAAACACCAAGAAATAGATTAGAAATGCATAAATTAAAAAGCCGTGCAACAAATTATGAATTAAGAGACGGAGTATTGTACCAAAGATCCTTTAATGGACCCTCGCTCAGATGTTTAACACGAAAGGAAGGTGAAGCAGTGTTAAAAATACTACACAGTGGGGATGCTGGCAATCATAGTGGCGGAAGATCTTTAGCACATAAAGCGAAAATGCAAGGCTATTATTGGCCATATATGCATGAAGATGCGAAACAAATATCAAGACGTTGCGAAGATTGTCAAAGACACGGAAAGAAAATACATGCACCAGGTGCGCCGTTAACTTCTTCAACAAGTGTATGGCCTTTTGGAAAGTGGGGATTAGACATTGTAGGACCATTTTTACCAGGTACAGGGCAAAGGAGATATTTGATTGTCGCAACAGATTATTTCACAAAGTGGGCAGAAGTAAAAGCGGTACAACACATTCGCGACAAAGATATTTTTACTTTCATATTCGAAAACATAATATGCAGATTTGGAATTCCAGCACAGTTGGTATCTGACAATGGGAAACAGTTTGAGGGACAAAATATAGAATTATTGCTTAATGCATTTCAAATAAAATGTGGGAAATCCACTCCTTTATACCCGCAGGCCAACGGACAGGCAGAAGCAACAAATAAAACAATCGTTGATATATTGAAGAAAAAATTAGAAGGGCATAATAAGGCATGGTGTGAGCAAGTGCATAATGCAGTATGGGCTTATAATACAACAAGGCGAGAAGCTACGGGGATGTCACCATTTTGTCTAACCTATGGTGTTGATGTTGTACTTCCGACAGAAGTTATTATTCCAACAACAAAGAGAGAATCTTGGGAGAAAAATCTTAGTGCGGGTAACATTTTAGTTAAATTAGATGAGTTAGAAGAAAAAAGAGAAAGAGCACTACAGCATATGGAGAATTATCAGCGAAGATTGGCCAGAGAATATAACAAACGTGTCAAAACACGCGAGTTTCAACCAGGTGATATGGTGTTGCGAGAAACACCAATATATCAGCGAGAAAGTGGTGGCAAGTTAGCGAAAAAATGGGATGGACCTTATATCATCAAGGAGATAGTTGGAACATGGGCATATAGATTAATGGATCCAGAAGGCAAAGATGTGGGCCAGAGATTGGGTAGACCATGGAATAGATTATATCTCAAGAAATATTACCCATAGAAGATGATAAAGAAAGAATAAATTCAGAAATGTTAAATGAATGAAATGATATGAAATGTTCCCGCGACAGAGATATTGCGAATATCTCGCAAATGAATTAACAAATATTAACCAAAAATGAATGATTGAACGAATTAACAAAAATGAATGAGTGAGTGAATGGGACAAACCTTTATGGCGTACACCCTAGTTCGCGAATGATATTTCGCAAGAGGCAAATGTAAGACCTAAAGTGCGTCATATAAGGGGGTATCTCTTGACATGGCTCAGGGAAAAGGTTACACCGCTCCTGGAACCCGAGTCATGGAGATTTTGGGCCCATGAAAGCCTATCCGGGAGAGATACCTTGGATTTCCAACTATATATATAAGGTTATACCCTGGTTGGACGCCCGAGGGTCTCTTCCAAGGAGTCAGTGTATGCTCAAGGCGCCGGGGTACACGGTTGAGCCAAGAGTGCCCAGGGCATTTGAAGTGTCTCGGCCATTCTTGGCAAGTCTTGGCATATGTTGCACTCGGCCGAAGAAAACTCCACTTAGGGTGCAGTCTCGTAACCATAAACCCTATAGGTATAAGGGATAAGAGGCTGCGAAAACAACAAGTTGTTGTTAAGACCAGGATGGGAGGAGCTAGTCTTGTATGGCCGATGTACGCCTCCTTGAAGGGGCAACCGGGGAGATGATAAGGGCGGCACCCTCCATTAGGGAGCCGATAAGTGTCACAAGACGGCAATGTCATGGGGCTTTATATTCGCAAGAACATTTAGGCCTGTCATATTGTCGCAAATAAAATATCCTGCAGAGGCAAAAATACTAAAGAAATGATAAGACAAGATCAATGGGTCATTACATGAAAGTGTAAGGACGTCCTGCGATCTTGTCGCAAGACGTCAATGTCATGGGATTTTACGTTCGCAAGAATATTTAGACCTGTCATATTGATGCAAAATGAGGGGTGGCAAAATAAGACCTTTAACTAGGAAGGCAAAATAAGACCACACAAAAACAATGATAAGGCAAGATCAATGGGTCAATACATGAAAATGTAAAGACATCCTGCGATCTTGTCGCAATGATGAATTTCAAACATAAATGAAGATAATAGAATAGCAATCATTAAATACCAAAAATTATACTTGTTGAAAGAAAGAAGAGTAACGCAGACGAGTACATACATCAAAAAAGATAATGGAAGTACATAAAGAAACAATAGCACGAGAAGGAAGATTACAAGAGAAAATCATCTCTCAAATAGTAGCTTTTTCACCGAGAAGGAGATCTATGGGTTTTCTTCGGCAACTTTATTTATATTCTCGCTAATTAATATATTTCCAGCAGATCCTTCTTCTTCATTTGCGACATCATCATTGACAGTTTTATTGGGAGAGACAGTTTCTTCATCTTGAGTTCTTCGCGGTGTTATAATCATAATCGCTATCGGGAGGATTAGTAACTTCATCATCACTTACTTCCAGAGGTTCAACGAGACACGGAGTTCAAGAGATTTAGATAGTAAAACATCATTCACAAGAACTTCGGCTCTAAGATGAAATTGACGAAGGAGTGCTTTTCTGTTGATTTTTACTCTCTATATCTTTACTGATCACGCATATAGTCGAATTTTCTTTCGCCCTATCGCGAGAGCGTGCAAGAGAAGCGGTGAGTATTCCATTCTCTTTGCGAATTCTTGAGTAGTCAGATTTCAAAGCAGTAATGGAGGAGTGAAGTTTTTTTCTCAGACTCTGCAAAACAAAAAGTAAAAAGAATTATACAAACAAAAAATATGAAGGCTTGATAAAGAAAGAATAGATGAGGCAGTCAACTTCTATGACTACCTTCCTTCTGCGAGGTAAGATGTTGGATTAGAGCCGAACAACTATTCTCCAAATGATCCGTGGCATTGTCAAAATTATCTCCAACTAAACCTTTCAGACGTGATCGCCAACTTTTTTCGTTGGAAATAAGTAAAGCATTTTCTTTTGTAAGGGAAGAGTTGGACTTTTCTAGTTTGGAACATTGATCCTTGAATTGGTTTGCTTTTACACTTAAGGTTATTCTACCCCTGAATCGGTTTATCCTTCTCGCATTAACTTCTTCAATTTGATTTCAAACGAGCAAAGAGATTGTTCTTGCTCTTTACATAATTTTTGACAAACATCATATTGTTGCGAGTAAATCGCCACCTTGTTTAACAGAGTTCGCTTCTCTTGAGAAAGAGTTCCATTCTCATCTGATAAAGTTTCCAACTCCAAATTAGCTTTAGTCAAAGAGTAAGACAGGCGAGATAAGTCATTACTTAATGAATCCTGTTTCTGAGCTAAATCAGCATTTTCTTTAGAAAGATTATCTATTTGATCAACAGAATATGTATGAAGATTATCTAATTAGTTATATTGCTCCATCCAAGCATCTCTATCAACTCGAACTTCTTCAACAGTAGATTCCAACTGATATATCTCCATTTTTCGTTTCTGGTTTAAAGCTTGAAGGGCGAACAAGGACTTGAGTCTTAAAAAAAAAAAAAAAAAAAAAAAAAAATGGACAATACAGAGGCAAGAGTTTACCTTTTAGTTCTTCATTCTTCTTGCGAAGATTATCACGGTCCAGTGAAATATTTTGAAGTTTTTGGTTCTCAAGATGGAGAGTATTACATTTTGCAGTCATGACTTGGAGATCATTCTTCAAGGTGTTTATTTCTTGCTCCAAGGATGTTTGCGAAACTCTATCAGGTCCAAGGTGTTTGCTCAAAATCTCGCAAATATCAGATTTGACAGGATCGACAGAAGTCTTCTTAGCATCGTTCACAATATCTGATAGGACTTTGAAGGCCACATCTATTCCTTCTAAATTTTCTTTAGTAAGTGGGATTTGCTCAGAAAAGGAAGTAATAGTGATAGAAGAAGGGAGAGATGAATCATCTTTTGTTAAAGGAATATCACGAGAAGAAGAAATCTCGTGAAGATTAATGACTGGAGGAATGGTAGAGGCATTAACAATGGAAGAAGAGATAGGCTCATTTGCAATGGGACTGTTGTGAGGGAGTTGATCTATGATAAATTCAGGCATAGAAATGTTATCTTTGGAAGAAACAGTAGGGATCTCTTGCGAAGATGTCGCGGTAGGAGTTGTAAGTTTGAATGTAGGAAAAGTGACAGAAGGCGCAACGAGTTTAGAATGACGAGGCTTCTTGGGGGACTTATCAGCATTTTGGTCATCCTGCGAATCACAAGCTAAATAAGAAACAGAGGCAACAATATTGTTATTAAGAGAATAAATGTTTCTTAAATACCTTGTTACTCGCAGGCTTTCTTTTAGAAGCAGTGGATTTCGGTTGCGAGTCCATAGAGATATTAGGGTTCGTAACGGTGAATTTGGTACTGGATTTGTTCTTGCTGAAACAAAAATGGCAGAGGAGTCGTTAAAAGAAGAACAGTATCAAGATAAAACAACTTCAATAAGAGAGATCAATCATAAAATGTTCGAATTCAGCAAAATTAACAAACCTTGATGCCATAGAAACAGTAGCAGAAGAATAGTAGCAGGAAAACGATGAAGAAGACGATAAGGAAAAGCACAGAAAAAAGTTGCAGACGATGAAGAAGACGAAGTAAAAGAAAAGAAATGCTTTCACAAGGAATCCTCCTTTAAATAGACAAGAAAAGAGTAACCGGATAACATTAAATGTGCCGGTAAAAAGAGAAATTTTAGATACGTGTAAACAGTCATTCCTGAATTCACGGAATCTTGTCGGCAGAAAATTGATGGAAAATCAACGATTGCGGTATCTCAAAATATTGGTTCTCATGACATTCTCTCCTTCGCAGAGAAGACATGAGAAGAGGCAAGATGTAGGATCAGAATATCGCAACTACAATACTTCGCGAGATTAATAAATGACAACATTGCGAGGGAGTCGCAGGGAAGCAAAATAAATGACGCAATGAATGACGACAGCCAGAACACGAGGAAGATATGAAAATATGGCGAAGTTTAATAATGTCGCGAGAATTGATACATGTACACTTGCGATATTTCGCAAGACATTCCCGAAAATAAAGGACAGCTTACCTGTCATCCACTGTGTACTACCCTATATAAAGAGTTGTAAATCTGTTGTAGGGGGTTCTTTTTGAATTGTTGAGCAAGTCTTTAGGAGAGAGAAAGTTTTAGAGTGATTGTAATTATATTATTCATTTCTATTTCATATTGTAAAGATTCAAGTGTTCAATCAATAGAAATCATAATCATTCATCTTAAAATGACTTAATTGTGTATATTCTAGTGAGGGGTGTAGTGTAGGATTTCCTGCAACTACATAAAGTGCGTCATGTAAGGGGGTATATGTAACGTGGCTCAGGGAAAAGGTTACACCGCCCCTGGAACCTGAGTCATGGAGATTGGGGGTAATAAAACCCATCCAGGAGAGGTACCTTGGATTTTCAATCTAAGCATATGACTTAGGTTGGACGACCGAGGGTCTCTTCTAAGGAGTCAGCATTTGACCAAGGCGCCGAGGTACACGGTTGAGCCAAGGGTGCCTGGGGCATTTGAAGTGTCTCAGCCATTCTTGGCAAGCCTCGGCTTATGCTGCACTCGGCCCGAAGAAAACTCCACTTAGGGTGCAGTCTCGTAACCATAAGCCCTATAGGAAAAAGGGATAAGAGGCTGCGAAAACAACTGGTTGTTGTTAAGACCGGATGGGAGGAGCTAGCCTTGTATGGCAGAAGTACGCCTCCTTGAAGGGGCAACCAGGGGGAAGATAAGGGCGGCACCCTCCATTAGGGAGCTGATAGTGTTAAAAAAGACGTAAATGTCATGAGGCTTCTTACTCATGGGAGTATTAAGGCTTGTCATATTTATGCAACAATCCTGAAGAGGCAAAAATACAAAAGAGTGGATAAGACGATATCAATGGGTCCTTACATGCAAATGTAAAGGCGTCCTGCGATTTCGTCGCAAAGACGGCAATGTCATGGGGCTTTATGTTCGCAAGGATATTTAGGCCTGTCATATTGTCGCAAGAAAAATATCCTGCAGAGGCAATAATACTAAAGAAATGATAAGACAAGATCAATGGGTCATTACATGAAAGTGTAAAGACGTCCTGCGATTTTGTCGCAATAATGAGAGGTGGCAAAATAAGACCTTTAACTAGGAAGGCAAAATAAGACCACACAAGAGAAATGATAAGGCAAGATCAATGGGTCATCACATGAAAATGTAAGGACGTCCTGCGATCTTGTCGCAGTGAAAAAATTCACATAAACAATTTGAATATAGATGACAAAGATCTTTCATCGCAAAAAAGATAATAGAAAACAAGATGGGAATTGTTAAACATCAAAGATTGTCTTCCATGCAAAAAAAGAAGAATAATAAACGAGTAAATACATCTCAAAGGTGAATGAAGTACATAAAGAGGTAACAATGCAAGAAGTAAAATTACAAGAGAAGTTCAATTCTCAATATCAATTTTTTCGCTAGAAGGAGATACTGCATGTTCTTCAATAATTTTATTAGCTTCACCAACTTCCGCACTTTCGCCAGTTCTTGCATTCTCGCCAGATCCTCCTTCAACTAAATTCTTATTGACAGCTTCATTAGGTGAAATCACCTCTTCATTTGCGGAATCTTCGCCACTTTCATAATCATAATCACTATCAGGAGGGTTAGGAACTTCATCATCACTTACTTCTAGAGGTTCGACAGATACAGGATCAAGAGATTTGGACAATAAGACATCATTCACAAGAACTTCAGCTTTGAGGTGAAATTGGCGAAGGAGTGCTTTCTGATGATTCCTACTTTCTATATCTTTAGAGTAAGTGAGATAGTCGAATCTTCTTTCTGCCCGATAGCGAGAGCGAGCAAGAGAAGCAGCGAGCAGTCCATTTTCTTTGCGAATTTTGGCATAGTCGGACTTCAAAGTGGAAATAGAGGAGTGAAGATTTTTCTCGGATTCTGCAAAAAATAAAAAGTATATAGAATAATTCAGATTTTTTCTTGAATTCGCAAGGAAAATACAATAAATTCAAGAAAACAAATTGATTAAGGTAGTCAAATATCATGACTACCTTCCTTTTGCGAGATAAGAAATTGGGGTAAAGCCAAACAACTATTCTCCAAATGATTCATGGCACTGTCAAAATTATCTCCAACCAAACCCTTCAGTCGAGATCGCAAGCTCTTTTCGTTAGAAACAAGTAAGGCGTTTTCCTTCGCAAGAGAAGAGTGGGATTCTTCTAACTTGGAATATTGATCCTTGAGTTGGCTTGTTTTTACACTTAAAGTTATTCTACCTTGGATAAGTTTATCCATCTCAACAGTAACTTCTTCGAGTTTACGTCTCAGCGAACAGAGAGATCGTTCTTGTTCTTTACATATTTTTGACAGACGTCAAGTTGTTGCGAGGAAATCGCCACCTGGTTTAACAGAGCTCGCTTCTCTTGAGAAAGAGTTCCATTTTCATCTGATAAAGTTTCCAACTCCAAATTAGCTGTAGTTAAAGAGTAAGAGAGGCGAGATAATTCGCTACTTAATGAGCCCTGCTTCTGAACTAAGTCAGCATTTTCTTTAGAAAGATTATCTATTTGATCAACATAATATGTATGAAGATTATCTAATTGGTTATATTGCTCCATCCAAACGTCTCTATCCATTCGAGTTTCTTCAACAACAGATTCCAATTGATATATCTCCATTTTTCGCTTCTGGTTCAAAGCTTGAAGGGCGAACAAGGGCTTGAAGATTAAAAAAAAAAAGAAAAAAATATTTGAGAAATGGGAGGGGAGCGATACCTTTTAATTCTTCGTTCTTCTTGCGAAGATTATCACGATCCAGTGAGACATTTTGAAGTTTTTGATTCTCAAGACGGAGAGTGTCACACTTTGTAGTCATGGCTTGGAGATTGTTCTTCAAAATTTTAACTTCTTGCTCTAAAGATGTTTGCGAAATTCTGTCAGAACCAAAGTATTTACTCAAAATCTCGCAGACATTAGACTTGATAGGATCGATGGAGGTCTTCTTGACGTCAATAGTAGGAGAAGAAAATGGTTCGTTCACAATAGGACTATCATGAGGAACTTCATCTATGGAAAACTCAGACATAGGAGGAGGATCAGCAACGACATTTTCGCAGACAGCAAGGGTAGATTTATCTTGCGATGATATCGCAGGAGGAGTTGTAAGCTTAAATATAGGAAAAGGAACAAAAGTTTCAACATTTTTAGAACGACGAGATCTTTTGGGGGATCTATCGACGTTTTTGTCATCCTGTGAATCACAAGTTAAATAAGAAACAGAGGCAACAATATTGTTATTAGAAGAGTAAATGTTTCTTAATACCTTGCTATTCGTAGGATTTCTCTTGTGTGCAACGGATTTTGGTTGCGAACCCTTGGATATTTTAGGATTTTGGACTGTGAATTTGGTAACAGGGACGTTCTTACTAAAACAGAAACAATAAGGGAATTAATCAGAGATGAACAAAATCAAATAAAGTAATCTCAGTAGAAGAGTTCAAATGGATCACGTGCAATATGATCTACAAACCTTGATGGCTCCATAAGAACAGTAGCAGGGAAAATTTACAGCAAGATGAACAACAGCAAAAAGTTGCAGACAATAAAAAATTCACAGAGAATTCAGAGATGAAGAAGATGAAATAAAAGAAAAGAAAGATATCCTTGATAGATCTCTTCTTAAATAGACAAGAAAAGGATGACCGGTTAGCATTTAATGTGCCGGTAAAAGGGGAATATGTAACACGTGTAAGCGGTTATCTTTGGATTTATGGAAGCTTGTCGGCGAGAAAAATAAAGGAAAGAAATGAACGGCCGCGGCATTTTGAAAATATTAATTCTCATGACGTTCTCTTCTTCGCAGAGAAGACATGAGAAGAGGCAAGATGTAGGATCAGAATATCGCAACACCAAGATTCTCGCGAAGTCCATAAACGACACCTTTGCGAAGACATCGCGGGATGGAAGTAAAACGACGTTACGGATGGCGACGGCCAAAACACGAGAAATATGTGAAGATGTAGCGAGATCGAGGAGTGTCGCGAGATTTGACATTTGTACATTTGCGATACTTCGCAAGACATACCCGAAAATAAAGGACAAACTTATTTGTCATCCATTATGTAATGTCCTATATAAAGAGCCGAATAGGCTTACGAAGGGGAGGATCTTTTTAGTAGTGTTGAGCAAGTCATTAAGAGAGAGAAAGTTTAGAGTGATTTAATCTTTTGGTTTATCTCCCTTTCATCTTGTAACATTTCTGGAATCAGTAAAACTTATAATTGTTCATCTTAAAATGATTTGATTGTGTGGATTCTTGTGAGGGGTGTAGTGTGGGATTTCCTGCAACTACACATACCAACAAACTAATTAAAAGTTTTGACTTTTTTTTGTCCAAAGCTTGTATCATTAATCCGATTTACCATAAAATGAGAAAAAACAAAATAAGCTGATGCCCTAAAGATTCCCAAAGTTGAACTTTGGTCACTTTGTGTCAAGGTCGGCCCTGAATTTCATAATGGTTTGTCACATGGTCCAACTCCAAGTAACCTCTTGCTCCACCAAAATACAAACATAAGAAATAATTCGGTCCACAATCAATCCCACCGGATAGAAACGTGATTTACCCCGTCCATATAACTTATATAATTTAAATGTAATTAAATAGAAAAAATGAGAACCCATTAATACAATCCGAAAGAAAGAAAATATATAAGAGGAAATGAATGAAAAAACTAAGAAATTATCAGGAAAAAAAGAAGAACAAGTACAGAGAAGAAGGGAGAAGAACATAACACTTAAATCTTACCTTTTTCTTCTTTTGAAATATCTGATTATTGTATTTTCAAGAATGGAATTATCAGAAAATTTGCTTGCGGAAATAAAGATGTCTTGTTTTTGAGAAAATATAATATAAACACCAAATTAAGAGGAACATTGGTGGTTCTTCTTCTCGAGTCTTAAGGAGTTTGGTTTATGAGAGATTAAGTATAATGAGACTTGTAAACTAGTACGATTATTGTATTCTTTCAGAAAGAAATTGTGAGTAGATACTACAAATATTGCTTATCGAAAGAAAGATGTTCATGTTCGAGAAAATGGAACAAAAGGAAGAATTTCCAATATGGATTCTTGTAGGTTGTAACTTCGATTCTTGGAGCAAGGTTTACTTTATATGAGATGAAGAGTGATATATGTAATTCTGTTTATATATATATATATACACACGTTTACATGGGTGATCACTTTAGTTACCGTTAGTTCCTCGGGTAGACGGGTAGTTCTATAATATGGATTGACAAATTAATACTTATAATTGTTGCGGCTTAGAGCATCCATAACGGTGAATGATAAAACTGAATGGTATAAACTATAAACTAAATACAGCTTACCATTTTACGATCCAAAAAGCAAAATCACAATGAGTGAATGGTTAGATATAACATGGCGGGGATTCATACTATCCCTAAACTTTAAACTCTGCCAAAGACTTACAAAATTAAACTAAAGTTATTTGATTGGACCACAATCATTGTGCGAAAGGTTAGATGTTCAAAGCAAAATAGGTGCAACACTTCAATATTGGTACAATATCAAAGTTGATATTAGTTTTGAACAGTCCAGGGATAAGCTGCTTCATAGTCAAGACAGGAATACAAAATGTTTTCATGCTCATGCCAATTTCAGACAGAGAAGATATCAAATAGATTTTATAAGGGATGAGAAAGGCAACTGGTATTCTTCAAGGGAGGACATTCAAAAGCTTCTTTTGCAACATTTTAGCTTTATTGCTAGTACTTGTAACCCATCATAAGACTCAAAAATATTTCAATTGATTACTTAGTGTATTTCCATGGAAGAAAATGAAGATCTTATTATGGTTCCATCTAGAGAAGAGATAATAAAGCTTGCTTTTCAGATTAATGCATGGGAAGCTCCGGGACCGAATGGATTTCAGGCGAGGCTCTATCAAGTTTGTTGGGATGAATTTGCTGATGATGGTTACTATGGTACAACAATCAGGTAAATTACTTAAGCAGCTTAATTTCATGTACCAAGTATTAATTCTGAAGAAATTATGTGTTGAAACACCATCAGATTTTCGACCGATTAGCCTTTGTAACATTACATATAAAATTATCTTAAAGATTTTAGCTAATCGATTAAAGAAGCTTCTTAATAAGCTTATTTCTCCTTGGCAAGCTACGTGCCTGTTCGGAACATCCTTAATAATACCATAATAGCACATGAAGTCATTGATTATACGAAAAGAACTAAAATTTTTCCAGGGGCAGTGTCTATTAAATTGGACATGACGAAGGAATTTGATCATATGGAATGGGGGTTCATAATCAAAGTCATACATATTTAGATTTTATTGACAAATGGTGTTCATTAATTCACCGATGTATCAGCACAACTTCTATTTCAATTCCGCTCAATGGATCTCCTACTCATACTTTATGCCAACAAGTGGAATTCGCCAATGTAATGCTTTATCTCCATATATTTTTATTTTGTGTATGGAAGCTCTTAGTAGAATGTTGCAGGCAACTGAAATTCAGGGGTTAATCACACCACTCAAGCCAGCCAAAAGAGGTCCCAGTATTTCACATCTTTTTTTCGCAGATGATTACATTTTATTCTCAATAGCTTCAGCCAGCTAAATTACTAACCTGATGGAAATTATTTCTCAATCCTGTGATGTTTCAGGGTAGATGGTAAGTCTGAATAAATCTAGCATTCACTTCAGTCACAATTTGAGTGATTCAGCTAAAGACAACATCTCAGCAATGGTCAAAATGCAAAGAATGCCATTAAGGGAGAAATATTTGGGTATTCCTCTTTTTGTGGGTCGTAAAAAAAATACTTGTTTGAAGAAACTCTGGATAAAAAAGGCTTTCAGAACATAATCATGGCAAGGTAAATTAGTAAACCATGCAGGTATAAGTACTCAAATTCAAGTTGTTACAGGTTCTATGGCACAATACTAAATGAGTTGTATGCACATTCCAGATAAAACCAATTAAGAAAATGGAATCTTTACAAAGGAACTATTGGTGGAACATGAAATCAAAACAAGGTGGTTATGTTATTGGATAGAAGGAGTTAAACAAACCTAAAAGATTTGGTGGTCTGGGTTTTAAAAATCTGCGAGTTTTTAATGAATCCTTACTTTCTAAACTGGCTTGGAGAATGCTGCATGAAAATAAGCTAAATGGGTACAACTTCTACAAGCGAGATATCTTAATAATTTTGATCCTTTGTATGGTAAAGTTAAGAAACATGGCACGTGGATATGGAATGGAATTCATAAAGGAGTGCAATGGATTCTCATATATCATATTTGGAAGATTGGAGATGGGTCAAAGATTAATATATATGGTCAATGGTTTGGAAAGGTTTCTTATAAGGATTATGATCGTTAGATTCTTATTTTTCAGAACTCCCAAGATATAGTGGATGATTATATTGATCATAATACAAGAAGTTGGAGGCTTGATAAATTACAACAAGTTTTCTCTGCTGAACAACTTCAGCACATTGAGAACATCAACATACCTTGATAAGATTTCAAAGTTGTTGTAGTAATAGGTTCGTTGAGACTTGTGAAAGCAATAGATTTTAGACTTATACAACTTAAAAAAAAAAACAAAGAGAACTTAATGCAAAATTGATTTAAAGATATTAAAAATAACCAAGACACTGATTCCACTATTACACATGAATGAATGATGGTAAATAACCCAAAACTCTAATTATCTTTTAAGTCCCTTATTTCTTAACTCACAAATAATCAGGCAAATTCTCAAATATCAATTGTATTCCCTAAGCATATATTATCAATTGACTAAACAAAGTATAACCTATCAGATTGAATCACAACTAATTAAGAAAATTGTGCAAACAATTTAGAACTCTGCAAAAGCAGTGATTGAGTGAATTATAAATTATAATTAGAGAAAATAAATTAGTTACCAATTATCCATGCGTAAATAGCTTCCTCATTGCCTTGGTTGTGGGAGAATTAGCTCATCATCATGTTGAAAACACGCTCAAAATTCATTTTTATTGCTCAAAGTGTTGACAAATGATGAAAATGGGAGAAATATAATAAAAACCGAATTTGTAACACTTATTTTTGTTACAAACCGAACTGTTACAGAGAATGATATAAGAAAAGTGTCACTGTCACTGTAGCGTAAACGACTGTCACCAGGCGTCTTATGTTCTTCGAGCTCTCTTCAATGGCAGCAGCAGCAGATTTTCGAACTGTCATTTCTTTGCTCTGTTATCTCCCTAATCACTCCGTAAACATTCTATGACATCCCAGAACTCTTTTTAAACTCGACAGGGCCTCAAAATCCCTGTAATAACTTCAGAAATATCTTCATTAACTCTGCCATCTTCGGGATATTTTGTTTCCTTTTTCTTCTCATGCACGCGTCTGCAGCTGCTGAATCTTCCTTATTTATCTCTGACACGCTCCAAATTGTTGCTCGAGTCAACAAACATGCTCAAAATTCATTCAAACTCATGCAATCACGCGAAATAACTCTCCCATGCACGGACTGCCCTGTTTTCTTCTCACAGAAATTCCAGCCAAACTAGATCGAATTTAACACCTCTACCATCTCTGTCTAGCCCATAGAAACATACCCAATCAATTCCAGCCTTTTAGTCTCCCCGCAACAAGCTCAAATCGCCAACCCTAATTTTGCCAGTTGAGATTTGTTTTTTTCCCGCCAAAACCAGAAATTTGAAATGATGAAGATGGAGATGGTGTCCCCCCCTAACCACTGCTGGGGTGCGAATAGCAGGAATGCACCCCTTATCAATTGAGTGCCCCTTAACCAATAGTGAGAGTCCGAATAACACGTGTCCTCCGGGGTGCCAAAATCAACTTTTCGAGCCGAATTTTCCAACAAAGTTTATTTCCAAAAATACCTAAAAATACATAAAAACACAATATTAGTACAAAAATCGAGTTCCAACACTATAAAAATTGAGGACAACTTAGACACAAAAAATGTGTCTATCAAATACCCCCAAACTTATTATTTGATAGTCCTCGAGCAAATCTAATCTAGAAAATAAAAAGACTACACTTAGCACGTGCAGCAAGCCGTTAAACCGCTAGGTGGCCCTAGCGGCCGAGTGTTGTCTCGGGAGGGTTTACCAGAGGTGTACCCACAAAACCTTTACTCCAGACCCTAGATATCTACGCAGAACCTTGAAAGGCACTAAGGAATCTCCTTGGTTGGCATACAATCATTGACTGTAGGAGGAAGTACCCTGATACGAAATTCCAATTGATGTACACGAGTTTGCACTCAAGCAAACTAAAATTCATATATAAGTGACAAAGCTCTACTCAGATAGTTTCTGGACATCATAACCGGAGTCAACCAATCACATGGAAAGATTAAGATGATGGATGTAGAGAAAAATGTAGATGTTTTTACTAAGGTGAACGGTGTTTCCCATATCTGTCTGAAGGCCACTACTAGGATGAACCTATCCTAATGGACTGAGATACTGGTATGAGTAATATCAACACAGCTGGCATATACAAGGGAACCAACGGGTGATAATCCTAACTCTAGGTCAACACAACTGGCATATACAAGGGCACCAGTGGTCGACTTTATTGAATTTATTCCGGTTGGTCTGATGGTCTGGTCTCAATTATTTTTTTTATTTTTTTTGGTATCTCAATCACTCTATTTCACCCTAGAAATGGTAACAACTTGAATCGTGTGCCCCACCAAATCACTTATAAGGAAAGAAAAATAAAAACAGAAGGTGAAAAGGATTCAACGAGATATGACGAAACTACCATGTTTTTTTTTCTAACACCTGAGCTCTGTGCTTTTATGAATAGACTCTATAGATGTTTCCATCTAATCAGATTGGTTCTTCAACTCCTGTAACCAAGATGTTCACATCCACTTAGATTGGTTAGTGCCAACCTTAATAAGCATAAATTCTAGGCTCTAGAGTTTATTTATTGCAACTAAAAACTAACAAAAAGTTTCTTCCCCACCCCAAAACTTAAATCTAACATTGTCCTCAATGTTTCTAATGAAAGAGCAAAACCAAAAAGTAACATGAGGAATCAGTAAAGAGAGAAGTCGGAAAGATAGTACCTGGGTGAAGAGAGAAATCAAAAACTAATGTACAACATAAAATCGCCTCGATGGTCAATCAAGGGTAAGCAGGGTCCTCTAGAGGGACCTCCTCAACATCACCTGTAAGAAAGGGCTCTAAAAAGGGTTTCAATCTCTGACCGTTAACCTTCGAAGAACTACTACCATCTGGTGTCACGATATCAACGACTCCATGAGGAAAAAACAAGACGGACCACAAAAGGACCGGTCCACCGAGAGCGTAACTTCCCGGGGAATAGATGCAAACGAGTATCATACAGAAGAACTTTTTGACCTGGAGAAAATGACTTTCGTAAAATATTTCTATCATGCAAAAGTTTCATTTTGTTCTTATACTCCTTAGTACTATCGTAAGCATCTCTACGAATCTCTTCCAACTCATTGAGCTGGAGTTTCCTATGGGCTCCTGCCTTGTCAAGTGAAAATTTTAGCTGCTTAACAGCCCAATATGCTCTATGTTCTAACTCAACATGTAAGTGACATGCCTTGCCATAAACAAGTCGATAAGGTGACATTCCAATGGGGGTCTTAAACGCAGTACGGTAAGCCCATAAGGCATTAGTAAGCCTAGACGACCAGTCTTTCCTATTAGGATTAACTATTTTCTCTAATATACGTTTTATCTCCCTATTGGAAACCTCTACCTGACCACTAGTCTGCGGATGATACGGGGTAGCTACCTTACATGTAATACCATATTTCTTCATCAAAAGCCTAAAAGGTCCATTACAGAAGTGCGACCCTCCATCACTAATTATAGCACGCGGTGTACCAAAATGTGTAAGTATATTATCTTTCAAGAACTCAATCACAACCCTATGGTCATTGGTTTTACACGCAACCGCCTCAATCCACTTAGAGACATAGTCTACGGCGACAAGGATGTATAAGTTACCAAAAGAATTAGGAAATGGACCCATAAAGTCAATACCCCACACATCAAAGACATCAACAACTAAAATAGGGTTCAAGGGCATCTGACGAGGTGTCAGACTCGCAAATAATATTTTCTACTTCTCTTTACACTAGCAAGTAATATATGAAAGCAGATTCGTCCCAAGGGAGGTATGAAGTTATAGTTGTTATGCAAATAATCATAGCAAAGAGGATTTTTGTTATAGAAATTTTGAAAATTGTAAAGTTGTATTCAAATATGAGATGGAATTGATTAAGGAATCATTCTCGACCACGAAACATAAACCAAATCGATATATAACACGTTCTTTGCATTATCTTGTTACTAACAACCCTAGGATAATTAGTACTCTCAACTATCCCGTTATTATCCCCCAAGCTCACCGGATACGGAAGCGCTCGACTACCGGATTCTACTTGCTAAGTTTCCTAGAAGTACGCTCTCTAGGTGTGACTTAAACAAATGCTCTAAGTTTTGTGAGATAAGGTTGCTCCTAGTGATGAATTCAAAAGCATGAATCACCTACTAGTGTCACTTTCTACATATGGGCATTTAACAAAGTCCCATCATCAATACCCACATATTGCTACTTGTGTTTAATTCTCTAGACAATTACGGGTTGAAGAAAATCTAAACTAGCAATAAGATTGTGACATAACTATTTAATTTCGAACTTAAACAATTAAGGAACAATCCATAAGCATTATTAGCATGGTAGAAATCAAACAATAACTAAACTTGCGAGAAAACGAGCTATTGCATATCAATTATAGGTTCATATTTCGGGCTTTGAAATCACCCTTAATCAAAAATAGTTTTAGTTACTCATAAGTATGGAGTTCATCATCATAATAATAATT
The DNA here is from genome assembly GCA_023531295.1 of Papaver armeniacum. Taxonomy (NCBI): domain Eukaryota; kingdom Viridiplantae; phylum Streptophyta; class Magnoliopsida; order Ranunculales; family Papaveraceae; genus Papaver; species Papaver armeniacum. The sequence goes on from JAJJWW010019147.1 coordinate 1,148,185, forward strand.
GAGATAAAGTAAACAAGATGAAAATATAAAAACGAAAGCAAACCCTAGCTGCGGCTCTCTCCCAAAAACTCCAAGTAAAATACGTGATATTCTAGTTGTAGAAGTCTCCTCTTTTATATCTCTTCTTGTTCCAAAATTAGGTATAGTCTTCAAAGATCCAATAGATAAGAGTCCACCAAGCCCATGTGTGAGAAAACCCATCTAGAAAACATTCTCAGAAAGTAGTCGCCAGAGGTCCTAGAAAACGGCCGGAAAAGTTACCGAAAATTAACTTCAGGTGACCGGTCAAACGAGTCAGCTCGACCAACTCAGTCAAGATCACTGAGTCAGGTGAGTCTGTCTTAACTGGGTGACTAGGCTGAGTTGGGTTCTTGGCCAAAGCCAGAGCTGCTTCAGTCTCGCACAGGCTTTAGTTGGTGTTGCACCATGATTATGCTTCATTCCTGCCTTTCAGTTTTTGCACTTTTGTGACCAATCTTCCTTATCTGTTGTAGCTTCAAACAAGAAGCATATCAACTGCATTACAAACCCATTCTGCAACTTAACTTATTCCTGCAAATCTGACCAGCTCAACCACCTCTTCCCTTCTCATTGTCTGTCACTTCTATTTGCAGCAGCTCTCATAACATTACCGCCAAGCAGCTGTTGCGAATATCAACTCCTGTAACACTTGTTTCCGCAACTCAGCCAACACCAGACAGCTCCACTGTCACCTTCTTCTCTTCATTCTGCCAGTTCATAATTCCTTCTCTATAGGCACATAATCCCTTCCCTGCAACTCACAACTTCAAGCAGCAGCACCTGTAAACCATCTCAACTTCAATTTAAGTCGTACCACCTGCAATGCTTCTCCTAACATACATCTAACCCACTAAACTCAGTACCACCACCCTGTAAACCTCACATTCATCTAAGCAGCTTCATACTGTTGTAGCTTCCCTTTGCTGTAACTTACGCCTCCTTTTATGTATCGCTACACCTGTAATTTAGTGACCTAAACAGCCTCAAGCTATATCCAGTATTCACACAGATTCGTATCCAAATTATCTTTACCCTATTGATGTCAAAAACGTCACTTTGCCTCTGCCGACTTCCCTCCATATAGAGCCATCGAACCTGGAACTCGAGCTACCCGTTGTTTTCTAAGTATGAATCTTAGCTATTTTCCAGGCCCTTGTACAGATCTGCACTAATACAACTACCAGAACTCATGTCATTAACATCCATCGAACCAAGAACCACTGAGCTATTTCTGTGAACCATTCCGTACCCATCAATCCATGCTATCTCTAGCTTCTTTATCGAGTCCTGAACCCTCTAAATCCGAACACAATTCTTAGCATCAACACAAGTCCTAAATTGCCATTGAACCATGGCAACAACACTACTGGTTCTTACCTGTCTCAGTCCAAAACTTACTCAAACTCCCGCTCCATCTTCCTGCACGCCTATTCTCTTCACAGCCCCACAATTCAGGCCGGCAACAGCACCACCTGGCTAACTAACAACACCAGATTAGTTTGTAGATTGCCGATATACCTGCCAGCACCCATTGTAAACTCGCAAAATTCAGACACAGTAACACATACTCCATTTAGTGCCCATTATCAACAGCAGCACCACCTCCACAACTTCATCAATTACTAACCAACGGCAGAAACTTCATTGTCACCACACTGCCATCATATATGCCTCCTATTGTTATATGTCCTTCCCTGACTCTCTTTAAACATTCATCAGCATCCATGGCAAACAGATGCAAAGCTTGGTTCAAGAACTGATCAGTCAGGCTCTCAAACAAACACCTAGTGTGTGTAAATCTGATAATGGGAAGGTATCCCCTTTTGTTGTTGTACGAGTCGCCTTCAACCTGTAATTTCACAATAATTCACAACCCATTTCTATATCATTCATCAAACACACTCTATATCCCTGCAAAATCATCAATCTCATAAAATCACTTCAAACCCATGTAATCTTCTTTGTTGCAGCTTCAATCCCTGTCTTAATATCCTCCATTAACATCATATCAATGACACAGACCCATACTTCCACCACCAGTTCAAGTCATCTCTCCTTGTTCTAGTTGCAATCGAAGTGCTCTTGAAAACTCATTGCTTCTGCTCGTGAAATCAGGCTATAAACATATGGTTTTCTTCCTCTTTTTCGGCATCGCAAATCTGTTCAATATCACCATCAATGTGTGCCTAAACCCCCTGTAAACTCCAGCCATCTACCCTGCCAAACAATCCACCAAAATCAGATAGCAAAACACACGCCTGTAGATTTCTCTTTGAACCATGTAAACAACCACACATCTTCGATCAAAGCAGCATCATATTTTAGCTGAAATTGAGCTCAGAACTTTCATCAATTCAGCATGCAATTCGAATTACACCCCTCTTTGTTCTTGTCAGCAGAAACTACTTCGAATCCTCCACTTAATCGTCAGCATCAGCTCTCCTGTGATGATTGTGTTGGCTACACAGCAAACAAACCAAACTTCATACATTTAACCTCACATTCCTAGCCTGCCTGAACTGCTCTGGATTCCTGTTTCGATTCCCATTTCCTTTTCTTGGCTGGTTCTGAACGGAACTGTTGATCTCCATTGACCCGTCTCGATTTCCGGAAAACAATATGAAGAAATGTTGTCCCCTGGCTTGAAGTGATGAAGGATTCGATCCCCTTCTTTGCGTGTAATAAGACCTATTTTTTCTCTTCTTCATCTGCACATGTGCGGTGCCTTGGTGGTGAAATCCAATCCTTCAGCTGGTACAAGTGAGCCCCTCCAGTGCTAAGCCCATGACTGCCTTCAAACACGCATGTGCAGTCCACCTAGGTCGTGACTTAATTGGCATGAGTTCAGAGTCCATCTCCTGATTCCCTGCCGCCAAGTCTCCAGTTTATTGGCATGGCGCTTTTGCTCTTCTTTGAATTCTCTTATTTCAAAAATTCACTTCTTCTCTTCAATGTCTCTTCATCACTAAAGTTTCCATGCTCTTCAGACATAAGAATTTGCATCACTAAAGCCGACATGCTTTTCAGAAAGAGATGAAGAAATAAAAGCAAATAGTGAGAAATAATCCGCCTCCAAGAGAAGTTGCACATGAGATGAGACTTTTGCGTTGTTTCTTCTTCTTTTATTCCAAATGACTCCAAAGTACCTAAATACTCAAAAACAACCATAAGATACATATTTTACAAGAAAAATGAGCAAAGAAAGCATAAACAATAGATAAATATTAAGGTGTTTTAGACACTTATCAATTTCCCCCACACTTAGACTTTGCTAGTCCTCGAGCAAATCAATCAAAATAATTTTAAGACATACATACAACTCCGTGTCGTCGAGGCTACGGTTACTCTTAGCATAAATAACAAGACTTTGAACCCCTAGGTGTCCCTAGTGGACGAGTTTTAGTCTCGTGAAGGTTTACAAGAGGTGTACCTACAAAACCTTTTACTCCAAATTCCAACTACCTGTGAAGAGTCTATGAACGAATCCAAAATGCCTACAGGAGGAGGTACCTTGATGCAAATCCAATTCATATATAACAAAGCTCTACTTAGAAAGTTGAACAAACCACAATACTCGGAATCTAACTAACCACAATCACACATGAAGAGATCAAGAAGATGGATATAGAAATAGATGTTTGCGAATGTTGACTAAGTTGATCGGTGTTTCCCATATCTGTCTGAAGGTCACTGCCAAGATGAACCTATGACCTAATGGATTGAGATACTGGTCTGAATTCTAATATCAACTCAGCTGGCATATACAAGGGAACCAACAATCGACAATCTTAATTCTAGATCAAATGAACTGGCATATACAAGGGAACCAGCAGTTGATTTTATTGAACAATAATAATAATAAATTTTTTTTCTTTTTCACTTTTTTTTTTCCGAATTGACATCATGATTAGATCTTTTGGATCCAAGTGCATGCTTCTTGTCAGCAGATTACATGATAGTTCCCGTGGATCCTGCATTCCACGCTTGTTTAGGCGACGGAGACAGGGAGAACACACACATATTGCTATATCCAAGTGTCATTCATTTTTTTTTTTCATATATACTCCGGTTGGTCTAATTGGTCTGGTCTCTTTGTTGATTTTTTTAGTAACTCAATCACTCTAATTCATCCTAACAGTAATAACAATTCGATGTTAGTGACCCACCAAATCACTTAGAGAAACAAAAAGATTGCAAAAAATAAAAACAGAAGGTTTACAGGTGGTGGTACTGAGTTCGGTGGGTTAGATGTATGTGAGGTTTACAGGCGCCAATTTTGACGAGGTGTCAGACTCACAAATAATATTTTCTACTTCTCTTTACACTAGCAAGTAATATATGAAAGCATATTCATCCCAAGGGAGGTATGAAGTAATAGTTGTTATGCAAATAATCTTAGCAAAGAGGATTTTTGTTATAGAAATTTTGAAAATTGTAAAGTTGTTTTCAAATATGAGATGGAATTGATTAAGGAATCATTCTCGACCACGAAACATAAACCAAATCGATATATAACACGTTCTTCGCATTATCTTGTTACTAACAACCCTAGGATAATTAGTACGCTCAACTATCCCGTTATTATCCCCTAAGCTCACCGGATACGGAAGCGCTCGACTACCGGATTCTACTTGCCAAGTTTCCTAGAAGTACGCTCTCTAGGTGTGACTTAAACAAATGCTCTAAGTTTTGTGAGATAAGGTTTCTCCTAGTGATGAATTCAAAAGCATGAATCACCTACTAGTGTCTACATATGGGCATTTAACAAAGTCCCATCATCAATACCCACACATTGCTACTTGTGTTTAATTCTCTAGACAATTACGGGTCGAACAAAATCTAAACTAGCAATAAGATTGTGACATAACTATTTAATTTCGAACTTAAACAATTGAGGAACAATCCATAAGCATTATTAGCATGGTAGAAATCAAACAATAACTAAACTTGCGAGAAAACGAGCTATTGCATACCAATTATAGGTTCATATTTCGGGCTTTGAAATCACCCTTAATCAAAAATAGTTTTAGTTACTCATAAGTATGGAGTTCATCATCATAATAATAATTGAGATAAAATAAAGAAGATGAAAATATAAAAACGAAAGCAAACCCTAGCTGCGGCTCTCTCCCAAAAACTCCAAGTAAAATACGTGATATTCTAGTTGTAGAAGTCTCCTCTTTTATATCTCTTCTTGTTCCAAAATTAGGTCTAGTCTTCAAAGATCCAATAGATAAGAGTCCACCAAGCCCATGTGTGAGAAAACCCATATAGAAAACATTCTCAGAAAGTAGTCGCCGGAGGTCCCAGAAAACGGTAGGAAAAGTTACCGAAAATTAACTTCAGGTGACCGGTCAAACGAGTCAGCTCGACCAACTCAGTCAAGATCACTGACTCAGGTGAGTCTGTCTTAACTGGGTGACTAGGCTGAGTTGGGTTCTTGGCCAAAGCCTAAGATGCTTCAGTCTCGCACAGGCTTTAGTTGGTGTTGCACCATGATTATGCTTCATTCCTGCCTTTCAGTTTTTGCACTTTTGCGACCAATCTTCCTTATCTGCTGTAGCTTCAAACAAGAAGCATATCAACTGCATTACAAACCCATTCTGCAACTTAACTTATTCCCTGCAAATCTGACTAGCTCAACCACCTCTTCCCTTCTCATTGTCTGTCACTTCCATTTGCAGCAGCTCTCATAACATTACCGCCAAGCAGCTGTTGCGAATATCAACTCCTGTAACACTTGTTTCCGCAACTCAGCCAACACCAGACAGCTCCGCTGTCACCTGCTTCTCTTCATTCTGTCTGTTCATAATTCCTTCTCTACAGGCACACAATCCCTTCCCTGCAACTCACAACTTCAAGCACCAGCACCTGTAAACCATCTCAACTTCAATTTAAGTCGTACCACCTGCAATGCTTCTCCTAACATACATCTAACCCACTGAACTCAGTACCACCACCCTGTAAACCTCACATTCATCTAAGCATCTTCGTAATGTTGTAGCTTCTCTTTGCTGTAACTTCCGCCTCCTTTTATGTATCGCTACACCTGTAATTTAGTGACCTAAAAAGCCTCAAGCTATATCCAGTATTCACACAGATTCGTATCCAAATTAGCTTTACCCTATTGATGTCAAAAACGTCACTTTGCCTCTGTCGACTTCCCTCCATATAGAGCTATCGAACTTGGAACTCGAGCTACCCGTTGTTTTCTAAGTATGAATCCTAGCTATTTTCCAGACCCTTGTACAGATCTGCACTAATACAGCTACCAGACTCATGTCATTAACATCCATCGAACCAAGAACCACTGAGCTATTTCTGTGAAACATTCCGTACCCATCAATCCATGCTATCTCTAGCTTATTTATCGAGTCCTGAACCCTCCAAATCCGAACACAATTCTTAGCATCAACACAAGTCCTAAATTGCCATTGAACCATGGCAACAACACCACTGGTTCTTAACTGTCTCAGTCCAAAACTTACTCAAAATCCCGCTCCATCTTCCTGCACGCCTATTCTCTTCACAGCCCCACAATTCAGGCCGACAACAGCACCACCTGGCTAACTAACAACACCAGATTAGTTTGTAGACTGCCGATATACCTGCCAGCAGCCATTGTAAACTCGCAAAATTCAGACACAACAACACATACTCCATTCAGTGCCCATTATCAACAGCAGCACCACCTCCACTGTAGGATTTGAATATCGTAACATCAATATTTCGCGAGATTAGTAAACGACAGCATCGCAAAGGCGTCGCAGAAGAGTAATATAAATGACGCAATGAATGACGACAGCCAAAACACGAGAAAGGTGTGAAGACCTAGCGAAATTTAGGAGAGCTGCGAGAATGAATACTTGTACACTTGCGATATTTCGCAAGTCATTCCCGAAAATAAAGGACAGCTTAGTTGTCATCCATTGTGTACTACCCTATATAAAGAGTTGAATAAGCTTGTTGTGGGAGAGATCTTTTTCGGAGTGTTAGACAAGTCATTAGGAGAGAGAAAATATGTGGTGATTGTAATTTCTTTAGCTCTTTTCTATCTTATCTTATCTAGTAAACATTCAAGGAATTAATCAATAAAATCATTGTTATTCATCTTCAAATGTCATAGTTGTGTGGATTATTGTGAGGGGTGTAGTGTAGGATTTCCTGCAACTACATATTGGCGCTAGAAACAGCTGTTTGAGTAAGGATTGACATCGTGATTTGAAAGACTTTGGAGTAGTAGAGAAGAAATTTGATATAATTTTCAACAGTTTACCAAAATTAAGAAATGGCTAGAAGGAGAAATGCATCTGAGCAACCAACAACTGTTAGGAGAAGTAGGAGACTTGCCGGAGAAGAGGGAAATGAAATGGGAGAATCCTCAAGAAGGAACATAAGGAATGATGAAGAAAATCAAATTCAATCACCAATTCAACCAGTAGTGGATAGAATTGTGGATTATGATAGAGTAAGTGTGCATACTTGGAGATCAGACTCTGTGGACGAACGGGAAGAAGCACAACAATTGGTAAACAATGGACAAGAGGGGAGAGACCGAGAAGGGAATGGAGAAATAATTCATGGAAATGAAGAGATCGCAGCATTAGAGGCGTTGAGGCAAACAATACATGAAGAGAGACGATTAGAGGCAGAGGAACGTGCAAACTTGACAAGACAGAATCATGAGCTGAGGATGGAAAACATGAGATTACAAAACAGAAGGTCGAGAAGCACTACAAGGTCAAGCTTAAGATCAGTTAGAGAGGAAAGAAGGAGAATTTTACCTACAGAAAATGCTGATGAAGAAAACCAAGAAGAAGCGCAAAATCGAGGCACAGAATATTGCGAGAGAAGAGAAATGATGGAAGATCGTTATATCCCACGTCCCGAGACTCTTCAAAATGAGCAGAATGGTGGAAACCAAGGAAATAGGCAACGTCGGGAGCAGAATCAACCAATGGATGAAGAAAATCAAGAAGAAGGAAGAAGAATATTGCATGGGAGAGAAGCACGGAGGAAGCAAAAAGAAATTGAAGATGAAATTGAAAGACACTATGTCGAACAAGCACGTCTAGCTCGCGAGAGAGAAAGATTGAGAGTAGAAATGGAAGAACAGGAGTTAGAAGAGGCAATTCGCCAGAATAATCATGATAATCGAGAAAGAAGGCGAGAACAAAATCGCAACAATGATAATATTAATGAAGAATATGAAAGAGCACAAAGGAGAGTTGATAGGCACCAAAGAAGAGAAATTGATAGATATAACGGTGTGCGAATTCGCGAAAGAAATGAAGGAGAAGGTCGCAGAGAAATACGAGAAGAGAATGATGAACAAGAAAGTCAAAGTAGACATGAAGGCATGCGAAGAGAAGCGGAACTAAAAAGACCAATGGATTCAAATTCTGATGTAAATGAACAAATTTTGAGAGAATTGGCAGAAATGAGAGGAATGATGAACAGTAAAAGGGGAGGAGGAAAGAGACAGTTGGATGAAGCAATAGAAGAAGCTGCGAAAACTCCGTTCACACAAGAGATATAATTAAGAGAAATACCACCGAAGTGCAATTTACCGACATCAACCAGCATTTTTGATGAAACAACTTGTGCGATACAGCATATCAAAGCTTATATGAGATGTATGCTACAATGGGAGAATCATGATGCTATATTGTGTAAATATTTTGCATCAAGTCTGACAGGAGAAGCTTTGAAATGGTTTGAAGGGCTACCTAAGAATACAATAACATCTTTCAATCACTTGCAGGCTATATTTTTAGGGGCATATATAAGTAATAATTCCTCGCGACCAGGTATTGAAGATGTATTTGGGTTAAAACAAAGGGTTGGTGAAAGTTTGAAGCATCTAATTGTGAGATGGAAGACAATGTGTAGCGAAATGGCTGGCCGAGTGGAGGAGAGATATCTCATCTTATCATTCATTAATGCTATGTTTGCGACAAATCTGCTATACATTCAAATTTTTAGAGTCAAAAATACAATCACAATGACTGAGTTGCGAGAGCTTCAGGAGGAGTATATTGATCTAGAGGAAAAACAAAATGAGATGGAATCATACCCTGTTGCGAATACAAGTTCAGGAGCTGCGAATGCAAGTTTGTTACCCAAATTGATAAACACTGTGGCGAGTACCTCGCAAGGTCAACAAGGAGTGAGGATACCAGATAATGGTCAGCAAAAGTTAGTAGCTATGGGAAGTCGCGATCAGAAAGAATTTTAAAGAGAAAGAAATTTCTACAACCGTGGTGGAAATAATAAAATTCAAAGGCTTGATCAACCGCAAGAAACCTATAGAGGTCAGAGGCATAATCCGCAAGAGACTTATGGAGGCCAGAGGCAGAATTATCATAGAGGACAGGGAGGTCATAGAGTCGTATGGGAAGAAATCAAAATGCCACCACTAAACGCTAGCGTGGAGAAGATATGAGAAGCTATAATCCTGATGGAAAACATACATGCACCATGGAACATGGGGAATGAACCACCTCCAGGTGATAGAAGTCATGAATTCTGTTCCTACCACCATTTTCATGGACACCAAACGAATGATTGCAGGAATATAAAAAGAATCATCCTCAGAATGATAGATCAAGGGAAGCTAAACCAATTCTTAAAATGTGAAGAGAAGACTCAACCATTACCAACACCTCCAGAAAATCACAGAGTAAATACGACAAGAGGGAAAGTAACATTTGTAGTAGAAGTTGGAGCGAAGGCCAAAAACTTGTTCTGCAACTCTATCGTACATTCATACAGGACAATTGAAGATTTTCATGATAGCATTCTCAGTAGGGTTTTCGCAAGAGATGTTGACAATAGAGAAGTAATAAACATCGCGAAATCATCGCCACTGAAAGAATGGCAAGCGCATATTATTTCTTTTACCGCAGAAGAAGTACCTGAAGGTGGCGAGTTGCATGACAGTCCATTAGTGGTAAGATTAGAAATTAATCCAAAACCCGTTGATGATGAAAGTGATGGTGCGAGAAAATTCATGGGCAATAAATAGAATCTTAATTGATACTTTGGAAGCTCTCAGTAAACATCCTTTTTACCACACCTACAAGACTATGGGGGGCAAAGATGAAGAGTTGATACCTTCAACCTATAAGATTTATGGTTTAAATGGTACTGCTAATAAACCTAAAGGAGAAGCTCGCATGCGAATACCATTGAATGGATTATCAACTGAAATCTTGTTTTGCATAGTCGATGTGGAATCCCCTTATAATGCATTAATTGGGCGACCATGGTTGCATGAGATCTTGGGTGTAGCATCAACTTACCACCAGTGCATCAAATTTCCACATCCCAGTGGTGTTGGAATTATAAAAGGAGATTGGGCTGAAGGACAAAAATGCTATGAAGTCGATGTGGAGTCTTGCGAGGAAAGGGCTGTTCAACAGAAGAATTGGAAAAGGAATATCAAAGAAGAACAAAGAAGAGAAAGACTGATGGTGGACACAATAGAAGTGAGAGATGAAGATATATTGCGAAATCAGTGCTTGAAGACAATTGAAAATTGCGATGGTCTCGCAAAAGGGAAGGAAATATCTGGAAATATGAATGAAGAAACAGAGAGCAACAGGAGTAAGAGGTGTAAGAAATAAATAATTGATTTTAGAGTCATGTAAAAAAAAAAAAAATGTGTATGTCATGATGATCGAAGAAGGAGTGCGCGAAAAACTCGCGATATATGAATATGATGAAAGTTTGGTTAAATAATTACAGCGAGACCTCAGAAAATGAAGCAAGACTATGTGATAATTTCGCAAAGAAGATGAGAAGAAATAATCAAAAAGCAATGAATGATTACAAGAATTGACAGAAATGAATGAGTGAGTGAATGGGACGAACCTTTATGGCGTACACCCTAGTTCGCGAATGATATTTCGTAAGAGGCAAATGTAAGACCTAAAGTGCGTCATATAAGGGGGTATCTCTTGACATGGCTCAGGGAAAAGGTTACACCGCCCCGGAACTGAGTCATGAAAATTTGGGGTCAATAAAGCCCATCCGGGGAGATACCTTGGATTTCCAACTATATATATAAGGTTATACCCTGGTTGGACGACCGAGGTTCTCTTCCAAGGAGTCAGTGTATGACCAAGGCGCCGAGGTACACGGTTGAGCCAAGAGTGCAGGGCATTTGAAGTGTCTCGGCCATTCTTGGCAAGTCTTGGCACATCCGCACTCGGCCCGAAGAAAACTCCACTTAGGGTGTAGTCTCGTAACCATAAGCCCTATAGGTATAAGGGATAAGAGGTGTGAAAACAATCGGTTGTTGTTAAGACCGGATGGGAGGAGCTAGTCTTGTATGGCCGATGTACGCCTCCTTGAAGGGGCAACCAGGGAGATGATAAGGGAGGCACCCTCCATTAGGGAGCTGATAAGTGTCAAAAGACGCAAATGTCATGAGGCTCTATTTTCGCAAGAAAATTTAGGCTTGTCATATTTGTGCGATGATCCTGAAGAGGCAATAATACTAACGCGAGGGTAAGACGAGATCAATGGGTCTTTACATGAAAGTGTAAAGACGTCCTGCGATTTCGTCGCAAGACGGCAATGTCATGGGACTTCAAGTTCGCAAGAATTTTTAGGCCTGACATATTGTCGCAACAAAAGCATCCTGCAGAGGAAATAATACTAAAGAAATGATAAGACAAGATCAATGGGTCGTTACATGAAAGTGTAAGGACGTCCTGCGATTTTGTCGCAAGACGGCAATGTCATGGGACTTTATGTTCGCAAGAATATTTAGGCCTGTCATATTAACGCAAAATGAGGGGTGGCAAAATATGACCTTTAACTAGGAAGGCAAAATAAGACCGCACAAAAACAATGATAAGGCAAGATCAATGGGTCATTACATGAAAATGTAAAGACGTCCTGCGATCTTGTCGCAATAATGAATTTCAACACAAATGAATATAAGACAAAACAAGAAATTGGGTAAGCAAATAAGCTTGCGAAAATGGCTATATTTCTTCATTTATTTGTGAAGGGTTAGCAACAGCAGTTGCGAAAATAAGAAGTATTATTACTTAAAGATTATCAACTTAATCTCTCATGTGAAAATAAATAACAGAGGCAAGTATGGGAATGATTACATTAAAAATTTGTTATTTATTTCCATATGATAGATTTACAGTGAGAAATTACAAAGATGGAAGGTTAAAAGGATAAATGTACATATATCACAAGAAGAGAAAAAGGGAAATGGAGCTATCTCTCAATTCATTCTTCTTTGTCATCAGATTCTTTATCAGATTCTTCCTCTTCGCTAGCTTCACTATCAGAAACATCAAAGGAAGGTATATCTTCAGGAATTTCATCAAGAAGACAAGGGTATGAAGAATGAGGAATACTGTGGTCATCGCAAACTGTCTTAATAGTTTGATTGCGAAAACGAACAACATTATTATTGAAATTCGCTACAGTAGCTTGTAATTGTTTCTTCAACATGGAATACTTGTCGTTGCGAAGAGAGAGGTTCTTTGCAAGTTGTTCTTTTTCAGATTCAAGTTCTTCAATCCTTGTTTGATATCTCTTCTCAGCTTCTGCGAACGTATGATAATGAGTCAGTAACTTAATGGCAGTTTCATAAAAAAGAAGTGGTAAAGTAAAGAAGAACAGTTAACAACCTTCTCTGTCAGAAATCATATCTTTAACCAAGACAGTATGATCAGCATGAAGACTGACGTTAACACCTAAGTTATTTCTGGCATTATCTAGAACTTTTGCAGCCCAAGCGAATTCATCATCACTATTTATGACAAGAAGTGAACGAATTTGATTTTCTCGCTCATTAAGTATGGCATTTTGGTAAAGAGATTCATCTCGTTCAATTTGGACTTCAAGAAGGGTTTTTTGGAACTTCGCTAATGCTTGTGCACCTTGATTAGCAATGCGATCCTTGTCATCTATAAGGCTACTAATTTTCTTCCTTAGAATATTATTATTCTCGTGGGAGCTAAGGTACAAACGTTTAAATCGGTTGGCTAAACCTAAACTAGATCTATGCTCAATTTCTAAGAGATGAAATTTGGTTTGAAGTTCATTTATTGAAAGAGAGTTAATTTTGTTCGAAAAACTACTTAAAGATTCGTTGAGATGAGCAAGAAGAGCATCATTATCCATAGGCTCAGGAAATGAATGGAGAAGGATGGCTTCTTCAGAAAGATTATAAATGTCTGCGAAAATGATAAGTCAGGCAAAGAAAAGTAAATGACAAAATAAAAACAAGGAAAAGAGAAGAGTTTTGTACCATAAAGTTGTTGATTAGCACTTTGAAGAGTAGAAATTTTATTCTTCTGAGTAGAAGATTCAGTTTCCAGTTGTTGAATTCTTTCGCGAAGAGCAGCAGTCTCATTTTCACTCTTCTTGCGAGATGTCGCAACTTCAACTTCTAGTTCTTTGTTCTTATCCTTAAGTTGAAGGTTTTTCTTTTCAAGATTGTTGCGCCTTTTCTCGAGATCTGAGGCAACAACAAAGGAAGCTCTCCCAGACTATAAAGGAAAATAAAGAAATTGTTAAGATAAGGTTTATAATCGAAATCACAAAGAAATAAAGAAATATGAACATACCAAGGCACTAAGTGCATTTAAGAAACTGGGAGTCATTGTTCGGGAAACTCCACGAAAAGAATCATTATCCACTAGCAGGGGGGCATCGCAGATATTTGCGAGAGCTTCGCAAGTAGCAGGAAAACTATCATCTCCCATTCCTTGCATAGAATCAGAGAAAACACTAGACAATTGCGCCATAGCAGATTCGACTGAATGATTCTCCTTCGCAAAACAAGTATCAACCTCATTATTATCTTCATCAGAATTCTCGCTGGTTTGGGAATTAGAGTGAGAAGTGGAATGGATTTTCCGTTTTTTAGAAGATGGAGAAGAAGATTTATCCTTGCGAAGAGTGATTTTATTCTTGCCTTTAACCTTCGCAGCTTCAGAAATATCATTTTCTTCAACGCCAACCTTCGCACACGAATGAAGATAAGAAACATAGGCAACAATATTGTTAAAAAATAATAAGGAAAAATATTTCTTACTTCATCCGTGATTGAACGAAGTGTCGCCAGAATACTCGCCTTTGGATTTCTTTTATAGCTCTTTCTCAATTTAATAATCTGAAAAATTCGCAAGATTAGATATTAGAGGAAATACAGATTGTAAAATAGGTAAAAGTTAGGAAGTATACCTCTTTTGCTTTCTCGGGCCAATTAAATACCCAAGGATAGTAGTTTGCGAGATTCGCAGGGAGTACGTGGGAACCTGAAATGTAAGGTCCATTCAAAAATAGTGGAAAGACAGACCACCTCTCATCTTTAGAGTAGCGAGGAACATTGTTCTTGCCAGAGTGCCAATCAATATCTAACATAAGTATCTTATCATCGGGAATGTTCTCTTTTCTTTTCAATCGAGCACCCCAGCGAGATTTATCATTCTTCATATTTATCACTTCATAATTTTCAAAAAAGTTTTCTACCGTGTACTTTTCAACGACTATCTCTAAGTTTGCGAAATTAGGATCTCGACATTATCAGGATATAGAGACCCCTTACCAGCACCACGATTGGCGAATTCAAGCATTAGACGGATGCAATCACCACTTAATTGATAAATAGCTCGCGAGAATTTCTCATGAGCAAGAATTTCATAGAATAAGGGTAGTTCGGGACTGTAGAGAGGAATGGGAAGACCTGCGAGGATTTGACCTAGCGAGATTATGATTTTCTGATCATCACACTGATGATCAGTAAACAACTTTGCAGAAAGAATAGATGAAGATTCTTGATTGGGAATAGTAGACAAGGTGAAACCATTCTCTTGTAGTTTCTTTTGAGTTTCATCTAAAAGGGTTTCATATTTACGACCAGGTGGAGCCATTTTTAGAGTATGGGAATGATTAGAGAATCGAAGATAAAGAGAAAGAAGAAAAGGAAGATTTACAGTAGCAGAAGCGCAAATTGCGGAAGAAGAAGGTTGAAGAAAAGTTGCAGAGAGAAAGTAAAAAAGAAGAAGAGGAGGGTGAGAAAACTATTTATAGAGAGAAGAATTCTCGAGAAGACAAATGCATTTAATGCGAGAGGGGACGTGAGTGGTCAAGAAAAAATGGTTGAAAGAGACATGTCAAGAAAAGAGTGGAAGAAGAAACATGTGTAATAAATTCCGTATAAAAGTACGGGATTGTAACGGATAAAGATGAGCAGTTGCGGCATTTCAAAATACTAGTTCTCATGACATTCTCTTCTTCGCAGAAAAGACATGAGAAGAGGCAAGATGTAGGATCTGATTATCGCAACATCAATATTTCGCGAGATTAGTAAACGAAAGCATCGCGAAGGCGTCGCAGAAGAGTAATATAAATGACGCAATGAATGACGACAGCCAAAACACGAGAAAGGTGTGAAGACCTAGCGAAATTTAGGAGAGCTGCGAGAATGAATACTTGTACACTTGCGATATTTCGCAAGTCATTCCCGAAAATAAAGGACAGCTTAGCTGTCATCCATTGTGTACTACCCTATATAAAGAGTTGAATAAGCCTGTTGTGGGAGAGATCTTTTTAGGAGTGTTAGACAAGTCATTAGGAGAGAGAAAATGTGTGGTGATTGTAATTTCTTTAGCTCTTTTCTATCTTATCTTATCTAGTAAACATTCAAGGAATTAATCAATAAAATCATTGTTATTCATCTTCAAATGTCTTAGTTGTGTGGATTATTGTGAGGGGTGTAGTGTAGGATTTCCTGCAACTACATCCACAACTTCATCAATTACTAACCAACGGCAGAAACTTCATTGTCACCACACTGCCATCATATCTGCCTCCTATTGTTATATGTCCTTCCCTGACTCTCTTTAAACATTCATCAGTATCCATGGCAAACAGCTGCAAAGCTTGGTTCAAGAACTGATCAGTCAGGCTCTCAAACAAACACCTAGTGTGTGTAAATCTGATAATGGGAAGGTATCCCCTTTTTGTTGTTGTATGAGTCTCCTTCAACCTGTAATTTCACAATAATTCACAACCCATTTCTATATCATTCATCAAACACACTCTATATCTCTGCAAAATCATCAATCTCATAAAATCACTTCAAACCCATGTAATCTTCTTTGTTGCAGCTTCAATCCATGTCTTAATCTCCTCCATTAACATCATATCAATGACACAAACCCATACTTCCACCACCAGTTCAAGCCATCTCTCCTTGTTCTAGTTGCAATCGAAGTGCTCTTGAAAACTCATTGCTTCTGCTCGTGAAATCAGGCTATAAACATATAGTTTTCTTCCTCTTTTTCGGCATCGCAAATCTATTCAATACCACCATCAATGTGTGCCTAAACCCCCTGTAAACTCCAACCATCTACCCTGCCAAACAATCCACCAAAATCATACAGCAAAACACACGCCTGTAGATTTCTCTTTGAACCATGTAAACAACCACACATCTTCGATCAAAGCAGCATCATATTTCAGCTGAAATTGAGCTCAGAACTTCCATCAATTCAAACATGCAATTGAATTACACCCCTCTTTGTTCTTGTCAGCAGAAACTACTTCGAATCCTCCTCTTAATCGTCAGCATCAGCTCTCCTGTGATGATTGTGTTGGCTACACAGCAAACAAACCAAACTTCATACATTTACCATCCCATTCCTAGCTTGCCTGAACTGCTCTGGATTCCTGTTTCGATTCCCATTTCCTTTTCTTGGTTGGTTCTGAACGGAACTGTTGATCTCTATTGAACCATCTCGATCTCCGTCAAACAACATTAAGAAATGATGTCTCCTGGCTTGAAGTGATGAAGGATTCGATCCCCTTCTTTGCTTGTAATAAGACCTAATTTTTCTCTTCTTCATCTGCACATGTGCGGTGCCTTGGTGGTGAAATCCAATCCTTCAGCTGGTACAAGTGAGCCCCTCCAGTGCTAAGCCCATGAATGCCTTAAAACACGCATGTGAAATCCACCTAGCTCGTGACTCAATTGGCATGAGTTCAGAGTCCATCTCCTGATTCCCTGCCGCCAAGTCTCCAGTTTATTGGCATGACGCTTTTGCTCTTCTTTGAATTCTCTTATTTCTCAAATTCACTTCTTCTCTTCAATGTCTCTTCATCACTAAAGTTGCCATGCTCTTCAGACATAAGAATTTGCATCACTAAAGCCGACATGCTTTTCAGACAGAGATGAAGAAATAAAAGCAAATAGTGAGAAATAATCCGCCTCCAAGAGAAGTTGCACATGAGATGAGACTTTTGCGCTGTTTCTTCTTCTTTTATTCAAAATGACTCCAAAGTACCTAAATACTCAAAAACAACCATAAGATACATATTTTACAAGAAAACTGAGCAAAGAAAGCATAAACAATAAATAAATATTAAGGTGTTTTAGACACTTATCAAATTCCCTCACACTTAGACTTTGCTAGTCCTCGAGAAAATCAATCAAAATAATTTTAAGACATACATACAACTCCGTGTCGTCGAGGCTACGGTTACTCTTAGCATAAATAACAAGCCTTTGAACCCATAGGTGTCCCTAGTGGACGAGTTTTAGTCTCGTGAAGGTTTACAAGAGGTGTACCTACAAAACCTTTTACTCCAAATTCCAACTACCTGTGAAGAGTCTATGAACGAATCCAAAATGCCTACAGGAGGAGGTACCTTGATGCAAATCCAATTCATATATAACAAAGCTCTACTTAGAAAGTTGAACAAACCACAATACTCGGAATCTAACTAACCACAATCACACATGAAGAGATCAAGAAGATGGATATAGAAATAGATGTTTGCGAATGTTGACTAAGGTGATCGGTGTTTCCCATATCTGTCTGAAGGTCACTGCCAAGATGAACCTATGACCTAATGGATTGAGATACTGGTCTGAATTCTAATATCAACTCAGCTGGCATATACAAGGGAACCAACAGTCGACAATCTTAATTCTAGATCAAATGAACTGGCATATACAAGGGAACTAGCAGTTGATTTTATTGAACAATAATAATAATAACTTTTTTTTCTTTTTCACTTTTTTTTTTTTCGAATTGACATCATGATTAGATCTTTTGGATCCAAGCGCATGCTTCTTGTCAGCAGATTACATGATAGTTCCCGTGGATCCTGCATTCCACGGTTGTTTAAGTGACGGAGACAGGGAGAACACACACATATTGCTATATCCAAGTGTCATTCATTTTTTTTTTCATATATACTCCGGTTGGTCTAATTGGTCTGGTCTCTTTTTTTTTTTTTAGTAACTCAATCACTTTATTTCATCCTAACAGTAATAACAATTCGATGTTAGTGACCCACCAAATCACTTAGAGAAACAAAAAGATTGCAAAAAATAAAAACAGAAGGTGATATGGTGACATTCCGAGATATGGTAACAACTATCATATTATTTCTAACACATGAGCTTTGTACGTCCTTTTAGTTAATAGGTTCCTCAACTCCTGCAACCAAGATGGTTCCATTCACTTATATTGGCAGTGTCATCCTAAAGGCACAAGTTTCTAAATTTCAGAGTTTATAAAGCAATTTTTTTTTTATTTTTTTTAACTAAAGGCAACAAACTCTAAAAACATATAAATGCTCCACCACACTTAAACTTTACATTGTCCTCAATGTAAAATTTAGTCATTCAAAGTAAAGTTCAAGGTGGGAAATTCCGCAAATGATATGCAAAACAAGAAAATAAAGATAAAACGCTTAAAAATAAAAAGATAAACATAAAGATACAAAACTGGTGGGTTGCCTCCCACTTAGTGCTTGGTTTAAAGTCGTCAGCCCGACTTTCAGCTCCAATTACTCCTCCAGAGGGAGTGGATCACTCAATGTGACCATATAATGATTCTCCATCACAAATTGCTCATAGTATGGTTTCAAACGATGGCCGTTGACCTTGGAAACCATCCCTGTTTTGGGACTAATGATTTCAACTGCACCATGCGAGAACACATTAGTAACAACAAATGGTCCAATCCATATGGACCTAAGTTTACCCGGAAACAATTTAAGACGAGAATGGAATAAAAGAACTTTCTGCCCTACTTCAAAACTCTTTCGGGAAATCATTTTATCATGGAAAGCCTTGGTCTTTTCTTTGTAAATGCGTGAACTTTCATATGCATCATTACGTATCTCTTCTAACTCATTGAGTTGAAGTTTCCTATGTTCACCAGCTGTATCTAATTCCATATTACATACCTTGATAGCCCCATAAGATTTGTGTTCAAGTTCGACGGGAAGATGGCAAGGTTTACCATAGACAAGCCTAAAAGGAGACATACCGATGGGTGTCTTGTAAGCTTTCCTATACGCCCACAAAGCGTCATTGAGTCTATAACTCCAATCCTTCCTTGTGACGTTCACCGTCTTCTCTAAGATGGACTTAATCTCCCGGTTGGAAATTTCAGCTTGACCACTCGTTTGTGGATGATACGGTGTGCCAACTTTATGAGAAATATTATACTTCTTTAGAAGAGCGTGAAAGGATCTCTTGAAGTGCGACCCTCCATCACTAATCACCACTCGAGGTGTGCCAAATCTAGAAAAGATATGTTCTTTCACAAACTCACAAACCACTTGAGAATCATTAGTAGGGGTGGCTTTAGCTTCCACCCACTTAGAAACATAATCTACAGCAAGAAGTATATAAAATTTCCCATTTGAATTCACAAAAGGCCCCATAAAATCGATACCCCAAACATCAAAAATCTCAACAGCGAGAATTGGTGTTTGCGGCATTTGGTTTCTAGCACCTAGATTGCCTGTCCTTTGATACCTATCACAAGCCTTGCAAAATAAATATGCATCCTTAAACAATGTAGGCCAATAAAAACCACTTTCGAGAACCTTGAGGGTTGTCCTCTTGGCTCCGAAATGACCACCACAAGCATATGAATGACAAAAATTCAGAATTTATTGGAACTCGGATTCGAGTACGCACCTGCGGATCATTTGATCGGAGCAATGCTTCCACAAATAAGGTTCATCCTATATATATTGCTTGGCAATCTTCTTGAGCTTGTGTTTTTGAAATGTAGACATGGAACTAGGTACTTGTACCGTCACCAAGAAGTTAACAATATCAGCGTACCATGGAGTTGTGCCAACAACCGCAAAGAGTTGTTCATCCGGGAAGCTATCATGCAAAGGAATCGCTTCTTCGGACACAACCAATCTGCTTAAATGATCCGCTACAGTATTCTCACTGCCCTTCTTGTCCTTGATTTGCAAGTTGAACTCTTGAAGAAGAAGAATCCACCTTATGAGCCTTGGCTTAGCATCCTTCTTTGTGAGCAAGTATCGAAGTGCAGCATGGTCGGAGAAAACCACCACCTTTGTACCCACCAAATAAGATCGAAACTTCTCTAGTGCAAATACAATGGCCAAGAGCTCCTTTTTAGCAGTGGAGTATTTGATTTGTGCACCGTTGAGAGTTCTAGAAGCATAATAAATGGCATACGGAACTTTACCATCTCGCTGTCCCAACACGGCTCCAACGGCATAATCACTTGCATCGCACATCAACTCAAATGGCTTGCTCCAGTCCGGTGGTTTGATGATTGGTGCGGTAGTCAACAACTCTTTCAAGGTGTCAAAAGCTTCCTTGCATTCCTTATCACAATCAAAGGCCACATCTTTCTCGCAAAAGTCTACGGGGGGCATTGCAATCTTGGAGAAATCCTTGATGAATCTCCTATAAAAACCTGCATGACCAAGAAAAGAGCGAACCTCCCTCACAGTTGTAGGGTATTGTAAGTTTCGAATCAAATCTATCTTAGCCTTGTCCACTTCTAACCCATTGGAGGATATAACATGGCCTAGTACAATCCCATGATTCACCATAAAGTGACACTTTTCCCAATTAAGCACAAGATTAGTTTCTACGCATCGTTTAAGAATAAGTGTAAGGTTATTTAAGTACTTGTCAAAAGAATCACCATACACGCTAAAATCATCCATAAACACTTCTATGATGCTTTCCACATAATATGAAAATATACTTACCATACAACGTTGAAAAGTGGCTGGAGCATTGCACAAGCCAAATGGCATACGTCTATACGCAAAAGTGCCAAAAGGACAAGTAAACGTCATCTTTTCTTGATCTTCCGGAGCTATTACAATCTGGTTATAACCTGAAAAACCGTCAAGAAAGCAATAATGAGAGTGTCCAGCCAACCTTTCCAGCATTTGATCAATGAATGGTAAGGGAAAATGGTCCTTTCGGGTGGTAGAGTTGAGCTTTCGGTAGTCAATGCAAACTCTCCAACCGGTCTGAATTCTTGTTGGAACCAAGTCATTATCATCATTTTTCACAACCGTGATTCCGGACTTCTTTGGAACGACTTGAACCGGGCTCACCCATTTGCTATCGGATATGGGATAGATAACCCCGACATCCAACAACTTCAGGATTTCTTTCTTGACTACTTCCATCATCGGAGGGTTCAAGCGACGTTGAGCTTCTCTTGTTGGTTTTGCCCCCTCCACAAGAAGTATTCGGTGCATACATGTGGAAGGACTGATTCCTTTTATATCGGCAATGGTCCACCCAATGGCAGACTTGTACTCTTTTAGCACTCGAACAAGTTTCTCCTCTTGCACCTTGGTAAGGCCTTTGGCAATGATCACCGGTAACTCTTCCTTATCACCCAAATATACGTATTTGAGGTGATCCGGAAGAGGTTTCAACTCAAGAATAGGTGCCTGCACAATCGATGGTAAAAGTTTCTCATTAGTAAGCGGCAAAGAAACATAAGACACATTATACTTTTGTGGAACTTCTTTTAATGAGTTAAGAGCTAAAACAACCTCTTTAAGCTCATCAAAAATAGACAATTCACTTTCAAGGTCTTTGTATTTTCCATAACCTAAACCTTCCACCATGGTGTTTTCTAAAGCATCTTCACCATTCAATTCAAAAATCCGTTGAGCTAGAGAATCAATAATATCAATTGAAAAACAGGAATGCACATCACTAGGATATCTCATAGCCTCAAAGATATTGAAACTTATGACTTCGTCATCAAATTCCATAGTTAAGGCGCCTTTAAAAACATCTATCTTTGTTCTAGCGGTTCTCATGAATGGTCTACCCAACAGCAAGGGAGTAGACGATGGTGAATCTTCATCCATCATGTCAAGAACATAAAAATCCGCTGGAAATATGAGTTGATAAACTGCACCAAAACATCTTCAATAACCCCTTTCGGGTAAGTATTAGATCTATCAGCAAGTTGTATAACAATACCGGTATTCTTAAGAGGACCAAGTTTCAAGGATTCATAAATGGAAGCAGGCATAACATTTATGGATGCTCCTAAATCTAGCAAAGCACATTCAAACCTGATTTTACCAATAGTACATGGTATGGTGAAACTACCGGGATCTTTCAACTTAGGTGGAAGTTTCTTTTGAAGATATGCCGAAGCATTTTCCCTCACACTCATTACCTCATTACCGGTCAATTTGTGCTTGTTAGTGCACAATTATTTCAAGAACTTTGTATAGCGAGGAACCTGCCTTATCGCCTCAATGAGTGGAATGTTCACTTCAATCTTCTTAAAGATCTCCCAAATCTCTTGGTACAATGTCTCCTTGTTCGACTTTGCAAACCTGCTAGGAAAATGCGGATGGGTAGCATAAGTAGAAACATGAGTTTTAAAGTTAGAATTTGTTACCGGTTCAGCCTTTTTAGGGGCTGTTTCACCCTCTTCTTTCTCCAAATCATGTTCATGGGACACCGGTTATGTTGCCGGTTTCTCTACTTGCTTCCCACTTCGCAGCTCAATAGCATTGGCATTCTCTTTATGATTCAATGATTGCGAAGGGAGTTTTCCAGATCCTTGTGCCTTGAGTTGATTCATATCATTAGCCAATTGACTAACTTGGTTCTGCACATCTCTCATAGCCATCTCGGATTTCTGCTGGAATTGATTGAACCCTTGCATTGTCTTTGAAATCTCTTGCATACTTTGCATCATAAAAGTAAACTTGTCATCCAAACTTGTACCTTGAGTTTCTTGTTGTGGTCTTTGCATGAATTAGTACCCTCCTTGTTGATTGAAAGTAGGATTTGCTGCAGCTTGCTTGTTGGAGTAGATGAAATTCGGATGATCTCGCCAACTTGGATTGTATGTGTTGGAGTACGGATCATACCTCTGCCTTTTTTTGATTTTGGTACATAGCACTTGCTTGCTCAACATCTTCGGTGTGTGATGATGGTATGACGGCGGCTGTTATTTGTTGCATCATCCTCTCCATGTTACCCATCCTCTGTTCCATGTGTGGAGAATCGCCAACTTCATTCACTTTCCTTACCATTTGTTCACCCCTAGTGTAGAATTGTTGAGTGTTTGCAGCCATATTCTCTAACAAGCTTGTAGCTTCAGCAATGGTTTTGTTGGTGAGTGCACCACCACTTGCGGCATCGATCAAATTTATATCATTAGAAAGCAGCCCCTCGTAGAAGTATTGAATAATGAGTTGATCGCTGATTTGGTGGTGTGGACAGCTAGCTAAAAGCTTCTTGTAGCGCTCCCAATACTCATAGAGAGTCTCCCCCGATACTTGTCTAATACCACAAATCTCCTTGCGAATCACAGCTGCTTTTGATGCCGGGAAATACTTCTCAAGGAATAACTTCTTCATCCCATTCCATGTGGTTATACTCCCAGGAGGTAAGCAAAAGAACCACTCTCCTGCAGCATCTATAAGGGAGAAAGGAAAAGCTGTCATCATAGCCATATCGGCATCTGCAGTTGCTTGCTTCAAACTAGTCACAACATGATGAAATTGTTGTAAGTGACGATTAGGATCCTCTCCAGCTAAACCTCTGAATTTGGGCATCAAGTGAATCAATTGCGGGTTCAACTCAATGGTTCCATTCAATTTGAATACATAAAGGTCTGCTGGTCAATGTTTGGAGAAGTGAGCTCCTTCAGTGTTCTTGGAGCAGGTGGTCGATCTCCCATTGTGTTATCTTCCTCTTTGTCTGAATCCGAGAATTCGTTAGGTGAAGAACTAGGAGGAAGTGGAGTGTTCACTACTCGAATGAAGTCTTTAAGTAAAGTGCCCGAACGAAGACGTATACCAATTGGACTTGGTCTGCCCTCTCCACGGATTCACCAAAGAAATAGTACCTGAAAATCAGATTCTAAGAGGTTGAATAAGTAAACAGAAATTGAAAATAAAAGCAAAAGTAACAACTAAGAATAAAAATAACAACTAAACTTGCAACTGCCTCCCCGGCAGCGGCGCCACCTCCACAACTTCATCAATTACTAACCAACGACAGAAACTTCATTGTCACCACACTGCCATCATATCTGCCTCCTATTGTTATATGTCCTTCCTTGACTCTCTTTAAACATTCATCAACATCCATGGCAAACATCTACAAAGCTTGGTTCAAGAACTGATCAGTCAGGCTCTCAAACAAACACCTAGTGTGTGTAAATCTGATAATGGGAAGGTATCCCCTTTTTGTTGTTGTATGAGTCGCCTTCAACCTGTAATTTCACAATAATTCACAACCCATTTCTATATCATTCATCAAACACACTCTATATCCCTGCAAAATCATCAATCTCATAAAATCACTTCAAACCCATGTAATCTTCTTTGTTGCAGCTTCAATCCCTGTCTTAATCTCCTCCATTAACATGATTCAATGATACAGACCCATACTTCCACCACCATTTCAAGCCATCTCTCCTTGTTCTAGTTTCAATCGAAGTGCTCTTGAAAACTCATTGCTTCTGCTCGTGAAATCAGGCTATAAACATATGGTTTTCTTCCTCTTTTTCGGCATCGCAAATCTGTTCAATACCACCATCAATGTGTGCCTAAACCCCCTGTAAACTCCATCCATCTACCCTGACAAACAATCCACCAAAATCAGACAGCAAAACACACGCCTGTAGATTTCTCTTTGAACCATGTAAACAACCACACATCTTCGATCAAAGCAAAGATCATATTTGGTGAAATTGAGCTCAGAACTTCCATCAATTCAGCATGCAATTCGAATTACACCCCTCTTTGTTCTTGTCAGCAAAAACTACTTCGAATCCTCCTCTTAATCGTCAGCATCAGCTCTCCTGTGATGATTGTGTTGGCTACATAGCAAAAAAACCAAACTTCATACATTTAACCTCCCATTCCTAGCTTGCCTGAACTGCTCTGGATTCCTATTTCGATTCCCGTTTCCTTTTCTTGGCTGGTTCTGAACGGAACTGTTGATCTATATTGACCCATCTCGATCTCCGGCAAACAACATGAAGAAATGATGTCTCCTGGCTTGAAGTGATGAAGGATTCGATCCCCTTCTTTGCTTGTAATAAGACCTAATTTTTCTCTTCTTCATCTGCACATGTGCGGTGCCTTGGTGGTGAAATCCAATCCTTCAGCTGGTACAAGTGAGGCCCTCCAGTGCTAAGCCCATGACTGCCTTCAAACACGCATGTGCAGTCCACCTAGCTCGTGATTCAATCGGCATGAGTTCAGAGTCCATCTCCTGATTCCCTGCCGCCAAGTCTCCAGTTTATTGGCATGGCGCTTTTGCTCTTCTTTGAATTTTCTTATTTCTCAAATTCACTTCTTCTCTTCAATGTCTCTTCATCACTAAAGTTGCCATGCTCTTCAGACATAAGAATTTGCATCACTAAAGCCGACATGCTTTTCAGACAGAGATGAAGAAATAAAAGCAAATAGTGAGAAATAATCCGCCTCCAAGAGAAGTTGCACATGAGATGAGACTTTTGCGCTGTTTCTTCTTCTTTTATTCCAAATGACTCCAAAGTACCTAAATACTCAAAAACAACCATAAGATACATATTTTACAAGAAAACTGAGCAAATAAAGCATAAACAATAGATAAATATTAAGGTGTTTTAGACACTTATCAGCATCATGTTCCTACGGGAAATGGTTCCTAATTTCTGGCAACGTTCACAAGTAACACAGTAACTGTGGGAGTCTTTAAACAGTGAAGGCCAGTAGAATCCA
Source organism: Papaver armeniacum (assembly GCA_023531295.1). Classification (NCBI taxonomy): domain Eukaryota; kingdom Viridiplantae; phylum Streptophyta; class Magnoliopsida; order Ranunculales; family Papaveraceae; genus Papaver; species Papaver armeniacum. The sequence goes on from JAJJWW010019147.1 coordinate 1,174,258, forward strand.
CACTGCAATATCTTAGCAGTAGTCTTCTTAGCACTAAAGTGACCCCCACAAGCATGATCATGACAAAGGAAATAATACTGGACTGGTCACTCTCAGGTATACATCTCCTAATAATCTGGTCTGGACAATACTTGAACAAATAAGGATCATCCCAAAAGAAGTGCTTAACCTCGGCTAAAAACCTAGAACGATCTTGTTTACCCCAATGTTGGGGCATTCGACCAGTAACAAGATAGTTCACTATATTCGCATACCAAGGTAATTGGGTAAGAAAGAATAGTTGTTCATCAGGAAAGTTATCCCTTATAGGAAGGGAATCATCAAGAGAATCAACAACTAGCCTAGACAAGTGGTATGCCACTATATTTTTTGCACCCTTTTTATCTCTAATGTCTGGAGAAAACTCTTGCAATAAAAGGATCCATCTAATCAATCTAGGTTTCGTATCCTTCTTAGACAGAAGATATTTAAAAGCAGCATGATCAGTATATATTACGACCTTAGAACCTAAGAGATATGGTCTAAACTTGTCTAAGGCAATCACAATGGCTAACAATTCCTTCTATGTAGTGGTATAGTTCAACTGGCCGTCATTCAGAGTTTTGCTAGCATAGTAAATCACATGAAGTAATTTGTTTTCTCGCTGACCTAGCACAACACCAATAGCATAATCTGAAGCATCGCACATGATCTCAAAGGGTAGGTTCCAGTTGGATCTTTTTGACTCTGAGTACATTAGTGAGGTTCACTCTTTGCTGGAATCGATAAATTAAGGAATGCAATCTTTGGATTCGTGATATAGTTCATGGCGTCTCCTTCTTCTTCCTCATCAATATCTGCAAAACCTACACCAATATGTTCCTGGTCTTTTCTGGATCCGTCGAATGATTCAAACAAAGTTATCTCTTTACCAGAAAAGGCTAAAAACCCTAATGAAAATATTGCAAACCCTAACGTTTTTGCAAACCCTAACGAAAATATGACAAACCCAAATGTTAATGCTACTGGTAATGGTAATGGTATGAATAAATCTTATGCTAGTATGGTTTCTTCATTCAAATCGCTTGAGTTTGATTCAACAAAATTGGCCAAACCTTGCTTCAATGGTTCTCATGTTTCAATCCGCATATCTGAAGACGAATATCAAATGGGGGTGCAAGATTGCAAGAACTGTCTAATAGGTAGATTAGTTCTACCTAAGGGTACGGCTCCAATGAAGATTCCAGAGATTCATGATAAAATAAAACAAATGTGGAATATCAAACCCTGGTTTATTTCCCCTTTAGGTAAAGGTTTCTTCTATTTCAAGTTTGCTTGTGAAGAAGATGTCACTTTTGTCCGTTCTGCAGGAGCCTGCAATATCAAACCTGGGATTTTTCATTTTCGTAAATGGATCCCTGACTTTAATCCTTATAAACAGCATCAGAATCTAGCTCAGGTGTGGGTTCGTATCTATGATTTAAGCTATGAATACTGGAGAGCTAAAACTCTGTTTGAGATATCAAGTACATTAGGTGATCCTTTATACATTGATAAAGCGACTTTAACAAGAAGCTTTGGTTTATATGCAAGAGTCTTGGTTGAAGTCGATCTAGCAAAACCACTACAATACGAAGTTCTTGTTGAGTGTAATGGCTATTCTTTTTTCGTTTCAGTTGATTATGAAAAAATTCCCGCCTATTGTTCCTTTTGCAAAACAATAGGTCATGAAGAAGGCTCCTGCAAGAAGAAGAAACTAAAAGAAGTAGGTATCAATAAGCAAAATTTGGAGACTGTCAATAAAACGAAGCCTCAATATGTCCCTAAAAAGATTATTCATCTTTTACAGGTGATAATAGTGGTGTTCCTCCGGTAATACCTGAGATTACTAATAATGCTGTTGATGTTACACAGTATGGTGGTAATGTGTCTATTCCACCTGCCCGTAACAAGGATGACAACTCTGTTGCTGATGTTGAAGTTCTTAATGGAACATTTGTAGTTAATTTGCCACTTAATACTGAGACTCATTCAGAAATGAATGTGTCAAATGAGTCTGAGGCTGATACTATACCAAGCAATGATATTAACTCTGAAGTTCCTCTGTCTCCCCAACAAGTTAATAATGCTGATGATGCTGTTAGCATTGACACTACTGAAGATGAGATTATTTGTGACCCTCCTTTTGAAGCTTTTCAAACGAAATCTCAAAAGAAACGTGCTCGTGAGAAAGCTAAAAAAGCTGCTTTGGCAGAAGCTATATCTAAACCTTGGAACATGCGTCCAAGGAGTGGTACAAACTCTTCCCAATGAGAATCCTTTACTGGAATCTGCGTGGATTTGGTAACACGGACACGCAACTTGTTTTCTCTAATCATTGTCGTAAATTTACTCCAAATTTTGTTTTTATTGCTGAACCTTGGGTAGATTTTAGCTCTATTCATTATAATTTCTGGTCTTCTCTCGGCCTGAAGTTGGTAGTAATTAATGATAGAGGCGCTCAGCAGTCGAATTTATGGTGCCTGTGCGCAAGTCATATTAATGTTGCTATGATGTCTAATTCCATGCAGATGATTATTTGTGAAGCTAGCTTGGGTGACATGAAGGTTAAATCACCCTGGCTTACGTGATGTTGTTTTAAGTGCTTGGAAACAACAATTCTTTGGTTGTCCTATGTATGTACTCATTCAGAAGTTAAATTTTTTGAAATCAGTGCTAAAAATTTGGAACAAAGAGGTCTTTGGAGATATTCAGCAAAATGTCATTCAAGCTATGCAAGCTCTTGAAAATATTCAACAGAAAATTATTGATGAGGGCTACTCGGATGATTTGCACTTTGTAGAAGTTGATGCTTCTAATAAGCTTGTTGATGCTCTCAAAACGCAAAAGGATTTTTGGAGAGACAAATCTCGGCTTAATTGGGTGAAGGATGATGATGCTTGCACCAAATTTTTTCATACTTACGCAAAAATCAGAGCGGCTACTAAAAGCTTACCCATCTTAAGGCTGATGGAGAGTTATTAATTTCTCATGATGATATCTCTCGCTCATGTTGATGCGTGTCGTAGGTGCAATCAAATTAATCAATGTTTCCACTCAATTAAAAATAATATAATGGAAGTCAAGTTCGTTCCCACGAGGAGCAAGAGATCTTAGTTGTAAAAATTGTCACGAAAGGGGGTGTAAAAAGCAAAATAAAAATAAACAAAGCAATTAAAATCGAAAGTTGAAAGATGAAAGCAATAAGAGAGAGAAGATCAAGGAATCCTTCTTCGTTACGAAACAATGATTAAAGTTATGTTCTTTTCTACTTGTTATTAGTCACAGATTATCACCAACCGTAGGATAGCAGGTCCGCTTAGCTAGCCCCAAAATCCCTAATTTCACCGAGTAACAGTCCGCTTAGTTATCGATTCTATTCAAAAGAACCACCTTGAGGTCCGCTTACAAGATGTAATTCCCGAATGCATTAAGATTTATGAATTTAGGTTTAGTACTAGTAGTTAAACTCGGTTCGCTTGGTCCACTTTCTAGCGTTGTTTCTACACACAATTGCTCCACGGAATCCCTCCGCAAGGTCTCGTGTTTTCTACTTGTGTAAAGTGTCGAGAACGATTACGTATTCCCTAACTTATACTAGATATAGATCAATTAACAAATCAATTTAGCGTGCACTCCAAACAATCTATCAATCAATCATGAATGTCTTTAAGATCACTCCTATTAGTAAAAACAATCGATAATCATGTGAAAAATCTCAAGATAGAATTGAAAACAAAAACTCAAATCATGTTAAGAACTAGGAATTCATCCTCAATCAATAAGAAAATTAGCTACTCATGTTTTTGAAATTCACACAAATAATAATTATTAAAAGAAGAATTTTCAAATTCACACAAATAACTAAAAAGAAAAATCTTAGAAAAGCAAGCAAAAACACAAGTGTTGTGTGTGTAGAGAGGTGTCTAGAAGTTGTAGAAAACTTCTCTATTTATAAGCTTCAATATTCTCCAAATCTTCTAAGGATTAGAATCCTTTTCCTTTTGCAATTCAATTTCCAAATCCAAGCTTTTCTCAACTCTTCCACCTTCTCTTTCCAAATTTGAGTCCAATTCTCCATCCAATTCCTAGCCCAAGTCTTCACACACATGAGAGAAGTCCATAGAAAATTCTGGAATTTTTGGCTTGCCGGAAAACTGGGATTGTGGCCGGAATCCGGCCGGAATAGTCGCCGGAAAATATCTCAGGTGACCGGCAAAAGTCAAACCGGCCACCGGTCAACGGGTCAAAACGGTCGAGTCAACTCGGGTCAAAACGGGTCAGGGCTCGGTCAATCACTGAGTCAAACCGGATCAAGATTCAGCTGAGTCAGACCTGAGTTAGATGGAATCAGGTTCTGCCTTGGCTGATTCAACTTAGCCAGGCCAGGCCAAGCCATTGCACAGGCCAAAAAAAACTGTGAAGCACCATCCTTGTGCATCATAGCTGCATTGCCAGCCATTCTGGCTCTTCCCTTCATCTCACCGCATAGCATTTGCAACATCAATTCCCAATTCATTCCACATTTATAATTCCTTCAAACTGTTCCAAGCCATCATGTTCATCACTTCCATTTATTTCAACCTCATTGCAGTCACCACTAGCTTCAGTCCTAGCTTAATCTTCTTCCTTAGCTCAGCCCTTCACCATTGCTTCTGCTCTTTTGTAATCACCTGACTCAACCTGCAATATCAACTCGGGCCACCAAATTCATCATTAGATACCATTCTCGCTCATAACCAGACCCGGTGATCATACATTCAATTCCCGCACTTGCATCCAAATTCACAACAATGTAGAACCGGCCTCTCCTATTGCGCAGCCTTCAAAGAACTCGGCCCGCCAACATACCACAGTCCAGGCACCATCTCCCTGCACTCCACCAGACTCATCACTTCTCTGCCTAATACAGATTAGCTCCAGCCACAATCCCAGGCCAGCATCACCTGTGATTTCAGAACCATGACCACCACTTGAATCGCAGCTTCTTCCTTTCAGCTCCTGGCACTGCAATAACATTTGCTCAGGCCACTGTGACCACTCCATATCAGCACATCCATCTGCCTAGCCTTCAGCATCACCACCATCCTCCATGCTCAGAACCCAGCACCAAGACTCACATTTCAATGTCATTCCCTCATCAATAGCAACATCAACATTGACACACCACTGCAAAACCACCACCAACACAGAATTCCACAACAGAACTGACCCAGTTCCAATTGAAACATCCATTCAACCACCTTTAATACAATCCAATCTTCCCTGCTGAAACTCCATTGCCACTGTAATGCATTATCTATAGTCTCAGACCTGCAATTTCATCATTATGTTCCTCACAATTTCAGTACCACCACATCCCTGAGTTCACTTCATTCTCACCTGCCATTCTAACTCTACCAGCAGCCCAAGTATACCACCATCACAACCATCATCTTCTTCATAATCCACCAACACAGAATCCATTCTTCTCAGACTCACTGCACCACTGGAGAAACAACCCAGGACAACCTTCCCCTGTAGTTTGAACTCACAGCAGTTCCTTCCCTGATGTCTTCTTTGGAACCCTCATTTCGATTCCCTCTTCACAATTTCAGCCCCTGATTTCTTCCATCTTCCATCTTCAACTCCATCGGCGAAACTCAATTAACCACAAAACCTTCTCTTTCGTCTTCAGCAGCGACACCCATTCTCTGTGTCTTCAAATTGGAACCATACCATCTCCTTCGATCTAGAATTAACAGCAACGTCTCAATCGAACCCTAATTAATCACCAACAATTACAGCTTCTCGATTTTAAACTCAAACTCAAATTCCTCCCAAGTCTCTGATTTAATTCTCTTCTCAATTTCGGTTCCGAGCAAAGTACTCGTTGTTTTCAGCTCTCGATTTTTGGCAAAGTGAAAATGATTTGGGAGAAGATAACCTCGATCTAGGTTTGTGTGACTTGGATGGTTACACCCCAGGGATAGTGACCACCCCAATTGGGTGCCTTTAGTAGGTGGTCACTTCTGATAAGGGCTAGCCAAAGTTTCCAGCCCCTTAACCTCTGTAAACTGACTATAGTATTCCTCCAGAAAGTTGCCCCTTAACCTTGACTGGGCTCCATATATCAATCGTCTGTAAAATGACCTTTTTGCCCTTTTGGCTCAATTGGGTGATTTCTTCTTCTTTTCTTTCGCATGACTCCATAGTAGCTATAAAACTCAAAACAAGCGTAAAATACATAATTTACAAGAAAAATAGCAAAGAAAGCATAAACTACTAGATAGTAAATTAGGTGTATTCTACACCTATCAATAACCTTCTTACTGCCATGCCTGACACGCTTGAAATCAAAATTGTTGTGGATTACATGAATGCCAATGGAGCTCCGGGTCCGGATGGTTTTGGTGGCATCTTTTTCAGCTCTTTTTGGGATATAGTGGGTAGTGATGTGATTAACTCGGTGCAATTTTTCTTTTAGAATGGCTGGATCATTCCTAATGCGAATCCTAATCATGTTATCATCATTCCCAAGGAGCCCGGTGCTGATGTTATTGAAAAGTTTCGTCCTATTGCTCTAGGAAACTTTCACTTCAAAATTATTGGTAAGATTCTAGCTAACCGTATGAGTCCCATTGCAGCAAAAATTATCTCTCCTCAAAGAACGAGCCTTTCTCAAGGATAGAAGTATTTTTGATTGTATTGGCATCACTTCCGAGGCTATCAACATGCTCGACTACAAGGCTTTCGGTGGCAACATTGCCCTCAAGTTTGATATTCGCAAAGCTTTTGATACTCTGAATTGGGATTTTCTTCTCAAATCTTTAGAGGGCTATGGTTTCTGTGAGAAATTCGTTGGGTGGATACACAACATCCTGCACTCAGCTAAATTATCTATTGTGGTTAATGGTAAGCCTATGAGCTATTTTGGTTGCACGAGAGGGGTCCGTCAGGGAGACCCTTTATCTCCCATTCTTTTTTGCCTAGCTGAAGATGTTCTTAGCTGTGCAATTACCAATGCTTTTCAGCAAGGTTTAGTGCATCACACATCTTCTCCTCGAGGTATGAACGCTCCTTCTCATGTCCTTTATGCAGATGACAAAATTGGTTTTTTGCAGAGGAACTAAACGAGATATGCAAGCTCTGATGAATATTTTTGAAGCTTATGGTCAGAACTCTGGGCAGTTTATTAGTGCATCCAAGTGCACTATATATTCGAGTAAGCATATTTTTAATAGAGCCTCCATTATTGCTGACTCTTACAACATTCCGATGGGAACTCTCCCTTTTCGTTACATTGGAGTTCCTATCTTCGAAGGCAAACCGAGGAACTATCACTTTGTTGAGATCATGGACAGAATCAAGCTGAAATTTGCTGCCTGGAAAGGTAAATCTTTATCCATGATGGGGTGTGTAGAACTTGTTAAAACGGTAATAGCTAGCTCGGCCCTTTACAGTTTTCATGTTTACAAGTGGCCTTCTTCTTGCATTTAAACTCTTGAGAAATGGATTCGCAATTTTGTGTGGTCTGGGGATATAAACACAACTCATCATAATACTGTGGCTTGGGACAACGTTTGTCTGCATGTAGCTGAAGGTGGTCGTGGCATTAAATCCATGAGAAGTTTAAATTAGGCTGCTCTTATGAAAATGGCTTGGCGGCTAATGGCTGGTAATTCCGACTTTGGTAACTTTCTCAAAGCCCGTTTCAAAGGTGATACGTATAAAAAGTCTTTAGTGTGGCATGGGGTTAAGGAACAATGGAGTATCATTCAAGATAATATGATCTGGCTAGTTGGGCATGGCAGAAAAATTGATTTTTGGAATGACATTTGGTGCGTGAATATGGGTTCTTCCATTACAGACTATTTAAACCTTGATAACTCGAATTTGGATAATGTTGTAGCAGATTTTATCATTGAGGGGAGATGGCTGATACCTTTTTATATGTCTGAATTGGAAGGTCAGGTCCAACAATTTATAAGGGAGACTCCCTTTGCTGTTCACAAAGATGATAAACAGGTTTGGACTGTTAGCAATTCGGGTGATATTTCTATGAAAGAGGCTTACGAATATCACAGGCCTAAATCTGCAGAAACCCAGGACTTTAAAGATCTATGGGCTGTTAAATTCCCTCCTAGAGGTGCATGTACTGGTTGGAAGATATTGCATAACAGAATTCTTACAGTTGACAATGTGAAAGTTCAAGGAGCTGTTGTTGCGAACTGTTGCAACCTATGCCCCTCTCCTTTCTGTAATGAAACTCAATCTCATCTCTTCTTTCAATGTATTTTCACTAACTTGTTATGGAGATGGATTATGCAGGTGTTTCATCATCCTTTGGATTGTGCAAATGTCAGTGCTCTCTTTGCGTCTGTCAGAAGATTCAAGGGTTGTTCTCGGACAAAAACACGCTCTCGGATTGTTGTTGTTAGCTGCCTGTGGCTCATTTGGTATTGTCGAAACAAGCTGAGATTTGATTTTTGCGTTACTTCTCCCTGCCAAGCCATTTCTTACCTAAAACGTCTAGTCGTTGAATCGAGCAGGCATAGTGGTGGGTTTTCTTTCTACACTTCCGTAGATAAACTCACTCTTGATTTTCTGGGCATTTAGAGAATCCCTCCTAAAATCCCAAAAGCCATAATGGTTAAATGGTGTCCGCCACAGCAAGGATGGATTAAGGCTAACATTGATGGCTGCTCTTTGGGCAATCCAGGCCCTTCCGGTTGTGGGGTGACTTTTCGTGACTCCAATGGTTTGGTTAAAGGTTGCCTAGCTCAAAGTCTGGGTTTTAACAATTCTTCTTGCGCCGAACTCTGGGGTGCAATTCATGCTATTTGAATAGCCAGCTCCAAAAGAATTCAGCGTCTCTGGCTTGAGTGCGATTCTACTTTCGTATTACAGGCCATCAAAAACCCAGATTTGGTTCCCTGGCCTCTTTATACTCACTGGAACAATTGCTTAAACTTTGTTTCTTCTATTCAGTTTGTGTGCACTCATATTTACCGTGAAGGCAACTCGGTGGCAGACCTCTTAGCCAAGCATGGTGCGACGATTGCTTCTTGCTGGTGGATTGATCCTCCAAACTTCATAAGGCGGAATCTTCTCATTGATAATTCTATTCTCCTGGTTTACCGCTTTCGAAATATGTAATTTTGTTTTTTTTAGTTTTTTTAGTTTTTTTTTTTCCTTTCTTGTAGTGAGGTAAGGCCTAGTCCCCCTCCTTCTTTCTTTCTGATTTTTAATAAATTTCACCACCCAGTGTGCCTTTGCCATGGGTAGTTTTTTTTTTTTTTTTTTAAAAAAAAAAAGGTAGGTTCCAGTTAGGTGCCTGGACTATGGGGGCGGTAGTGAGTAAAGTCTTAAGCTTCTCAAAAGCCTCTAAACAAGCATCATCAAAGACAAACTTAACATCTTTTGCAAGTAAATTGCAAAGAGGTTTAGAAATCAAGCTAAAATCCTTAATGAATCGACGATAAAAACCTGCATGCCCTAAGAATGACCTAATATCTCTTACGGTTTTTGGGACCTGTAAAGTCTTGATAAGGTCAACTTTGGCTTTATCTACCTCTATACCCTTAGAAGATATGATATGGCCTAAAACAATTCCTGATCGAACCATGAAATGATATTTCTCCCAATTAAGCACTAGATTCTTTTCCTTAAACTAGTCAACACTAATGACAAATGATGCAAGCACTCATCGAAAGACGAACCAAACACTGAAAAATCATCCATAAAGACCTCCAAGAACCGTTCTACCATATCTGAAAATATGCTCATCATGCAACGTTGAAAAGTCGCAGGGGCGTTACATAGCCCGAAAGGCATGCGTCTATACGCAAAGGTACCAAAGGGACAGGTAAAAGTGGTTTTCTCCTGGTCTTCTGGGGCAATAACGATCTGATTATAGCCGGAGTAGCCATATAAGAAGCAATAGTGACTATGTCCTGATAATCTCTCTAGCATCTGGTCGATGAAGGGAAGGGGAAAGTGGTCCTTCCTAGTGACCTTGTTCAACTTCCTATAGTCAATACAAACACGCCAACCTGTGGTCACTCGGGTTGAGATTAACTCATTGTTATCATTCTGGACTACAGTAATATCGGATTTCTTGGGAACAAACTGAACGTGGCTGACCCACTTACTGTCTGAAATGGGGTAGATATCACTACACCGAATTCTCGGATTCGTAACAGAACTGAGCCGTTACTAAAACGGGTTGTAACGGCTCTTGCCTGTTGCAAAAGTGGGTGTTACATTTTTTTGTAACGGCAATGGGGCCATTACGAATTTTGGTTGTAACGGCTCTAGTAACAGCTGAGGGCCGTTACGAATTTGACACGTTGTAACAGCTCAGGGCCGTTACGAATTTTTTGTAACAACGTGGTCGTAACATCTTGAAGCCGTTACAAATTTTTTTGTAACAAAAAAAATATTACTGCTAGTCATGGCTGACTGGCAGTTCATTTTTTGTCGGAAATAAGCCGGAATTCTTAAATCAATACCCTGCATACACCTTTCAATACATTCATCATCCACACTCAACAATAATTACTTCAATCTATTCATATCACATTCTTTCAATTCATATCAGATTCATATAACAAAAAAACAGAAATTTATCTAAGTACCAAACTTTTTTTTTTGTTAAGTATCAAATTTCTAAGGGAATACATAGTGTCAACAGTAACTTGTATTCTTTCAACAACTACTTAACAGAATTCCTAAGTTTTGAGGAATACAACATCTTCTTAGAAACTTAAGAGAATTCCTAAGTTATGTGCGACATAAAGCTCATACAACAATTGTTTACAACTAAGAGCATATATGAATAAAACAAGCACAGAACTCACATAACAGTCTCTGCCTTCTCTTGCTTAGTCTTTCGTTGTCTTTCGCTCTCAAATCTGAAACACTTCGCCTAATCTGCTCTAATAATACGTCTCAGCACCTAGAGGAAGTGAGTTGGTACCTGGGCCAATTCAAAAAAGAGAAATAAAGTTACGTCCAACTGGTGCCAAGGATTAAAAATTGTATCAGTTTGAAAAGCTCAATGAAAAAGAGTGGAAACACTATCTTTGATACATGTGTATCTTCCTTTCCCTGGGAACTAGTGATCCTCAAGACGAGTTGAGGATAGAATCCTATATTTGGAAGGATTCCTTGTTTAGGATAAATTCCTAGTTTAGGAAGGAGTATTGTTTTGAGCAGTATTCTTAGTTTAGGTAATATACCTAGAAAGGGAATTAGTCCTACAAAAGGAAATAGATTCCTAAGAGGTTTGGGAAACCAAACGAATCCTATAAATATGGATGTTTAGCTCATAACTAAACACATCTAGTTAGTGTGTTCTTGTTATTGATGCACCTATAGAAACTAGGCACAGAAAACCTAGAGAAGGCTTACGACAATACTTGTTCAAGCTTAGCAAACAGTTTAAGGTTAATCCACTGTTTAGAGAGATTGTGAGCGTAACAAAGAGAGAATTGTAATCGTTTTCTTGTTCATAATCTAAGAGAAGATATTTTCTTCGAATTACTACTTGTGTTCTGTTTTCTAAGTTTCTCGTCTATTATTATTCTGAATTCCGCCTTTATAGTAATAGTTACCAAGGTATAGAGATCAATACGTATCAAGTTGGCATCACGAGCAAGGTTAGTTTTTAGGATAAATCCCTGTGGTTTATGGTTTTCACTAGATCTCTCTACATAAAGCTTGGTGAGGTACTCGAGAAGTTGGAAGACGTTAAGAAAACAAGGGGATCAAGGATGACAAAGTCAGATGGTGATCCTAAGGAAGGCGAACCACAAACTATGGAAGAAAAGGTGGCTACGCTGCAGACAAACATGAAGTCTATTCAAGTTACCCTTCAGGAATTGAGTGAATGTATTCGTTCTCATACACCTAAGAAGAAGATAAAGAAAAAGGTTACACCTTCACCTGCAGCTTCGAAAAAAGATGATTCGGAAGAAGACGAGTCGGAAGAAGAATAAGAAGAAGAAGAAGAAGAGGAAGAAGATGAGGATGAAGAAAAGAAGAGAAGTGAGTTTCTTAAAAGTCCTACATCAACCAAACCTCATGGTAAGAATCTGAAATTGATTTTCGTGTTGATATTCCACTTTACGATGGGAGTGTCGATGTAGAAAAATTGGATGATTGGATTGAACGTCTAGATACGTATTTCTCTTTCTTTGAATATGGTTCAAAGGAAAAGATAGCTTTCGCGGCATTGAAGCTACAAAAGCATGCTCTAACCTGGTGGAAAGCTTATCCAAGACAAAACCTAGGTAAAGGAGTATTGTCGTGGAAAAGATTCAAGGCAGTTGTAAGGAAACAGTTTTATCCGGTTGGCTACCTTGAGGAGAGATGGTTCAAGTGGTACAACTTGAAGCAGACTTACAACCAAACCGTACAAGAATATACTTCGGAATTTCATAATCAAGCTATGATTTTAGACTTAGACTTGGGAGATTATGTTATCTACATGAAATATATTTCCGGGTTCCATGAGTATATACGGAAGGAGTTGAAGATGTTTTCGGTGGATACTATCTCCGAAGCAAGCATAAAAGCTAATGCCATCGAAGGAAGGCTTAAGACAACCGATGTTGAGGAAAACGTTAAGGGAAAGTCTGGAAGTTTCGTCGCTAAAGGAGATGAAAGGAGCAAAGAAGATAGGAAGTCTAAAGACAAAGAAGGTTTGATTTGCACTCATTGCAAACAAACAGGGCATGTTGTTGACAAGTGTTGGATGAAGTATCCTTATCTAAAACCAAAAGGGTTGCAGAAGAAAGAAGCCATGATGGCAACACTAGTCGCACAAGTTCCATTAGAAGTCCAAGGACTAACAGAACCTAATCAAAAGCTCTCTCTAATGGCAGGTGGCGTAGAAGAACTTACAAAAGATGATCTTAGGGAACGACTCTTCACAGTTAAGATGCAGGTTAAGACAACACTAATAGATGTTGTTATTGACCCGGGAAGTCAGAAGAATTTACTTTCACATTCTTTGGTACAGAAGTTGGGTTTGAAGACTTTCAAACATCCGAAACCCTATCCTTTAGGGTGGCTTCAAAAGGAAGGTGGGCTACAGGTTGCAGAACAGTGCACGTTCAAGTTTGCTTTTGGTGAGTCATACATTGACGAGGTTATATGTGACGTGGTTCCATTGAATGTTTGTCAAGTTGTACTTGGTAGTCCTTACTTGTGGGATCGAGATGCGGTTTTATATAGGAGGGAGCAGAAGTATACCTTTACCAAAGATGGGAAATCTTTTGTAATACGAGCTATTGACTCTCCTCTTGAGGGAGCAACCTTGATTACATCCACTCAGGTTAAGCGGTTGGTGAATGCTAGTACAAAGTTCATTCTCCTTGTGATCCGTTCTCTTGAAAAGAAGCCGAGTAGAGTTGGTTTGGAATACATTACCAAACAACAAGAAGAAGACCTAAGAAGGTTAAGTATGTTTGAACCACCATTTATAGAAGATGATGGAGATGACAAGATGATCTTGCCACATGTGGAAGACTTGGTTTGATAGAGAAGAATCACTCGAAGAAGATTGCATTATGGAGCGAAGAGCGACAGAGACACGCCAGGAAGAGAATGAGACTTTCCTAAGTAGATGTCAAGGTCAAGTTCCCGGCAAGGAGAGATGGTTCAGCAGGGTGAAAGGAACTCACGGGTTCCCTAACCTACAAATATAACTTTCACATGAGTTCAAGTTCTTGAGGGGGGCGCATGATACATGTGTATCTTCCTTTCCCTGGGAACTAGTGATCCTCAAGACCAGTTGAGGATAGAATCCTATATTTGGAAGGATTCCTTGTTTAGGATAAATTCCTAGTTTAGGAAGGAGTAATGTTTTGAGCAGTATTCTTAGTTTAGGTAATATACCTAGAAAGGGAATTAGTCCTACAAAAGGAAATAGATTCCTAAGAGGTTTGGGAAACCAAACGAATCCTATAAATAGGGATGTTTAGCTCATAACTAAACACATCTAGTTAGTGTGTTCTTGTTATTGACGCACCTACAGAAACTAGGCACAAAAAACCTAGAGAAAGCTTACGACAATACTTGTGCAAGCTTAGCAAACAGTTTAAGGTTAATCCACTGTTTAGAGAGATTGTGAGCGTAACAAAGAGAGAATTGTAATCGTTTTCTTGTTCATAATCTAAGAGAAGATATTTTCTTCGAATTACTACTTGTGTTCTGTTTTCTAAGTTTCTTGTCTATTATTATTCTGAATTCCGCCTTTATAGTAATAGTTACCAAGGTATAGAGATCAATACGTATCAATCTTAGCCAGATCAACAAGTTAACAACATCAACAACAACAACTAAATATTGTGTACAAGATTCTGATGGAGCATCGGTTTGAAGAAAATATGGATATCAAGTTAAGCATGGAGGACACAAGGATATGCACAAACAAGAAAAGGTGAATAAGATGCAAGATTAGATGAAGAGGTCATACCACAAGTGGAAGAAACAATAAACATGCAGAGCCACACATACAAAGTCGGAACTGATAGCTTCAACACCCTCTCTACAGCATATAAGAGATCCCCCTTCAGATGTTGAGAGTCTTGGACACTTGGATTTACATACTACACCAGAGAGAGAAAAGTTATGAGTGAGACGAAATATCCCTATATATTCCATAGTACAAATCTGAGAGGAAAAGTGTTAAAATTACCTTGTCCCTAGACTTGGAAAGCGCTCGCACATCGTAGTTTGTATGTGCATATGAAACCAGCTTCAGCTACCCAACACTAGCAAAAAATATTAGTGTTAAACCTGCACAAAAGCTAAATAACTTTAACCATGCTTTCTTACATACAAAGGAAAAAAAATCAAAATAATTAAACAAAAAAATGAATATGGCGAATGCAAGGATAAAGTGAAAATAACCTTGTTATTACTTACTGGTTCTGAAGCAAGCTTATTTTGAGCTAGCTTTTCAACCATATAAGCAACAACCACAAATAAAAGTAGGATGAGACTGAAATTGAAAGAAACACAAAGCAAAACTATTTCATGTCAGGATATTCCACAAATATAGTTTCTTCAGACTCAAGATTTCCATGTTTTATACAAGGAAGACAGGGAATTTCGTAAGAGAATTAAGACATACCAGCACATGAAAAGTGGCAAGTCTCTGAGTGATGTAGAGCTGAATCAAAATCCAGATCCAATTACTAAGTCGCACTGCAATAATAAGCATCAGAAAATCTCAATGAACTAAATTGTTGTATTCCAATAGACAATTGAATTTAAAACTAAGAAAAATAGAGAGCTTCAACTTAACTGCATAGCATACTGAGAAGAAAGGACAAACCTATATTAAATTTTCAATAATTATCCTGCTCTTGACGCGACTAGCACAACAATACAGAGATTGAGCCGAATACAACAAAAAATTCAAGCACCTTAAAACCAAAGGAAAAGAAATATGCACTTTTAATTCATTATAAAGTTTACAGTAAAGTAGGAAAAGTAAGTGCAGATTCAACTACATTGGACACCTTTCTCCATGGTTTTCCATTGGTCAATAACAGATAAAACAAATTAAAGCAAAGAGCATAAAAACAAATGATCAAATTACCATGCGATTCATCTTGGCCATCAGTTTCTTTCTTGTCAATTCCTAGCTCAGCCAAAACTGCATCAAGTTCTGCGAGTTCCTTTTTCTTCAGCTCCTTTTTTGAAAGCTTCATGTCTTCTTCTTTAGGTGGCAAAGGTGCCCGGGGCATCTTCACTACTGGTTCAGCAGTACAAATTAGTAAATAGAAAGACAAATATTACAAAAAAAAAAAAAAAATTGCAACTCAATAGGCACGAAATAATACATATACCTTCTGGATGACATAATTATCCCAGTTAACACCGCCATTTCGACCATTATCCCATTCAGACTTGCCTGCAACTCATGCCACACACCTACAATTACAAATAGCTAAAACCCACTGCTAATGCACCAGCTTCAATTCATCTGTTGCTTGAGCTTTAGGCTTACAACTTGAGCTAAAATCATTTCAAATCAAACCCAACAGCCTTCACCTGGTTGCCATCTCAGTTTCCATTGCAGCAGCTGCTTCAATCTCTAGCTAGTGCTCAACCCATTTCTTTCATTCAGCCTTCCCAGCACAATTCACTTTAGCTCTGCAACAACAACTTCTCAACAGGACAACTAGCACCAGCTGAACCCTTACCAATCTCAGTTCCAGACCACCTGCAATGCCATGGCTTGACTGCACTCAGTTCAACCATCAACTTCAGTTCAAACCATATTCTTATCCACCACCAAAATTCATCTTCTACAACTGCAATATCATACAATCTCCTACCATAACCCTACTTCTAATATTCTCAGACTCATAAACATAGCACACATCAATTCTATCTCCACTTTCTGTAGCTTTTAGAGCAGCTGCAACTTCAACACTTGAACTCAACCACCAGCTCCATCTTCATATCTGCCAATTCCCATATACAGCTTAATATAGAGCTTTAACAAATAATGACTAACATAAATAATTTTTTTACAAAGAGCATAGCAAACAAAATTGGAAATAAGAAAGAGATCAAGGATTATACCCAATACGGCCTCAGTGCGACGGGCAACAAATTGAACCTTAAATCAATTTCCAAACCCTAACTTCCTCTCTATGATTTACGCTATCCTCTATAACCCGAGTTAATACAACTCCACCATCTCCTCCTTATGTTATTCAATCCAGTAATTCCTCCTTTGATTTTGCACAAACTCAATACTAATTGCAGAAACCCTGACTTTATTTCTTATTGATTTGTCGTTCTTCAATCAATAATAACCCTAAAAAAACCAAATTTACAAACTCAGTAACACCTTCCTGATCCATTTACTTCTCCAGATTTCTTCTTAATTGATATGAACGATTTCTCAGTTCATGCTTTTGAGAAGAAAAAAAGCGAAAAACAACGAAAAAGAAGAAGTTGAGAAGAAACAAAAAGAAGATTAGCGAAGAAGAAGACAAACAAGAAGAAGAGAAATCTTAGGCCCTCTTTCTTCTGAGAGATTGATAAAGAGAGGAGGAGGAACGATGAAAGAGAGACAGGAAGAGGGATAATGAGGCGGAGAGAAAAAGATAAGATGTAATAATGTGGAGTGGGAATAAATCTTAGGTTTTATGATTGAGATGCATCTCGAGAATAGAATGAAGGGTAGAGATATCAGTTTAGGAATACACGGTCTAGATGAAAGGCTAGAAAGCGCGCATGTGAATGGCACACGCACATACTCCAAGTGTTACGACCCATGTGTGACCAAGCGTGTGTCTCGTACGCCTATAAAAAATTTCATAACGGCTTAGCCATGTTACAATTTTTTAAAAATTAGTAACGGCTCCTTCCTGTTACGAATTTTTCGTAACGGCCATTTGTAACTGGAATTTTGTAACGGCCTCAAAGCCGTTACGAATTGCTGTTACGAATCCGGGAATTTGGTGTAGTGAATGCCTGCATCTAACAGTTTAAGAACCTCGGTTCGAACTACTTCTTTCATATTAGGGTTCAGTCTACGTTGCATCTCCCTAGAAGGTTTGGTATCACTCTCTAAATAGATCTGATGCATACAAACAGTGGGACTTATACCCTTAATGTCTGCTATGGTCCACCCTAATCACTATACAAACAGTGGGACTTATACAAACAGTTGCATCTTCCTTGTTGTTTTAAAGGACGGTTACTAGCCTACTTTCCTGATCACTATCCAGGTCGGATGCTACAATTACAGGTAAAGTTTCAGATGGGCCTAAAAAAACATACTTCAGGGTATCTGGTAATGGTTTTAGGTCCAACTTAGGAGGCTCTTCTAAAGAAGGAACTAGGGAAGACTTAGAAACTGGTAGTGGTTCGAACTTAGGTTTCCATCCATTATTAGTGTCTAACAAAGGGGTTGAATCTAACAAAGCATTCACCTCATTAATCGCATTATCATCATCAAAATCAATCCCAAAGTGAGCTAGGCATTTCTCTAATGGATCTTCTAACAAAGTGTTCGGTAATGACTCCTCGACTAATGTTCCTATCATGTTCACCTCTTCTATGTTCGAGTCATCTAGTTCAGAGGGTAGCTTACTAATATTAAAAATGTTCAGCTCAATAGTCATATTATCAAAAGACAAATTCATAATACCATTTCGACAGTTAATGATCGCATTGGATGTAGCTAAAAACGGGCGACCTAAAATCACTGATATTTGGTTCTCTGGGTCAGGGACAGGTTGGGTATCTAGGATAACAAAATCCACTGGATATATAAACTTGTCGACCTCTATAAGAACATCCTCGATTACACCACGAGGATTTTTAACGGACCTATCAGCTAACTGGAGTGTCATCTGGGTATGTTTCATCTCACCAAGTCCTAGCTTAAGGTACACATGGTATGGGAGTAAGTTCACACTGGCTCCTAAGTCAAGCAAAGCTTTCTCAACACGGTATTTACCTATTGTGCAAGAAATGGTAGGGGACCCTGGGTCTTTATACTTAGGAGTAGTGGTATTCTGAATAATGGAACTCACGTGACTAGCTAGAAAGGCTTTCTTCTGGACACTAAGCTTTCGCTTTCGCGTACACATATCCTTAAGGAACTTGCCATAAGCGGGAATCTTCTTAATTGCATCTAATAATGGAAGGTTGATAGTTACCTGCTTAAAAACCTCCAATATATCATTAAAGGTGGACTACCTCTTAGTTAGAACTAGCAGCTGTGGGAATGGGGCTCTAGGAACAAAGCCGGGCTGAATATGACCGTCATTGGTCTCTTTAGAGACTCTATCAGTCTCCTCAGTTTCTGGTTCAGAAGGGTGAACTACAACATGTTCACTATCAGGCATGGCAACCTTGTTGTCTATCACTCTACCACTCCTAAGGTTTTTAATGGCATTCATATGATCAGATGATCTTTCACCTATTTCATTAATTCCTCTAGGGTTGGGTTGAGTTTGACTAGGAAACTTACCTCTTTCTCTTAAAGACTCATTTATTTGACTAACCTGGGTTTTCAACTCGGAAATAGCCTGAGAGTTAGCCTAACCTATTCTCTTATTTTCTTCTAAACCTTGAGCAACAGATTGCTGAAACTGCACAGTGTTACGAGTTAACAAAGCAAGAGACTCTTCTAATCCCATAATCTTTTTATCTGAAAGGTTCTGAAACTGTGCTGGAGATGAAGGATTCTTAGTATAGCCAAAACCTGGGGGAACCTGAGCATTACTAGACTGACCTTGATTCTGGCCCTTAGACCAAGAAAGGTTAGGATGGTTTCTCCACCCAGGGTTATAGGTTTCTGAATATGGGTCAAATTTCTGTCGGTTATCAAACCTAGTGTTGTTATAAAGAGCATTGGCTTGCTCCTCAACAGTATGGCCTTCCCAAAAAGGCTCTATTCTTCCTCTACTACCACTAGAATGACCTAATTCTAAGGCTTCTAACCTTTTGGCTATGGCTGCTATTTTAGCATCCGACTCATAAGATCCTTCTACCCTATTGACATTTCCTCTACTTAGAAGAATTATTTTCTGGGGTTCCCTACTATTTTCCCATTGTTGGGTCTTATCGGCGATTTCATTCAAAAATGTCATCGCTTCATCAACAGTTTTATTCTCAAACCCACCTGTGCATAAGGACTCAACCATGGTTGTTGTTGAATAATCTAAACCCTCTTAGAGGATCTGAACTAACCTAACCTTCTCTAAACCATGATGAGGACATTGAGATATTAAGTCATTGAACCTTTCTAAATACCTATATAAAGATTCTCCCTCTTGTTGGGCAAAAGTACAGATTTGTGTCCTAATAGACGATGTTTTGTGCCTTGGGAAAAACTTCTGTATAAAGGCAGATATAAGTTGGTCAAAGGTTTCAAATGACTCAGAAGCCAAACTATACATCCAAGATTTGGATTTATCTTTTAAGGAAAAGGGGAATAACCTAAGTTTCAACGCATCATCAGCTAAGTTTTTAATTTTCAGAGTACTATAAACTTCCTCAAATTCCCTAACATGAAAATAGGGGTTCTCATTCTCTTTCCCTAAAAAGATTGGGAGCATCTGTAAAGTCCCATGTTTGAGTTCATAATTTGCCTCGGTTTCAGCTAACTTGATACAAGACGGACGAGAGGTCCTAGTTGGGTTTAATAAAGCTTTCAAAGTTGCCATTTCTGGCACTACCAAAGGACTAGGAGGACTTTCTTCACTAATTGTCAAGTTTTCAAAGCTGAAATTTCCAAAGACAGGGCTCTCAAAAGAAGAGTCTTCGAGCTCCCCACCTTCACAAGAAGAACTACTAGGTTTGTCACTAATCAAACGACCTAGAGTGTTTCTTTTCCAAGCCCGTTATCTAATGACCTCGGGCATACACTAGAAGTAAAAAGAAAAGTCCTAAAAGGAAGGGAAATTCTATGCAAACACAAACAAGGCTGACTCCACCACATCAAACCTACTAATTTCTAGCAAACAAAAAGCATGATGGCTCCACTTAGATTGTTTCTAGACCAGCTTCTAATCCTTCAAAAGGGAATTCGTTACAATTTAAGTAAACCCCTCTGGAATCAATCTGAGTTAAAGTAAGTTGAATAGAGACGAGGGAAGCTTAGTGGAGCTTTGATACCCAAGGCCTCACCGGCATTACAAGGCGGCGCATTCAACTTACATAAACCATCATGAACTTCGAAGTATGCTTAAAAGAGTAACCAATATTTTTCGAATGACTTTCCTATTAAGCTCGTTACCCTATTGGTCTCGTTCTAGTCAGTATTTTAAGCTTGGGTTCGCGTTTGGTATCGTTTTCCTAAGGCTGGCAAGAAGAGAACGGTGATGAAATCCGAACCCTTATCTTGTATGGCCAGGCCTTGCCCTTTACTAGGAAATTAAAGCAGCCGTATTCAGTTCCTCGACATATATGCAAACGAAGGAATACAGTAACCCGCTGACAAGGGATTCGCGAGTGTTTCGACAAACTTACCTCCCGTTCCGGATAGGGGATGAACCGATGTAGTCGACTCGGGACACAACTCCTATGTCATGTACGAACCCGAGGGGCCGAGGCGATATCGTAATCGCCGTCCTTCTCTGCAAACAATTTATATTTAAAACTACCCTCCCGTAGGGTTTAAAAAAAAATAAAAATAATGTCCCAAAGTTTAAAGTCCAAAGTCCAAAAATGAAGTGCAAAAGAAAAATAAAATTACAAGAATATAAGATATCCTAATACAATCTAAAAAAATAAAATGAACTCTCTTTTTTTTTTTTCTTTTCTTTCGCTCTTTTCGCTTTGTCTTTGACTCCAAATCTTTAAGTATTCACCAAAAGCTTTGGAAAATTTTTCTTTTGCTCCAAATTCCGAAATCTGTAATGCAAAGACAAAAACCCAAAAACATAAAGTAGAACAAATAAAATAAAAACAAAAACCTAAAAAATAAATCTAAAAACTCTAGCCTAAAGACAAGTCCACGTCGACGGCGCCAAAAATTGATAAGACTTCAAAGTTGTTGTAGTAATAGGTTCGTTGAGAATTGTGAAAGCAATAGATTTTAGACTTATACAAGTTAAAAAAAAACAAAGAGAACTTAATGCAAAATTGATTTCAAGATATTAAAAATAACCAAGACACTGATTCCACTATTACACATGAATGAATGAATGATGGTAAATAACCCCAAACTCTAATTATCTTTTAAGTCCCTTATTTCTTAACTCACAAATAATCAGGCAAATTCTCAAATATCAATTGTATTCCCTAAGCATAGATTATCAATTGACTAAACAAAGTATAACCTATCATATTGAATCACAACTAATTAAGAAAATTGTGCAAACAATTTAGAACTCTGCAAAAGCAGTGATTGAGTGAATTATAAATTATAATTAGAGAAAATAAATTAGTCACCAATTATCCAAGCGTAAATAGCTTTCTCATTGCCTTGGTTGTGGGAGAATTAGCTCATCATCATGTTGAAAACACGCTCAAAATTCATTTTTATTGCTCAAAGTGTTGAAAAATGATGAAAATGGGAGAAATATAATAAAAATCGGATTTGTAACACTTATTTTTGTTACAAACCGAACTGTTACAGAGAACGATATAAGAAAAGTGGCACTGTCACTGTATCGTAAACGACTGTCACCAGGCGTCTTATGTTCTTCGAGCTCTCTTCAATGGCAGCAGCAGCAGATTTTCGAACTGTCATTTCTTTGCTATGTTATCTCCCTAATTACTCCGTAAACATTATATGACATCCCAGAACTCTTTTTAAACTCGACAGGGCCTCAAAATCCCTGTAATAACTTCAGAAATATCTTCATTAACTCTGCCAGCTTCGGGATATTTTGTTTCCTTTTTCTTCTCCTGCACGCGTCTGCAGCTGCTGAATCTTCCTTATTTATCTCTGACACGCTCCAAATTGTTGCTCGAGTCAACAAACATGCTCAGAATTCGTTCAAACTCATGCAATCCCGCGAAATAACTCTCCCATGCACGGACTGCCCTGTTTTCTTCTCACAGAAATTCCAGCCAAACTGGATCGAATTTAACACCTCTACCATCTCTGTCTAGCCCATAGAAACATACCCAATCAATTCCAGCCTTTTAGTCTCCCCGCAACAAGCTCAAATCGCCAACCCTAATTCTGCCATGAGATTTGTTTTTTTTCCCGCCAAAACTAGAAATTTAAAATGATGAAGATGGAGATGGTGTCCCCCTAACCATTGCTGGGGTGTGAATAGCAGGAAGGCACCCCTTATCAATTGAGTGACCCTTAACCAATAGTGAGAGTCCGAATAACACGTGTCCTCCGGGTGCCAAAATCAACTTTTCGAGCCGAATTTTCCAACAAAGTTTATTTCCAAAAATGCCTAAAAATACATAAAAACACAATATTAGTACAAAAATCGAGTTCCAACACTAAAAATTGAGGACAACTTAGACACAAAAATGTGTTTATCATACCTCAATAACCAGCCACAGATAAACTTCGATGGTCCCTACTAAAAATGGCCAATTTACAGTTAGTTCGACTTATATGGCTATTCTGATACAGCTGTCTCAACACATGGTTACAACAACACAGCAACAAATGTGGTTGATGATATGGCATTTGGAGGTTCCTCATAAATGTCAAATTTTCATTTGGAAATTATTTAAGGATATTTTACCCGTGGTAGCAAGATTCCAGAGAATGGCTACAATTGAGAATCCTCATTGTGTTCAATGTTCACACAGTATTGAAACCACCAAACATATTTTACTTCAATGTCCTTTTGCTACAACTGTTTGATCTGGTGTTACTACTGTAATACTCCAAGATGTTAAGGCTTATGAAGATATACAACATTAGATTCAGTATTTGACAGTTAAAAACTCTTTGGTATCAACAAATATAGGGTATATCATGAATTTAACAATGATATCCATGTGGTTCATATGGAAAAGCAGATGCCTGAAATTGTTTGAGGGAAAAACTCAGTCTCCTCATTTCATTATTCAACAAATATTTCAGTTTTGCTATTCTCAAATATTAATTTTGGTGTTTGATGTTTCTATTATCCCAGATACTAATTTTGGTGGTTTTGTCATTGTGGTGCGAAATCATTCAGGAGAATTCATGGAAGCCATGGCCTGGACAAAAAAAAATGTAAGGGATATTGATCAGGAAGAAGTTCTAGATTTGATGATGGTGTTACAATGGATTCAAATTAAAGGCTTATGCAAAGTTCAAGTTGAAGGTGATAACAAATCTGTTATAGAAGCTGTGCAAAAGTATCAGTTTGGAAATATTAGGTGGGAGGATCAACATCTCGTATCTGAATGATCAACATCTCGTATCTGAATGTGTAAGTCTCTTTCATAATTTAGTTGAAGTTCAAATTAGGTTTGCAAATAAAGTCTGTAACAGGGTTACTGATGCTTTAGCTAAGTATGCCTATATAAATAATTGTTCTCATCATTGGGAATTAAATCCACTAGAAGTTATTTTCCATTACCTACTTAAGGATGTTGTTTCAAGGGAGGATTCAACTTCTCCTATTGTTGTTTTTAAGAATGTTGGCTTTAGAAGACTTGTATTTTCAGTGTTTGTAGGGCTTGTGTTGTCTTGTGTAATAGTTGTTTGAGTCCTGTAACTTGTGTTGGTGTTCAAAAAACGGGTAGCTAGCTCAGCTGGTCATTCCCGTTCCTCAAAGGTTGATGCGCTCCACAGGAGGTCACAGGTTAGAGTCCCCGATGACGCAGTATTGCAGAATTTGACATGGAAGGTAGAGTTAGCTTGCCCCCCTTGCGACATAATCAGCCCCCTATCCGCTTCGGATCCCTTGGCTGGTTCCTCATGAAGTTCGTTGGTAGGCTAGCATGGCAACTTGTTCAATTCATGTATTAGTACGTCGTTGGAGCTTAGCTTGTTAGGCTTCCAACTAGTTTCACGTAATAATCGTTATCCAATAATATTATAAAAATAAACAAAAATAATAATAATAAAAAGTTTTTTTCTGTAATAGTTGTTTCAGTCCTCTTCATTGTGCGAGCGAGGTCGCCCTTAAGTTTCACCACGATTTTGTAAGAGATGTTGTTATGGACATTCGTCACCGAGTAGGTGTTGCAGCTAGGAAGGAGGCTCCTTTAGGCTTCCTATCAGCAGATGACACTTCCCTTAAGCCTGCCGATATCCTCGTATACAATTTGAAAAATGGTCGAGACAACTGTTTCGACGTCACTGGGGTTTCGCCTTTTTCTGGTGGAGGGATTCACAATTTTACACCAGGGCGTGTTATCTCTATGGCACTTAGTCGTAAGCGCAACAAATATTTAGACAAGTGTACAATTCAAGGATACAACTTTTGTGCCTTAGCCCTTACCACTTTAGGAGAGCTTGGATATGACTTTATCGTTGTTTTTTTTTGAATAGATTGAAGAATTGCTTAGCCAATTATGATGCTAATAAAAATAATAATAATAAATTAATTAAATATCCCATTTAAGGTGTTGGATAATGAGTTGATGGGGTGGACTCACAACAAATTGGTTTGTTATACTTGACGAGATTTCAAACACCCACACTTTAAGGTCACACAACGGTGTCTAAAAAAGAACGCGCAATTGGAGGACATGGATTGCTCTGATGTTTAGTACGTAGCTGAAAAACTTTAAGATGTATGGCTTTGCGTGAGGCCCCTAATTTATATCCTTTTCTTTTTTCTCCAGTCTACAATTTTTTTATTGGAAAATATTAAACATGAACGGAATCACCTGCTTGTGCATTGCAGTGGATAAATATTCATAGTTAAATATCTAACAAAATTTTAAAACAACGATCTGTTCAGCCAAAGTGTGCAAAGATATTGTCCTTGGATAAGCTATATCAAGAAATAAAATAAGCCCAGTCTTGTGCTACATAATGATTGGGTTATTTAACGAATGGTACCCAGCAAATGGCCAACACTTAAGGTTGGACCTTTCAAATATTAAGGGATGGTATCTTGACCAAACATTGACCGGTAAGGACTCTATATTTATATTATTTTAAGAAGAAATTATTACAAAATTATCCTTACGAACAATTATTCTTTTTATGTTTTCTACTCATCTTTAACATGATCATAATCAATCTGATATGCTCATTAGCGGCTAGGGTTTTTCGGGTTTTTCTCACCATGACTCCTTTTTATACTCGTGGGTTTGGGGTCATTGGATGGTGGGTAG